>OY856410.1:823456943-824201943 GCA_963693085.1 Alisma plantago-aquatica
CTCTATCGAAATATATAATTTTGATAACCTAAATTAGTATTGATAAAAGGGGACATTTTGGGTTTTGTATTATGTGGGTCTAAACCCCAATCCATATGAGTTCTTAATAGGTAGCTTTTGACCATGGTTGGATCTAGGGTTTGATCATGACTTGCTGATACACATTGTTGAGGTATGTTACACTCCCATATGAATCATATTGGAAAACTTACTAAATTCTCTCTCTTGATATATGTTGCATCCCCTCAAATTTATATTAGACAATTGTTATTTTCTCTCTCTCTCTCTCTCTCTCTCTTTGCCTTGGTTGTGGCATAGTGCTTTATATATCACTTGATTATACTTTGACCAGACTGGGTCCAATTCACTATTTTATCTTATAGACTATTGAGAATGCAAATTGAATCTCTTTTATCTAATCTTGTTCATACTTATTCAGTTAGCACTCCTTATTGCATTATTTCATCTTACTGTTCCATTTTATAATGGAAAACCTAAATTGATTTATTTGTTTGGATTGTATTTATCTTTCCTCTCTATTTGCATGGTTGATTGTTGAGACTATTATTATCTATTGGTAGTGGTCAATTTGGGTTTCGAACGCATTGTACAAATTTTCCTATATATGGGATTTTGGTGCTCTCAACTCAGCCCCAGGTGCTCTCACCTGAGATATATAGAATTACATAAATGATTTTCGGTGATCTCACATTCTACCTAGACACCAAATTTGGAAGTGTCCCATCCTTCTTTATATGATCATAGTTGAATACTTAGTATGCATGCAAAATATTTATTTCTTTGTTGCTCTCTAATTTGATATTTGAAAGGCAAGAATTCTTAATTGTATAGTTTATTGTTTTTTTCATATAATTTTTTTCTTACTATATGAAGATTTGTTTTGATATCCAATTGGATGATTCTTTCCCTTTTGTTTGGGAAGCCTTGTTATTTTATTTTTTGTTCCTTTTTCCTAATTTTTTTCAATTACTATTATATGCACATATCAAATTTTATGCTGACAATATCCACTTTGTCTTCTCTTGTGAGGTATGCTTCCAACCCATAGGTGGAGACTAAGGAGGTGAGGACCAAAGTTGACCAGAACTTATCCAGGTGTAGATGATCTTCCTTGGAAGGTATATTGAAGCGGTTAATTTACCTATTGCGTCATATTCTTTCTAGTTTTCCTATATGTACACTATACGTGGTGAAAAACAATGTTTGACATCGACATTGTAATTATTAGTTTTTATCTTCTTCTGGTACACATTATGATGAATGATACAATACATACTTGGATTTTAGTGTGCTATCCTTTGGAAAATTTCTTATCATGTTTAGCATTGGATGTTTTTCTATTATTTCTCAAAATAATAGAGTGGATCCCCTATCAAATCCCACTTCTTACAAGTATGGTATTAGAGCCAAGGTAGTCAGTTATCTGAATATTTCAATATGTTTCTTTCTTAGGATTTACCTCTCCCATAAGTTCCCTATATGTAAAGACCAAGTCTCTACTAATATACCATGGCAAACAAATACATCAAATGTGTGGCAGCGGAAGAAATAAAACTCGACTTTATTCAAAATGTATAAAGAGTACATTATAAAAATTTCCATAAAGGAAGTACAACTTTATACAAAACATAGGATCTAGGTAGAGGAAGATTTAGACTAAGCAAATATTGTCTCCCAATAAAACAACTTATAAAGGCAACTATGATCATGCAAGCTATATGTTCCTTTTCTTCTTGTCATATCCTTAGCCTTAGGTTCACCAAGCTTCCATGCGCACTCTAATACTAGCCTAGATGGTTGGGGTCATCCAGCAAGAGAAAGATAAAAGTATGTGTCAATAAAAAGGAATAGGACAAGTAATACTCAACAACATTGCATAATAAAAGATTCTCTATACTACAAGATTTTAAGAGAATGAGACAAATATTCAAATAAGAAAAAGAGAACTGCCATAATCAATAACCACAATAATAATCACATAGCATGAATATATTAAGACACAAAGTCATCTCAATGTAGGGTGAGGCACCTACCGGACCTCACCAAGTGGCAGGGGGACTAAAACCCCAGTGCCTATATAAAGTGGCAGGGGGACTAAAACCCCAGTTCCTAATATAAAATGGCAGGGGGACTAAAACCCCAGTGCCCGATACGAGGACTAAAACCTCAGTGCCCTATGGGTGGTTTGTACTCATGTACACTACATTGTCATTTGGCCAAAAATACATCATGCTTAATAGTTCTCTTGGCATTAGTGAAAAGTATAACAAGATTGCAACATTGCAAAATGGGAATAAAACCCAAATAAATTATTTCAATAAATGGATGAGCCAAACATTGGCCATGGTAAGATTCAAGAGTTACAATTAAATGAGCCACATAAGCAATAGAAGCATCTCATAAGTAAGGAGCCAAATATAGGCAATCACAAGATCCATATAATTCAATTAGATGAGCCATAATGGCAATAAAAGCATCAAATAAGTAAAGAGCCAAATAAATTCATGTAGAAGGATAACAAGGCTAGCACATAATGAAGATAGGGTTGGATAAGAGCCCAACTGAAGACTAGGTTGATTGCACAATATACATTCCACATACAATAGGAATCACATACCAAATAGGCTTCACATACACCAATAGGTTTTCACATACATAGGGGTCACATACCTTTGTTTCAATTCATTACCATCACATTCACCAATCTGATTGTATCCAATTCCATATTTCCCTAGTTGCAAACATTACACATGTATTAGTATTTATAAGGCTTAAAGCATAGGAAGACCCTAATTTTGGAACTTATTTTCAAAACCACGATTTAAGGTTTAAAACCTACTCCAATATATTAGTCATATTCTCCTGAATAATAAAACATATTTTATTACTCAATTTGGAGTTAAAATAGAGTAATTACACATTTTAGATCATTTAATATAATCAAATAGGTATCCAAAGAAAACTACGAAAAAAGAATCCAAATCATGACTCAAAAACTTTAAAATCGAATTCTACATTAAAAATCCTTTCCATCGACTATTTATTTGTATTTTTCTGACCATGGATCGATTTACTATGAATTAAGTAAAATCAACCAATCAGAATGCAAGAAAAACCATAGTGTGACAGTGATTTAAATGAAAATGCAATTTGATGTAATTAATAGGTAAAATGACCAAAATGCCCTTGTGTATAAAATGAAATTGATTGAAACACCGAGGGCAGTATTTTCATTCGTATGTAACCAACATTTGCAAGCGAGAAACAAAACTCAAGGTGCAATTACGAGATTGCCCTTGCGTAAAAATTGACTGATCAGAGGGGCGAGGGTTGCCCTGGTCATTTACTGACCAGGCATCTACCTACTCTCGCCATGGCACTGGAGCGAGCAACTGGAGCTCGGGCTCCAGTGCTCCAGACCGCTTCCCTACAGGTTGTCCCAAGCTGAGACCGAGAAGTTGTTCCTCGACGTCACGTGGTCACAGGGAGCTCAAAAACACACCAAGGCATGCTCAGGAGCAAAGGAATAAGGCCCAACTTGGCCGGAAACAGGGGAAAACAAAGTCGGGGGAAACCACCCAGAAACACAACCAAATCGAAAACCGAGGTCGGTAGTAGCTTCGTGGATCCAAAGCGGGTGAGAAACCGGTGTCGTAGTTGGATTATGTGTACCATGGCGAGAACGAGCACGGCGCCACCGGAGATCAAAAGCTGGCTATAGGACAGAGCACACGGGAGCATCACAAGGCAGAGAGAGGAACCATAAAAGAAGATCGTTGGTTGACGAAGCTTACCACATGGACAATTGCACTGAGGTGCTCGGAGGAGTGCGAGCAGCTAGCTGCCATTGCCAGAGAAGAAGAGCGGCCAGGTCTAGGTACCTCAGGCTATGTCGATAGGAATTGGAGGAAGAGGAGCAACATGGTTGGAGTGAGGGTTCTCTAATTCCACTTATATAGCCGGGAGACGAGCCCTAGGTCTTGCTGTGAACTAGAGGCAGAGAGAGGCTGAAATGCCCAAATAGGAGTTTTGTCTCTGGTGAACAAGAGAGGGGAAACTTTGGCTCGTTGGAAACGACTTGAAGAGTCGAACTCAATGCACTAAGAATGAAGTGAATTGATGAAGGAGGGAGAGAGAACGAGACCGAGGGAGTCCAGGAGGTTGTGTCGCTTGGGCGGGTTGGAGGTAGAAGATGAGTTTTACACCGTCAGATCAAAATCTCATTAAAACAGGACCATTGGATCGGGCGCAAGAGCTGACCGACCGCGTGACACAAAAAATAAACGGAACATTGGCGTTACACATCAAATAGATGATATCAATTTAATACTAAGGTTACACTATATTAAAAGATTATGGAATGGATTTGAAATGTCAAATGAAGTCCAAATGGCACCAAATTTTAACCACATGCTCATATTAAAGTCTAGAACCATGCTATGCAATTACTTTCTCGTTTTATTCATAATATGGCCCTTAATAAATATATTGCTTATTAAAGTGTATATTAATATATTAAAATGAATGAGTTATATGAAAAGTCTTCTTTTAATGGATTACATGAGTGAATTTTGAGATATTCATCCATTATTAACTTTAAGAGAAAAAACTCAACATAATATTCTATTTATATATATTATTATCATTTTTGAGGAGAGAGAAGGAAATTAGGTTAATTACACCCATAATTAATTACATTACATATTATTATTAATATATTTATCCGAAAAGCTCCATATAAACATTATCCACTTATTTTCTCTCATAAAACTCCATTTTGCATTATTAGTCCTTAATTATTACTTTAAGTGGGTTATTTGTGCAAACACCCCTCCATTTATATAAATGAGGGAAAAAGGTAATTTCAACCTTGAATTGTGCTCAAATTGCACAAGGAGTCCGAAAAGAATATAAAAGAAGGGAAATTTATGAAATTAGTCCAAAAGGACTTGAAAGAAATGAAAAGATAGAATATGGGTAAATTGTAGGGAAGACCCTGAGATTTAGTATGTTACAGCACACCACCCCTTAAAGAGGATTTCGTCCCCGAAATCACAACAAGAGGAAAGAGAGGGTGAGTGTGCAACTTCCCAACCTTAAACACTAGGTTATAACCCTTAATCTAGGGTACAACACAAAGTCTACATAAGTAAGGTGTTACTAAGGTTTCCACAAAACCTATAGCGTTTTATCCAACATAATATAATTAACATTTTTGCCTTATTAGCATAATCTCCATCATGAAGAGGTATCATATTTATTATACTATCACTTGTGCCACATTTTATTCAAAACAATTACATCTCAATATTATATCATGTGTATTACCTTCATCAAGGGTTTTAAGCACAATTAGGGTTTACTAAACCATTTCAACATTAATTAATGTATTAGGTCAAAACCTTAATAACATGAGTTCATTTTCCATTATCCTCTTAAAACTATCACAAATTATTTTGTAGAAAAAGTTAATATTATCCAACAAGTTATTAAGCCTATAATAATTCCAAATAATGTTCATATTGTACATCGTCATATCATCTTTCATACTCATATTAATGACATCGTTAATCATTGTTGTCCATTACACTTCATATTATAAATTATACATATTTTACATCACATTAGGCATTTATGAATATTTATGTGAATCCAATTATTCAATATCATGTTTGAGTCATTATATGCATTTTAGTGAATAGGATGCAACACATTAATGAATTAATTCATATATCAAGTTATGATGAGGTGTTCATTAGAGAACAAGGTGATATACCTTACATATATTGATAACTTTGTGACTATAATCCATTTATATGTATCAAGGTATATTATGTGATGACGATACCTAATGTCACTAATGTGTCACGAAAGGCATTAAGGATATATATATGTATATGTTGTCAAGGATAGATGATTACATATTAGGGTTTAGGTCAGCATGATCATTACATGTTAAAGAATCCTTAGGGTGCATTATCCATACACATTTTACCATTAGGGTGGCATAGTCAATGTTATGTATATTCACAATTAGTAATGAGTCACTCATAATTATGTGCATCAATAATATGTGAAGGTTCAAGCATATGAACTATCTCTATATGACTTACTACATATTCATGTGTGTATAAACAAACAAGTTGAATTACAAGTATAATGTGTTTAGTAAATTCTTGTTCACATAAGTTATTATGTACATAAGTCCACATAGATAGGGTTTCTAACTCTAAAGGTATTTGACTTTGCTTTTAATTGGGATTCCATCCCCCTAAAAAGGGATTTCATCCTCAAAATCAGATTTGCAAAACCAAATAGGGTACTAACACCGTTACCCTCACTCCACCCCTTAAAATGGTCAACTAAGTCAAACTAAGCTAAGGGTAAAAAGGTACATAAGATTCAACACTAAAAGGACTTACTAATCCAACTTCAAGGTGTAACATAGGGTACACTAAACCCTAAACATAGGAGTATAAGGTATTTAAGTATGATTTTTGTATAAGAAATCAAATCATCACTTATGGTTTTCCTAAGGAATTCAATAATTAGGCAACATGCCCAAAGATAGACTATTTTGATCTGTCTGTATCAGATCAGGCCAGGCCAGGTCATATGAGCTCAGGAGTCCTCGTTACCAAGCAAGTAGGGCGGAGGAAAATATTGCCAGCCCCCAAGATCTGACCCTTTCTATACACCATCACTTCAACTTGTTGCTCTAGTAGCTTCTAAATAGACAATTCACCAAAAAGTTGACAAATTTTAATTCTAATTTTGAAATTATTATGATCTAAATCAAACTTTTATCATAGGTCAACTCTAAGGTGAAAAACTTACTAAAGGAAACTACATATGGTAAGGGTTCTATCTAGGAGACAATTTTCAATTAGTCAAGAATCTGACTACCTTGATGCTCTGATACCATGTTGTAAACACCAAGTCTCTACTAAAATACCATGGCAAACAAATACATCAAATGTGTGGCAGCAGAAGAAATAAAACTTGACTTTATTCAAAATGTATAAAGAGTACATTATAAAAATTTCCATAAAGGAAGTACAACTTTATACAAAACATAGGATCTAGGTAGAGGAAGACTTAGACTAAGCCAATATTGTCTCCCAACAAACAACTTATAAAGGCAACTATGATCATGCAAGCTATATGTTCCTTTTCTTCTTGTCCTATCCTTAGCCTTAGGTTCATCAAGCTTCCATGCACACTCTGATACTAGCCTGGATGGTTGGGGTCATCCAGCAAGAGAAAGATAAAAGTATGTATCAATCAAAAGGAATAGGACAAGTAATAGTCAACAACATTACATAATAAAAGATTCTCTATACTACAAGATTTTAAGAGAATGAGACAAATATTAAAATAAGAAAAAGAGAACTGCCATAATCAATAACCACAATAATAATCACATAGCATTAATATATTAAGAAACAAAGTCATCTCAATATATGGTGAGGCACCTACCGGACCTCACCAAGTGGCAGGGGGACTAAAACCACAATGCCTATATAAAGTGGCAGGGGGACTAAAACCCCAGTGCCTAATATAAAATGGCAGGGGGACTAAAACCCCAGTGCCCGGCAGGAGGACTAAAACCTCAGTGCCCTATGGGTGGTTTGTACTCATGTACACTACATTGTCATTTGGCCTAAAATACATCATGCTTAATAGTTCTCTTGGCAGTAGTGAAAAGTATAACAAGATTGCAACATTGCAAAATGGGAATAAAACCGAAATAAATAATCTCAATAAATGGATGAGCCAAACATTGGCCATGGTAAGATTCAAGAGTTACAATTAAATGAGCCACATAAGCAATAGAAGCATCTCATAAGTAAGGAGCCAAATATTGGCAATCACAAGATCCATATAATTCAATTAGATGAGCCATAATGTCAACAAAAGCATCAAATAAGTAAAGAGCCAAATAAATTCATGTAGAAGGATAACAAGGCTAGCACATAATGAAGATAGGGTTGGATAAGAGCCCAACTGAAGACTAGGTTGATTGCACAATATACATTCCACATACAATAGGAATCACATACCAAATAGGCTTCACATACACCAATAGGTTTTCACATACATAGGGGTCACATACCTTTGTTTCAATTCATTACCATCACATTCACCAATCTGATTGTATCCAATTCCATATTTCCATAGTTGCAAACATTACACATGTATTAGTATTTATAAGGCTTAAAGCATAGGAAAACCCTAATTTTGGAACTTATTTTTAAAACCATGATTTAAGGTTTAAAACCTAGTCCAATATATTAGTCATATTCTCCTGAATAATAAAACATATTTTATTACTCAATTTGGAGTTAAAATAGATTAATTACACATTTTAGATCATTTAATATAATCAAATAGGTATCCAAAGAAAACTTCGAAAAAGGAATCCAAATCATGACTCAAAAACTTCATAATCGAATTCTACATTAAAAATCATTTCTGACCATGGATCGATTTACTATGAATTAAGTAAAATCAACCAATCAGAATGCAAGAAAAACCATAGCGCGACAGTGATTTAAATGAAAATGCAATTCAATGTAAATAATAGGTGAAATGACCAAAATGCCCTTGCGTATAAAATGAAATCGATTGAAACACCGAGGGCTGTACTATCATTCATATGTAACCAACTTTTGCAAGCGAGAAACAAAACTCAAGGTGCTATTACGAGATTGCCCTTGCGTAAAAATTGACTGATCAGAGGGGCGAGGGTTGCCCTGGTCATTTAATGACCAGGCATCTACCTTCTCTCGCCATGGCACTGGAGCGAGCAACTGGAGCTCAGGCTCCATTGCTCCAGACCGCTTCCATGCAGGTTGTCCCAAGCTGAGACTGGGAAGTTGTTCCCCAATGTCACGCGGTCACAAGGAGCTCAAAAACACACCAAGGAATGCTCAGGAGCAAAGGAAGAAGGCCCAACTTGGCCAGAAATAGGGGAAAACAAAGTCGGGGGAAACCACACAGAAACACAACCAAATCAAAAACCGAGGTCGGTAGTAGCTTCATGGATCCAAAGCGGGTGAGAAACTGGTGTCACGGCGGGATTATGTGTACCATGGCGAGAACGAGCATGGTGCCGCCAGAGATCAAAAGCTGGCTATAGGACAGAGCACACGGGAGCATTGCAAGGCAGAGAGAGCAAGCACAAAAGAAGATCGTTGGTCGACGAAGCTTACCACGTGGGCAATTGCATTGAGGTGGCCGAAGGAGTGCGAGCAGCTAGCTGCCATTGCCAGAGAAGAAGAGCAGCCAGGTCTAGGTACCTCGGGCTATGTCGGGAGGAATTGGAGGAAGAGGAGCAATAGGGTTGGAGTGAGGGTGCTCTAATGCCCCTTATATAGCCGGGAGACGAGCCCTAGGTCTTGCTGTGAACCAGAGGCAGAGAGAGGTCAAAATGCCCTAATAGGCATTTCATCTCTAGTGAATGAGAGAGGGAAAACTTTGGCTCGTTGGAAATGACTTGAACAGTCAAACTCAATGCACTAAGAATGAAGTGAATTGATGAAGGAGGGAGAGAGAACGAGACCGAGGGAGTCCAGGAGGTTGTGACGCTTGGGCGGGCTGGAGGTAGAAGACTATTTTTACACCGTCGGATCAAAATCTCATTAAAATAGGACCGTTGGATCGGGCGCAAGAGCTGACCGACCGCGTCACATGAAAAATAAACGGAACATTGGCGTTACACATCAAATAGATGATATCAATTTAATACTAAGGTTACACTATATTAAAAGATTATAGAATGGATTTGAAGGGTCAAATGAAGTCCAAATGGCACCAAATTTTAACCACATTCTCATATTAAAGTCTAGAACCATGCTATGCAATTACTCTCTTGTTTTATACATAATATGGCCCTTAATAAATATATTGCTCATTAAAGTGTATATTAATATATTAAAATGAATGAGTTATATGAAAAGTCTTCTTTTAATGGATTACATGAGTGAATTTAGAGATATTCATCCATTATTAACTTTAAGAGAAAAAACTCAACATAACATTCTATTTATATACATTATTATCATTTTTTAGGAGAGAGAAGGAAATTAGGTTAATTACACCCATAATTAATTACATTACATATTATTATTAATATATTTATCCAAAAAGCTCCAAATAAACATTATCCACTTATTTTCTCTCATAAAACTCCATTTTGCATTATTAGTCCTTAATTATTACCTTAAGTGGGTTATTTGTGCAAACACCCCTCCATTTATATAAATGAGGGAAAAAGGTAATTTCAACCTTGAATTGTGCTCAAATTGCACAAGGAGTCCAAAAAGAATATAAAAGAAGGGAAATTTATGAAATTAGTCTAAAAGGACTTGAAAGAAATGAAAAGATAGAATATTGGTAAATTGTAGGGAAGACCCTGAGATTCAGTACGGTACATTATAGGTGACTTAGCTTTATTTGAAACTCTCTAGATTAGATACCTACACTAGTATCTACCTTTGTTAGGTTGATAGAAGGATAGAATTGTGAGGAAGTATTATGATGATCTTAAATGAGTTAAACCTCAATAGATTGGATATCGTGTGCCTTTTCTCCAAGGTATTTTCTGTGATACCCATCTTTGTGTTTTTTAACCATGCGAAGTGATTGAGGAGTAGAATTATTTGGTGAGGGTGATGAAGTATGTAGTATGTTGATATACCCATAGTAGAAATACATGGTTAGATGGATTACCTTTAGAATCCATACTTTGATGTATAGTGATATTGAAGAGTAAGTGATGAAGTGATTGACTCTATACATGGTTCAATAGACTAACCCTTTTACCCCTAGTTTTGTTTGATAGTTGAGTCAAACCTATTTAAGGGGTAGGGACCTGATAGAAACTGGATATGCTGATTTTGAGGATAGAAACCTCTTTAAGGGTTGGAGTCATGTAACATACCGAAATTTTTCTATCCAAACCTAGAAGCCCTAATTCCTCAGATAGGAGGTTAGTGTTCTTGGATCATTAGTTTTGACCAAATAAGGTTGGAATTATACCCTAATATGCTTGTTTATACCCTATGGAACATGATAAGAGCAACTCACATGTTAACCCTAATTATGAGTAGATATGATCTTGACCATGACATGGACCTACAAACCATAATGTGAGGATGAGGCGATGAATATAACCTAACCCTGGTCTTTATCCATGTTGATGAGGGGTATGTGATGTGTGGTGATTAGGGTGACCGAAACCCTAAGTGCTAGCTGACTAACCCTAACATGCACATGTTTGGTAACCCATATGATGCAATGGTGACATTAGGTTCTTAGTTACATAATGTGTCTTAATACACACGAGAATGATTCAATAATATATATAGCCTGGCTTAATATGTGAGTTTATCTCAATACATGCCATACATGTCACATTGTACATTAGCATGCAACTAATGACTTATATGTGTCTAATGAGTGTTTGGATGTGTATAAAAATGCATACAAGATATGATGATATCTAGTGTCCTTAATATGTGTAATCAAAGGATAATCCTACTTTTCATGTAATTAGATATTGGTAATATAGCCTTAATGAACTTATCGAGTAATTACTCAAAACTACCTATATCATGTAAGATAATTTAATATAACCTCGATGGTGATAATATGAGGGATTAGAACTCTAAATCCTAAATATATGAGGATAATTGTAATATATTATAATAAATTTTGAGATAATTGAGTTAAACCCTAATTGTACTAAATTCCATACAAGATAATATTAAAACCTAAATCTAATCTCAAACTTATATTCTTTGGTCCCTAACCAGTCTAGGTGCAAAGTTTTAGCTTTAATGAATAATGTTTATTATACTAATTTAATTAGAAAAGATAACTCTTTTTAATATGAATTCCCAATATACAATGGACTTTGGTTTGTTGGATTTTATGTGATGTCATGACGTATTATTCATGCATTCACCTACAATTTCTATCACACGGTTGAGTGGTTATGCAGTCTCTATGTCAATTGTGAGACCACATCGTGCGGCTCTAGACCGTTCTTCCTCCTTGAGATTGTGAGTACTTGGACTCTATATGGCCCATTGATTCCTCACCTCCTTCTCCCTTTCTATTCTCTCCTCCTCCCCCTCATTTGTTGTTGCCTTTCTTTTCATCATAGATTTCTAAATTAGGTTATCATGTACTTGACTATGATTCCTCTCCCCAAGCTCTCAATCGACAAAGGAGTTCTTTCCTTTCCCCTAATTCTTAGTCTGGTGAGGTTTCCCATCCACCCAGAGACTTGGTATGTATGTGTGTCTGTATATATATATATATATATATATATATATATATATATATATATATATATATATATATATATATATATATATATAGAGAGAGAGAGAGAGAGAGAGAGAGAGAGAGACAGGCTAGAATACACTCGAGTGTACGGATCGCACGAATACACTCAAGTGTGTTTGCATATCAAGACTATTTTTTGCAAAATGTAAACTGTTGACCTTCACCATCATACTATAACTAGGCTACATACAAATTTTGAGCCTATTTGGATGAGTGTAAGTCACTCATCCAAGGGCAACAAAATCGACACACAAAACTAATTTAAAAAGCATAATTTTTGTGGTCGTCATAGCATGAGATATACATATCCAAATGTGCTCAAATTTTGCGTATGAGTTGTTCACAAGATGTTTAAGAAGATCAACGGATTAGATTTTAAAAAAAATATTGCATCATGGAAAACTACTTGAGTGTATTCCGCTCCGGATACACTCGAGTGTATTCTAGCCTGACTCATATATATATATATATATATATATATATATATATATATATATATA
This sequence comes from Alisma plantago-aquatica, assembly GCA_963693085.1. Taxonomy (NCBI): domain Eukaryota; kingdom Viridiplantae; phylum Streptophyta; class Magnoliopsida; order Alismatales; family Alismataceae; genus Alisma; species Alisma plantago-aquatica. Next base: position 823,469,822 of record OY856410.1, read on the forward strand.
TATATATATATATATATATATATATATATATATATATATATATATATATATATATATATATATATATATATATATATATATATATATATATATATATATATATATATGGGGATTTATTTAATACCTGCGCGGGTAGATACCCGCCCACCCTTCCAGTCATTTTTTTTCAAAACAAAATTTTTAATGGTAGAGGATCATTTTATCTAGCTCCCCAAAAAATTTCATCCAAAAATAATATTATTTGCCCCACCAAAATCAAAAAATACGTCCATATATTTACTTACTGTATACTTTCTGCGCAGTTACTTTTTTTATCTTAGAGTTACTCTTTTATCAATATAGTTACTCTTTTGATCTTAGAGTTACTTTTGTGTACCATATAGTTACACTTTTGGATGTGCGAGTAGGGAAAAATCAGGCTACCCGCGCAGGTATTAAAGATGAGCCATATATATAGGGCCCATCTTTATTGCCCGCGCGGGTAGCTACCCACCCACCCTTCTGAACACTTTTTTTCAATTTTTTTTCGCAATTGTAGAGGACTATTTTGTCTAGCTCTCCAAAAAAAATTTAGCCAAAAATAATATCATTTGCCCCTCCAAAATCAAAAAACCCGTCCTTATATATATCTGTTGTATATTTTGTACAGAGTTACTTTTTTGGCCAGCAGAGTTACTTTTTTGACGCCATAGTTACTTTTTTTACAGCAGAGTTACTTTCTTAGCCAGGAGAGTTACTTTTTTGGATTTCGGGTAGCGAAAATCCAAGCTACCCACGTGGGCAATGAATGAACGCCTATATATATATATATATATATATATATATATATATATATATATATATATATATATATATATATATATATATATATGTATATATATCCCTTGATCCATCATTGTACCTCCCTCACATCCTCAACCATTTTGCTTTGTTGGGTGATCTTTGTTCAATCGTAAGACTATTTTCACTAGTTCGACAACCTGGGCTTAGACTTGGATTCGACCAGCAAAGTTAAGGAGGTGGACCCTTGCAGTGAAAGTGGCGATCTATTTTAGAGACCTTAAGTGAGCCTCGTGTGGATTTGATTTCTTCAAATGAGGTGTGATCTTTTTTTCCTTTCCTCTTGGTGATAATTTTCCATGGAATTTCTTCTACGATTCATTCATTTAGTTGATCTTTTTGCCTAGTTTCTCTTTGTCTACCTTCATATGCGTGTATAAAAGTGCATAATTGGCTTCTTCGATCTTGTCTGGATTCTATTTCGGATTTGAGCTCGTTCTTCCTTCTTGTCATGATGATGTATGTGGGGTCAAGAGTGGATTGCCTTGTTGCGAACCCCTAGGCTCGTCGGGAATGGTCAGACTCAGGGAAGTTGGTCATTGTATCTAGTTCTCCTGCCTCTTGGTGAAGCCTAGTTTTTTCCCTCCATTGAGCTTTGTTGAAGGTCCAATTTTGCAATATGTATTGGCTCGACAAAGAAAATGATTTCTCATCATTTTATGATTTGTACTCTTGCTTTATCTTAATAAGTATCTCACGCTATCATGGAGTTTTTGGTCTATTTGCCTCCAATGTGATGATATCGTTGTATTTTATTTAAGTGATTTCTTTTACTAGTTTGTCATGTCATGCATCAAGATATTGATGTGAGATGTGGGCTTGATTTTTTTTGAATTAATTTCAGTAAATCAGTATATCTTTCAAAATTCATAGAAATTAATTCATAGGTCAGAAAAATAAACCAAAATATGTTTTGGAATAAGAAAAAATAATACCTATCATGAAGTGTCATTTTATGACCTAATTCAAAAAAAAAATATGTGATTTTTGTGGGTTTTCATAATTACTATTAATTTTGTAAAATGTATACCTAATTATTTATATTTTAGAAATTAATAAAAAATGTGTTGTGAAATAATGAAGATGTAATTTATCTTAATATAATTTTCATAACCTAAATCAGTAATGAAAAAGGGTCGTCTTTAGGGTTTTGTGTTATGGGAGACTAAAGCTAATCCATGTGAATTCATAATAGGTAGATTCTGACCTTGTTCAATATAGATTTTGACCTTGACTTGTTTATAAACATCATCAGGTATGTTGCAATCCCTTATGAATCATATTAGACAATTTACTTATTTCTCTCTCCTGATATATGTTGCATCCCCTCAAATCTGTATTGGAAAGTTGTTATTTTCTCTCTCTCACTCTTTGACTTGGTCGTGGCATAGTTCTCTATATGTCACTTGATTATACATGTTTGACCCGATTGTGGTCAATTCACTAAAATTTATCATATAGATTGTTGAGAATGCAAATTGAATCTCTTTTATTTAATCTTATTCATACTTATTTAGTTTGCAACCCTTATTCATTATTTCATCTTATTGTTCCATTTCATAATGGAAACCCTAAATTGATTTATTTGTTTATATTGTACTTATCTTGCCTCAATATAATAACCATGTTTGATTATTGAGACTATTATTATCAATTAGTAGTGGTACACTATTGGTTTTGATCCCATTGTACAAATTTTCCTATATATCGACTTTTAGTGCCCTCACCTTAGCCCCAGCTGATCTCACTTGAGATATACACCATTAGATAAAGGATTATAGGTGCTCTCACCTTCTTCCTAGGAATGGAATGTGGAAGTTTTCTAACCCCACTATTAGATGGTCGTACTCTAATACTTAACATGCATGCAAAATATTTATTTATTTGTTGCTCTCTAATTTGAGATTGAAAAGGCAAGAAATTTCAATTGTAAACTTTATTGTTTTCTTCATATAATCATTTTGTCTTAATATATGAAGATTTATTTTGACATCTAATTGGATGATTCTATCTCTTTTGTTTTGAAAGCCTTCTTATATTATTGGTTGTTCCCTTTTCCTTATTTTGTCCAATCATTATTCTATGCACGCTGTGACTTTTATGCTGACAACATCCACTTTGTCTTCTCTTATGGGGTATGCTTCTAACCCCTAGGTGGAGAGCATGGGGGTGTGGACCAAAGTTGACTAGGATTTATCCAAATGAAGTTGATCATTCTTGGGAGGTAGATTGAAGTTGTTAGTTTATCATATGCAACGTATTTCTTCTAGTTTTCCAGTATGTACACCCTACATGGTGAAGAACAATGTTAAATATAAATATCATAATTGTTAGATTTTTATCTTCTACTGCTACACTTTATGGTGTATTATACGATACATACTTATTATAGTATAATATCCATTGTGGAAAATACATATCAAGTTTGGAATCAGTCTACTATTATTCTCTCCCAAGGAGTGAGTGGATCCCCTCTTCGGTCCCACTCCTTAAAACAATTCTACAAGACAATATAGAAATTATGTATAGTGAACAAGATCATAGGAACATGGACGCTTCTGTAGATGTTGGTCGATCTCCGTCAAATTGTGATTCCATGGAAACATCTATTTATAACCATTATAAGACATTGGTATTTAGTTCAACTATGAAGGAGTGAGAAGTGATTCTTGTTCTAGTCATGCACATAATCGTTCTGATCAATAGGCATATAATTTTGAGGATCTTCTTCATGAAGTCACCAATTTGGCAAAGATTCTGAAATGACACCTCCTGCAACCAACTTTAGCAAGATTTTAGGGAATCAACCACCAATAACTTCTATCCTAATTCAGTATTTCCTGAGGATGATGTCTTTGAATTTATAAATCCTGATGATATTTTGATGTGATGATTTTGAGTCACATTTATAGACTTGTTTTATTTGTGTTTTATGCATTTATTAGTCATTTTGGTGGTTAATATTGCATAATTCATCTACTTTGGTCTATGATCTTTCTTTATGTCAAATCTCCCTTATTTCAGTATTTTGAGCATAAATTATCACAAGAATATGTTTTGTTTCGGCTTATGTGGTTTCATGTTGAAATTTCAGGAAAAACAAGTATCTGTTGCTGTTGATACCATCGACAGTGGTCGATACCATCGACCGGACCACAGGCAGCTAGCCGCAAGGAGCAGCAAAATCTCGATACTATCGACAGGAGAGTCGATGGTATCGAGATACCATCAGGTTGCTTCAGAAAAGAGAGTCGATACTATCGACACAAAAGTCGATACCATCGATGAGTGGAGCTACATCGACGTAAAAGGACAAAACCGACACCTATGAATGTCGATACCATCGACTCGCGTTGATGGTATCGAGGTGGCATCAGTTGCAACAAAGAAAAGAAAAGAAGACCAGCCGATACCGTGCAGGGTTGATACCATCGACTTGCGTCGATGGTATCGACACCGTCAGATACATGTTTGCTTCAGATTGATCTAAATCCGACGGCTGTGATATTTTTGGCGACCTAACTCGGTGATTATACCTAATGACGGCGGCCAAGAGCAATCCATCACGTCATTAGCCACTACACACATCCCGAGAAGGTGGAGAGAAGAACGGAGCCCAGAAGCATGCCCCAAATGTTCCAGGTGCCGAAGAAGACATTTTCCACCACCGAAAGGCGGGAGAACGCGTATTCTACGCCAAGGAACACTTGGATCTTCTCCGTTCAGGGGTTTCACCACTCAATCACGTTTTCCCCCATGTTTCCCTTTTTCTCTACCATGTTTTGCATTGAGATGAACATGCAGGGCTAATTCCCTTTATCTTTAGGACCGGGAGTAGCCCGGGAAATCATTGTATGACAATTTTATCATAGTAATTCATCATTTATCTCTTAAATCTATGGTATAATTTCATTTTTTCAATTATATTATTATGCTTGATCACCATAATAATAATCTAATGCCCTTAATTACTTTGAAAGAAGAATTAATGGTTGAAAAGAGACGGAATTTACATTAATTGACAAATCCCTTGAATAAGGTGGTGTAAGGTTAATGGTGGATACTGAGAGATCAACTCTAATGCACCTAGTTTAGGGTATAGGTTGCTACGACGGTGGAACCGACCTAGACATAGGTAGTGAATTGTACCACGACAGTGGGAAATTCTGATATCAGGCCACTACCCGGATATAGAGATAAATCTGAGTGACTAAATAGAAATTCATACAATGAAAACCCGCGGTGAAACCGCAATCCTAAAGATTCCCACTTGAATTGATTAAACTAAACATTTAATCGATTGCTTTGTTTTGTTTTATTTTATTTTCTTTTAATTTTACAACAAACTCCAACTTTTTAACCAGTCTAGCTGATTGCGAGTAGTTAGTAGTAGTCTCTGATAATTCATGTGTCCCTGAGTTCGACTCAGGCCTCACAAAGGCCTATATTACATTGATGCGTACACTTACGTTTCTACGCACGTAAAAAGCATGTCAAGTTCCAAAAACTTAGGGGAGCAATGTTCAAGCTTAGGGGAGTTTGATGCGATGATTTTGAGTCGCATTTATAGACTTGTTTTATTTGTGTTTTATGCATTTATTAGTCATTTTGGTGGTTAATATTGCATAATTCATATACTTTGGTCTATGATCTTTCTTTATGTCAAATCTCCCTTATTTCAGTATTTTGAGCAATGTTCTAAAAACTCGACACGCTTTTTACGTGCGTAGAAACGCAAGTGTACACGTCAATGTAATATAGGCCTTTGTGAGGCCCGAATCGAACTCAGGGACACGTGAATTATCGGAGACTACTACTAACTACTCGCAATCAGCTAGACTGGTTAAAAAGTTGGAGGTTGTTGTAAAATTAAAAGAAAATAAAACAAAACAAAACAAAGCAATCGATTAAATGTTTAGTTTAATCAATTCAAGTGGGAATCTTTAGGATTGCAGTTTCACCGCGGGTTTTCATTGTATGAATTTCTTTTTAGTCACTCAGATTTACCTCTCTATCCGGGTAGTGGCCTGATATCAGAATTTCCCACTGTCGTGGTACAATTCACTACCTATGTCTAGGTCGGTTCCACCTTCGTAGCAACCTATACCGTAAACTAGGTGCATTAGAGTCAATCTCTCGGTATCCACCATTAACCTTACACCACCTTGTTCAAGGGATTTGTCAATTAATGTAAATTCTGTCTCTTTTCAACCATTAATTCTTCTTTCAAAGTAATTAAGGGCATTAGATTATTATTATGGTGATCAAGCATAACAATATAATTGAGAAAACGAAATTATACCATGGATTTAAGAGATAAATGATGAATTACTATGATAAAATTGTCATACAATGATTTCCCGGGCTACTCCCAGTCCTAAAAATAAAGGGAATTAGCCCCGCATGTTCATCTCAACGCAAAACATGGTAGAGAAAAAGGGAAACATGGGGGAAAATGTGATTGAGTGGTGAAACCCCTGAACGGAGAAGATCCAAGTGTTCCTTGGCGTAGAATACGCGTTCTCCTGCCTTTCGGTGGTGGAAAATGTCTTCTTCGGCATTCGGAACGTCTGGGGCGTGCTTCTGGGCTCCGTTCTTCTCTCCACCTTCTCGGGATGTGTGCAGCGTTAGGTATAATCACCGAGTTAGGTCGCCAAAAATATCACAGCCGTTAGATTTAGATCAATATGAAGCAAACATGTATCTGACGATGTCGCGTCGATGGTATCGACCCTGCACGATATCGGCTGGTCTTCTTTTCTTTTCTTTGTCGCAACTGATGCCACCTCGATACCATCGACGTGAGTCGATGGTATCGACATTCATAGGTGTCGGTTTTGTCCTTTTACGTCATTGTAGCTCCACTCGTCGATGGTATCGACTTTTGTGTCGATAGTATCAACTCTCTTTTCTGAAGCAACCTGATGGTATCTCGATACCATCGACTCTCCTATCGATAGTATCGAGATTTTGCTGCTCCTTGCGGCTAACTGCCTGTGGTCCGGTCGATGGTATCGACCACTGTCGATGGTATCGACAGCAACAGATACTTGTTTTTCCTAAAATTTCAACATGAAACCACATAATCCGAAACAAAACATATTCTTGTGATAATTTATGCTCAAAATACTGAAATAAGGGAGATTTGACATAAATAAAGATCATAGACCAAAGTAGATGAATTATGCAATATTAACCACCAAAATGACTAATAAAAGCATAAAACACAAATAAAACAAGTCTATAAATGCGACTCAAAATCATCGCATCAAACTCCCCTAAGCTTGAACATTGCTCGCCCTCGAGCAACTAAACCTTAGAATAGAATTGCCAGAGTCAACTAAAGAACAAATCATCACAACAAACATCCCATATGATCCCCACCGGACATTCACATTTCGGCCCTCACTAACCACAGAATGATAATTACCCTAAAGGCGACAGTAACCATCCATAAAAGATATCTACCTCAAAACTAAAGAACACTATCACATAAAGAAGTTAACATAATAAAATTTGCCGGTCCAGACTCGGTGCATCTTGTGATCTCCTATACTATGTTGTTCGCCCTAACTACCATCTAAATGGAAGCAACTCTCCTGATATTTACAAGTGAGGAGAAAATCACGGTGGCCTACCAATTCGAGCAACGGGTGGATGGAATGGGTGGCTAATGGAAGAAATGGAAGCATTATACGGTTTCAACATGCATAAAACAAAAATGCCCTAAATGATGCATTTGCACATGAAAATTGCCCTAATGCCTAAGATTGGGTGGAACGATGCATGCACTAACATCCCGTCTCAAGATGAGATGGATATCTAACTGAGCTACACTGTGTACTTACTCATCTTAAAATGCAGGTGAGATTATGTTCCTTTCTCCCTCTTATTCTACTGCTTCTTACTAACTTTCTTTTTCTTTTTCATTTTTTTTTACATTCTTTCTGTCAGGCCCTTATATCCACAAATGACAATGAATAATTTGTTGGGCTCACTTTTTATGCATAGCTCAAATAATTGAGTTATTTAGAAGGTATGGAACAAGTTAATCACCTTTAAAGAAGAAATAATATACATGATGTACTCTATGCCTAAAAATTATGAATGCAGCTAAATGACATGCACCTAAGAATAGTGTGCATGTATAACTATTCTATTTTTTTATTTTCATGCAAAACATGTGAAAGTGTTTGCAATGCCAAACCTATCTACATGATATGCAATCAAAAAGATTAAAACCGTAATGTACTTCCAATTCTTATGGTGGATTGTGAAAAACAATGAAGTGAAAAGATCATAAGACTAATTAACTGAACCTTTGAAAATTATTATGTGTCCCGCCTTACTGACCTGTGTAGTAGTTAAGAGGTTTCTCTCTCTTACTTCAAATTAGAGTCTCATTATCATTTGGTCAGTTTAGGCTCACACAACCAAATCCGTCCACATTTCATGAATCATTAGGAATGAACAGTTGTGATATTCTGTTCTAGAGTTGACAAAACCAATCATTTTCTTAAGTTATGTGCTCAAAGATGAACAACACAAGCTTGTGAACACTCAAAAAAAAATTATTTCATTTTTTATTTTCCCTTAATTCCCATATACAAGCAATTCAGATGACACAAGACTTAAGACATCCACAATTACACTAGATAGAATGTGGATCCTACAAAAAAAACTAAGATTGCAAGAAATAAATGACAAGAAACAACAAAATAAAACAAAAAACTGAGAAAATAAAAGATAGAGTTGTTCCAACTCCCCCCCAAGCTTGAATTCGACTATGGCCTCATAGTCAAAAACAATCTTAAAGGTTGGAACAGAGATACCGATTTACTCTTCTGGCAGAGGTGGGTACTGTGGGGCTGTGGGGTCCTAGGATGGGTACTGCCCCTGAAAGCTCAGATCATACTGGGGCATGGGCGGAGGTTGTGGATACCCCCCAAAGTAATTCTGGCTCCAATAGTGATCGTAAAAGGGTTGCTGCTGCATCTCCATCCTATGCAACCTATCATGAATCTGCTGTTGGTTGTCTAGGAGGAGGCACTCATTCTCAAAGATTGCCCTCTGATTGTCAAGTAACCGATTCATAGTCTACTGAATATCGGTATACCCTGCAGTGTGATGTTGTTGTGTCTGTTGTATGTCCTGCAGCATAGCATACATTCCTTGCATCGAATAGACATCCTCACTTGGCAGCGAGGGCGGTGGTGGTGGTGGAGGCTGCGAAGATGAAGATGCACCCGGATGCATACGAGGACGCTTCCGAGGGCTACTCGTGCATGAAGAGGAGTGTAGGCCTCCTCTTCCTCTTCAGCCTCGTCGTCATTATTGTTGTCGTCGTCGTTGCCACCGTCTTCATCGGAGTCAGCAATGGCTATGATTGGCCATCGAAAATGTTGAGCCCCTTCGATGTGGAAGACAGGGTCTGGAAGCGAACATTCTTGATAAGCATGGTTCACATGGCAATGAGCATAAGGTAAACCATCTTGAAGTAGGATCAAGTTGGATCGGTGAGGATGTTGCAAATTGACCTTGCTTCTATTGGAGAGTGGAGTTAAGGTTGAGAAGTTCAGCCCAAGGTAGTGTGCCAGCAGAGTGATGAGTCCTCCAAAGTGAATTGGAGCCTTCCGCGTACTCCGCTTTACCGCCAACACCCACTGCAGAAAGAAAGCTCCCCAGTTGCATTCTTGGCACTTGAGTAGTTTGTACAAGAAGAATAGGTCCGTCTCCTGGAATTTGCTAAGAGACAGATCACCCCTAGAAAATAGGGTGGAACACAGCATCCGATGAAGAATCTGCACGAATGGATGCTCAAAGTCTTCTACCGCTGCGTTGTGGTAGCTCACAGATTTTCCCGGCGGCACCGTCACAAGCTCGGCGAAGATGGCATCATAGTCGGTCTGGTTGTCTGGCCGCCGGTAATTAGTCCGCCCATGATTCTAGTTGTAGATCTCATTGAACTGGCGGAGTGTGAAATTGTAGTCAATGTTGTACAGCCGGAAAGACACACGGCCCTTGATCCACTCACGGTCCGTGGCTATGATGTTGTTTGGTACGACACAGACGTCCAGTGAGGCCATGAATTCCGTCACCAGATCCTTGTAAGTAGGCCATTCATTGAAGAATGGCTGGCCATCAGCATGGTATTCCAGCTCATCGGTCGTCCTGTTCGTGTGTCTCGCCTGCCCTTTTAGAACATAGGCCATATTAGCCTCGAACCCCAAGTTGTGGATCACATCCCGGTCAACATAACGGGTCAGCTCTATTTTCCTCTTCATGATCTCCTCGTAGATCTTCTTGACCTCTGCGGACAGATGAACAATCTGCGGGCATGGAATCGACACAGTTGATGGAGGCACAAATTCTGGGATGTCCATCGGGTTGGTGCGTGAAGAAGACGCATCGGCAACATGCACCATGGTTTTGGAAGAAGGAGAAGTAGAGAAAGAGCTCGGTGAAGATCGGAGAAGGAAATCTCTTCTTGATGAAGAACGTGCTCCTGGATGCTCGTCGCCGGGCTCAGATTGCTCTTGAATATGCTCGGCACAGGTGGAGAAGAATTGCTCTGGAGTTGTGATGTCATATGACGACAATCCTTCTCATATATAGTCGTGGCCGGCGCTGCTATATGCCCGTCGATACCATCAACACGAGTCGATGGTATCGACACACGTAGCACAATCCGTACTGCCGCTGGTATCGACGGTCGTCGATGGCTGGATTCACGGGGCCCGGATCGCTGACGTGTCGATACTATCAACATGTGTCGATGGTATCGACCCATCCCCTGGATCGACTATCTGGTTGTAGTGATTGTCGTTGATCTCCTCTCGCGGATCGGTGACGTGTCGTGTCGATACTATCAACGCAAGTCGATGGTATCGACCTCCAGTTAGGGCAACACCCTCGCGAGGTCCGGCCGCCACTTTCTGCCTATAATTGAGTCCCCGTCAATGGTATCGACTTCACTGAGATGATTTCTTCTGAAAATCTTCAGAGATCTCGATGGTATCGACTTGCATGTTGATACTATCGACCTCGACTTTTCGATCAACCTGTTGGTGTGTCGATACCATCGACGAGGCCGTCGATGGTATCGACGCAGTGCGATTTCTGCAGTCGCCAACCTGTACCCAGGTCGATACCATCGACGTGAGGGTCGATGGTATCGACTCTGCCTCAGTCCTGCACAATGAGTAAACGATCACGGTATCTTTTTTACACTAAAAACAAAGTCAAAATAAATCAAACTACGAATGTGAAAGAAACTAAACTAAAGTACCGATGGCTGGGTTGCCTCCCAACAAGCGCCCTTATTTAACGTCTTAGGCTAGACGACATGAAGTTCCTCAAGCATCTGGAAGTGCAATGAGTTTGACCTCATTCACTTTCTTTGTGTAATCTTCACCAAAATATAATTTCAACCGTTGTCCATTGACCAGGAATGTGGTCTCGCCATCACACACCAGGATCGCGCCATGTGGTCTGACCTCCTCTACTGTGAATGGTCCACTCCATCGGGATTTCAACTTCTTGGGATGCATCTTCAGCCTGGAGTTGAACAAAAGCACACGATCTCCTTTCTTGAAGACGCGCATATGAATATGGCGATCGTGAATCAACTTTGTGCGCTCCTTGTATATCCGAGATCTTTCATATGCATTCAGTCGCAGCTCATCAAGTTCATTGAGTTCAAGTAACCTCTTTTTTCCCGCTTCATCATAACTCAAATTTAGCTTCCTCAGCGCCCAATGTGCTTTATGCTCTAGTTCCACCGGTAAGTGACAAGCCCGACCATAAGCCAACCTAAAAGGCGTAGTGCCTATAGGTGTCTTGTACGCCGTCCTGTATGCCCACAATGCATCTGGTAGTAGGGTACTCCAATTCTTCCTTGTGGAAGCCACAGTACGCTCCAAGATCTTCTTAATCTCCCGATTGGAGGCCTCCACTTGTCCTTGAGTTTGCGGGTGGTACGGGGTACCAATGTTATGTTTGACCCCATACTTTCTCTACAGTGCCGTGAAATTTTGATTCCGGAAGTGTGTACCCCCATTACTAATGATCATTCTGGGCACACCGAACCTGCAGAAAATATATTCCTTAACAAACCTGCACACTACAGCGGAATCATTAGTCCTTGTGGGTATTGCCTCTACCCACTTCGACACATAATCAACAGCCAAAAGAATATACAAATTAGAATTTGAGGACACAAAGCGTCCCATAAAATCTATACCCCATAAGTCAAATACCTCAACCTCCTGGAATACATTAAGGGGCATCTCTTTTCTTTTCGAAATGTTACCCGCCCTTTGGAAGGAATCACATTTCTGCACAAACTCATAAGCATCCCTAAACAAGGTAGGCCAGTATAGGCCACTTTCCAGTACTTTGGCTGCAATGCGAGAGCTTACATGGTGTCCGCCCATTGGTAGTGTGTGGCAATGATGAAGAACACTCTCATATTCCACCTCAGGTACACACCTGCGTAAAACACCATCCCTGCATTGCTTCAAGAGAATAGGGTCATCCCAGAAATAGTATCGTAAAGAATGGAAAAATTTCTTCTTCTCTTGATACGTCCAATCATCCGGGATGATTTTGCAGGCAAGATAGTTCACAATATAAGAAAACCACGGGTCTTTTGATTTCACTTTCAAAAGATGTTCGTCCGGAAATGTCTCGATAATGGGTATGTGTAAATCCTTTTCATCTACCCTCTCTAACCTAGACAAATGGTCCGCGACCACATTTTCAGTCCCCGCCTTATCTTTGATTTTGATATCAAATTCTTGTAAAAGCAAGATCCACCTAATCAATCTAGGTTTGGCATCCTTTTTCTCCATCAAATACTTAATGGCGGCGTGATCCGTCCATACCGTGACTTTTGATCCAACTAGATATTGTCGAAATTTTTCAAAAGTGAAAACAACGGCAAGCAATTCTTTCTCGGTAGTCATGTAATTGAGTTGGACGTCATTCAAAGTTTTAGATGCATAAAAAATCACAGCGGGTTTATTGTCCACCCATTGTCCCAACACAGCCCCAACCGTAAAATCAGATGCATCACACATTAGTTCAAACGGCTTGGTCTAATCCGGTGTTTGCACAATCGGTGCGGAAATCAATTTTTCCTTAAGAACGTTGAACGCATGTAAACATTTTTCATTAGAGTCAAAAACAACATCCTTTTCTAAAAGCTCAGATAAAGGTTTGGTGATTTTAGAAAAATCTTTTATAAAACGACGATAGAAACCGACGTGACCTAAGAAACTCCGTACCCCTTTTACCGAATTCGGTGGGGGCAATTTGGAAATCACTTCAATTTTTACCGGGTCTACCTCCAAACCTTTGGTAGACACTTTATGTCCTAGCACTATTCCTTCACTCACCATCATGTGGCATTTCTCCCAATTGAGGACCAAATGTGTCTCCTCACAACGTTGCAAGACCTTATCCAGATTGTAAAGGCACTCATCAAAGGATGCACCATAAATACAGAAATCATCCATAAAAATTTCTAGACAGCGTTCTACCATATCAGAAAAAATGGCGAGCATACAACGCTAAAAGGTCGTCGGTGCATTACATAACCCAAAAGGCATACGGCGGTACACAAACGTTCCATAAGGACAAGTGAATGTTGACTTCTCTTGGTCCTTAGGATCAATCGAAATCTGATTGTACCCCGAATAACCATCCAGAAAACAAAAATGTGATTGGCCGGCTAAGCGCTCTAAAATTTTATCAATAAACGGAAGAGGAAAGTGATCCTTTAGCGTAGCGGCATTCAATCGACGGTAATCTATGCAAACACGCCACCCGGTTACCAAGCAGGTGGTGACAGGTTCATTTAAAAGATTATGTGTAATAGTGATTCCCCCTTTTTTAGGGACTACCTGCGTAGGACTCACCCACGTCAAGTCAGAAATAGCATAGATGATACCTGTAGAAAGAAGCTTAATCACCTCCTTCTTAACAACCTCCATCATGCTCGGATTTAGTCGACGTTGCGGCTGAATCACTGGCTTGGCTCCCTCCTCAAGCTGAATCTTGTGCTGGCACAAAGTAGGGGAGATCCCCTTGATGTCTGCAACCGACCACCCGAATGCTCCTCGGCGGTTCTTCAACACAATAAGCAGCTGGTCCTCCTCATTGACACTCAAATACGTCGATATAATCACAGGAAGCTTTTCTTCCTCAGCCAAAAATGCATACTTCAGGTGTGGTGGCAACAGCTTCAACTCCAATTCTGGCGGGCTGAATAAGGATGATTGAAGCGGTGGTGCGAGTTCGCCGAAGTCTTCATAGTACCTCGCATAGAAGCACGGTAACATCTAAAGCATCTTGGCACACTCCTGTAGTGACTTGCTTCTCATCCAATCATGTGTGATATTGACTAAGCAGGCTTCAAGTGGTAATTCTGGATGTGCGTCAAAACCCGAATTTTCTATAGCCTCATCTTCAGTAGAGGGAGGAATGTCCTCCTCCTCATCATTCGGAAAACCTACCGCCTTGCTAAGGGATATCACCTTGGTCTGCTCCATGATGTCTACAGCCAATGTCCCTTTTTCCACCTTGGTCATTACATGAGCCATATCTAAAAATGGCTTCCCTAGACAAAGTGAGATATTATGATCAAAATGCTTTACCATGTGGCACTGCCCCTTGGATTTAAGTGACGTGGTGTTGGAAGGCATGACCATCTCGAAATGATCATCGACTATACCCAAGGTCATATGACCTCTCCCCATCTCAAGTATCATGTCAGCTGTAGCTTGGAAGGGTCGTCCGAGTAGTAACTCATTGCCTTGTTCTTCTTGCATCTCCATGATGACAAAATCTGCTGGAAATACAAATCGATCTACTTTCACTAGCACGTCTTCACAAATACCATATGGCTTCACCACAGAATTGTCCGCCAATTGGATTGTCATGTTGCTCGGTCGTGACTCTTTTAATCCCAGCTTCTTGAATGTAGAGAGGGGCATCAAGTTTATGCTCACCCCGGAGTCACATAGTGCTTCACCAAACTTCACTTTCCCAATGTAACATGAGATGTTGAAGCAGCCCGGATCCTGCCTCTTTGGTGGCAATGTGCCCATGATGAAGGCACTCACCTGCTCCTTAAGCACTACAACCTCCGTGTCTGGGATTTTCCTCTTCTTGGTAATGATATCTTTCAGAAATTTGTCGTAAGAAGGGATTTTCTCAATTGCTTCCAATAATGGGATGCTGACTGAAAGCTTTTTGAAACTGTCTAGAAACTTTTTAAACTGGACATCCACTTTCCTTGCCTTTGCACTGTTCGGATATGGGACCGGGACAGCCTGTGCCCTTTGATGAGGTGGCACATATGGTGTCTTTCTCTGTGTCTCCTCCTCGTCTGCAATAGGATCTTCAATAGCATCCATTGCTATATCTGCATCTGGTTCCGTGACCGGTATGGGCAGCTCCTCAGTGGCCTCACCTTCAATTTCTACTTGGGGTTTGCTTGGTTCATCGGCTCTGGGGTTTAAAAGCTTCTTTCCACTCCTTAGCAAGATGGCCTTTGCTTGTTGGTTTCCTCCTGGAATATTAGTGTTACCCAGAAAACGTTGGTGTGTGCTTTTTCAGATTGTCTATCTCGGCTGCCATTTGCACCATGGACGTCTCTATTGTCCTCATCTAATCCCCATGGCTCTACAGTGTCTGCCTGAATTGGTTCATAAATTCCCCCTATTGCTTTATCTGCTGGCCAAAAGTAGTCATTAATTCTTGATTTTGCTTTATCACTTGGTTGAGCAACTCTGTGCTCTTGTCCTCCGCTACGGGATGGGGTTTTGCATCTGGGTCCTGCAAAAAGTTGTTTGGATCCTTCCAAGAGAACTTCTTGTCCTTCCTCCATGAGTAATCATTATTTCTGTAACCTTGTTGCTGCCTCATTAATTTGACTTGTGCCTCATCCTCAGATTCAGTATCCTCCTTTGTGAGAAATTTCTTCGTGAGAAGGTCCATCTTCTCATTCAGCTCCTTGATTGCTTTTGACTCCCCTGTTACTCAAACGTGCTCAACAACGTCCCTGTCGCCCCACGATTGCTTCTTGTCCATGTTCTTAAGGATTTCCCAACACCTCGTGTCTGTGTTGTTCAAAAATAAGCCTGAGCCTGCTGAATCAAGGTTACTTCTATCATGCTCAGAGAGAGAAAAATAGAAGATCTTGACCTGTGTCTCCTTGTCAAGCCCGTGATGCGGGCACCGCCTAAGCATGATCTGAAACCTTTCCCAGGTCTCAGAGTAGGTCTCTCCTGCTTTCTGAGTGAAGTTGTGGATCTTCCTGATCATGTCATTGGTCTTCTCGGGCGGGAAGACCCTTTCAAAGAAAACCTCCACCATGTGGTTCCATGATTCCACATATTCATCATCCAGGTTGTGCAACCACTCTCGTGCATTCTCTGCTAGAGAACTCGGGAACAGCTTCAAGTAAAGCGTCTCTTGTGGAAATTTGTCAATTTTTATCATGTCACAGTTCTCCACAAATTGACTTATATGCGTGACTGGGTCTTCATTCTTGAGCCCATGGAATGCATTCGACTTCACCAGGTTGATTAACGCAAGGTCAATCTTGTATGTCGGAATATTGATCGCCTGCTTCTTGATCGGTCCCTTTGAAGCAGATGAAGAAGAAGCCTTGATCTTCTCCCATATTGTTTGTTCCTCTGCCATTTCTTCTTGTTCAGATTCTGAATCTATTTCTTCTACGTGGCCTTGATTGTGGCCTTCCTCGTCATCAGGTCCCGTCAGTGGAACCTCTGGTGCCTGTTGCGTGTAGTCGGTACTACGCATCTGCACCATGCACAGTACCTGCAAAATGGTAAATTGAGTTCAGTACCGTGCTAGACAACTACAAGATGCGAAAAAGAATAAGCTATGAATTCTAGAATTTATTTCAAACTAAATAAAAAAAATGGCCTAGAGTGGCCACTTGCAGCACTCGTAGTGCCGACAATTGTCGTGTCCCCGGCAACGGCGCCAAAAACTTGACACACTTTTTACGTGCGTAGAAATGCAAGTGTACGCGTCAATGTAATATAGGCCTTTGTGAGGCCAGAGTCGAACTCAGGGACACGTGAATTATCGGAGACTACTACTAACTACTCGCAATCAGCTAGACTGGTTAAAAAGTTGGAGGTTGTTGTAAAATTAAAAGAAAATAAAATAAAACAAAACAAAGTAATCGATTAAATGTTTAGTTTAATCAATTCAAGTGGGAATCTTTAGGATTGCGGTTTCACCGCGGGTTTTCATTGTATGAATTTCTATTTCGTCACTCAGATTTATCTCTCTATCTGGGTAGTGGCCTGATATCAGAATTGCCCACTGTCGTGGTACAATTCACTACCTATGTCTAGGTCGGTTCCACCATCGTAGCAACCTATACCCTAAACTAGGTGCATTAGAGTCGATCTCTCGATATCCACCATTAACCTTACACCACCTTGTTCAAGGGATTTGTCAATTAATGTAAATTTCGTCTCTTTTCAACCATTAATTCTTCTTTCAAAGTAATTAAGGGCATTAGATTATTATTATGGTGATCAAGCATAACAATATAATTGAGAAAACGAAATTATACCACGGATTTAAGAGATAAATGATGAATTAATATGATAAAATTGTCATACAATGATTTCCCGGGCTACTCATGGTCCTAAAGATAAAGGGAATTAGCCCTGCATGTTCATCTCAACGCAAAACATGGTAGAGAAAAAGGGAAACATGGGGAAAAATGTGATTGAGTGGTGAAACCCCTGAACGGAGAAGATCCAAGTGTTCCTTGGAATAGAATACACGTTCTCCCACCTTTCGGTGGTGGAAGACGTCTTCTTCGGCGTCCGGAACATCTGGGGCATGCTTCTGGGCTCCGTTCTTCTCTCCACCTTCTCGGGATGTGTGCAGTGGCTAATGATGTGATGGACTGCTCTTGGCCACCGTCATTAGGTATAATCACCGAGTTAGGTCGCCAAAAATATCACAGCCGTCGGATTTAGATCAATCTAAAGCAAACATGTATCTGACGGTGTCGATACCATCGACGCGAGTCGATGGTATCGACCCTACACGGTATCGACCCTACACGGTATCGGCTGGTCTTCTTTTCTTTTCTTTGTCACAACTGATGCCACCTCGATACCATCGATGCGAGTCGATGGTATCAACATTCATAGGTGTCAGTTTTGTCCTTTTACGTCGTTGTAGCTCCACTCGTCGATGGTATTGACTTTTGTGTCGATAGTATCGACTCTCTTTTCTGAAGCAACCTGATGGTATCTGGATACCATCGACTCTCCTGTCGATAGTATCGAGATTTTGCTGCTCCTTGCGGATGGCTTCCTGTGGTCCGGTCGATGGTATCGACCACTGTCGATGGTATCGATAGCAACAGATACTTGTTTTTCCAGAAATTTCAACATGAAACCACATAAGCCGAAACAAAACATATTCTTATGATAATTTATGCTCAAAATACTGAAATAAGGGATATTTGACATAAAGAAAGATCATAGACCAAAGTAGATGAATTATGCAATATTAACCACCAAAATGACTAATAAATGCATAAAACACAAATAAAACAAGTCTATAAATACGACTCAAAATCATCGCATCATATTTACATTGATTTCTTCTTTAGTCAGTATGAAAGTCAAATTATGGATGATGCTCAGACTATTTTCATAAGCCACAGTCCTATGTCATGGTCGTTAAGTCAATTGGAACATTTTTCGAATGCTTAACTTCATGTGATCGATTCAAGTTACTATGGAAACCAGTTGGACCATAGAGTATATAAGAACATAGCATGAACAATTGCATCATACAATTTTCATGGAACTAGGACTATTACAATCTCTAATTGGAGGTACATGGTCTATCTATGGTTTTGTCTCATTGTCTACAAGTGCTGACCATCCTTTCTGCCAACTGTGGGGATATCAAATACTATTGTAATATGGGATCGAGTGCTCAACTTACTTTTCCATATCTATAACAATAATTTTTTGAGAGCTTTTATGAGATCCTTGGGAAGTTATTCTTGATCAATGTTCATACCCCAAAGTTTTCTAGAATTTGATTTGCATGTTTAGACATTGATATTGATACTAAGTAATAGTTCTTCTTGCAATACTTTTTGATGAAGTGGCGTATAGGATAGAGTATGATTCTCTTCCTTTGATTTTTCTTTTTTGTGGAAAACTTGGACATCATCCATGAGAGTGCCCTTTAACATGGTACTATGCCTGAAGTGTCAACGGAAATTCTAGAGAATGAAGGGATGCATTGGTTATCATAAGATGAACATTGGCATGTGCATTATGGTAGAAGCATCCACTCAATATGGTTTCAACATGAGTCTACTAAAACCCCTCAATACAAGGTAAACAACATATTTTTGTAAACAAACAACAAAAAATGCCTGCGAATAGATTCAATTCCTTAAATGATATGGAAGTCTCTGAAGAAGAACCTTAGGTTCAAACTAAACCTGTGGTTACACTGTCCTCTTCTTAGTTAACTTTGCCTAATGTTTGGAACCTTAAGTGTAAAATTGTTTCTATTACTAGACGCTTCGATGATTTACCAATTGATGTTAACAATGATCATCCAGAGAGTATTCCCCAATTCATTACAAATATGATTCCTTTTGAGAACTCTAATAATGGTTCAAACAGTATCCATATGACAGTGATACCAGAATTAGATGAGGTTTTTCACTGTGTAGTTACAGAAAATCCTATGAGGGTTATGGATGATCAAAATTTTGAGGCACTCATCATTCAAATTATTGATCCATACTTTTCTCCTTCCATTACACCGAATCATAATGGTAAGGTTGCAAAAGAAGCAAGATGGTTTAGTGGTAAGATGAAGGGTTCCCCTTACATGACATGTAGTTAAGCCTTGAAGATTCAAATGGAAAGTGGGAGTTTATCTCATCCTGATCAATTTGATGAAATTAACTAATATTTTCCATTATAGATATCATTTGTGGGAATGTTCAAGGTATTGGTAATGACCTTACCTACTCTAGATTAAAAGTTATGATCCATACACATAGACCAAAGTAGATTGCAATAATTGAACCTTGGATCTTTGGTAATAATCCTAATATTGGTATACAACACTTATGTTTCACCTATTTACAATGGGTCAAAGCATGTGGGACTTCTGGACGAATTCGGCTATAATGGTATGCAGGTGATACTTATGTTCAGTTGGTTGAAATTCATCACCAATATCAACATTAATGGTGTATTTTTAACTAAATGTAAATATGAGATTAATTTGGCATATTTTAGACTAAGAAGATATGAAATCCCTTTAAACATATAGTTCACACAAGAGTGGAAAAACATAATGATGTATTATTAACCTCTTTATTGTCACCTTTCAGAGGGAAAAGACCACCTCCAAAACAAATTTTTTATTGAAAAAGATATTGTTGTGACAATCCAATGCCACATAAATGAGATTACTCAAAACAAAGCACAAAACTAATACTAAATATACATATTACCAAAAAATAGGGTAAATTAAAATTGATTCCATATAACCACAAAAAGGAAATATATTACATCTGTGTCCACACATTGAGCCACTCGTAACACATATCATATCACAATTCACTTGGCCAACTTGCCATAACCTATTACATATGATAACTTTTTCACATATACAAGCCATATTTGTACAACCATGGCATATTTCCAAAAACCTCGTATCGATGTACAACGTCTACAAAACACCCCCAAGGACCTAAGAGTATAGGGAAGACACATAGGACTCTACTACAAAACACTAGCAGCATATCCAACCTTATCAACCTGCTACTGATCCTCTTGCTTCTCAGCCTCAACCGCACGATCCCTATCTCGTAGTGCACGACCACCTAAAGCATGTGGAAACCCACCAAGTGAGACCAACGTCCCAGAGAGAAATAAAACTCTCCGCCAAATTTTTTTATCAACATAGACAAATTAAAGAATTAAGATAGTATTATTATCAGGATGAGCATATTCAACTAAATGATATAAGTAAAGCAATTGACACATATTAGGCAATTTAAGCATCTACAACTGGGTTGTAGAACATATTATACTTTTAGAAGGAATATTGAGAGAATATATAATTGTTATCAACTAAACAGTATAAGAAACAAGGCCAATGGGTCATCTAATGTGAATTGTCTTTGATCGTAAGAAAATATACTACACGACTGTATTACGCTTTTTTTTCCTGAGGATTTGAGTTGTGCCACCCAAATCCAACTAACCACTACTAAGTTGGAATCAATGCCAAATAAGATTTATGGAAGATCTGGAATCCATGATCTTCCCACACTACTCGGTCAGTTTGAGTCTACACCACAGTGACATATCACTCAAACTGTAAAACAACAACTTATAGTCCTAGCTATAGTCATGTAGACAACAACTTATAGTCATAGCTATAGTCCTATAAACACCTAGCCCGCCTTAATACATGTCAAGTGCTAGAAACAAGGTTATATAACCCACTCATTGAGGTACAACCACATTTGTCCTCTATCACATGGTATCACAGTCTCATCATCACTGAGACCCGACCGCATTCGTTCTCAAAACACTTGGGATCAAGATGTCAAAGACACATAGTCACTTGCACCTCACATACTCAACAATATGTGCTCCGAGTTTCCCTTGGGAATACTCATTTCACCATCCAGAAAAGTTATGACTTTGGAATGAGACTATGGAAAAGGGAACTATATGATTAGGGTTTCACTTGATTAGTTAACCCAATTGGGTGTCTTTTAGCATAAATCAAGTTGCAACATACAAAGCCTAAACAAATTCTACAAAAATGGGGGTAAAGGTACAACTCCAGAATATACAAAATGTATGAGGCATGAACTTGTCACATCATCACTTGATACCACTACTATATAAGGACATCAATATTATCACATCACTAGGGGATAACAATCCCTCATCTCATCACTAGAGGATACCACCTCACACTTGGCATTGAGCCTCTTCCAGGTCCTAAGACCCAAATCACATTATCCATGTACATCATCATTGTATCATCATGCCTCATGAAGGCTCATAATCTTCACCTTGTGTCATATCAAATGCTCCATAGAAACCACTAGATATGATGTTTATTCCACCTTCAAGGTTAAGGTTACACTATAGGAGAGAGAAAATATCATTACATGCTAATCATTTCAAGAAAGCTCAATAAGTACATCATACACATGAATTAGGGTTAGGTTTCATAGATAGTCGATTAGGGTTTCCATCACCTCACTCATCATTAAAACCCTAGACACATCACTTCCCACATACTTGGAGCATATTAGGGTTAAGCATCATTATTGATATCATGATTAATCAATCCTTCCAAATAGCACAATGTATCGACCATACAAGACAAAACCCATATATAGCAATCAACCCAAACTAGACCATGTGTAGCACCCACCCATAGCTCAAGGTGTAGCGACCAACTCTCTTGCATGTATAATGACCAACATAGGTTACACACGGTAGCATCCATTTGTTCCAACCAAACCAAGTACATGTAGAGACCAACCAACCAAGACATATGGTGTGACCGCAAGAAGACTCATTAGAAACCAAACAAACTCAAGCATGTGTAGAAACCACCCTCTTAGGGTTAAGATTTTTTGTGCATCTGACACATCAAAAACATGTAGCGACCTCAAGCACCAAAGTAAGTGTAGAGACCTCAAAGTCAAGCCACTTCAAACAACACATAACCAACTCCAAAATAGGTGATAAAAATCAAGAAAACTAATCATCATCTAAGGGGGGAATCTCCATGCAAAGATGGTCATCACAAACCCTAAAACAAACGTTACCAAGGTAAACATGGAAAAAATTGATAATAGAAGGAAAACCATGCGTCAAACTCTTGCAACCAAATATCACAACCTCCAACATCATATGATGGTCAAAACATAACATGGTGATCGAAGCAAGGATCAAGATGCATGTAAAAACAACAACTCCCTTATCACTTAGAAATTGGGTGCATGAATTAGGGTTTAAGAGAAAGAGTAATTTATGCAAGAACACTTCAGAAAGAGTAATCTATGCAAGAACACCATCTAGCATCTTAGGTTCATGTTTTAGAGATGAAATAAGCAACATGCAAGCAAGATAATGGTGCAATAATAGAAGAGGGGAATGTTATATAACCCACCTTAAAATGAAGATCAAGTTCCAAAGCCATGAGCTTCAAGAGAGAAGAGGAAGCTCCAACTAGGATGAACTCCATGGACAATAAGGTCACCTCAAGAAGAAGAAAACATACTAAGGTCAAAAAGAAGCTCAATAAGAAGAAAGATCAAACACTAGGCCTAATAAGAGAGAAGAAAGAAGACGCTTCATCTCACTTACGTACTACCATGGTCAAACCATAGTCTCAACCTCTATGGAGAGAAGTTCCTAAAAAAAGCCACCAGGGAAGAACCATAGTCTCATGGCCAAGGAGAAGAAAATATGAAAGGCTTCCAAAGGAAAAACGATATCAAAGGTATGGAACTATTTACCAAGAAGGAAGATCACCAAGGATCACCACAAAAGATATGATCAAGCTCAATATCACCACATGCAAAGGTGATCGGCAACCAAGCTCCAAGATCGGCACCTTCTCTAGCACCACCAAGCTCAAATCCGAACACAAGGAATAAGAGAGGAAAAATAGCTAAAGGGGATACTTGCATGTGAAAGAGAGAGCATATATACTCAAGAGTAGGAGGGAGGTAAAGATATGAGGTGTCATGGTATGAGATAGCCATAAGGACACTTGTCCCATAAAGGATCGCCCATGCAAGCACTCTAGACAAGCATGCACAAAAGGATGATAAGAACAAGGTAGTATAACGACCACTTAGGTCCACTACACCCTTGGGTCAAAATAAAACAAGGTGCACTCAAGGTAGCGACCAATACACTAGGTCACCAAACCAAATGGTCACAACACTTCACAAGAGCACAAACCCTAGTGACCAAAATACATGCTAGGACACTAAGGTCGCAACTAACATCAACCAAGGAAGTATTGCGGTCGCAACACTTCAAAAATCATCATATAATGTCTAAACATCCATCAACATAAGCATGTAAGCAAAACCATGCAAACCCTTAATATCATCTCATGATGCCCCCTCACCCACCATGGTTCAAGAAAGGAACCCCTAAGCATCATTCCCTCTCTCATGATGCTAAGGAACAAAAGACACAAATCACATGTGAAAAATTGCAAGATAGACCCTCAACATGGGTAAATTGTAACTTGGTCCAAAATAGACATAACTAGCTCAAACATCAACCAAATAAGAAAAAACTAAAAATATAAACTTGTCACATGTTATTAAGGTGCATCATATGATCATATTAAGGTTTATGCATCTTATTAAGAAAATCAAACACAATCAAGCACTAAGATAGGTCAGGCGCCTTACTATCGTTAAACCACAAAAAGTGAAACAATTGATGATCCAACACAACCCTATGTCTAAAAGCACCCACAAGATGCATGTAGGTTCATCTTATGCTGATATGCATTATTTTCAACTGGCTAATTCTATAAAATTATACAATGGTTTTGTTAAATATAGCACAGAAGACATAACTTGTAACATCCCTGACATGGGTTATGTACTAACCCTAGTTGTTTTGTTTATTAAAGATGATTAGATTCTTGATCTTATCTTTTGAAAAGTAATTAAGGTTCTTGAGGAACTTATATTTCAATTTCAGTCCCTTTTGAATCATGTTGAAACATTGTTTTGTTAATTTTGGACTAAAGTGCAAATTACCTAAGTTGAGGGGTTAACTTGCAAATTCCACATGATAAGATGTTCCTATGATGTTGAGACATCATAATAATGAATATGATGTAGTGGTATGATTTCCACAAGCTTGGGTATCAAGATAAAGCTTGTAGAGCAAACCTTGTGTATTAAAACCTAGTTTTTGTATAATGTGCAATTTACCCAAAATCTAGGGTTCAATATGAAACATACCACCTATAGAGGGTCTCTCATGTTTCTTGGCATCAAGTAGAGCAAATAAAATGAGAGGGCGCCTCATTTGAGTTATCTTGGAGGAGAGAGAATCTTGACATTAAAATAATCAAGATTTAAGCATATATGGAACTTTAATTTAATTTAATGCAAAAAGAAATAAATTAATTGAGGAGCCCTTCAACCAAAAGTTGAAGTATGTGTTTGCAATAATGTTGGAAGAGCTTGTGCCTTTCTATGGAACAAAAAGATCTTGGTTGAGTGGAAACCACTCACATTATTATAATAAAAAGTAATATCCACTAAAAGGATGGATATTAATATAAAACTCTTTAAGGTTCTTAATTTCTTTTCCATTAATTCGTGGATAATGGAGAGGTTTTGCAAGAACATGAATATTGCTTCTTGGCCAAGAAATGGAGGGGGATTTGATGGAAATTATTTTGGAATTAAAAGAAAATAATCCATTTTCTCTTTCCTTGAAAATCCCTTATACATGTTCTTTTTCCAATACACATAAGGACTTTTCCTTAGTTTTTCTCTTATCACTTTGCTTTGGCCGACCAAGGAAGAGCTCAGGAGCAAGGGAAGGACTAACACAACCTGTTGGTAAGGTTTTGATCATCTTCTACCTCGGATTCATGGTGGAAACCCTAAAGCAATGCTTGATTCTTGGTTTTCCTCACTCGATTTCCAATTCTAGCCAACTTGCTCATCCAAAAGCTCAAGAACGGACCTTAGGCAGTGTCTGGAACTCCATCCACCATTAGAGCCGTGGAGCTTGGAGCTTGGAGATCAGATTTGAGGTGGATTTTATAACTTACCCTTAAACATTGATATTGCATCAAGTTCTCTATGATTTGTTGGTTATTTTCTTCTATTTTGAACTCTTTTGATGCATTGCTGCAATTTCCATGAAAAAAGGTTGATGTTCTTGGATGCACGAAGGAAGATGATGATGACATCATATTGACACGTTTCCCAAGAAAATTATTAGGTCAAACGGTTTTCATAAGTTGCTCAAACGGTTTCAAACTGTTTGGGAGCAAACGGTTTCAAACCGTTTGAGATGAAACTGTTTCACCAAACCGCATGAGGGCAAATGGTTTTAGACCCTTTGGAGGTGTTGACCAGGGTTGACCATTTGGGAATTTTTTGCTAATAATGTTGGTTATTGATCCACTAAATATAATTGACTAGTTCCAATTGGTTCATGAGTTGAAGGTCCAACAATCACCAAAACCCTAATCGAGTTGAGTGTTGATTTCATAAGTGTTTGAGTTTGAAACTTGGGTTGATTGACCCAAACGGTTTCAAAACCATTTGGGGATCACCCAAACAGTCTCAATACCGTTTGGGGGTCACCCAAGACCGTTTGGAGGTCTAGGGTTGGATATGGTTAAGTGTTTGAAGGTCCAAAGATATGGTATTGCCCCTAATCAGCTAAGAGCTGATTTTGCATTGGAATGAGTTGATGTTTTGGGTTGATTGACCCAAACGGTTTCAAAACCATTTGGGGATCACCCAAACGATCTCAAGACCATTTGGTGATCACCCAAGACCATTTGCAGGTCTATGGTTAAGTATGGTTGAGCAAGTGAAGGTCCAAAGATATTAAGTTGATGTACAATCAATTGCTGATTTGGTGACCAATCCTAGGATCCAAACCTTAGTTGAATGACATGGTTGATGATGATGTGATGGGCAAACGGTCTCAAGACCGTTTGGAGGCTATCCAAATGATCCCAAGACCGTTTGGGGATCACCGAAGACCGTTTGGAGGTCTAGGGTTGACTATGGTTAGGTGTTTGGAGATCTAAAGGTATTGAGTTGAAGAGTAATCAATTGCTAATTTGGTGAGCAATCCAATGAACCAAACCCTGATTGGTTGACTTGGATTTTGATGTGGACATGGGAAAACGGTCTCAAGACCATTTGGAGGTCATACAAACGACCTCAAGACCATTTGGAGTCAGGTCATGTCCAATTTGGATGATGGTTCAATGGTTTCAAAGTAACAAATCTCACATTGATAATGTTGAAGGATTATCGATTCCAAACCCTAATCCAATTGATTCAAACCCTAATTGATGATCAATTGAGGGTCAAATCATTTTAAGGTTGACCTAATTAACTCAATTGAAGCATGGTGATAGGCCCAATTGATGAGTAGTTCCATAGATTCAATGGTTGAAGGAACCAACTTTGGAAACCCTAATTTAATTGGAGTGGTTGAGACCCTTTTTGGTCCTTGCGGTTTTGAGGAGGTTTGGACCAAACGGTCTCAAGACCGTTTGAGTCCAAACGATCTCAAGACCATTTGAGTCCAAATGGTCTCAAGACCGTTTGGGACCAAACGATCCCAAACTGTTTGGGTTCATGCAGTTTCCAAACCGATTGAGTTCATGCAGTTTCAAAAGTCAACTTTGGGCAAACGGTCTTCACCACCTACTTTACTAAACGATTTCAAGGTGGTACTTTAGAAAACGGTTTCCTTGGTTTCTCAAGACCGTTTGAGGTCTGAATTGGTCAAGACCGTTTAAAATCTATAAGGCCAAAACCGTTTGATGGATAATTAACCAAAATTGCATGAGTACTTAAAATGGTTAAAAGACAAAGTGATTAGTTGACTAATACATGATGTAATCAAAGATGATTATAGTAAATACATCTTAATGGGATGAGGTGATTAGTACCCTTTGAATAATTAAGCCTTAATGTTCATGGTGACAATGACATAACCCATGATGTCAATTCTTCCTCAAGAGTGAGTTGACTTAACCTAATCAAGACTGAAGCATACATCATCTTTCAAAGATGAAAGAGAAGATTGCCTACATGGATGATAATTAAGTAATGGACTTATAATATGAATGAATGTCTAATTAGGGTATGATCCTTCACAGTGGGATCATGAAACCCTAATTGAGGGTATTAATAGGTGAAATCCTGATGCATGATGATAGTATCAACTTAATTCATAATTATGACTTGATAAACCTTAACTGAAGGTACTTTGATGCTCACTCCTACTTGGGGTGAATAGTTAACCCTAATCTAGGGTGATGTGTTGATGTGTTGTGAATAGTAAACCCTAATTCCAAATAAGGTGAATGAATATGTGAAACCCTAATTCTGGGTTATACTTTATAGCATGAAGCTCTAAGGTTGGATAATGAAATGATGAGTCATTTATCCTATTTGAGCAAAAGGGGATGATTAACCCTAATTAAATTAAAAAGGGAAACCCTAACCCTAGCAAGGGCATAGTGGTATAACCCTTGAACAATGATGTTATAATTGTTTTACATTGTGCTGATGGGAAATTGATGTATCTATTATCATCTGTACTAATCATGCATGTCTTATGAGATATTGAACATAGCCAGGTACGAGCTATGATGATTCGTTTATTGAAAATACTTTATGAGCTTTATAAGCAATGATATGCTATGTTACCTAGTGAAAGGTAACAAAAGAGATTGATAGGTTGTAAGAGCCATGTGAGATACCTGCATTGCAATTATCATGTTTATACTGTCAAATGACTTGTTAGCACTAAGTTACCTGTCAAAGTTGTAACAATTATTTTGATGATCTCATGGTAACACCCATATTCTGGAATCATGTTGAAGAGATGATAAGGGATTAAGTTCCCAATGTTGTTAAAGATGTGAAATGAACTTGATAGAATAGTACTCATTCTTTATAGTAATTTTTATAAAGGTTTATGTTTGAAAACATGCCTGATCCTACAAGAATGTTGTAATGTACTTAAATGATCAAGTGAAATGATATCATGTAGAGCCTTGACCAGAGATCCATCATCGTTAGTAGTTAGGTGATGGTGAAATAGGTTTTCCTAATGGAACTCCTGGAAAGCATACTTTTGAGTATGTGGGGGTAATGGGTGCGAATATCCTTACGCCCTAATGAAGGAATTGATGTGAGATAAACATTAAAACTCTCAATCCTTCATTATATGTATATGCCGGGACGATGTATCACTAATCTCCCGATGATGATGTTAATGCTGAATCGATGTGAGATAAACAAGAAATCTCTCGATTGCGAAGAGAGTACAACATGCCACTGTAACTCTAATAGTGAAGTTGCTAGTATACCCTGGAAAGCTATTTTGGCAGAGACACAAGATGTCCTGCATGTTGTTCCTCACACTGACTGAGGAAGATGAGGTCATGGGAATCCGACTCTTTTATTGACCTATGTATGGTACCAATTTTGATTTCACAATGGTCGGTGGGAGTATGAGCGGTATACCTCATCTACTCAGGGCATAAGTATGATTGTAAAACGTAATCAGTCATGTAGCATATTTGCTTAGGGTTGAATTACGAGAATCAATGGTTGATGATACCTGATCTATTCTATCCTAGTTGGATAAATGATATATATGTTCTTCATATTCCTTATTGAATAAATGACTTGCTGCTTTATCAAGTTATAACTGGAATGAACTATATAGAGAATACTTCTCTACTTAGCTTAATCAATGATTTACCTGTTGTTGAATAATTATAATTCTACTGCTCAGTGTTATTCTATTATCAGCAATAACAATGTTTCTGGCGAAGAGTTATATCTCTCGATGGGATAATTTTCAATTGTCTCACCCCCGTGGGATTCAACTTTTTAGGTAGATGCCGAGGAAGAAGAAACACTTTAGTGGGTGAGCATCAACAACAGCCACAGCAGCAGGAGCAGTAGAAACAGCAAGGACAGTAGTGATCCTCAGGTGGAGACACTATTTGTCAAGTCTTGTATATAGAGAGAGTCATATGTGTCGTCTCTATACTCTCAGGTCCTAGGAGTCAGTAGAAAGTTTGATATAGATATGAGATTTTTAGCTTGATGCCTCGAGATTTTGTATACTGCTTATGTACCGTTTAACTGGGCAGTCAATGTTATGACCCTCGAGATGAGATGATACAGAGATGTACTGATGAATCAGAATGTAAATAACTTACTTTAGTTCCTTATGTAAGAGTTTTACAGTTTGTGGATTTCTTTGCAAAAAGTTTTAATTTTTAGTGATTTTCAGTAATTCCGCTGCTAATAATTCGCTTCTGCATTAGTTAATCCTATTTTCTTGAGTTGGATGCCACAAGTGTTGGTATCAGAGCTCTAGGTTCACTGAGTCTACAGAGACATAGGACTAGGGTTGTTGAGTCTGTTCTAGTGTCTTCCAGTCTATCTGATAGTGTGTTCTGCTCATATAGGAGGAGAAGAGAAAACTAAAGATGTCTGGATCACATGATGAACATGTTGTTGAGAGTAGTGTCGCTGCACCGAGAGGAGGTGTAAGAGACCAAGGAAGGGAGGAACATGTGCCCGAACCACCCCAGTTCAATCAAGCTGACATGGGGAATCCAGCCTTCCAAGCCATGTTCGGGCAGTTTATAGCTGCCATGACACATATGACTGATAGGATGCCCATACCTACACCTAGGGCACTTGCCCATCAAGAAGGACAAGGATCCGGAAAGAAGTTTGAACGACTGCGCCAGGTTGGAGCTACGGAATATGCTGGGACAGCTGACCTAGCAGATGCTGACATGTGGTTAACTGAGTTAGAGAAGGCCTTTAGAATCCTAAACATCCCAGAAGCTGAGAAGGTTAGACATGTTGTGTACCTTCTCAAGGGGAGTGCTGGTCATTGGTAGACCATAGAGGAAGGGAAAAGGCCATGTAATTCCTGGGCCCATTGCCCTAGGCTCTAGTAGAGTTTTGGGAATGACGACTGGCCCCACAGACCACCACTAGCCTTAACTGTGCACTTTGTCCTCACTGACGTGCAAGCCAGGATTAACTTCTCGACTGGTCACCCATCCTAGTACTACTCCAAGCCGAGCACGCTTAACTATGGAGTTCTTTAGTGATGGGCTTCCTGAAAAGGAGGTGCACCTTGGTGATATGGGTAGTACAATCATTCCTTTTAAGATCATGTTATCAGAGGCCTCAAATCCTGGGATGTTACAATCTCCCCCACTTAGACTCTTGTCATCCTCGTCAAGGCTCAACTATATGGCCTCATAATCTGACCCCATTTCAGTGCAGACCCACAATGGCCCATGGACACTCAGCTCTCGTCCACGGCTACCAGTGCAAGGGCGGCTCCATCTCATCTCTACAGATAGCCCTTTCCAACTTTCTCGGACCGCACGGCTCAAGACTGGCATGCCACATGCCCATGTGGGCCCCACCTACTGGAGGGGTTATGGCTCTGATACCATTTGTAATGCCTGGGCCCACTTCCCTAGGCTCTAGTAGAGTTTTGGGAATGACGACTGGCCCCATAGACCACCACTAGCCTTAACTGCGCACTTTGTCCTCACTGACGCGCAAGCCAGGATTAACTTCCTGACTGGTCACCCATCCTAGTACTACTCCAAGCCAAGAACGCTTAACTATGGAGTTCTTTAGTGATGGGCTTCCTGAAAAGGAGGTGCACCTTGGTGATATGAGTAGTCCAATCATTCCTTTTAAGATCATGTTATCTGAGGCCTCAAATCCTGGGATGTTACAGGCCAGGTGTAGAGATTG
Organism: Alisma plantago-aquatica; assembly: GCA_963693085.1. NCBI lineage: Eukaryota > Viridiplantae > Streptophyta > Magnoliopsida > Alismatales > Alismataceae > Alisma > Alisma plantago-aquatica. The sequence continues at coordinate 823,501,311 of OY856410.1, forward strand.
AATGGGAGGTTTTCCGATGGGAATTGGTCAACATATACTTTCCCAAGACCTTTCTGGATGAGAAAATCTCTCACTTTGAGAGGTTAAGGCAAGGACAAATGAACATTAGCGAGTACGAGGCTAAGTTCATGGAGCTTCTACGATTCTTCCCGCATATGGCAACCACAGATGAAGAAAGGATTCAACATTTTGAGAAGGGATTAAACGCTGAGTTGACCACCCTTGTGTCTTCTCTGGAGAATAGGGAAAGATTTGCTACTTTTTTGGAGTCTGTTCGAAGGATAGAGAGGTCTGTGATGGAGAAACGACACACCAAGAACAAGAAGGTGTACCCCCAGTTCCAAGGGTCCTCATCCAAGGGTTTCAAGAAACCAAGGTTTTCCATGCCTACACCACCACCTAGATTCAGTACCCAGATGCAGTGGACGTCAAATAGGGGTAGAGGATGAAGTTTACCACCAGAAGGAGCTCGTAGATCAACATATGTGTCTATTACAGGACCATCTAGACCACAGCATGGGATCAGAAGCAGTTACATATGTGGAAAAGTAGGGCATCTGATGAAGGATTGCAGAGCCCGAGAGGAAAGTGTGACTCAACCCCAAAGGCAGACTCAGCAAGGTTCTCAAAGGAGACAGTTTCCAGGTAGAGATAGAGGACGTGGACAAGCATCCCAAGATGGGTCATCGACACCTAGTCATCGAGCACCGAATCAACTTCAGGCAACGATGAGATTCTATGCGATGAATCCACCTAATGCAGTGATCAACCTTTGGGTTGTGACATGTCAGATGAAACTATTTTATTCTGATAAGTCTACATCTTGCATCGTATCTGTTTTAATTGATCTGGGTGCTACACACTTCTTTATCACTTGAAGAGTGATTTTTGACTGCAGCATGACTATCAGTCATAGAGCAGATAGTATGTTGTTAGAAACTCCTTTGATGGGATCTACTGTGTTGCGGGAGGTGTGTTCTCCCTGCATTCTTTTTCTTTTCTGAACATCGCATTCAAGTGGATCTTATACCACTTTAAATGCATGGTAACTATATAATTCTTGGGATGGATACCTTAGAAAGGTATAAGGTTGTCTTGGATTGTGAGTCCAAGCAAGTTGTGTTCACTGATGAAAGTGACACATGGATCTTTCAAGGGGTTAGAAAGATTCTTCCAACATGCCTTGTGTTAGCCATGGTAGCTGAGAAGCTGATGAGGCAAGGGTGTTATGCATTCTTGCCTCATGTGGTGGATACCACCATGGAGAGTTCTAATCCTGCTGAAGTTCATGTAGTCAGGGAATTTGAAGATGTATTTCCGGAAGAACTTCCAGGTGTACCTCCACCCCGAGAGATTGATTTTGAGATTAATCTAATCCCGAGCACACAACCAATAGCTCAAACACCGTATAGGATGGTGCCTGCTGAGATGGCAAACTCAAGAAACAACTGCAAGAGTTGCTTGAGAAGGGTTTCATTCGACCAAGCACTTCATGCCTTGGGGTGCTCCGGTCCTCTTTGTTAAGAAGAAGGATGGATCAATGCGGTTATGCATTGATTACAGGCAGTTAAATAAAGTAACAATAAAGAATAAGTATCCTTTGCCAAGGATTGATGATCTCTTTGATCAGTTGTGTGGTGCAACTATCTTCTCAAAGATAGATCTGAGGTCGGGATATCATCAGCTGCATATTAAGGAAGGTGGCATACCTAAGTCTGCTTTTAGGACAAGGTATGGTCACTATGAGTTCATAGTTATGTCGTTTGGACTAACTAATGCACCAGCTACATTTATGGAACTCATGAATAGAATCTTTCAACCTTTTCTCGATCAGTGTGTAGTCGTCTTCATAGATGACATCTTGATCTACAGTATAGATGCCCAACAACATGAGCAGCATCTTCGTCAGGCTTTAACTTTGCTAAGAGAGCATGAGTTATATGCTAAGTTTAGCAAGTGTGAGTTCTGGTTACCAGCAGTTTCTTTCCTTGGACACATAATATGTGCTTCAGGTATACGTGTTGACCCTAAAAAGGTAGAATCTGTCCTACAATGGGAACAACCTAAGACACCGACGGAGATTCATAGTTTCTTAGGGTTGGCAAGCTATTATAGGAGGTTCATTAAGAACTTCAGTTCTATAGCTTTACCCTTGACTAAGTTGACTAGGAAGGATGTTTCTTTTGTCTGGAATGACAAGTTTCAACAATCATTCCAGATGTTAAAGGAAAGGCTGACAAGTGCACCTGTACTGGTGCTACCTGAGCAAGGGAAAGGGTATATAGTTTTCTGTGATGCCTCTAAGAATGGACTAGGATGTGTGTTAATGCAAGATAAACAAGTGATTTCTTTTGCTTCTCGATAGCTTAAGAAACACGAGGAAAATTATCCAACACACGATCTAGAACTAGTTGTTGTAGTCCATGCCTTGAAGATCTGGAGACATTACCTCTATGGAGAAACATTCCAGATTTTCACAGACCATAAGAGCCTAAAGTACATCTTTTCTCAGTGTGAGTTAAACATGAGGCAACGCCGCTGGATGGAGTTAATCAAGGACTATGATTGTACAATTGATTATCATCCAGGGAAGGCCAATGTGGTTGCTGATGATTTAAGTAGGAAATCAGCAACACCATCCCTAGATAGAGCACAGTTAAATTCTTTGGTGTGCTCTAGGAGGGATATGCTTATCTCTTTAAGGAAAGACAATGTACAGATAAAAGTATCATTGTTATCTGGGTTGTTAGCTGAGATGCACATAAAACCTACTCTGAGACAATAGATCAAGGAGGCACAACAAGCTGATGCAGTAGTTTAGTAGATTAGATCAGAGTATGGTAGTGAGAAATGAGATGGTTTCCATGATTTAGATGATCAAGTGGCTTGTTATCATGGTAGAATGATAGTACCTGATGTTGATAACTTGAGAAAGTTAGTCCTAGAAGAAGCTCATTCTTCAATGTATGCTATGCATCCAGGAAGTACCAAGATGTATCATAACTTGAAATATATGTATTGATGGCCTGGTTTGAAGAAGGATGTTGCTGAGTTCGTTATGAGATGTTCTGTGTGTCAGCAAGTTAAAGATGAACATCAGAAGCTTGCAGGAACAATGCAGCCTTTACCTATACCACAGTGGAAGTGGGATCATGTAACCATGGACTTCGTGGTTGGTTACCTAGAACAGCCAAAGGTCACGATTCCATTTGGGTAATAGTTGATAGGTTGACAAAGACAGCACATTTCTTACCTGTCAAAACAACCCATTCTGCTGAGAAGTTGGCACAGTCATATGTAGATGAGATAGTGAGGCCGCATGGGGTCCCAGTTACCATTGTTTCTGATAGAGGTCCCCAGTTTACGAGTCGTTTTTGGGAGCGACTTCATAAAGCTTTAGGCACACAGTTAAGGTTTAGTACAACCTTTCATCCTCAGACTGATGGACAATCAGAAAGGACTATACAGACCTTAGAGGACTTGCTCAGGGCATGTGTCCTTCAATTTACAGGAAGTTGGGATCTACATCTAAGCTTGATAGAGTTTTCCTACAATAACATCTATCAACACAGTATAGACATGGCACCTTATGAAGCTTTGTATGGTAGACGTTGTAGATCTCCCCTATGTTGGTATGAAACTGGTGAATATCAACTTTTGGGTCCTGATCTTGTGCAGCAGACCACCGAGAAGATTAAAATAATACAACAACAATTAAAGATTGCACAGGATAGGCAGAAATCTTACAATGATAAGCGTCATAGACCTTTAGAATTACAGGTCAGAGACAGAGTATACCTCAAGGTCTCACCTTGGAAGGGAGTTCTTATATTTGGAAGGAAAGGAAAGTTAGCTCCTAGATTTATGGGGCCTTATCCAATCATTGAACGGATTGCAAAGGTAGCTCATAAGCTGGAGTTACAACCTGAGTTGCAAAAGTTACACCCAGTGTTCCACATTTCCATGCTAAGGAAATGTCATCCTGACACAGAATCAGTCCTGCAGCCTATGGAAATAGAATTGAACGATGATATATCCTATGTCGAAGGACCTATGTTGATTCTTGATAGAAGGATCAAGAAGCTAAAGAAGAAAGACATTAGTCTTATAAAAGTCCTCTAGAATCATCGTGGCATTGAAGAAGCTACATGGGAACTAGAGGAAGAAATGAGGAGGAAATACCCTACTCTTTTCTCTTAAAATGTTTTGTTAATGATTTCGGGGATGAAATCCTTGTAAGGGGTGGATAATTTGTAACATCCCTGACCTGGGTTATGTACTAAACCTAGTTGTTTTGTTTAATAAAGATGATTAGATGCTTGCTCTTATTTTTTGAAAAGTAATTAAGGTTCTTGAGGAACTTATATTTCAATTTCAGTCCCTTTTGAATAATGCTGAAACATTGTTTTGTTAATTTTGGACTAAAGTGCAAATTACCCAAGTTGAGGGGTTAACTTGCAAATTACACATGATAAGATGTTCCTATGATGTTAATACATCATAAGAATGAATATGATGTAGTGGTATGATTTCCACAAGCTTGGGTATCAAGATAAAGCTTATAGAGCAAACCTTGTGCATTAAAACCTAGTTTTGGTGTAATGTGCAATTTACCCAAAATCTAGGGTTCAATATGCAAAATACCACCTCTAGAGGCTCTCTCATGTTTCTTGGAATCAATTAGATCAAATAAAATGAGAGGGGCGCCTCATTTGAGTTATCTTGGAGGAGAGAGAATCTTGACATTAAAATAATCAAGATTTAAGCATATATGGAACTTTAATTTAATTTAATGCAAAAAGAAATAAATTAATTGAGGAGCCCTTCAACCAAAAGTTGAAGGATTTGTTTGCAATAATGTTGGACGAGCATGTGCCTTTCTATGTCACAAAAAGATCTTGGTTGAGTGGAAGCCACTCACATTATTATAATAAAAAGTAATATCCACTAATAGGATGGATATTAATATAAAACTCTTTAAAACTCTTAATTTCTTTTCCATTAATTCGTGGATAATGGAGAGGTTTTGCAAGAACATGAAGATGGATTCGTGTCCAACAAATGGAGGGGGATTTTATGGAAATTATTTTGGAATTAAAAGAAAATAATCCATTTTCTCTTTCCTTGAAAATCCCTTATACATGTTCTTTTTCCTATACACATAAGGATTTTTCCTTAGTTTTTCTCTTATCAGTTTGCTTTGGCCGACCAAGGAAGAGCTCAGGAGCAGGGGAAGGACGAACACAACCTGTTGGTAAGGTTTTGATCATCTTCTACCTCGGATTCATGGTGGAAACCCTAAAGCAATGCTTGATTCTTGGTTTTCTTCACCCGATTTCCAATTCTAGCCAACTTGCTCATCCAAAAGCTCAAGAACGGACCTTAGGTAGTTTATGGAACTCCATCCACCATTAGAGACATAGATCTTGGATCTGGGAGATCAGATTTGAGGCGGGTTTTATAACTTTAACCCTTAAACATTGATATTGCATCAAGTTCTCTATGATTTGTTGGTTATTTTCTTCTATTTTGAACTCTTTTGATGCATTGCTGCAATTTCCATGAAAAAAAGTTGTTGTTTGATGCGATGATATTGAGTCGCATTTATAGACCTATTTCATATGTGTTTTGTGCTCTAATTACTCATTTTTATGGATAATATTGCATAATTCACTTAATTTGGTCTTTGCCATCATATTATATCAAATCCCCTTTGTTTTACTATTGTGAGCATTATTTATCATCTTATTATAAATTGTGTGGATTTACTTGGTCTTGTTGTGAAATTTTAGGAAAAACAAGTATCTGCTTCCGTCGATACCATCGACGGAAGTCGATACCATCGACCAAGCCATAGGTTGCTAGCCGAGAAGAGCAGCACATAGTCGATACCATCGACCCAAGTCGATGCCATCGACACATGGAGAGCTACAGCGTCGCTAAACGACAACAACCGATGCTAAAGAAAGTTGACACCATCGACGCCCAAGTCGATGGTATCGAGATCACCACAGGCGCTCAGACTAAAAGAAAGGAAAGTTGCCGCTAATCCGCTGGGTCGATACCATCGACCCGCGTCGATGGTATCGACGCCGGCAGATATGTGTTGGATCTGTTTTGATCTCGATCGGACGGCTGTTGTTATTTGACGACCTAATTAGGGACTTATACCTAATGACGGCCGCCCACACGAGGGGAGGATCTCATATCGCATTGCACGAGTGCCAAGGAAGGAGAGAAAGGAGAACGGAGGCCAGAAGCTCATCCCGGGTGATTCGGATGTTGCCGAAGACGATTTCCACCACCGACAGGCGGGGAAGCTCGTGTTCTACGCCAAGGATCCACCGGTCCTTCTCCGTTCAGGGGTTTTCCCATTTATTTCCCGTTTTTCTTATGAATTCCCCAATTTCTACCATGTATTCGTGTGAGATGAACATGAGAGGCTAAAACCCTCAATCTTTAGGACCGGGAGTAGCCCGGGAATACATTGTATGACATTTTTATATTGATAATTCATATTTTCTCTCTCAAATCCGTGGTATAGATTCGTTTTCTCCATTTCTATTGTTATGATTGATCACCATAATAATAACTTAATACCCTTAATCACTTCGACAGAAGGATTAACGGTTGAAAAGAGACGAATTCTACATTAATCAATAAAACCCTTGACAAAGGAGTTGTAAAATTAATGGTGGGAACTGAGAGACCGTTTTTAATGCGCTTAGTTTAGGGGAATGATTACTACGACGGTGGAATCAACCTAAACCTAAGTAGTGAATTACACCACGACAGTGGGTAATTCTCATTTCAGGCCACTACCTGGATAGAGAGAGAAGTGTGAGGAATTATATGAAACCTAATACAATGTTGACCCGTGGTGAAACCGCCATCCTAAAGATATCCCTTTGAATTGATTAAAGTAACCTTTAATCGATTGTTTTCTTTGTTTGATTTTTATTTTCTTTTAATTTCAACAACAAAACCCTATTTTGTTAATCGGCCTAGCTGATTGCGATTAGTTAGTAGAAGTCTCCAATAATTCACGTATCCCTGAGTTTGACTCGGGCCTCACAAAGGCCTATATTACTCGACGCGTATACTTGCGTTTAAGCGCGTAGTAAAATACACGTCAAGTTTTTGGCGCCGTTGCCGGGGATACGGCGAATTATTGGCACTTTGAGTGCTAAGAGCGGCCACTCTAGGCCACATTTTTTTTATTTATTTTAAAACAATTTTAAAAATTCTTTTATTTCTCTATAATTGTGTTGACTCGTTCAAAGCATTGTACTGAACCCCTATTTCCATATTTCAGGTACTTTGCATGGTGCACACACGTAGTCGAGACTACGTGAATCGCACACCTGAGGTTCCATCTGCGGGACCAGAGGACGAGGACTACTACGAGGAGGAACACCAAAGCGACATAGATTCTGAATCTGAGCAAGAGCAAGTAGAAGAAATGGCCGAACCACAGACGATATGGGAGAAGATCAAAGCGTCTTCTTCATCAGCTTCAAAGGGGCCTATAAAGAAACAGGGGCTCAACATTCCAACCTACAAGATCGATCCAGCATTGATTAACTTGGTTAAATCAAACGCATTTCACGGGCTAAAGAATGAGGATCCAGTGGCACACATTAGTCAGTTTGTTGAAAACTGTGATATGGTGAAGATAGATAGGTTCCCATAGGATGTTCTGTACCTCAAGTTATTCCCAAGTTCCCTGGCAGGAATAGCGAGAGAGTGGCTTCATAACCTCGACGACGAGTTTGTTGAATCATGGGATCACATGGTGGAGGTTTTCTTCGAGAGGTTCTTCCCTCCTGAGAAGACCAATGATATGATCTGGAAGATCCACAATTTCACCCAACAGGCGGGTGAAACTTATTCTGAGACCTGGGAGCGATTCCAGGTTATGTTGAGGAGGTGCCCACATCATGGGCTGGATAGAGAAACGCAAGTGAAAATCTTTTATTTTGCTCTCTCCAAGCATGATAGAAGTAATCTTGATTCAGCCGGATCCGGATTCTTTCTGAATAATACGGATACCAGATGTTGGGAGATATTAAAGAACATGGCTAGGAAACAGTCATGGGGCGACAGAGGTGCAGTGGAACAGGTCAAGGCTGCTGGTGAATCCAGAATAGTGAGGGAGCTGAATGATAAGTTAGATCATCTAGCCAAGAAGTTGCTAACTAAAGAAGATGCATCTGAGAATGAGGAAGCCCAAATAAAATTCATGCAACAACAAGGCTATAGGAACAATGATTATGCATGGAGGAAGGATAAGAAGTTTTCATGGAAGGATCTGAATAATTTTCTGTAGGATCCGGATGCCAAACCACAGCAAAGAACCGAGGAAAAGAACACTGAATTGCTAAGTCAAATGGTTCAGCAAAACCAAGAGATGATGGCCATGTTTGGTAAACAATTACAATCTCAAGGTGACATTCTAACCAAATTTGGGCAGACGCTGCAAAGCCATGGAGCACAGATGCGGGCATTGGAAACCACCGTGGCACAGATTTCGAGTGAAGTGACGGCCATCAAGCACGCCAATCAACAGAAACCAGCCGAGAATGCAAATGTGGCCCAAGCACACCATCAGGTCAAGTACATGTCTGTGGTGAGCACTGAGGAGGAATCTCAGGTGCAAGAAGCTGTAGAAGAAAGAAAAATGACTTTCAATGTGAATGCAACACCGACGATACCATATCCACACACGTACTATGGATTGCCGGGCGGAAACCCTTTCTTCAGAAAATCACAAAGAGTTGTGAATATTGTATCTCCACCTAGGCAGGAAGAACAAGTGCAAGTTGTTTGTGCACATGTGGAGACATCTAAGGCGAGAGAGGAACCACAACAAGTTGCTACTATTGAGGATGTCTCACCAAAGACCACGTCCGAGGGAGTGATTGAAGCAAGCTTAGGGGAGGTACCCCCGAAAAGCGTGTATGTGCCACCTCACAGGCGTGTTGATGCAGCTGATGTTTCATATCCGATCAATTCTAAGTCAAAGAAAGAGCATCGTCATTTTAAGAAATTCCTGGAGATATTCCGAAAACTCCACATCAATATTCCGTTAGTGGAGATGATCGAGAAAGTACCCGCCTATGGGAGGTTCATTAAAGAAATCATAAATAAGAAGAGGCGGATAAAAGACGATGAAATTTATTGGATGAATGAGACAGTGAGCTCTATGATTCATGGGAGTTCACCAAAGAAGAGAAAGGACCCAGGAGGTTTTTACATACCGTGCTCAATAGGTGGTCAACATTTTCAAAAAGCACAATGTGATTCTGGCGCTAGCATAAATCTCATGCCTTTGGCGACATTTCAAAAGCTGGGGTTAAAAGAGATAAAGAGGTCAGCCACAACAATTGAATTGGCGGATGGGTCTACTGTGAGACCCTATGGAGTATGTGAAGATGTTTTAGTCAAAGTGGACAGATTCATATTTCCGGTGGACTTTGTCGTCATGGATATGCCACCACTCCAAAGCTGTGAAATTCTTCTAGGAAGGCCGTTTCAAGCAACAGCGGACGTCGTTACTTCCTTAGGGAGGGGGACTTTGTCCTTGGGTATTGGAGGAGATCGAGTCGAATTCAAATTACCGAATGATCCTCTAAGCCCAGTTCCCAAGGTGAAAAGATGATGATTGTCACACCGTCGAGCCTAAGACGCTAAATAAGGGCGCTTGTTGGGAGGCAACCCAACCATTGGTACATTAGGATAGTTTAGTTATAGTCGTAGATTGCTTTTATTTCGTTTAAATTTTAGTGTAAAGAAGATACCTTGATCCGTTTGTTCGATGTGCAGGCACAGGCAGGGTCGATACCATCGACACACTGGTCGATGGTATCGACATAGGTTCAGGTTGACAGCTGCAAAAATCGCACTGAGTCGATACTATCGACGGTCCCGTCGATGGTATCGACATACCTACAGGCAGGCTGCACAATAAAGGTTGATGGAATCGACATGCCAGTCGATACCATCGAGATCTCTGGAGATTTTCAGAAGAAATCGACTCAGTAGAGTCGATACCATCGACACACAGGTCGATGGTATCGACATTTACAAATGAAAACGGCGGCGGCCGGACTCGCGAGGCAGTTTCCCTAATCAGCGAGTCGATACCATCGACTTCCGTCGATGGTATCGACGGGCACACAGCAGTGTTGGGGTCAGTTATTCAAGATGGGGTTATTGGTCAAATGAAGTCACATCTTCAACGATTTCTTCCTCCACTTGCGCCAAGTGTCATCCAGAGCAAATCCGGACCCTACGGCCCCGCAATACCTGCCTCCACCACCATCGGACTGATCTGGTATCTCTGTTCCACTCTTAAGATTGTTTTTGACTATGAGGCCATAGTCGAATTCAAGCTTAGGGGGGTAGCTGGAACAGCTCTATCTTTTTCTTTTGTTATTTTTAGTGGTTATTTGCTATTTGTTTCTTGCATTTTTAGTTTTTGTTTAGGATCCACATCTATCTAGTGTAACTGTGGATGTCGTAAAAGTTGTCATCTCGCTGTATTCATGGGAAATTTTAAGGGAATTTAAAATTTTTGTGTCTTTTGGATAGCTTGACTTGGTTGTCCTTGGGGAACTTGTCCTATGAAAATGATTGATTATGTCAACTTTGAAGCAATATGTCACACCCACACCCCCTTTGACTCATGAAAAGTGGATAGTAACGGTTGTTTGAGCCTAACCTAATCAAATGGTAATGAGACCTTAATTGGATATAAGAGAGAGAACCCTTTGAACTACTACACATGTCAGTAAGGAGGGACACATAATATTCTTCTAAGGTTCAGTCATCTAATCTTGTGATCATTCCACTTCGTTTTACATAATTCACCTAAGAATTGGAAGTAAAGTACAGTTTTAATTCCTTTTGCGTGCATAGCATGTAGATAGGATTTGCATTGTTATTTTCATACTTTTGCATAAAACGGAAAAAAAAATGTAAAGTGATTCATGCACATTACCTTTAGGTGCATGTCATGTAGTTGCACTCATAACTTTCATGATTTTCATGCTTAAGTACACCATGTACCTCAGTTTTTCAAAAAAAAAAGTGATCTAAACTTTTCCATACCCTCAAAATAATGCAAAGATTTCCAATCGTGAAGAAAATGGCCTTATGCATGTATCTCTAAGCAATTATGGATATGTGGGCTAAGAAAAAAAAATTCTGAAACTCTAAAAAAAAATTGAGAAAAGAAAAAAAAAGAGAGAATTTAGAAGGAAATGGAATAAGAGGGAGAAAGGAACATGATATCACTTGCATAACAAGGGAATTGAGTACATGATGTGGCTTAATTAGATTTCTATCTCTTTTTGAGGTGGAAGGTTAGTGCATGCATCATTCCACCCAATTATAGGCATTAGGGCATTTTTAATGTGCATTCACATCATTTAGGGCATTTTGTTTTATGCATTTTGAAACTGTGTAATACTTCCAAATTCTTCCATGAACCACCCATTCCATCCACCCGTTGCTCGGATTGGTAGGCCACTGTGATTTTCTCCTCACTCATGTTTATCAGGAGAACTGCTTCCATGTAGATGGTAGTTAGGGCGAGCAACGTAGTGTAGGCGATCACAAGATGCACCAATGCTGAATCGGCGAACCTTATTATGTTAACTGCCTTATGTGATAGTGTTCATTGGTTTGAAGGATAATTTTTCTTATTGATGATTATTGTCGCCTGTAGGATAATTACTGTTCTGTGATTAGGAAAGGCCGGTTTGAGAACGTTCAGTGGGAGTCATGTGGAATGTGGGGTGATGTGTTGATTTTTAGTTGACATCTGCAATTCTATTATAAGGATTAGTTGCTCGAGGGCGAGCAATGTTTAAGCTTAGGGGAGTTTGTTGCGATGATATTGAGTCGCATTTATAGACCTATTTCATATGTGTTTTGTGCTCTAATTACTCATTTTATGGATAATATTGCATAATTCACTTAATTTGGTCTTTGCCATCATATTATATCAAATCCCCTTTGTTTTACTATTGTGAGCATTATTTATCATCTTATTATAAATTGTGTGGATTTACTTGGTCTTATTGTGAAATTTCAGGAAAAACAAGTATCTGCTTCTGTCGATATCATCGACGGAAGTCGATACCATCGACCAAGCCACAGGTTGCTAGCCGAGAAGAGCAGCACATAGTCGATACCATCGACCCAAGTCGATGCCATCGACACATGGAGAGCTACAGCGTCGCTAAACGACAACAACCGACGCTAAAGAAAGTCGATACCATCGACGCCCAAGTCGATGGTATCGAGATCACCACAGGCGCTCAGACTAAAAGAAAGGAAAGCTGCCGCTAATCCGCTAAATCGATACCATCGACTCGCGTCGATGGTATCGACGCCGGCAGATATGCGTTGGATCTGTTTTGATCTCGATCGGAGGGCTGTTGTTATTTGACGACCTAATTAGGGACTTATACCTAATGACGTCCGCCCACACGAGGGGAGGATCTCATATCGCATTGCACGAGTGCCAAGGAAGGAGAGAAAGGAGAACGGAGGCCAGAAGCTCATCCCGGGTGATTCGGACGCTGCCGAAGACGATTTCCACCACCGACAGGCAGGGAAGCTCGTGTTCTACGCCAAGGATCCACCGGTCCTTCTCCGTTTAGGGGTTTTCCCATTTATTTCCCATTTTTCTTATGAATTCCTTAATTTCTACCATGTATTCGTGTGAGATGAACATGAGTGGCTAAAACCCTCAATCTTTAGGACCGGGAGTAGCCCGGGAATACATTGTATGACATTTTTATATTGATATTTCATATTTTCTCTCTCAAATCCGTGGTATAGATTCGTTTTCTCCATTTCTATTGTTATGCTTGATCACCATAATAATAACTTAATACCCTTAATCACTTCTACAGAAGGATTAACGGTTGAAAAGAGACGAATTCTACATTAATCAATAAAACCCTTGACAAAGGAGTTGTAAAATTAATGGTGGGAACTGAGAGACCATTTTTAATGCGCTTAGTTTAGGGGAATGATTACTACGACGGTGGAATCAACCTAAACCTAAGTAGTGAATTACACCACGACAGTGGGTAATTCTCATTTCAGGCCACTACCCGGATAGAGAGAGAAGTGTGAGGAATTATATGAAACCTAATACAATGTTGACCCGCGGTGAAACCGCCATCCTAAAGATATCCCTTTGAATTGATTAAATTAACCTTTAATCGATTGTTTTCTTTGTTTGATTTTTATTTTCTTTTAATTTCAACAACAAAACCCTATTTTGTTAATCGGCCTAGCTGATTGCGATTAGTTAGTAGAAGTCTCCAATAATTCACGTATCCCTGAGTTCGACTCGGGCCTCACAAAGGCCTATATTACTCGACGCGTATACTTGCGTTTAAGCACGTAGTAAAATACACGTCATTGTTCTTGGATGCACGAAGGAATATGATGATGACATCATATTGACACGTTTCCCAAGAAAATTATTAGGTCAAACGGTTTGCATAAGTTGCTCAAACGGTTTCCCAAACTGTTTGGGAGCAAATGGTTTCAAACCGTTTGAGATGAAACGGTTTCACCAAACCGCATGAGGGCAAATGGTTTCAGACCCTTTGGAGGTGTTGACCAGGGTTTACCATTTGGGAATTTGTTGATAATAATGTTGGTTATTGATCCATTAAATATAATTGACTAGTTCCAATTGGTTCATGAGTTGAAGGTCCAACAATCACCAAAACCCTAATCGGGTTGAGTGTTGATTTCATAAGTGTTTGAGTTTGAAACTTGGGTTGATTGACCCAAATGGTTTCAAAACCGTTTGTGGATCACCCAAACGGTCTCAAGACCGTTTGGGGGTCACCCAAGACTGTTTGGAGGTCCAGGGTTGGATATGGTTAAGTGTTTGAAGGTCCAAAGATATGGTATTACCCTTAATCGGCTAAGTGTTGATTTTGCATTAGAATGAGTTGATGTTTTGGGTTGATTGACCCAAACGGTTTCAAAATCATTTGAGGATCACCCAAATGGTCTCCAGACCGTTTGGTGATCACCCAAAACCATTTGGAGGTCTAGGTTTAAGTATGGTTGAGCAATTGAAGGTCCAACGATATTAAGTTGATTTATAATCAATTGCTGATTTGGTGACCAATCCTAGGATCCAAACCTTAGTTGAATGGCATGGTTGATGATTATGTGATGGGAAAATGGTCTCAATACCTTTTGGAGGTCATCCAAACAATCCCAAGACCGTTTGGGGGTCACCCAAGACCGTTTGGAGGTCTAGGGTTGACTATGGTTAGGTGTTTGGAGATCTAAAGGTATTGAGTTGAAGAGTAATCAATTGCTGATTTGGTGAGCAATCTAATGAACCAAACCCTAATTGGTTGACTTGGATTTTGATGTGGACATGGGCAAACGGTCTCAAGACCGTTTGGAGATCATCCAAATGACCTCAAGACCATTTTGGGTCAGGTCATGTCAAATTTGGATGATGGTTCAATGGTTTCAAAGTAACAAATCTCACATTGATAATATTGAAGGATTATCGACTCCAAACCCTAATCCAATTGATTCAAACCCTAATTTACGATCAATTGAGGGTCAATTGAGGGTCAAATCAGTTAAAGGTTGACCTAATTAACTCAATTGAAGCATGGTGATAGGCCCAATTGATGAGTAGTTCCATAGATTCAGTGGTTAAAGGAACCAACTTTGGAAACCCTAATTTAATTGGAGTGGTTGAGACCCTTTTTGTTCCTTGCAGTTTTGAGGAGGTTTGAACCAAATGGTATCAAGACCGTTTGGGACCAAACGATCCCAAACCGTTTAGGTTCATGCGGTTTCCAAACCGATTGAGTTCAGGCGGTTTCAAAAGTCAACTTTGGGCAAACAGTCTTCACCACCTACTTTACTAAACGGTTTTAAGGTGGTACTTTAGAAAATGGTTTCCTTGGTTGCTCAAGACCATTTGAGGTCTGAATTGGTCAAGACCGTTTAGATTCTATAAGGCCAAAACCGTTTGATGGATAATTAACCAAAACCGCATGGGTACTTAAAATGGTTAAAGGATAAAGTGATTAGTTGACTAATACATGATGTAATCAAAGATGAGGTCATGGGAATCCGACTCTTCTATTGACCTATGTATGGTACCGATTTCGATTTTGCAATGGTCGGTTGGAGTATGAGCGGTATACCTCATCTCCTCAGGGCATAAGTATCATCGTAAAACGTAATCAGCTATGTAGCATATTTGCTTAGGGTTGAATTACGATAATCAATGGTTGATGATACCTGGTCTATTCTATCCTAGTTGGATAAATGATATATATGTTCTTCATATTCCTTATTGAATAAATGACTTGTTGCTTTATCAAGTTATAACTGGAATGAACTGTATAGAGAATACTGCTCTACTTAGCTTAATCAATGATTTACTTGTTGTTGAATAATTATAATTATACTGCTCAGTGTTATTCTATTATCAGCAATAACAATGTTTCTGGCGAAGAGTTATATCTCTCACTAGAACAATTTTCAATTGTCTCACCCCTGTGGGATTCAACTTTTTTGGTAGATGCCGAGGAAGAAGAAACCCTTTAGTGGGTGAGCAGCAACAGCAGCCACAACAGCATCAGCACCAACAATACCAACAATAAGGACAGCAGTGATCCTCAGGTGGAGACACTGTTTGTCAAGTCTTGTATATATAGAGAGTCCTATGTGTCGTCTCTATACTCTCAGGTCCTAGGAGTCAGTAGAAAGTTTGATATAGATCTGAGATTTTTAGCTTGATGCCTCAAGATTTTGTATACTGCTAATGTACCGTTTAACTGGGCAGTCAATGTTATGACCCTCGAGATGAGATGATACAGAGATGTACTGATGAATCAGAATGTAAATAACTTACTTTGGTTCCTTATGTAAGATTTTTACAGTTTGTGGATTTCTTTGCAAAAAGTTTTAATTTTTAGTGATTTTCAGTAATTTTGCTGCTAATAATTCGCTTCCGCATTAGTTAATCCTATTTTCTTGAGTTGGATGCCACATAACCGATTACATAACTAGGGAGGTGACATGATAGAGGGATGAGACCAAGGAAAAAACAAATCGAGGGGGTATGGAAAATTCATTGGATAGATAGAGAAATATTCAGAGAAGCAAAAAAGTGGGAGAGGGAGAAACTTGACGTATGGTTTCTTGGAGATAAAAAATATTAGAGGAGGAGGGTGATGATAGTAATAAGGAGAGAGGATAGAAGTAACATCGAGTGAAGTAATGGGCTGAGATGAGGGAAGTAATGAGAAGACATAAAAAAATACATGAGTTGAGATAGTGCATAACTAAACTAATAGAAATGCATTACTACCAAAACAAAAGCAAAGAACATAAATGGAACAAAATATAATACTAAATAAGAATATAATGTAAAAATAAAATCACAAATACAAATACTCATTGATGAACAATGATACTTGTCTTGAATTGTTGAAATACAAGATCTCAATCATGTATGTATGACCCCACCTAGGACAATGTAGAATCCAGAACCATGAATGTTGGGATGAAAAGTCATGATTTACTATTGAATCAATGAGCCATACTTGTTTGTCCTAAAAGGTGATGTAACATCCCACTTTTTGAATACATAATATAACTAAAAGGAAGAAGTTTTCTTTGAAGTGGGATATCACATCATGATACTCATTGCAATTCAATAAAAAAATCAAGATAAATGATTCATACATTGTTCATTGTATAAAAACTATAGCTTAATTCTTTTTCAAGTCTAAGATCTAATTATCTAAATATGGAGTAACTTAAACATAAAAGGAAACATTCTAAATATTAGGATTGTCTAAGGTAGATGACATCCCACCCGGTTGCACATGAGAGTCTTCTAATCCTTGACTTTCTCTTCTTTAGTCCTTATTTACTCCCCACATGTAGGCATCATGCTCCTAGCCATGCAAAGCAAAAAGGAAACACGCTAGATTAAGTGTCAATAAGTAACATTACATGAACTATAAATATACTATACTTTCCAGAAAGAATAAATTTAAAAATGGTAAACATTGGATATTTGTCATGTTATTTTTCTTTATCTTTATTTATATTAATCATTTCTTGGACTTAATATTTTGTCCTTCATCTTTAAAATGCTCCCAAGAGATCATTTATCAGATAAGTGAGCTCATTGCTCACACAAAAATTATGCCCAAAAAGGCATCTTAATCTTAGAAGAAACAATCATAATTCATCCACCATGGAACTAACATTGGTCTTGATCATGATAACTTAAAGCATTAAATTTGACTTAGAAGTGTGTGCATTTTATGATAGCAATATATGAGAAAACATAATGAAAATTATAATCTGATTCATAATCAATTTTCTTGAAGTAATCATTAAAATATGTACTAGTTATTATTGTAATTGAATATCATAAATATAAGTGAATATAAAGCGCTTTACATGTATTTGTTACTCTGAGTGTATGAATCCACTTACCTAATCTTGGAGCAAATCCTATTGATTCACTTGATGTTGGTGAAATCCTAGATCTCTGAAGAAGGGGAAAGATCGGCCAAACTTGAAGCTTCCTAGAGTCTAGGTGAAACCTTCCCTTGCCATGGGTGGAGCTGTGGAGACCAGAGCATCTTTGGCAATGAACAAGTTAACAATAGTTCCATCTAGTTTGCATGAGTGGACTAGAGAAAGGTGACAAAGAGTAGAATGTTCTGGGCTTGTGGTGATCCTCTTTTGAGGTCAAAAAGGGTTAATATATATAAAAGAGATTATGTGATCACTAAGGGATATCACAGTAGATGGAGTAGGGGAGGAATTGAGTCATGGCATCATTGGGATTCTCCTAGAAAGGAAACCCTAAATATTGGGGCTAAAGGACTCTGGAAGATGTGGGCATTATTTCTGGAGATATTCGTTGTGCTGAGGCCAGGCGAAGAACGACACTAGGTAGTGGATAGATTGGGTGAAGAAAAACTCTTGCCATGTTAGACGCCTTGTCAGACCAGGAAGGGTATAGAAAATGACTCTCATAGTCATAGTCATGCCTGGGTCTGAGACCCAAAGTTAGATTCCAATTCGATTCCTAAAAAGGTCTGTGTGATGAACATAATAAAACCAAATTGTAGGTTTTGTCAATTACTTGATGACATTTTTCATTAAAGTCTACTAATAACCATATAGATGCTTCCTTAAATCAATTAGTTGACCAGATAAAGTTAAATAGGTATCAAAATTGGAGCCACACACTATATGGGGGCTAGAATTTCCTATCTAATTAGATTTAGTTTTTGATCATATTTTGTTCATCAAATTATATAGGTCATTATATTAACATATTTCGTATTATCAGACGTGGTAGGTGAAAAATTATTTGTTCAATTAATTAGTTAAGTTCAAAATTTCAGACTTAGGGTGTCCAACTAATCAAGGACTTCCTATTATCTTGTATACATAATTTAAGGTATCGTCTTAAGAAAGAGAGAGAAAATAAAGGAGTTATGTCTCATTTCTTTTCATATTAAGATAATGGTGAGTTAGTTAATGCATAAAAAGATATATCCTTTCCTATAAATCAATCAAGATTTTATGAGTTGTGTCCATTTCCATTATGTGTTGTTTAACTTTTGTCATAAAACTCCATTAGGAACTTTATATTATATTTGTGAAATTTTTAGGATGTTATAATTCTACCCACCTTAAATAAATTTTATCCTCAAAATTTCTACATACTACCCACCTTAGGATTATACTTATTCTATGTATACTAATTCTCTAATACCATTTGAAGTCTCATTATCATACTTAAGATATGACCTACTCATGGTCAACACAATTACATGAGAACTTAAATAAACTTGACATTATTTTGTATTAGACTAGATTTTTACTTGAGTTGATATTGTCACCCTCTTGAATGCACCCACAATGCACATAAGGCTCGTTAAGGCTCACATAAGGTTGGTTAAGGTTCACATAAGGCTGATTAAGGTTCACATATGGTGGGATAAGGCTCACATAAGTTCGGTTAAGGATCACATATTGCCCATTAAGGTTGACTTCACTACGTGAATCGGTGTGCCCAATGTGAACACAATGGCATCTGAATGGGAATTATAATGTATGAATGGGAATCAGTGAAACCTTCCCTCTGGAGAAGACAAATTAAGACACACAATTCTTATTCATCATCCATTTATGTATGTGAAGGAAATCACAATCCAATCCAGGGGGAGTTCATTTATGGCCTTTTGGGTGGCTGGATATAGAATTTTGGTTTGTGAAAATTCATTCTTCTTAGGATACAGATCACATTGGGGGCAGTGAGATGCAGAGGGATCCCTTTTTCTATCATTTCAAATACAATAAAAAAAATAAAATGTTATGTATAGTATGTTTGAAACATCAAATCGAACTTTGTTTGTTTCTATTCAATGATACAATAAGATTAAAAAGTATGATAGATAGTAACACTTAGATGAGATTGTTGTTGATATGATTTGATTATTGGATCAACAATAGTTGTATTAGTGAGGAGAGATGAGATAAGTAAAAAGTAGGAAATCATGAAAGTAGTGTGATTTAGAGAAACTAAAATAGGAAAGAGGAGGGAAGTAGTGGGAAGAGAGAAAAAAATAAGAGGGATGAGGAGGGATATATTGGAATTATAGAGAAATATAGGAATAAAATTAGAGGAAGCTTGGAAGTAAAGAAAAAAAAAATAGGAGGGAGGAGGGAAGTAGTGGAATAAGAGAGAAAGATAAAAATAAGAATAGAGGGGACACTACAAAAAACACATTAATATTTGGCATAAATTATTCTTCTACACATGTGAGTAGAGAAACTAACAATGGGAGAGGAGAAAAGTAGTGGAAAATGAGATTAAAAGGAGAGGGAACTAGTAAAAAGAAATAAAAAAGTAAAAGAGGAGGAAGTGGGGTTGAATTAAAATAATTAAAATGTGATAGAAAACACATTATGTTCATGTGACAAAAATGGAATAAGAAAGTAGTATGAAGAGGAAGAAAGAGAAAAATAGTAGGGATGGAAGTAGTGTGTAGTAATTGTATCTCTAATAGCATGTGTTGTCTCGGTACTAGTGTATTGTTATCTCTAATCCAATGTATTGCTTTCCTCTCTCCTCCGCATTTAACTCCTCACTTCCCTCTTATACTCTTCCAAATAAATATGTGAATGAGAAATAACACATTAATATGTGATTGAAAATACATTATAACATACATGAATACAAATGGAGGAAAATAACACATGAACATGAGAAGAGTAACAAATTATAACACACATGAATACAATGTAGGAGGGAAATAGTGATAAGAGATATTAAGATAAAAATACAAGAGATGAGGGAAGTAGTGGAAAATAACAAATTAATATGTGAAAAAAATACATTATCACCTGAGAGCTAGTAGAGGAGGAAAAAAGTGGTAAGTGAGAGAAAGAAAATAATAGGAAGGAGGAGGGAACAATGGGAAACAACACAATAATATATGAAAAAATATGTTATAATGCACTTGAACATAAATGGAGAAGGGAAGTAGTAGGATGAGAGAAAGAGAGAGAGAGATAGAGTGAAATAATGGGGATGAGGATAGTAATGAGAAGTAATTGATGTGTTATTTTTTATCATGTGTCTTGTTATCTCTGGTCCATTGTATTTCTTTTCTCTTTTTCCTCATTTCACTCCTCACTTACTCCCCTTGTATTTTCTTTCTTCCAAATCAGAATGTGAGTGGTAAATAACACATTTATATTTGGCAAATAAAAAGTTGTAACATACATGAACACAAATAAATGAGGGTAATGATAAGATATAGAAAAAGAAAAACACAAGGGATGAGTGAAGTAGTTGGAAATAATACATTAATATGTTATAAAGAAATATAATAACACACATGAATACAAGTGGAGAAAGGAAGTAGTAGGAGTAATAGAAAAAAAGGAGGGAGGAGGGAAGTAGTGGGAAATAACATATTAATTTATGACAAAATTTACATTGCACATAAATGGAGGAGGAAAGTAGTGGGAAAAGAGAGTGAAAAAAGAGGGAGGAAGGAATTGTAGGTAGTCATTTGTTATTTTGGGTAACTTATTTGTTATCTCTATTCTATTTTCTTGTTATCTATAGTCTAACGTCTTGTTTTCCTCTTTTTTTGTTGTATGTCCTGAAGTCCATCACATTATGATTATAAATGGGATACTTTGTATATGATTTGATTATTAATATAAGCTAATTATACTAATTATGTTTGTTTCAATTCTGAGATAATGAATAAAATTAATAATGTTCTAAGAATGATTTAATTTGATGGGCATATGGTTTGGGTTGAGGACCTAAACTTGACATTATATGTATAGTTAGAGCACTCACTATTTTTATATCCCTAGTCAGTTATTATTGTGAATATTATAGGACAATAATAATACACAAGACTAGCATATATTGTGAGTGATGACTATGTTTCTTTAGACATGATATTGAATATCAACTCATATACATACTTATTAGAGAACAAGTTGTACAAGATAGAGCCATCTTAAGAATGGCATGTTGATGTCATGTAGTGACATGTCAGAGTCGAATGGCAATGTAACAATGTTGAGTGTGATCCTTAGACCTAAAGTCGCTTCAAAAATGACATGTTGTTATGTGTATTTTGACACTAGCCCAATGTAAATCTGAATAAGGGTTTCCAAAAAGGTGGTGATTGGGTGTAATATGAAAATTGTGGATTACTATGAGTGATGTATATGGAATTTGTCCCTCCTTGGAAATGGTATATCGACCACTTGATAATCGAGAGTATGAAATTGCATGGGCATACTCATGTAAATAAATATATGATATTGAGCTCACAAAACCTTATATAGTTTGTTATAGTTAAAGGAATATAGATTGAATGATAGGAGGTAGACAACTCCATGCTTGAGTTTCAATATGGATATCTGACAAAGGGATTATATTTCCATGGTAACATTGGTCACTTTATTTATTGTAGTTGTTCTCTAATTTACTCCAATTAGTTGGGTGGCACTTATGTGTTTCTAGACATTAATCTTTTGTTGTGAGGTAAGAACATCACTATCAATTTAATTAGCAACCAATTGGGTCACATGTATAAGGATACATAAGGGATTTGAAGTTTTCAATAAAACGTATGACTTGAATAGTTTTAAATCATAAACAAGCACATTTCCTACCCAACTGGGTCACTAGAATTTCCAATCATCTGACTGACATGATCATGTCACTGGATCAATTGATTGGCAATACATAGACTGACTATCATTTTGAGATATTGGTCAGTGGTCCGGTCACTTAGTGAATCTAGTGATTTATATCAAATAGGGGAAGTTTCCATAACTAATTTGCAGCCAAATTGGGAAACAAATTCAGATCTAAACTACACTTCATTAGCCAACCATTGTGCAACCCATATTAGTCCCAGTAGGGACCCCAGTCCAGCAACTGGGAGTACTAGTTGGCCAAGTGGGTTGGAATTCTGAGATTTATGTTTTGAGTCTACTTTTGTGATTGGGATTAGAAAAGAGATTGGAATTAGGAAATTCCAAGCCCATGGCTCCCTTATATAAAGAGGTTGCATCCCATTAGGGTTATACACATGACAACTTGTGAGATAAGTTTGCCACAAAGTTTCTCTATGGAACAGATAGAAATTTTCCCCTGATATGATAAAACCCAATATAGGGTAAGAAAGGGAGTTTTAATATGACTAGCATATCAACAACTCTTGTTCCGCTTCAACTTGATGTCCAAGGTGGTGCACTACATTTTTTCTCATCTTTGTAGATGAAGTAGGGGTTGAGGCACTAGTGTGGAAGCTTGGAGAAAGTGTTCCACAAGACAACAAGAAGGTGTTGTGAAGAAGACAATTGTGCAACAACTTGGTCAACAATATGGATTTGTTTCTACAAGTTTGAGTTTTCAGCCAAAAAAGACGTGTCTAGTTGGTGGAAATTTTGTGTGTAAATAGATATAATCTTTATCCTTTCTACGTATTCTAGTGATCAACGTTTACATATACAACATATGTGATGAATAAGGTAAAAGATGAAGGAAAAATCGTATATCTTGCTGCACCATCTTCCCTAAAACCATACACTGGTATCAGATTCGACTTCCTTCCCTGAAATGTTTTTTTGGACAAACCATGTGAAAATTGTATCCACGATAATTACCTAATGTCATATATGATATGATATATATTATTATTACATAAATCAATGTGACGCCTTCAAAATAATTTTGTTTGGTGGATGCAAATATGGAAATTTGGTTGTTGTAGTGTGATCTAAAATATGTAATATCATTGTTTTGATTTTTACAAAACATTATATAACATGTATATGGCTTGCATTCCATGTCTCTCTCTATACATTCTCCGTGTAAATTATAATTATGCAATTATAAAAAGATGATGTAATGGAAACTATGGACTATAGTAGAGGCGAGGAGACAATTAGAAGCCTACACCAAAGAGGATGGTCCTTGGAGGATTTATGATCAAGATGAGACAAAAAATCAATTTACAACTCAAGAACTGCTCAAAATGGGGACTACCAATTGGGCAATTGGAAAGCATGTAAAGGGGAAATTTAGGATCATTAAATGTGAATCCCTTGAATATTTTTCTATGATGTTGTAGGCTCAAGATGTTGTACTAGTTGTCATATCTTGATTTATTGCATGTGGTGATTCTTATAGTATATGATATGTATAATATTATATTTAATGGTAATTAGATACACATGGATATATATGGATATTTATTCAGTACTTATGCAGGTAACTTTATAAAACTATCCATGGTCCACCATATCACATTGCATCAATTGTAAATACCTACTTCAATTGAGTTTTGATGATTGTAATTATTTATTGTGTGTTCCTCATCAGCACCTTCTGACACAAAGTTAATAGAGATGGGAGTTAACAGAAATTGCGAGAAGCCTTCCACTTCGGTATTGATTCCTTAGTTGCGTGACCATGGTGGGTGGGGTAAGTATAATTTTCTCCCTTCTATCACAGTCATGACGAGGTCCTCTCCATGCTGTACAAATGCTAGTCGCTTTTAGATAGACTTCATAACACACAAAAGTATGTTGCAGACAGGGGCATATCTAGGGGGGCTGTCGGGGCTGAAGCACCCCCCTCCCTCAAGTTTAAAATGTCATATATAAACTTTATGTAAAGATATTATATATGGTTGTACACTACCTAAGCAAAGGTTTGATGTGGCTTGATTGGTGTGCTTGTAAAACTTGTCTAAGCAGCGCCAAGGTTTGATTCCCTATTGTTGTGAATTTGGTATTTTTTAGGAACACATGTTATATAGATATTAAAACTTATGATGTGTTACAATTGCATGTTAAATTTTGTAGTCTAACTGGTGTGCATGTTAAACATGTCTCAGCAGCACTTGGGTTTGACTCCCAGCTACTGTATTTTTTATTTTTGCTAGGAACACAAGTTGTATAGGTGTTATAAATCATTATGTGTTACAATTGCATATTGTAGCTGCGGGCTGAGTTGGTAGATTCGTGTTGCATTGTTCATTTTGGCTTGGGTTCAATTTCGTACGAGCACGTATTTTTCATCTTAAAATTTTCAGATTTGGTCGTTATTTAGTCCTACTAATAAGTGAAGGAGGAAACAAATATCACACATTTTTATTTTTATGTGTATTGTTTGTTGTATCCATTTAAGCATAGCCATCTTTCCTGAGAACAATGTTGATGTGTACGTAGGCTCTCGCTATCTTGGTATTCTTTTTTTCTATTTACATGTTATTCAATTTTTTATTCAAAAATTTTACAAGAACATGTCTTATACTTCCCATAGTCTTTTTTTGTTGATTTTTCTTTTGAAGTTTTAATATAAAAAAATAAAAAAAATCATGGGAGCACCAAACTTTGGTCAAAAACAAGTCAATTTTCCTATTAATATGTAAAAAAGGAGAAAGTAAATAGAAGATGTAAACTTTAATATATATAACTTATTGATTTCATACTTTAGCACATAGGTTTTTTTAAAGAGCAATGTTGATGTTGTCTACAGAGAGTTCTCTTCTATCAATATACTCTTTCTATTCATAGTTAGTACGTATGTTTTGGTTCAAAATTTTGAGAAGAACATATACAATACTTTTACAACACAATCTACTTTTTGTTGATTGTTAAGATAAAAAAATAGACTTTTGATGATCACCGATCTAATTCAGCCCTCCCCTATCATGATTTTCTAGTTCCGCCACTGGTTGTAGAAGACGTTGCAAAGCAAGGCATGGCTGTAGGGAAGCTGTGTTTCGGACATGCCTGACGCAGAGCTAGCTGACTTGTTAAGAGTAAATGGACCATCATGCAACCGTTTCTCCTTTAACAGTAGAAAATTCAAATTTTGAACTTCGTGGAAAAGAATCATCCCATCCCCTCTCCACGAAGAACAATCTTAATCACAAGACATTTATTCAATATCTAGTACCTGACTTGAGTTCTAAAAGCAACTAAACACATAGATATCTGACAAATATGAGGCACCCATATTGGTATCAAACATATAAATGGTTCCACCATATGTTAAATTGGCATCTATATTTGAGGCAACTGAGATTGCAATTTGTTAATAGATACAATGCATGATAAAAAAAAGTCACATGGAACAAAAGTTCACCAGTGCAAACATTCTTAGACAAATTTATGTCGAAATTTCACCCAATAACAAACTGAACAGTCATAGCTGTTTCAATCGGAGCTACAACTTTAACTTATAAAGTCTAATACCCTCCTAGAATTCAAGGACATGTTCGATATCAAAGATATCTAAGTTAGGGATTGGACAAACGTCAAATAATTCCTTTGTCACTTCACAACATCTAACTGACATTACAAAGTACCAATAAGTCGGCCACAAATTCTCATAATGTCAATATTTTTCAAAGAAACCCACTACATGACTCCTTTAACTTTAATATATAGGGAATCCAGCGTATCAAGGATAGAAAGAACATAAGACATGATTGTGACGACCAAATTTCATAATCATGACACGCCAAAGAGCAAATGAATCATGCAACATTGTATCCATGCTTGATGTGTTTAACAACCCTCATCCCTCATCCAGTCAATGGCCTCCATCACATCATTGATACATGTGGGGAGGCTTCAAAGATGTTAGGCCAAAAATAGGTAAGCAAATGCACTACAATATCTTCACATCCAAACGTTGTAACACATAGTGCCTTGTTCTAGATAGCAGAAGCGACAATCTACCTTGGACTAAGTTTTGCCCATAAATGTATCTTCAAGCAATGGACATGAACTTGCACGATAAATGTAATCATTTCCTGCTATAAATCAATAATTTATATCGAGTCTATACGTTATATATTCTTTTACTTTTTATTTGTTACTTTTGATGACTGTGTTACTTTTTGGGTCAATTCGACACATACCGCATAGTTACTTCCGATGACTTAGTGTTATTTTTTAATCAAACAGTTACTTGCACAAGGATATTACCTGCACATTTGACAAGAGATAAAATAAAATAGGAAGCAACAAGACAGCAAGAATAACAACAATTAACAGCCGTAGACATGCGATAATTTTGATGTTTCACTAGCTCATTTAATATAACGATATAACAATAGTTATTTGATATAAAAAGTAACTACATAGTATATAAAGTAACTATGTGATTCGATAAGTAACTATTTCACCTAAAAAGTAACGATGAGACATTAAAAGTAACAAATTAGTAACAAAAAATATATCTATGAAGTAAATATATATTAATAATATTTTTTAGTAATCCAGGAGACTCGTAAGGCTTGCATCGAGCCCAACCTGGAGAGCTCAGCTACATCTTGTAAAGAGCATAGCCCATTAAGTCGCGCAGAGGTCGACTGCGCTACGGGAGAAACAATTCTGAATAGCACCACTAGGGAGATTCGAACACGGGACCCTTCATGAGGGGCCTCGTGCTGCGACTACCTGAGCTACTGCTCGCCGGCTAACATATATTAATAATATGTTACGTACATAGATTGTAATTTTTTAGTGACGTAATTATAATGATACATTTGGACAAGTAATAATATCCATATACATATCAAACTAATGGAAACATCACATGTTATCCAAGTAAAAAAAACAATTAGGTGAATATATGATGCAATAAATAGATGGAATATATCTAATTAAGTGTTATTCAAAAAAGGACAAATATATAATCCAATCCTAAGCTACTATGTTGCAAATAATGTAGCTATTAGACAATAAAAATAACTACATTGCATTTGAAATGTCTTATAAAATGTAACACCTAGACAATAAAAGTAACTATGACATTGCTAATATTTAATGAATTTTTCTGAAGTATTTATCATTTTCTTATGGTAACATAAGAATTCAAGTGGATACCTATAGTAAACTCATTTGTCATTACAAATGTCATTTCTCACTGATGCATGGGCGGATTGGAACTTGTGTTTGAATATGACTCCTTTTATTACTGAGAATTTGGAATTGTGATGCCACCTCATTCTCCTATAACCCAAAAAGTTACAATTTTAATTGATTGTTTCCTTTGATTGCCATCTTTTAACTACTACTCTTCATGGTTGCATGTCAACATCTTGGAGTATCAGAAGAAATGGAAACATGTAAGCCAGATCCACCTGGTTGTCGGGGCCAATTAGCTTTGGGAAAATATGTAAACATGTTTCCATTTTTGAACCATTCTGAATCCAATTTCAGTCTATTACACAGTTAGCTTCTTTCTATCAAATGCAATCAATTGATGATTCTTCGATTTTATTTAGTTTTGTGAATTTGTGATTTTTGTTACTATGAATAACCAACTTGTTATTTTTGATGACCTATTGTTACTTTTGGTGCGAAGTAGATACTTCTTGTACCAGATAGTTATTGTATACCACATAGGTACTTTCTAATCAATTTTAGTTGTTCTTTTGTAAATATATTCACTTTTGTTTGATACATATTTTTCCTTTGGGTCACTTGTTTACATGTCTCATAATAATTAAATTGCTCTGTTACATTTTATGTACATAGTATTCCACTTGATCGTTAATATTGTTTGGTCTTAAATGTCATTTAGTATTCAAATACTTTTTTTTGCAATTAAATGTTACTTTTAGTGTCAAATAGTTAATTTTTATTACTAAGTACTACCTTACATGTTAAATAGTTAATTCTCATACCATATAGTAATATATAGTGTTCCTTTTTTATTTTTATATAAAATAATAACTAATTTAATGTACAATGTAGTTACTTCTAAAACAAAATGATTACATTATGTATAGTTAATATATCCTGAAGGAGTTTAGGCTATAAAAAATTGTACCAATCTAGGTCTTAATTTCATTGGCATGGTACACCACAAAAATTCATTGCCATCTTACATTACGCTTGTTCACTTGTCCTCCACGAGCAACAGGTTGAGAAATTTGGAAGGTGGTAACTAACATAAGCCTAAGAAACAAATACACAACATGCAATAATATAAATGAATCTGTGGTGGTCAATCTACAGTGAGCAATCCAATATTGAAAATACAAACATTTCAAGCGGAAAAATGAAGAGCATCGATCAAACAAAACATGGAAACTTCAGTAGTGAGCAAAAGAGTGAGACTGGAAATTTGAAGGGAATAGATTTGTAACATCCTAAAAATTTAAACTTATCATTGAATGCTTAATGGGAAAATCCTAAATTGCAAGTTTGAGATTCCATCTATCAAATAAAACCTAATGTGATCTTTAAGTCCCAAATATAATGAAATATTCTCTCAATCTCTAATTTTGGTTAAACCAACTCACTAAGGAAATGATAGGTCCCTAAATATCACCTTTTAATAATATATGCATTATGACAATGACATGTGAGAGTTTGAAAAAAAAGGAAATAAAGCCTAAATCTAACTGCATAGGAAGATTCTAGACCTTCTAGTTAACATGTGGTTCAAATTTGAGGTCAATTGGATATTGTTTGACCCCTCTAATGAATTTAGAAAGTTTTATATAGTTTTTAAGAAAAATATAATTTGAATTGATAGCATAACCTAAAGTCCTGGTTTTAATATTCCTATCACACAGACTCCCCGGGTCAGATTCCCAGATATGCGGGTTACAGGGGTCATCCCTCCCACCCGGAGTCCACTTCCTACTGGACTCTATAGCATAACATGTTTTCTCTTTGTTCTCTATCTACAATGAATCCTGGTCTAAGAAGGTCTTTCCTTTATCACCGCCTCTTTCTTGCGAACACGCCCATACTAAACTCGATGGGGTCTCGAGCCCTAGAAATTGTGGATGGTCAGAGTCTCCCTCTCCCGATGTAACTGGAACTTCTTTTTGCCTCGTAGACCTACTTGGCGATCCAACTATATAAGAAATCCTTTGAGAACGTTAGGGGAAAGATCAAGAACACGATTCACCCGTCCAATACTCATCCTCATGCCTACAAGTTCGAACCCCAACTCCACCTTGCTTCATCCATCATTGGAGGTCCACATCTGGCGCTCTGGCCCTCGTGACCATGTTTCTAGTTGGAAGGGATTCTGAGATCCCCAAGCAATCTTTAGGCAGGACCTTTAGGCCTCAAAGAACGGTGATCTTTGTATCCCTATTTTTTTCCCTTTCATCGTTCGTGCTACCCAGTTTCGATCTCTATTGAAATTTCTTCTTAAGAGTCTCCCTTCTCGTTTCTCCTTGCTTCCTCCACCTTCACCAAGGTGCCAAGAACTCATTCATATGATCAGTTTGCATCCAGCTTGGGTCTATATTGTGACCCATAAGACCACCTCATCCACGCTCCATGGCTGAGCAAGGTCCTTTCCACCTTCGGTCATCGTTGGTCCCAATTCAGGGGTCTTTGAGACCGAACTGATCCCAGGAAGCATCTTCAATAGTCGCAAATTCCAGTCTTTATCTCAATTTCTATTTTTATGTTTTGGGATCGCACCTAGGATCCTATTGTTTGGAACCATGACCATCACTCCTGAACAATGAAGATTTCAAACGATGTTTTCTCGATTTTTCCCTTGATTGGTCATCCCTTTTGTCATGCTGCAAGGGCATGATTTTCCTTTCCATTTTTTTGGCAAGCACTGCACATGGTGTTACAGGCAGATCCTGCTTCCCAGGAGGCGTCCATCCATTGGGCCAACTCACCGTGGACCCCGCGCCTGGATCATTTTTCAGACATTCAATAATTAAATAATTCTTTTTCTTTGGATTTTCATTCGTCCAGATATTGTAAATTCATAGTAACTAAACTAAAGATCAGAAAATTGTGCAAAATTTTGTTTTGGAAAGGTTTTTTTTAGAGGAATCTAATTTTAGAGTTTCCAAGCTATGATTTTGCTTCCTGATGTTTTATTAGAAACCCTAGTTTGACCCATGAAACCCTAATTAAGCATTACATGTATTAATGTGATCCAATCCAATCTAGTTTTCCTAACTTAGTGACATTGATTAGTACCACCACCACGGCTAACTGTTAAGCCAGACAATGTTCAACTCATAAAGCCATTGTCACTGAGCGAGCCTACACGGTGGCAACATTCCAAGTCCGCACAGGGGGGTCTCTCATATGCTATATTGTCTACCACCTGAAGCCATGAACTGTGTGTATAGCCCCCAAGGACCAATCGGATATGAAGCCTTGCTGCCAGGGAGGCTACACCAGTCCTACATTTTGTGGAAATTCCTCGCCATCTAAGACACCAACCATAAGCTCGACAAGGCCTCCTGGTTCAGCGTCCAATGGGAGGAGACAGACTTCGTGTGGACTTAAGAGAGCGACAACGCCAGTAGGAAGATGAGACTGCCGGCCTAATTGGTGGTGAGTTGTGCCCTTGGATTTGCCAAATGCAGTGTGCCTTCTACAACGACTAATCAGTTAATTAATGATCTGTGAAATTCAACATAATTAAGAATTTGAGATTAGTTTCACCTGGGGATGCTGATCTCGGGACACACACGATGTGACGGAGACGTGACTTCCTGGGATTATAAAAGATTATCAAAGGTGGCATCTTTACTATACTACATAGTAAATAATCACCGAAAGACACAAATATACACGAACAAGATATAAATTGTAAATTTGTGACAAGGACACTTTGTTTCGGTGTTGTGCTGTCCCCACGTGCACTTCCCAGTAGAAACAAATGTTTCGCTGTCTTACAAGACGGAGGAATCCTAGTCCTTTTGAGGAACATTGAGGAAAAGGCAGCCGCCATCAGAGCATCGACCCCGGAAGAGGTAGAGGCGAGCGGAGCGGAGGATGTCCGGCAATATCCATAGAGGGAGACCACGAAGGCGTGGAATTCTGCAGGACCAGTAAAGCTGATGAGGATTTTCCAGATCCGGTCACTGAATTAGACGAGAAGGCTCTACCGAATTCCGTGTCACGGG
Source organism: Alisma plantago-aquatica (assembly GCA_963693085.1). NCBI lineage: Eukaryota > Viridiplantae > Streptophyta > Magnoliopsida > Alismatales > Alismataceae > Alisma > Alisma plantago-aquatica. Next base: position 823,532,843 of record OY856410.1, read on the forward strand.
CTCAAAAGGCAGATCCTCGCGCGAGTAATAAAACAAGCCCAATATATCACGCTTATCGTGGTGCATCTCTACCTTAGGAAAGAGTGACAATAAGTATGTGGATCCACTCAAAAGAGTGTATATGATCTTTTAATTGACTTTTGGATTGGACTTTACTGGGCAATATTAATTGCATTAAGTACCTAAAGACATAAGAATGACACATAACATATAATGAATTATCGACAATATCTTGTGCAACCATCTATCTAAGATCTGCAATGGATACAATTGGTAATTATTATCTACCTAAATAGTTAAGTTGTTAGCAATGTTGAGTCGTAAATTAATGTACTATAGATCTTAGATCACTATGATATTTCTCATTGTAATTTTCTAAATTAATGATAAGGGCTATAAATTTGAATAAAATAGTGGGAGAGTAATTACTAAAAAAGGACATTTATTCTGTTAAATTAGATTTTTAAAATCAATAGTAATTTTCAAATCAAATTGCTAACTCGTGCAAATGCTTTCTATGTAGATCCAATGACAAACACAAACAACAATCTCTTCTCATTGCGATCAGTTCTTGAGAAAGATAAAATAAATACAAATAACTTCAATGACTAGTTAGGGACACTGAGAATTATTCTCATACATGAGTGTAAGCTCCATGTCCTAGACACACCAGTAGTAAACAACCAGCTCAAAATGCACCTAGGGCCAAAAAGGAAGCTCATAAGAAGCATTATGATTACACCATGGACATCAAGTATCTTATGCTATGCTCTATGAATCATGAGCTTCACAAGTAGCATAAGAATATGGATGTTATTAAGATGACAATACATCTTAGGAACATGATCAAGAACAAGTAAGGAAAGAGAGGTATGATGTCTCCAATTCATTATTTAAGTGCAAGACAGAGGAAGGCGATCCACTTGGACCCAATGTACCCAAGTTAATTGGGTATGTGGAAAGTGTACCTAGGTTAAGATTTCATTTAGGCCAAGGGTTGGCCACAAATTTGATTCTACAATCATTTTTGAATTCATACAAACAAATTGTCATGAATTACAACAAGGATAGTTTGTTAAACTGGTGATAGAAATACTTGACATGTTGAGAACAACTAAGGTGCAAATGAAAAATAAATATAAATTGTGTTGATTGTCAACAAAGGAAAGGAAAAGTACAAGAGAAAAGGCACAGCCAAGAAAGATTCTAAGGCTGACCATAAGTATTATACACTTAAGACAAAAGAAGAAGAGGTTAAGGGAGGAAATTATCACCACTATCACTAGACTAAACATTGGAAAAGAAATTATCCTCTCTACCTAGAGGAACTGAAGAACAAGAGGTAGGGGATAGGGATCTCCACTTTAGGTATAAATTTTTATAAAAATAAACTTATCTACTTCTTCAACATGTGTGTTAGATATTGGATGCAAATCTCACATATGCTCAAATGTGCAATATTTGAAAAGAAGTAGTCCCTTGAAGAAAGGGGAGGTGGAACTGTGCACTATAAATGAAGCAAGAGTTGTTTCCACTGTTTTAGGAACTTACTATTTATCTATGCACAGTGGACTTGTAATAGAGTTTGAGAACTACTATTATGTATCTTCCACAAATCGGAACATTAAAAAATAATTTTGAATTTCATATAAGGACAAGTTGATTATCTGCATCTAAAGATGAGATCTTTTATGGCAATGCCCCTATGTCGTGTGGTATTTAGTCATTATATATTGAGACACATGTCTATGACATAAATATTAAGAAGCATAAATGCAATGAATCAAACAAAAAGTCTTTGGCACTGTCCTCTAGGGCACATAAATGAGAAGTGTATTCTAGACTCCATAAAGGTGGATATCTAGACTCATTTTATTTTGAATCAATTGAGACATTTCAATCTTGTTTAATAGGAAAGATGGGAAAATCACTCTTTACTAGAAAAACAAAAGGGCAAGTAATTAATTAGAACTCATATATATTGATGTATGTGGACCTTTTAGCACAAATTCCAGAGGTGGGTATTAGTACTTCATAATATCTAATGATGACTTTAGTATATTTTGATATGTGTAACTTATGAAACAAAAATAAGAATCATTTTAAAAGTTCAAGTAATTTGTGAATGAAGTATAAAATAAACCTTCCAAGAATATTAAAGCATGGTGTTTTGATCGTGGTGGAGAATATCTTAGCCAAGAACTTGAGGTCTTTCTGAGAGAGTGTGGTATTATGTGACACTTGCCTCCACCTAGAACACCACAATATAATGGTGTCTCGGAAAGAAGGAATCACACCTTGTTGGACATGGTAAATAAATATGATTTTACCTAATCTTTCAATTTCCATATAGGGACATGCTCTTGAAACTGGCACATTTACACTTAAATGAGTACCTTCCAAATCCATTGGAAAGGCACCATATGAGATGAATGGAAAATGTCTAATTAATGTTTAAGGATGTGAAGTTTCCATTAAGAAACTATTATGTGAGAAGGTTAGACCCACATTGGGTTAATGTTTCTTTGTGGGATGCCCAAAGAAAGCTGAGGGCTACTACTTCTATATTCCATCTGACAAACAAGTAATTATTGACAGAGTCACTACAATTTCTCATAAAGGAATTTATTTCTAGAGGAACCAGTGGGAGGAAAATTGAACCCGAAGAATTTCAAGCCCAACAAGATAACATTGAACCTATAGGGGTCGATAAGGAACAAGTGGAACCTTAGACTACTAGGAAATATCAAATTCCTTTTAAAACACAGGAACCTCAAAGATTTAATAGGACACGTCTTAACCCATAGAGATATGGATTTCTCATGACTCAACAAGATGATGTGTTAGTAATTGGTGATGAACCAAAAACCTACAATAAGGTTGTTGAGAGACTAGATTCAAAGAATGTTTAAAATCCATGAGATATGAGATGAAATTCGTGTATACCAATAAGGTGTGGAGATCTACATTAAGAGTAAAACCTATAGGGAGAAAATGGGTCTTCAAGAAGAGGGATAACATGGATGTTATTGTACAAACCCAAAAAGGAGGATTAGAAGAAAAATGTTATAAATAAGTTCATGGTGTTGACTATGACAAATCATGAGTTATCATGGTTAAATCCTTCAGGATCATGCTTTTAGTTGCAACGTATCATGACTATGATATCTGGAAAGTGGATGCTACAACCACATTACTTAACAAAATCTCCTTGAGGATGTGTACATGACACAACTCAAAGGTTTATCGCTCCAAATGAATCTGAAAAGGTCTATAAGCTACAAAGGTCAATTTACGGATTAAAGCAAGCATCTTAGATTTGGAATCTTTTCTTTTTATGATACAATCAAATAGTTTAGATTTATTCAAATTGAAGATGAACCTTGCATTTTCAGGAAGGTTATTGGGAGCATAATTGTATTCTTCATATTGTATGTTCATGACATACTATTGATGGGGAATGACATCCCTACTCTATAGTTGGTTAAAACATGGTTGAAATATACCTTCTATATGGAGGACATAGGAGAATCTGTAATGAACCCAAATTTAGGTAATTGTTACCTTTTACCCCTTTACTTTAGACTTTTTTATTTTGAAACCTCACTTATTAATTAGAATAAGTTTGGATGGTAATAATCCTTGATTAGAAGAGTTCTAGCCAATGACACAATTATTTAAGGCTTTTATACAAGAAATAGGAGAAATGCACTAGTTTGGTGTAAGTTGTGCAAAATTATAAAATTGAGGCATTTAATTTCAACATTATTCTTCTAGACTTTTCTTAGGGATAGGTTTAGTCAAGAGAGAGATACACATGAAATTTGGTTAACAAATAATTAAGGAATACATTAATATGAAGCAAATAGAATTTCCATCAAATTATGTGTTTTGAGTATTTAGGTTCTCCAAGATTGGATTTTTTGGATCCTTATTAGTCTATATACAAAATTTAATTTAATTTGGACTTTATTTACTCATCTAAATTGATTGGAAGAGAAACATATATAATTAGGAAGTCACTTTGTTCAAAACCAATTTGGAATACATTAAATGTCACAGGTGACGCGCCACTATAGACAATACACACAATTTTTCTCATTGTTTGATCATGATCAAGCAGTCAGCAACCCATCTTCAACCCCGAGCCAAATCAGGAAACCAGACATATGTGTACGCCTAAGAAAAACTTGAATTTGTCTCACCTCAATAAATCTCTACTCGAGATTCTTTCTCCTTTATGTTTGTCAATCAAACCCGCGCTAGATGATACTTTAAGTATTCTAGACTTTCCTAATTTGTGCTTTGTTTCTCTGAAACATTTAACCATAGATGCCCTAATACTTAACCCTATAAATAGGGAATCATACCCTAGAATCTGTGGCACATCCAGAGACTCTAATCCAGAAGAAAGTGAACCCTGACTTTGCAATTTTCTACCAACCAGTACTATTTTAGTCGCTTGATCCTATAAATAGTAGCTATTCAACATCTCACCCTCAATCCAATTCTCTTTGGGGTAAGATTCTTCAGGCCATGTTCTTTTTTTTGTACCATCAAAATGCCACATTTACGCCGTATTGGGATTTCCCCAATTCCATATCGACCAGCTCAGGATGTTTCTTATAGCCATGGTGGGCATGTAAGGAAAGGGATGATTTCTTCTATAAATTCCCTCCTTTATCCTAGCCTCACCTCCTTTTTCTTCTTTTTCTCTGAGGGCATAGTGGTCATTTCACTATCTATTTTGAGTTGTTCCATGTTGAGTAACAGCCAGGCTATTTGAGGGCCCAGGCCACTTGTCCGGGCATGGTTGGGCCATCTCAGTAGGCTTGACCCTACTCAACTAGATTTTATCGATTGACGTGGATTTAACTAAATTATCTGATTGGTCAGAACTTCACAAATCCATAACTAATCTCTGTTTATCCAAAAAAATAGTCAGAACTTCACAAAACCATAACTAATCTTTGTTTATCCAAAAAAATACACAAAAATATGTTATTAAAACTAGAGAATTTTCTATACCTTTTGGTATAGTTTTCATTGCTTGATTTCCAAGTTATAAAGACTAATTTTTTAGGATTTTGATTTCAGTAATGATATTAATAAGAACTAAAAGAAACATTATAATTAATAAAGTTGGGTTTTTGAGTCAAGATATTATTAAGAAACCTTGAAGCCAACAATAGGTCAATAACAAGAGTTGACCTAGGTTTTGTTGATGGATTTAGATTTCTAGGGTTTTCACTATACATATGTAAACCTTGAACCCTGTTTTCACTATACATATGTAAACCTTGAACCCTAATTGATGGACCCAATCCTATACGTAGGCTTGAGTTGACTTTAGAATTGGAGGGGTAGGATTTGATAACTAACTTAACACTCAAGTTGAGGTATGTATCTTTTTTGTTATCCAAACATTGCTATTATGACCAAATATTATTTCACATATGAGGCGTGAGTTAGTATTCTCTTTTTCATCCTCATGAAACTCTTATTTTCTTAGATATTACTTACTGACATTCTGACCCTACATGATATGTTTTGGATTATCTCATCATGCTATTTCATATTGAATGAACTTATACTTTCCTTTTCCCTATTTATGTGCATTCTTAGACTAACTTTATGTCGTATAGTGTACATGTGTACAACCATATATAGGGGTGTGTTATCTCTGCCTAGGGTGTGCTATCTCCACACATTATTCACAGGGGCATGCTATCTCCGACCAGAGTATAGTATCTCCACCCATTATTTATTTATTTGTAGCTAATGATCCTATGGTATCTCAGCGCTGCTTGAAATAATTTTAGTTTGTTTGCTACACACACAATTTATGTTTTGTTATTGTCAATTAAATTTTTTAAAAGGAAAGACTCCCTACCTGTGAACCTATAGTTTGGACATGCCTCACCTCTTGACCTAATATTTCTCTTGAACATCCCTTATTTGGGTGTTCTTCTTTTGAAAGTAGTGCCTAGTTGCTAATTACTACACATTCTCAATTTTTGTTGATGTCCTTTCCTTTTTTTTCTCTTCCTGGATGTTTTTTCTCAACTCACCTAGAGGTATCATAGCCCAAGGGTTATGAAGGAGAGGACTTTTCTTAGGACCAAATTCAAGGATGAGTTTCAAGATGGGCAGGTTGCTCTCTACAATGAGATCCTAATATTTAGATTCTTAAATTAGACTTTCACCTATAAGGCTCAATGTTGAGTTCAACAATGAAATTTATAATAGTTAGATTTTTACTTTTGGATGACACAAACTATGTTCATGTACTCATTTGTTTGAGAAAATATAGTGCACCCTTTTATTTCAGATATTATTTATGTTTATGGGGTTTTATGCAAATTATTTTCTTGAATCAAGTACGGAGTGTTCCCCTACTGGGCCCCACTCCTTACAGGATGGTATTGGAGCATGATTGTGCTAAGAAATCTAACTATTTTGGAAATTCATCCTTGGAACCCTTTACCTTATACATTATGCCTATGTTTCAGGTTGACCAATGTATTTGGCAACAACAGCACAACTCCTCATCTTGACGCCTCGAACGGGTACACTACGCAAGGGCAACTCCATTTTGGCGTGTCATTGGACAACCTGAACTCCCAAGACACCCATGTGGCTCAAGGTGTTGTCGACACCACCTCTATGACTTCTATTATTAGCATCACCCTGAAATAAGAGTTGTCCCTTCTATGACAACTCCTCACCATGGCTATGGTGGGGAAGCTTAATGCCACTTCAGTCATTGAGAAGCCAAAGGAGTACTCATTGATTGACTTTATGAAGATGCAACCTCCTTAATTTTAAGGAGAGGGTGAATTGGAGATGGTCGATAAGGCCAATGGTTGGGTGTTGGATCTAGAAAGGACTTTCAATGGCATGGCTTATCCTCATCATCAGAAGGTTAGGTCTACCTCTTATGTGCTCGATGGGCCTACACGAATCTAGTGGAACAATATATCCCGGACCCACAACATATCTACCTTGACATGGGTGCAATTTTTAGCACTATTTTGTGAGAAGTATATATGCTATGCTGCCCTGAAGAAGAAAGAAGCAAAATTCTATAGTCTGAGACAAGGATCCCTCTTTGTCCCTATGTATGTGCAAAGATTTATACTACTTGAGAGATATGTTTTTGGGTTGATTGAAGAATGTAAGACTGGCATGTTCTTGGAAGGACTCAACTATCATGTGGTTCATGCACTAGTCCCTCAACTTCTATAACCTTTCAACAAATTGTTGATAAATCTCTACAGGTCAAGTCATGTATGCATTTTAATGCCCTGACACAAAATAACAAGAGAAAGAACTCTGACGAGGAGCATTGATGGGATAGGTGCAAGCATTTCTCTCATCATCATCCTCCTAGAAAATGTCCAATGGGGAACCTTGAAGCACCTAAAGATGGGATGTAGGTCATTTGTCATGAATGTGGTCAAGAATGGCACATACAACCCCGTTCCCTCAGTTTAAATGATGTCATGTACCTTCTCCAAAAAATGCAAGTCAACATCAATCTTGTCCATATCCTCCTCCTAGAAACAACAACAATCCTTAGGGTCAACGTCCTCTAGTGGAGCGACGTGTTGGATGTGTCTTCTCCATGGATGATGTAGATGTTGGTGATGATAATGAAGTGATTGAAGGTACGAGACATCTCCATCTACATCTTATAAAATATCTATTTGATTCTAGATCTTCAAATACCTTCATATCTTCTAACCTTGTTGAGATGTTAGATATAACACCTACATATGTGAATTGTATTCTCATGTTCAAATCCCTACTAGTAGAGTATGTTCCTCTTATCTAAAAACTCCACCTTTGTAACTATGCATATCTAGGAAGATGTTTAAAAATGAGTTTGTCTTCTTAAACATGACAATTTTTGACATCATTCTGGGTATGGACTGTTAAAGAGGTTTAAGGCAGCCTTATTCTATGATGAAAAAAAAGTTAGCCTACTTCACCCAGATGGTGAACGACTCTGTATAAAGAGAAGAAAATGTGAAGATAGGCAATTTATTGTATCAAGTATAAAGTTGACAGCTTATCTCCCATGAATGTTGAGCTTACTTAGCCTCCATTGTCTTAGACCCTTCACCACCTCAGTTAGAAAATATTAAAGTGGTTCGACATTTTCCTGATGTTTTCCCTAAGGAGCTACCTAGTATTCCTCCTTCTTATGAATCTAAGTTCACCATCGATCTCGTACCAGGTACCACCCCTATATCAAAACCTCCATATCGTATGGCACCCGTAGAGCTTATGGAACTTAAGAAGCAACTATAAGAACTTCTAGACATGGGGTTTATCCACCCCGATGTATCTCCTTGGGGATCTCATGTTCTGTTCATGAAGAAGAAAGAGAGTTCCCTAAGGATGTCATGGACTATAGGATTGTAAGGAGCGGGACCTGAGAGGGGATCCACTCCCTATTAAAATTTTGAATTTGAAGAATAGAACATCCATTCCAAACACACTCAAATGTATGTTGGAATAGGTGCAAAATTTTCAAACTTCAATAAATGGTATTCAAAACAACCAAAGTATAGCAGCAGAATAAAAATGTTTACTACATTCAATTTATAACAAGATTATTATAAAAGTACATCATAATATCCCGCAAGGGTTTACTTGTATGATACAACATAAGGATCTAATTAAAGGGAAATCTAAACCATAACAACTTTGTCTCCAAGCTTTAACTTCTTAAGATATATTCACATCATCATACCATGTCCTCGTTGTCCTCCACCTAGGGTTGGAAGAATACCCCAGCAATAAGAGAAAATAGATGACATCAACAAATCTTGGTTTGTGCATACTAAATAGGAATTGAGCAATATATTGAATAAAGGACATCAAATATAAAAGGCTTCCCATAGAAAGGATAAGGACCACCCAAATGGGTATCAAGAGAAAAGGAATTGAAATCATACGATAACAAAAGAATACTTGCCATTAATAAAACATAAAGATTATGCAACATAAGCACATGTAAAGAATTAGGGCACACACCGCATATCATCAACCTACATGCATGTGAGATAAAAATATCCCTAGAATAATATAAACACAAAGGTGGCCAAGTCTCATAAACTTGAAACCTGATAGATAAAGGAATACTGCCAATCTCCCAAATATATAAAACATGGGCCAAGAATTACACATCTTGCCCTGGGTATGAGGCTCCTTTCCATCCCAAAAGAGCAGGAAATATCACATTTGCTCGGCAGGAAATAACACATCTGCCATAAAAACCAATGCAATTACACTACTCTAGCGCTACTAAATCACATAGCATGTTAAATGTAGAGGCAAGTAGAAAGTATAGTCAGAATATATAAACTAGTCACCACATAAGTGACCAACATATACATCCACCTCATAAGTGGGCAAACGATATCACATGTCATCTTTTAGAGTTCCATCATGAACAAAGCATAAGATAAGAGTTCAAAAGAATATCCATGATCACATGATCAATATCAAATAAGGTAGTTCACATGAACCATGATTTTCAAACGAAAATACATTGTGTATAGGCTAATGTCCATAGGATAAAGAGAATGAATAAGCATAGGTGAATTGCTCAACATAGAAGAATAGGGGATACATCATACCTCAACTTCAGAGTCCAGACCGTCCAAGTCAAGCCTAGGCCTCCAAAGAACCTCTGGGAAAGGTGGACAAGTCCTATAAGTAATGCTCCCAAGCTTAGATAGGCTGGTTTCTCCAATAAAGCTCCTATCTTGAGCAAAAAGCACCTTCTCCACTTTAGAGGTAAAAAACCCTAAAAAATAACATGGAGATGAGGTGTTTGTGGGTTCTAGGTGGAGTTTCACCATGGAAGGCCATGGTTCCGACCTGGAAGAAGGTGGAAGGAAGACTAACAACATGAAAATAGGAATGGAAAGGAGGATACTTACTAGTTTTGGTCAAAATCACCAAGGAGGAGCTTAAGAAATCCTAAATAGAGAAATTTGGAACCCTAGGAGCCTTCTTCACCAAGGTAGGCACCTCCTTTTACCTTGGGATAGCACTTCATGGAAAAAACATAGTAGGAATGATGCTCTAAGCTAGAGGAAATAAAGGAGAGAAAGAGTTTTTGAATTGGAAGTTGGGAAGGGGTAGATATGGCTATATAAAGAAAGGGGTCAAGCATGAGGTGTCTATAGGACTTGCCATGTGTCCATGTATAAGGGCTCCCATGGTCATGCAAGACTTTATTTATAAGGAATAAGTCAAGCATGTGGTGTCAAGTGACTTTCCATGTGTCCAATCCTAAGGGTGCCTATCCACATGAAAACCTTTATGGATAAGGAAGAAGTCAAGCATGAGGTGTCCATGGAGACTTCCATGTGTCCTTAGCCTAGGGATTTCATGGCCATGCAAGAGGACAGCTCATAGAGGCTTATTGAATGTCGAATGTTGGTTTATGGACACTTATAAGCCATCCCAACCGACCTCCAATCAAAGAAATAACCCCATTGGTTGATAGCTTCTTAAGATAAGCTCATTTATAAAGAGAGTAATCCCTAAAATGCCCTTGGAAAGAAACACCTTCAAACCAAGGAGCAACTAGGTGCCCTATGGTTCAAAAACTATAGAATGGTAAGGTAATATATAAGGATTATAATGCATGTGACAATTTTCCAAGAAAACCTCTCAATTGGGTAAATTGCAGAAAAGTCCAGAATGTACCTAAAATTGCACAAACAACATATAAATTGGACCAAACTTCATCCACAAGTTATCTTTGATGTGTTGAATATGAATTTACCATTATTTCCATATTTTGAAGTTATATAATCACATTATTCATTACTTATGCCTTTTACTCATTTTCTCTGTCCTAAACTTATCCTAACATTTTAAGGTTGTCCAAATTAGATGAAATTTGACATGTAGGCTAATTTTGATATGTAGATTTCGAATTTGAAGTTTGTTTCAACTTTTAAGACTTCTTTTTATGAGATATGTCATATGGCCCATTAACATCCCATTATCTAAATTATTCATCTAATTAAGTTTCTTATCTTCATATTACCACCAAAATGAGTTATGTGGCATATTTTATGTATCCATTAAAAACCTAAGATTAATGTTAGAACGTTAGGTTACATTAAGGTGATCTATACATGCATTAGCTCATTGGGGTTATACTAAATATCTATTTAGGTCTAACCTTCAACCTTGTTTGGCTAAGTCCAAAATGTCAACTTCCAGGGTAGGTCTGAGATCTAGTATGTTACAACACACCACCCCTTAAAGAGATTTCATCCTCCAAATCAAAACATCAACATATAAGAAACCAACTTATTCACCACCCCTTAAAGGATTCATCTTATTAAGTCAAAACTATTCTTTAGGTACAAATTGTTCAACTACACTTCCTTACATCCAACTACATAAGCATCATGCAAAAAAAAGAAACATAACTTGTAAAGACTAACTATGAACTATGGGTTAACTTTCTCTTATCCATCCTCAAAAAAGTCTTTACACCTAGGAGACTAGTTCAACATATTAGGGTCCCTAAAGACAAATCATATAGATGTGTAAGGCTACTATTGCCTAAAAGCATGCTATTTCGGACAATTCATATCAGCTCAGGCCAGGCTGGTATCATATGGATTTGGGAGTCCTCGTAAACCAAGCCAGTGGTATGGAGGAAAATCTTGCCAGCCTCCAAACTCTGATCCTTTCTAGACACCTTTGCTTTCAACTTTATGTCCTAGTAGCTTCCTAAAGGCCAATCTAAACAACCTCAAGTTACTATGGTTACTTATGCATCTTTTAGTTGTAAGTATTTTAGGGATTTATTCATCATTATTCTAATGAGAAACTATAGGATCCTAAATCAACCCTTCATCATCTATTGATCAACTCTAACACAAACATGTCACTTAAAGGTAATGCAAGTATTCTAACTAGGGAGACAAAATTGAAATAGTCAGATTCCGACTACCATGGGCTTTGATACCATACTGTAAGGAGTGGAACCCGAGAGGGGATCCACTCCCTACTAAAATTTTGAATTTGAAGAATAGAACATCCATTCCAAACACACTCAAAGGTATGCTGAAATTGGTGTAAAATTTTCAAACTTCAATAAATGGTATTCAAAACAACCAAAGTATAGAAGCAGAATAAAAATGTTGACTAAATTCAATTTATAACAAGGTTATTATAAAAGTACATCATAATATCACATAAGGGTTTACATGTATGATACAACATAAGGATCTAAGTAGAGGGAAATCTAAATCATAACAACTTTGTCTCCAAGATTTAACTTCGTAAGATATATCCACATCATCATGTCATGTCCTCATTGTCCTCCACCTAGGATTGGAAGCATACCCCAGTAAGAAGAGAAAATAGATGATATCAGCAAAGGCTGGTATGTGCATACTAAATAGAAAATTAAGTAATATATGGAATAAAGGAGATCAAATATAAAAGGCTTCCCATAGAAAGGATAAGGACCACCCAAATGGGTATCAAGAGAAAAGGAATTTAAATCATATGATAACAAAAGAATACTTACCATAAATAAAACATAAAGATTATGCCACACAAGCACATCTAAAGAATTAGGACACACACCCCATATCATCAACATGCATTCATTTGAGATAAACCTAGCCCTAGAACAATATAAACACAAAGGTGGCCAAGTCATATAAACTTGAAACCTGGTAGAGAAAGGAAAACTGCCAATCTCCCAAATATATAAAATATGGGCCACGAATCACACATCTTTCCCTGGGTATGAGGTTCCTTTCCGTCCCAAAAGAGCAGGAAATATCACATCAGGTCGGTAGGAAATAACACATATGCCATAAAAACTAATTCAATTACACTACTCTAGTGCTACTGAATCACATATCATGTTAAATGTAGAGGCAAGTAGAAATTATAGTCATAATATATAAACTAGTCACCACATAAGTGACCAACATATACATCCACCTCATAAGTGGGAAAAAGACATCACATGCCATCTTTTAGAGTTCCATCATGAGCAAAGCATAAGATAAGAGTTCAAAAGAATATCCATGATCACATGATCAATATCAAATAAGGTAGTTCACATGAACTGTGATTTTCAAAAGAAATGACTTTTTGTATAGGCTAATGCCCATAGGACAAAGAGAATGAATAAGAATAGGTGAATTGTTCAACATAGAAGAATAGGGGATACATCATGCCTCAACTTTAGAGTATAAATAGTCAAAGTCAAACCTAGGCCTCCAAATAACATCTAGGGAAGGTGGTAAAGTCCAATAAGTAAGGTTACCAAGCTTAGAGAGGCTGGTTTCTCCAACAAAGCTCATATCTCGAGCAAAAAGCACCTTCTCCACTTTAGAGGTGAAAAACCCTAAAAAAAGAACATGGAGATGAGGTGTTTATGGGTTCTAGGTGGGGTTTCACCATGCAAGGCCATGGTTCCGACCTGGAAGAAGGTGGAAGGAAGACTAACAACATGAAAATAGGGAAGGAAAGGAGGATACTTACTAGTTTTGGTCAAAATCACCAAGGAGGAGCTTAAGAAATCCTAAATAGAGACATTTGGAACCCTAGGAGCCTTCTTCACCAAGGTAGGCACCTCCTTTTACCTTGGGATAGCACTTAATGGCAAAACATAGTAGGAATGATTCTCTAAGCTAGAGTAAATAAAGGAGAGCAAGAGTTTTTGAATTGGGAGTTGGGAAGGGGTAGATATGGCTATATAAAGAAAGGGGTCAAGCATGAGGTGTCTATAGGACTTGCCATGTGTCCATGTATAAGGGTTCCCATGGTCATGCAAGCCTTTATTGATAAGGAAGAAGTCAATCATGTGGTGTCAAGTTACATTCCATGTGTCCAATTCTAAGGGTGCCTATCGACATGCAAACCTTTATGGATAAGGAAGAAGTCAAGCATGAGGTGTCCATGGAGCTTTCCATGTGTCCTTAGCCTAGGGATTTCATGGCCATCCAAGAGGACAGCTCATAGAGGCTTCTTGAATATCAAATCTCAGTTTATGGACACTTATAGGCCATCCCAACCAACCTCCAATCAGAGAAATAACCCCATTGGTTGATAGCTTCTAAAGATAAGCTCATTTATAAAGAGAGTAATCCCTAAAATGCCCTTGGAAAGAAACACCTTCAAACCAAGGTGCAACTAGGCGCCCTATGGCTCAAAAACTCAAGAATAGTAAGGGAATATATAAGGATTATAATTCATGTGATAATTTGCAAAGAAAACCTCCCAATTGGGTACATTGCAAAAAAGTCCACAATGTACCTAAAATTGTATAACTTGCACAAACAACATCCAAATTGGACCAAACTTCATCCACACATTATCTTTGATGTGTTGAATATGAATTTGCCAGTATTTCCATATTTTGAAGTTATATAATCACATTATTCATTACTTATGCCTTTTACTCATTTTCTCTCTCCTAAACTTATCCTAATATTTCAAGGTTGTCCAAATTAGATGAAATTTGACATGTAGGCTAATTTTGATATGTAGATTTTGAATTTGAAGTTTGTTTCCACTTTTAAGAATTCTTTTTATGAGATATATCATATAGCTCATTAACATCCCATTATTTAAATTATTCATCCAATTAAGTTTCTTGTCTTCATATTACCACCAAAATGAGTTATGTGGCATATTTTATGTATCCATTATAAACCTACATGCATTATCTCATTGGGATTATACTAAAAGTCTATTTAGGTCTAACCTTCAACCTTTTTTAGCTACTCCAAAATGTCAACTTCCAGGATAGGGTCTGAGATCTTGTATGTTACAACACACCACTCCTTAAAGGGATTTCGTCCTCAAAATCAAAACATCAACATATAAGAAAACAACTTATTCACCACCCCTTAAAGGATTCATATTATTAAGTCAAAACTATTCTTTAGTACAAAAGGTTCAACTACACTTCCTTACATCCAACTACATAACCATCATGCAAAAAAAGCAACATAACTTGTAAAGACTAACTATGAACTATAAGTTAACTTGCTCTTGTCCATCCTCAAACAAGTCTTTACACCTGGGAGACTAGTTCAACATATTAGGATCCCTAAAGATAAATCATATAGATGTCTAGGCTACTATTGCCTAAAAGAATGCTATTTCAGTCAATTCATATCAGCTCAGGGCAGGCTGGCATTATATGGATTCGGGAGTCCTTGTAAACCAAGCTAGTGGTGCGGAGGAAAATCTTTCCAGCCCTCGAACCCTGATCCTTTCTAGACACCTTTTCTTTAATGTCCTAGTAGCTGCCTAAAGGCCAAGCTAAACAACCTCAAGTTATTATGGTCACTTATGCATCTTTTAGTTGTAAGTATTTTAGGGATTTATTCATCATTATTCTAATGAGAAACTATAGGATCCTAAGTCAACCCTTCATCATCTATTGATCAACTCTAGGGAAAACATGTCACTTAAAGGTAAGGCAAGTATTATAACTAGGGAGACAAAATTGAAATAGTCAGATTCCGACTACCATGGGCTCTGATACCAAGCTCTAAGGAGTGGGACCCGAGAGGGGATCCACTCCCTACTAAAAATTTGAATTTGAAGAACAGAACATCCATTCCAAATACACTCAAAGGTATGCTAGAATAGGTGCAAAATTTTCAAACTTCAATAAATGGTATTCAAAACAACCAAAGTATATCAGCAGAATAAAAATGTTGACTACATTCAATTTATAACAAGGTTATTATAAAAGTACATCATAATATCCCATAAGGGTTTACATGTATGATACAACATAAGGATCTATGTAGAGGGAAATATAAACCATAACAACTTTGTCTCCAAGCTTTAACTTCTTAAGCTATATCCACATCATCATGCCATGTCCTCATTGTCCTCCACCTAGGGCTGGAAGCATACCCCAGCAAGAAGAGAAAATATATGACATCAGCAAAGGCTGGTATGTGCATACTAAATAGGAAATTGAGCAATATATGGAATAAAGGGCATCAAATATAAAAGGCTTTCCATAGAAAGGATAAGGACCACCCAAATGGGTATCAAGAGAAAAGGAATTAAAATCATACAATAACAAAAGAATACTTGCCATTAATAAAACATAAAGATTGTGCCACACAAGAACATATAAAGAATTAGGTCACACACCCCATATCACCAACCTGCATGCATGTGACATAAATATAGCCCTAGAAAAATATAAACACAAAGGCGGCCAAGTCTCATAAACTTGAAACCTGATAGAGAAAGGAATACTTCCAATCTCCCAAATATATAAAACATGGGCCAAGAATCACACATCTTGCCTTGGGTATGAGGTTCCTTTCCATCCCAAAAGAGCAGTAATATCACATCTGCTCAGCGGGAAATAACACATATGGCATAAAAACCAATGCAATTACACTACTCTAGTACTACTGAATCACATAGCATGTTAAATGTAGAGGCAAGTAGAAAGTATAGTCAGAATATATAAACTAGTCACCACATAAGTGACCAACATATACATCCACCTCATAAGTGGGAAAAAGACATCACATGTCATGTTTTAGAGTTCCATCATGAACAAAGCATAAGATAAGAGTTAAAAAGAATATCCATGATCACATGATCAATATCAAATAAGGTAGTTCACATAAACCATGACTTTCAAAAGAAAAGACATTGTGTATCGGTTAATGTCCATAGGACAAAAAGAATGAATAAGCATAGGTGAATTGCTCAACATAGAAAAATAAGGGATACATCATACCTCAACTTCAGAGTCTAAATAGTCCAAGTCAAGCATAGGCCTATAAATAACCTCTAGGGAAGGTGGATGTGGTACACCATTCAAACAAATGTCATTAACTAAGCGGATGCGATCATTAACATCGGATTAACAAAAAAATCACTAAAAATTAAAACCTTTTTGCAAAGAGATCCAATTCCAGGAAACTCTTAATAACAAGAACCAAAGTATTACATGTACAATCTGGTCCATAAGTACATACCAGGTGCCATCTCTTCTCGAGGATTATATACATCAATTGCTCTATTAAGTCTACATATGAGAAACACAAAACCACGAGGCATTCAAGCCAAAATCTCATATCGATTATAAAAACACCAAGTATTGATTCCTAGGACCTGAGAGTACAGAGATGACACATAGGACTCATATCTATAAGACACGACAGCCAGTATCTCCACTTGATATGTTAATGTTATCTCTGATGTTGTTGTTCTTTCCCTTCTGTATGATTTCTACCTCCTCATCTGCGTCCACCTAAAAATGTTGGAATCCCACGGGGGTGAGACAATTGAAATTCTCCCAGTGAGAGATATAACTCTCTGCCAAAAACATTATTATTGCAGATAAACATTATAAAACTGAGCAGAGGATAAGCAGTTCAGATCATTCTCTTCTTTTAAAGCATTGCAACTATCTATGATAGAGAAGTAAATCATCTATTCATTTTATAAGGAATATGAAGAACATGTATATCATTTATCCATCTTTCTATATTAACATCTCAATCTTATCCTGAGATACTCATTATCATGGTATGTCATCCATGAATCATTCTCATTTCTGTCTGTTGAACTTAGCCAATCTGTTAGCCAGATATTGAATTGTACCAGTCATGTGAGTATACATCATCATATTCTGTCCAGGCATTGGACTATGCCAATTCTATGCATGCATTCTAGGCATTGGGATATGCCAATCCTATGCAATCATTCTAGGTATTGGACTATGCCAATCCTATGCAAACATTCCAGTTATTGGACTATGCCAATCCTGTGCAACCATTCCAGGTATTGGGTTATTACCAATCCTGTGTAATTATTCCAGGTATTGAGTTATGACCAATCCTGTGACATTATTCCAGGTATTGGGTTATGACCAATCCTGTGACATTATTCCAGGTATTGGGTTATGACCAATCCTGTGACATTATTCCAGGTATTGGTTTATGACCAATCCTGTGACATTATTCCAGGTATTGGGTTATTACCAATCCTGTGACATTATTCCAGGTATTGGGTTATTACCAATCCTATGACATTATTCTAGGTATTGGGTTATTACCAATCATGTGCAATTATTCCAGGTATTGGGTTATGACCAATCTTGTGACATTATTCCAGGTATTGGGTTATTACCAATCATGTGCAATTATTCCAGGTATTGAACTATGCCAATCATGTGCATCTATTCCAGGTATTGGGTTATGACCAATCCTGTGACATTATTCTAGGTATTAGGTTATTACCAATCATGTGCAATTATTCTAGGTATTGAACTATGCCAATCATGTGCATGTATTCTAGGCATTGGACTATGCTAATCCTGTGCAACCATTCCAGGCATTGGACTATACCAATCATGTGCATCATCACTAAATACCACATCACCTATACTAGGTATTAAACCTTGGCCAAGCCATCATACTTATTCACATTCTTTATGTAATTCAAGTATTCTTCTTATCTCCTTTAGGCTTATTCAAAACACTATATCCCTTATTTGTCTATAAGTATAAAACATGCATGATTAAGATTTCATTATTATTATTGTTTCCATTTATTATTATTACTATGTTACTAAGTTTCCATTTCCTAGTTTATTTGAACATTATCATTACTTACATGAAACTTTTATAAACATCTTGCTACCTCTTACTAGGCAACAACTATTCACAAGGCTCACAAGGCCCATTAAACATTTTGTCACCTTTCACTAGGCAACAACTATTCACATGGCTCACAAGGCCCATTAAACATCTTATCACCTTTCACTAGGCAACAACTATTCACATGACTCACAAGGCCCATTGATCATTATACTTTTATTCAAATATTTAACATGCCTAACAAGGCTTATACAACAAAAGAATTACAAGCCTCCATCATTAGGGTTAGGGATTTTCATTCCTTATCAATTAGGGTTTCTTTTACATATCATCACGCTTCTTTAGGTTTAGGGTTTTCCATTATTAACCATTTAGGTTCTCATGATCATATTATTAATGATCAAGCCCTAATTCATTGCTCCACACAGATGGGAGCCAACATTGATAACATAAGTATTCAATCATGCTTATTTATTCTTATCATTTATCATTAAGTGATAATAAACACAAAGTATGAGTGTCTCTCTCATCTTCTCTAGAATATTTATTACATCATACTTTGTTATCTTGGCTTAACCCTTTCTCAAGGTATGTTAGCCTACACTTATCAAAGTGCATTATATATCAATGTAATAATTTTCATGACACACTTCATGTGTTACTCATCCTAGTATATTGGATTTAGGGTACATCAAGGTGTATCAACCTTGAGGTGATGTATGTGATATCTATCATGTCTTGATGTATCACTTCCCTCATCACTTGTAACTTACTTAAGTTCATCAACTTATCTTTTATTAGGGTATTTCCCATTCTAATACTTTATGCACCAATTTATCACATTCATCATGTAATAAATTGGACATAAGTTACTCATTTGAATTATTTGACCATTATCAATAATATGGTCTCATCTCGGGTTGAGGCATTATTGATATAAGGTTATCCATTATCAACCACTTTAGGTGTTTCACCTACCAAAATATTATTCACTATTCCATTGTTAGGAATAGGGTTACCCTATTTATCAATTAGGGTTTTACATAACATCACCCTATTTTAGGTTTTTACACAACATCACCCTATATTAGGGTTTCACATAATATCACCTTGTATTAGGGTTTATCATTTTTATCAATTGGTTAGGGTTTTATGATTGTCTCATTGATCCAAACCCTAAGACGGTGCTTCCACATATCTTGGAGCACATAGCATTATTTAAGTATTAAATCATACTTATCATTATTCCATGTACTAGGAACACACAACACTATCATACCTTATTTTGTTGTCTTAACCTTTCACTAAGTACATACACCTATGCTTATCATGGTGTATTGAATTTATTACTTTCATAGGCACCAAGTGATAATCACTCTAATTATACAAATCACCTAAGTGCTTTAGAAATACCTCCATTAAAATCATCCTTGAGATACTCTTTAATCACTTATGGGGTTATTAGTACTTACATGATTAGAATCAATTGGGCCTTCAAATAGTTTACACTAATTGAACCCTCAAACGGTCTTGAGGTTACTTGACCTTCAAACGATCTTAGTTCAAATGATTCTCCAAACGTCTTGAACCTTTTGTACCTCTAAACGGTCTTGAAGATCGTTACACCTTAAACGGTCTTGTCCAAATTCTTCAAACGGTTTGAGACCGTTAGACCATCAAACGGTCTTGAGCCCTTTTTACTCACCAAATGGTTTTGAAGACAGTTAGACCCTCAAACGGTCTTGAACCCAATCCTCCAATCATTATGAAGACTGTTAGACCCTCAAACGGTCTTGGTCACTTGCTCATCAAATGATCTGAAGACGGTTAGACTTTAAACGGTCTTGAAGATTTATCATCTCTAAACAGTTTGAGACCGTTTGAACTTAAAATATAATTAACCCCAATCGGTTTGAGACCGAATGTCCCTCAATCGGTCTGAAACCGAATGGTCCTCAAATGGTCTAAGACCGTTTGGTCAAATCATCTTGAAACCATTTAGCCCTAAATTAGGGTTTTGTTCCTCAATCGATCTAGGGTTTGCAATCAAGGAACCATCAAATGTTGAAACCTTTGGGACTAGATCAATTGTAAGCATTGGATCTCCATCCAACCATGACACCACTTGACCTCAAATGGTCTTGAGACCATTTTCCCTCAAATGGTCTTAAGACCGTTTGAGCCATTCCACATAGAAATTGAGCCAATCAATTTAGGGTTTCAACCAATCAATTCGATTAGGGTTTGTAATCAATGGATCATCCATTCTTGAATCCATTATAATTAGATAAATTGGAACCATTGGTTCTTCATCCAACTACATCGGCAATTGACCCCCAAATGGTCTTGGGACTGTTTAACCTCAAACGGTCTTGAGACCATTTTCCCTCAAATGGTCTTGAGACCGTTTGGTCATAAAAAAATAAAACTGTATGCACATGATTTTTATTGAGGTGTGTGCTAATATGACATTATCATCTTCAAGGTACGAACCTTCAAAGGTTTTTGTGATCTTTGTGGTGATTTATCTAAAAGGAATTTCAAGAAGAAAGAAATGATCAACATGAAATTAAGAGTTGAATTCAATAATAACATTTAAGGGTTCAAGTTATATAACCCGCCTTCATAGTTGAATCCAAGCTTCAAGCTTCACATCTTTAATGGTGAATGAATCTTCCTCAACTGTCCAAGGTACGTTCTCAAATCTTTGGATGCAAAGGATGATCAAGGCTGAACATTGAATGGAGAAAAGAAGAGAATGGGTGTTGAAATTCAATTTCCACCATGAATTCAAGGTTGAAGATGACTATGGAGCTTACCTACAGGTTGAGGCACGTTATCCTCTTGCTCCTAAGCTCCTTAGTCTTCGTCCCAAGCAAATAAAGAAAGTGGTTTGCAAAATGGCCTTTCAAATAAGGAGATAATTGAATATATATGATTGATTTTCTAGGAGAGAGAAAGTAGAAGAAAATCCATCCATTTTCTTGCCACATGCCCCCATCCACTTCCTTGTCTTCGAAGTCATCTTCCTTTACTTCAAAAACCTCCCATTTATCCATGACTTAAAAGAAAACAAATTAAGCACCTTAGTCAATATAATAATAATATCCAAAATTAGTGGATATTACTTTTTCTTTAACTAATGTGAGTGGGCTCTCCACTCACTTTAGATGTTTCGGTGCCATTGCAAGGAAAAAGGACTTCCACACTTATATAAATTCAATCATCACACTTTTGGTTGAAGGGCACTTCCATTAATATATTTATTTTTGCATTAAATTGAATTAGGGTTTCAATTATGCTTAAATCTTGATTATTTTAATATCAAGATTCAATCTCCCCCAAAGAGATTCAAATGAGATGCCCCTCTGATTTTTTTTATCTCTAATTGATACCAAGAAACATTAGGGACTCTCTAGAAGTGGTATTTTGCATATTGAACCCTAGGTTTTGGGTAAATTGCACATTACACCAAAACTAGGTTTTAATGCACAAACATTGCTTAATAAGCTCTTTCTTGTTGCTCAGGCTACCACAAGCCATACCTCTGCATCATTTTCATTCTTATAATGCTTCAACACTTGAGGAGCATTTTATCATGTAATATTTGCAAGTTAACTCCTCAACATGGGTAATTTGTACTTTAGTCCAAAACAAGTAAAACATTGTTTCAACATTATTCAAAAAGGACTAAAATTGAAACATAAGTTCCTCTTGAGCCTTAATTACTTTTCAAAAGATAAAGACAAGAATATAAATGACTTACTTAAGCAAAACCTCTAGGGTTAATACATAACCCAGGTCAGGGATGTTACAATGGATGAGTCTAATAAGTAAGGTTACCAAGCTTAGAGAGGTTGGTTTCTCCAACAAAGCTCCTATCTCGAGCAAAAAAACACCTTCTCCACTTTAGAGGTGAAAACCCCTAAAAAAAGGAACATGGAGATGAGGTGTTTATGGGTTCTAGGTGGGGTTTCACCATGGAAGGCCATGGTTCTGACTTGGAAGAAGGTGGAAGGAAGACTAACAACATGAAAATAGGGAAGGAAAGAAGGATACTTACTAGTTTTGGTCAAAATCACCAAGGAGGAGCTTAAAAAATCCTAATTAGAGAAATTTGAAACCCTAGGAGCCTTATTCACCAAGGTAGGCACCTACTTTTACCTTGGGATATCACCTTCATGGAAAAAAAAGTAGGAATGATGTTGTAAGCTAGAAGAAATAAAGGAGAGAAAGAGTTTTCGAATTGGGAGTTGGGAAGGGGTAGATATGGCTATATAAAGAAAGGGGTCAAGCATGAGGTGTCTATAGGACTTTCTATGTGTCCATGTATAAGGGTGCCCATGGTCATGCATGTAACGTCCCATATTTTTGCCTCCACAATTAACTCCTGATCGTGGAGATTAAAACCTGAGGGTGTAATGGAAGAAGCATCAAGAAATAGATAGCAACCACAAAACTTTATTACATGTTCAAATATTTGTATTACATGACATGAGTTACAATAATATTTCAAATATTACATTCACTTGATTAGAATTTAAACATTTGAATATCAACTAAGCACTTGATCATTTCGCTTGATGCCTAGTGCATGTTCCGTCACCTCAGCGGTTGTTATACACAACCTTTGATGATTTATCTCACAGACCAGTAGTACTTTGGCTTCCCTCAAGGTGGGGTAGGTGTAAGGGATAGGCTATTCCTCCTCCCTTATCCATCCCAAGGATAAGATACGGATCAAACATAACATATCAACCTCAATCTTTCGGTCCTCACCGACTTTGGGACTGTAAAACCACTCTTCAGTGGTGGAATCTCAATAATAATTATCACAATTTTATTAGACCAGGAGAAATTCATTGAGCATCGCAATTCATGAGTACAATCTCATCATTTTAACATTTTCATCATTTTCTCAAATATAATCAATTTAATCATACTAAAAACATTGTATAAAAAGACAAGACTCATTGAAAGCCAAGTGGATGAAGATACAAGGAATAAGTGAATCATGTATTGACTTTCACTTTTCACAAATAATCATTTCAATTGACACAAGTCTTATAAATATGAAATATTGGTTCTCGTAGGATTGTGTTAAAATTGAAAACCTCATTGGACAAAATTAATTGTTTAAAAAAATTTATAAATTATTATATAGGTTAACTTATACATAAAATGTGAATTCTAATTGAATATTTAACTATATATACATGTAATTAATTTTCATATTAATATGTAAGATCTTAATGATACACTACTATATTGTAGATCCCATTATATTAGGTGTAAATAAAAGAAAGATCCAAAGTAAGGTATTGAATGACTAAAAATATAAAGGCTCTGATATATGCTCTCGTAAATCATTCTATTATATTTAACTTTTGTGTTTGTGACATTCATATATTGTACATTGAATTTATTTTGAGGAAAGCTCATGAACAAGGAGTGAAGGCGATGAATCATCAAAAGGATTATGATTTCGTATAGGATGGTATGCATGATGCTTTATGATTAATCAAAAGATACTTGTTCAATGATGTATGTGTTAAGAGGACTCATCAAAAGATACTCCATACAACAAATTATGTAGCAATATGATGACTCAATAAATGATACTCCATACAATAAATTATGTAGCAAGATGATGACTCAGCAAATGGTACTTCATACCTCTCATTCTGTTTCATACATTTCCTTTCAAATGCAGAAGTCTTGAATATCAGCATCTTTGTTCAACCACTTGGTCCAACTCATTTTGTTTGACATGTCTAAGCTCTAATACAAGATCATATTCCCTTGAGTGTTTTTCCCATGGTTGATCTTCCTCATCATCATGGTGTTCTCTTAAAGGAAGAAAGTTAGTTTCTCGAACATTTCTACCCGTGGGTGTAATTAAGAACTCATAAGGATCCTTGCACCATGTTGTTTGTTGGTTAAAGTAGGATAAGGAGAAAAGGGATATGATGGAGGAACCCATAGGATTTCGTCTAGAGGATGAAGGAGTAGAAGTGAACAAGGACCAGAAGAGGAGAAGGTGGATGGTGTATTTGTATGGCATTAGTCCAGAGCATGCTAGGGAGGCCTCTGGTCGTCATCTATGTGACTAGAGGTGAAAGGGGAGATGTATGGGAGGAGGTGAAGAATGAAGTGGATGAAGTAGCTTTGTTGGGAGTTATTGAAGTGAAAGGAGGAGAGTATGCCTCGTCCAAAACCCAGATGGGTGTTTATATAGGAATGTGTGGCTGATTGGATAAGGTTCCAGGCAGGATGGATAAGGGTGGCCTGGAGTTTTCTAATCAGCACACAGAACGACGAAAGGGATGGGTTTGGGTAGTGATAAATTCTTGTCTAGCTCACCATTGGCCAGGAAAAATGGTCATCCCTGTAGCCCTTCACGTGGGCAACACAAGCACCAAGTTTCGTGTGCACGGTGGTCTGAGGTAACGGATTTCACTCGCCGGAGTTGACATCTCGTTCATGATGTCAATGTCACTGTGTTTGTGGTCAGAGGTTGAAGATGATGTGCCTTATTTCTACTCGTCATCAGGGGCGTCTTAGACAATGGTTGTTGGTTTCTTTTATATCGACGAGGTAGGCTTTGGCCCTGATGGGACATGAGGAGGCCGAGCCCTAGCTGACCGGCACAGTTTGCAGCACTGCCGGCGACCTGAAGATGCAGCCGTGGCATGGCCGAATTGGTCTGGGAGAGCGGTAGATGACGATATGGGTGGAACGACGGTCTTCCCAAGTTAGTTTTTCAACTTTTTCCGGCGACGGAGAGGTATTCTCAGTGTTGCTGGCATGGTTGTAGGCTGGCCGGCACTGTTGCCGTCGCTGCAGCCAAGGAAATCATCGGAGAGGGAGGGAGAGAGAAGAGGGAAGGGAACGTAGGAAAGAGAGAGGAAGGGGAGGAGTGGGGTCGGCGGATGACGTGGCTCCAAGCCACTGGTCGTGGCTGTTCGCTGCTTCCAATTCATGCTCTACGTATGGGGGTGGAAGGGGAGAATCGGAGAGAGAGAGAGAGAGTAGGGGGGAGGGGTGAAATTGGTCGGATATGTTATTGGGAGTTGTGGGGAGGGATGACCAATCGTTGGGAGAAATAAATTGGGTGGGGTGAGAGAGAAGGAAAGATAGGGTGGCCCCAAGAAAAGAAATCGTGAAAGATGACGAGAATAACGTACTCGTCGCATGAGATACTATTATGGGCTCGTTTGACAAAAATCAAAATTTAAAAGCATTTTCCATTACACATAGGTCGTCGCATTAAGCTTTAAAAGAAAACTGGAAATTTGTAAACAACGTCAACTATTGTGTATGCATCCGATGCATTATTTATTGTAACTCATCTTTTTATTTTAATAATATGAATATAGTCTAATTAGTATAGTCTCCTCTTTTATGTTGAATGTACACTTCTTTTCTTTCCTTTAAGTAACTTCGTTCCACTTTATACAACATAGTTTACCTTTTTGGGATGATGTCTTTTTTTTCTCATTGATTATTTTATTAAATGATCTATAATAATATGAACACTAAATATCTTAGTAATTTTCTTTTGACCGATATAAAGGTTTCCATAATGATTTTACATTTATATTGAAATCCTTTTGTTTCTTCTAATATTTATACTTGGGAAATTATTCATTCGCAAATTATTTGCTTGTAAACATATATGGATTGTTCATTTACCTTTATTATTTTACTTTTTAATTTATTGTATAGCTCACTTTCGTCTAGAATATTTTGGGTCAAAGTTAGTTATCTTTACTTTCTCTTTTTCTGTTAAATATATCATATTTAGCCTTTTGAATATTTATAAGAATCATTTCATTTACATTTTTCATGTATGTTACATATAAAAACTATTACTTATGGTTTTTTTTCAAACCAATATTTAAATTTTCATAATTAGTTATAATTACGAGTCAATTTGGATTTTGCTCTTAATTAAGTCTTTCTAAAAATATGGGTTGTTACAATGCAAGTCTTTATGGATAAGTAAGAAGTCAAGCATGAGTTGTCAAGTTACTTTCCATGTGTCCAATGCTAAGGGTGTCTATCGACATGCAAACCTTTATGGATAAGGAAGAAGTCAAGCATGAGGTGTCCATGGAGCTTTCCATGTGTCCTTAGCCTAGGAATTTCATGGCCATGCAAGAGGACAGCTCATAGAGGCTTCTTGAATATCAAATGTCAGTTTATGGACACTTATAGGCCATCCCAACTGACCTCCAATCAAAGAAATAACCCCATTGGTTGATAGCTTCTAAAGGTAAAGCTCATTTATTAAGAAAGCAATCCCTAAAATGCCCTTGAAAAGAAATGTCTTCAAACCAAGGTGCAACTAGGATCCCTATGGTTCAAAAACTCGACAATGGTAAGGGAATATATAAGTATTATAATTCATGTGACAATTTGCAAAGAAAACCTCCCAATTGGGTAAATTGTAGAAAAGTCCAGAATGTACCTAAAATTGCATAACTTGCACAAACAACATCTAAATTGGACCAAACTTCATCCACAAGTTATATTTGACGTGTTGAATATGAATTTTCCATTATTTCCATATTTTGAAGTTATATAATCACATTATTCATTACTTATGCTTTTTACTTGTTTTCTCTCTCCTAAACTTATCCTAATATTTCAAGGTTGTCCAAATTAGATGAAATTTGACATGTAGGCTAATTTTTGATATGTAGATTTTTAATTTGAAGTTTGTTTCCACTTTTAAGACTTGTTTTTATGAGATATGTCATATGGCCATTAACATGCCATTATCTAAATTATTCATCCAATTAAGTTTCTTATCTTCATATTACCACCAAAATGAGTTATGTGGCATATTTTTGTGTATCCATTATAAACATATGATTAATGTTAGAACATTAGGTTACATTAAGGTGATATATACATGCATTAGCTCATTGGGGTTATACTAAACATCTATTTAGGTCTAACCTTCAACCTTGTTTGGCTAAGTCCAAAATGTCAACTTCCAGGGTAGGGTCTGAGATCTAGTATGTTACAAGGATGTTGAACCAAGTGGAGGTGAAGAACCACTATCCTCTACAACATATTATTGAACTATTTGATCAGCTGAAGTCAGCTATGGTTTTCTCTAAGATGGATCAGCAAAGTGGATACCACCAAATGTGGATTAAAGATGAGGATATATCGAAGACGGATTTCCGTATACATTATGGGCATTATGAGTTCTTAGTGATGCCTTTTGGGTTAACTAATTTCCATTTCACTTGCATGGATCTCATGAATCGGGTCTTCCACTCCTACCTTGATGACTTTGTAGTAGTGTTCATTGACGGTGTTCTCATTACTCAAATTCAACAGACCAACACTGAGAGAACATTGGGTTCTGCTACTGACCCTTTAAGAGAGTCATATTTATGCCAAGTTCTCAAAGTGTGAATTTTGGATAAATGAAGTGATGTTTATAGTCTATGTGATATATGTTGGTTATATAGATGTGCACCCAGATAAATTTGAAGTTGTGACGAAGTGGCAATCTCTACATAATCCTTCTAAGATACATAGTTTCTTGGGTCTTGAGTATAATTACATATGGTTCTTAAGAAATCTCTAAATTAAGAAGAGTTTTCTGGAGTTGAAGTATCATTTAACGACTCTTATGTTGGACTTACCTGTTGAAATAAGGCCTTATGTTATCTACATTGATGAATCTAGATAAGGCTTAGCCTATGTTCTTATGCAAGAAGGACAAGTTATATCTATGCCTCCCACCAACTGAAACCAAATGAAGATAACTGGCCAACCCATGACCTTGAGCTTGCAGCTATTATTCATGCCCTTAAGATCTGGAGGCATTATCTGTATGGAGTACAGATTGAGGTTTTCTCAGACCATAAGATCTTTACTATCTTATCACACAGAAGGACTTAAATCTGAGGCAAAGGCGATGGATGTAATTTTTAAAGGATTATGATTTCACGATCACATGTCATCCTGTAAAAGCCAACATAGTTGTCGATTCTCTTAGTCATAAGAAGGATGTTGTTTGTGCATCTCTCCGTAGTTTGGTGTGGAAAATCATGGAACATGTTTCTAAATGGAAACATTAACTAAAGGATGACATAGATAATGTTTTTGTGGATTAGATATGTGTGCATATGTCAAGGCTCTCAGTTACCCCATCTAGGATCTCTAAGGTTATTACAACACAAGCAACTATCCCCAACCTTAGTGAGATGAAAACCTTGATGGAAAAACCCCGATCAGAATTCTCTGTTGGACTTGATGGTACTATTCATTTTCAATATCAACTGTGGATACCATATGTGGATGATATAAGGAACAAGGTGTTACATGAAGCTCATGGATCTAAATATATGATTCAAACAGACACCACCAATATGTACACACATTTGCACAAACGTTTCTGGTGGAGGAATATGAAGAAGGATATTTCTACCTTTGTTGCGAAATGTTTAACCTATCAGCAAGTGAAAATTGAACATAAAAGACATGGTGGACTTTTGCAACCTTTCAAAATATCTGAGCAGAAGTGGGAAAATATTACCATGGATTCTGTAACAAGATTCCAAAATAAGAAGTAGTTATGATGATGCATGGGTTGTGGTAGATCGACTTACCAAGTTTTCTCATTTCTTACCTTTAAAGAACACATACAAGGTTCCAGACATGCAACAAATTTACGTAGAATGGATAGTATGTCTACATGGCGTGTCAAAATATATTGTGTCTGATAGATACCCTAATCTTACTTCTCACGTGTGGAGGTAGATATAAGAAGTGATGGGTTCATATCTACATTTCAACACTTCCTACCATCCCTAGATTGATGTTCAGTTTGAAAGAATGGTTCATATTCTAGAGAATCTCTTACGAGCATGTGTTATGGACTGGAGAGGTGTTTGGGATAGATATCTCCCATTGGCTGAGTTTCCTTACAATAGAAATTATCAAGTAACCATCGGTATGCCACCCTTTGAAGCTCTATATGGCAGACCTTTCCATTGTCCTTTGCATTGGGAAGACATGGGAGAATGTACTCTAATTAAGGCTGATGACATGCAACTAGTGAAGGACATGATTGTTCTCATAAAGAAACGAATGAAAGCATCTCTGAATCGTCAGATTATGTATATTGATAAGACAAGGATGGTTGTGAACATTCTCATTGGTGATTATGTTTCCTTGAAGGTAAAAACTATTTAGTCTATTGCAAGATATAAAATGAAAGGAAAGTTCAATCCTCATTATGTGGGACCATCTCAAGTTGTGGATAAGATTGGGGAGTTTGCATATTTCTTAGCGCTACCACCTTCTTATGATAAGATTCATGATGTTTTTCATGTGTCCATGCTGAAGAAATATGTAAAAGATCCATCCCATGTGTTATCTATCAAACTAATAGAGATTCATGGAGATCTGACATATGAAGAATTTCCTGTGAAAATCTTTGACTCTAGATTGAAGCAATTGAAGCACAAGGAGATTGAGATAGTAGAAGTTCTATGGAAGTATCATGGTCTAGAGGAAACAAATTAAGATCACTGAGAAGAAATGTTCGAAACTCACCGTTCCCTCTTTACTTGAGATTTCGAGGACAAAATCTTTTTACGGGGGGTTGGGGGTTGTAACATACCCAAATTTAGGTAATTATTACCTTTTACCCCTTTACTTTACTAATTTTTTGATACCCTTATTAAATAGAATAAGTTTGGATGGTAATAATCCTCAATTATAAGAGTTTTAGCCAACAACACAATTATTTAAGGATTTTACACAAGAAATATGGGAAATACACTAATTGGGGGTAAATTGTGCAAAATTATGAAATTGAGGCATTTAAGTCCAGCATTATTCTTCTAGATTTTTCCTATGGGTATGTTTTGTTTATATAGAGTTACACGTGAAATTTGGTTAATAAGTAATAAAGGAATGTGTTAATATGAAGCAAATATACTTTCCTTCACATTGTTTGTTTCGAGCATTAAGGTTCTCTAAAAGGCAAAATTGACTCCAAAATCGGATTATTTGTGTCCTTATTAGTATATCTACCAAGTTTCATTTTCTTTGGACTTTATATACCCATCTAAATCGATTGGAATAGAACAACATATAATCAAGAAGTCTTTTTATTCAAAACCAATTTGGAATACATTAAATGTCATAGGTGACGGGCTACAATAGCCAATATGTGCAATTTTTCTCACAATCGAATCATGATTGAGTGATCAGCAATCCATCACTACTACAGATTGGCTTATAACGTCACTTTTAATGGTGTTGGTTGTAATAATACACTGACACGTAAACCATACAACGTCGGTGTATAAAATAAGCCGACATCAATCTGTGAAGGGCGACCAGACACGGGTATCGCTTTTATTTAAGGTCAGTTCCTTAATAAGAAACAGACACCTAAAAGTAACCGCCAAAACCAAAATTTCCAGCGAAAAAAATTACCTCCAAAAATTGACATACATCGTCGGTTTTTAAGACAGAAATCGAAAACTAAAGGTTTTCTGCGAGACAAAAATTTGATCACTTTTTATCGTCGGTTTTGTGACAATAACTGACGCCATTGTGTTTTCGCATGAATAACCGTGAAAATTTTCACCTCCCTTTAGTGTCGGTGTTTGGTTGCAAACTGACACTTAAAGTTTTTATTGTCGGTTTTTGTTAGCAACCGACACCTATAGTTAACTTAACGGTGTGAGGCAGACTCTTCCTCTTCTATTTCATTCATTTTCGCTGATTAGGGTTTTTTCTCTGACAATTTCTTTGCTCCAACGATTCCGCTGCTGCTCTACCTCCGCCTCCGACACTGCCGCCACTCGCCGCCTCTACTTCCGCCAGCTGCTACCAACGACCACAGCTCTCCGTCGTAAGAGCAGCAGCGTCGCCGGCAAGGAGCAGCAGTGCCGCCCGCACGGAGCAGCACTGCCGCCTGCACAGAGCAGCAGCATCACCGCTTGAAGCAGCCAGCAGTGTCGCCGCTTGAAGCAGCCAGCAGGGCCGCCTCTTCGAGCTGCTAGAAGGGCCGCCAGTTGAAGCATGACCAGCCCTCCTGCACGCCCATTATTAGGTTTTCCTCTGACCTTCCCCCCTATTCTTGCTTTTCCTGTATCACAGGCACGCCTATTAATCCTATGGTTGTGGCTGTGTGCTTTCTTTTTATATGTCTGGTTTACATGCATCAATATTCTGTAATTGTTCTATGACAAACTGCATTTTGTTCTACACAATATTACTCACGTTTACAACATACTCACATATCAATTCAGGGTTAATGTGGGGGATTTGGGGGCGGGATATTGCACTACAAGTTCTTCATGTGCTTATCTATGCATAACCTTTTATATTTATTTATCCTCTCT
The DNA here is from genome assembly GCA_963693085.1 of Alisma plantago-aquatica. Taxonomy (NCBI): domain Eukaryota; kingdom Viridiplantae; phylum Streptophyta; class Magnoliopsida; order Alismatales; family Alismataceae; genus Alisma; species Alisma plantago-aquatica. Next base: position 823,564,896 of record OY856410.1, read on the forward strand.
CGGTTCAAGTTTTAGAATTCTAGGTAGTTTTAAGCTACATCTACACTACTTCAACCACTCAAAAGTTTTGATATGTAGATTCATCAAGTTGATGAATGCATTATTACATTTTTTTAAAGCTTGATTAATTATGGTAATCTAATCATTATGTTTTAAAACTAATGAGAAGATTTAAAACTATTTGATTCACATAATTAGGGTTTGAGAATTGGAAATCCTAATCGACATAAATTAGGGTTTTGGTAACATATGAATACAAAATTTGATTAGTATAGTCGTGTACTAAATGATTTTCAGCATTTTATATACAACTAGGATTTAGTTGAAATTTGTACATGGTTTGGAGAAATTAGATATTAGTTGGAAAAAAAATTTGACTTGTTTGTCGACCGATTTTACCCAAGATAAACTCAATCGTCCATGTATTCAAACTAAAATATAGCAGTCTAGTATTTGAATTTTATCTTTTTATCGGTATATCCAATTGATCTGAAATTTTAATTATGTTTTGGAAACTCCATTTTGGACGTCTTGTTAAACTTTCCTAATTTTTTAATGATGTTTGAACTCTATAGAGAGGAGTGGCGGTTGAGTATTCCCTAGATTAACTCGATCGGCCATGTTGCATACTATATTGATTGACGATCCATGGGAAATTCTATGGATATACGACTATGCTATTTCATGTGAATATTGCCTAAAAATCAGGTCAGTGGTCAATATGCTTGGGAATTGAATTGACATTATAAAATCATATTTGAATTGTATTAGAATGAATTATACAAGTGTTTGTTGAGTCTTACTAAAATTGAATATGATATATACATAAGGATCAGTGTGAGGTGGCAATATTCCCTATTTAGGGTTGTGTTGATGGATTACCGAATTATGTAATACTTATGATGTTGAACAAAGGATGACTTCTTGAAAACCCTAGAAGTTTAGTATTAAGACGAGTATGAGTGATAAAGATAGAACTTGTATATAATGGTGAAAATGTGATGAATTGTTGAAGTGTAAGTATTAATACTTGTATCAGATGGCTGATCAGGACCGTGCTGATGATCACTGTGAGGGTGAGGACGTGCTTGCACCGCCTGACAATGTAAGTTTTAAGAATATATCCCTGAGATTTCTATCTATATGTTCATTTATAATTATATTATGTAAGTGTGTTTTTTTATCAAATTTTAGGTTGGTGATGTACCCCCTGAAGAAATTACAATACTTGATGAGCAGCAAAAGAAAATTGAGAAAGTGAGGGGCATCACAATGATGAACAAGTTAATACAGCAAAGGGGTAATGGACCCAAATTGGTTGTGGATTTCGATCAGGCAGGAAATCCATATGGAGTGAACCGCAACTCATTTGTTTCATATCTTGGGGTTCTTACTCGCAGCCATTACAGTCTTATCCTAGAATCATGGCATAGAGTTCCTAAGGAGAAGAAAGACCACATATGGAAGGAACTATGCGTGAGTTATTATTATTTGTAATTCTATTTGTGTAGATTACTAATTTTTAGGATACTAGTTAATAGCAATTCTATTTAATTTGCAGAGCATATTTGATCTGGATGAAAAGTTGCATCATAAATGTGTGATGTAATGTTGTGGGAGGGTCCTAAGGAACTATAGGAACAATCTCACCTAAGATTACATACGCGATGCTAAGAATAGGTTCTCGATAGATTCCAATTCTAGACATTGATCAGTATTTTGCTAACTTTACACTAATAATTTTTGTTTGTATTCTCTTTAAAAAATAAATATAGGAAGAAGGAAGCCACACAGCAATGGAACTACTTGGACCCCAGAGAATGGGAGGAGTTTTTTACCCAAAGAAAAATAGATGAATTCAAGGTATTAAGCGCCGCCACTCCCAATTTTATTAATATACGTTTTTATGTATTCACCTATTCAAGATTAACCTTTAGTGTTACTAACCAAATCAATGTGCTAACTAACTAGGCTAAGAGTGTTGCTCAATGAGCAAGGTGTGCACTGAATGTGCACGACCACACAATGGGTCCAAGAGGATATGTAGGCATTCGCCAAAGACTACAGGCTGAGTCTACTCAGCCTACTTCTACTCAGGAGACTGCAGAGTCCTCTACTGCTGCTCCCGCAACTCTGCCTCGTCATGTTATGTGGATATCTAGGAGACAAAACAAGAAGGGAGAGATATTGAAGCCCGCAACCGCTGAGGCGGCTGCAAAAATGGTAAAAATCAAACTCTCAGAGCAATCTATCGATATTGATTATTGTTATGTTTGCTTATGAATTTTTGTTGATGGTGCTTAGCGGGAGATGCACGAGTAGAGGAAGGAAGGCAAGTTCATCCCTCAGGGCACAAGGGATGAACTGACAGTTGCTTTGGGTAACCCAGAGCATCCTGGACATGTAAGGGGTACAGGCACTGGTGTGGGCATCAAAGTGTTCTTTGGGCCATCCCAGCCTAAACCTGTCCCAAAAGTGGGACTTTCACAAGCTGAGGTAACTTATTCTTATTTTAGAACATTATTGCGAAAGGGAATTCAATAATCAGAAAATAGCATTTTTTTATCCATGTATAGGTAGATTCCTTAATTGAAAAAAGACTCCAGGAAGCATTTCACAAGTGGTAGGCGTCTCAGACTGCCACTCAGACAGTACCTGTGGCGAACCTCTCTTCTCCTACTCCTCGTACTGTAGAGGTTGAGAGTAATCCTATAGACCCACCTAGCACGTCCTATGTAAGTATTTTTATGGTATATATAATAGCTAGTCTGTTCAAGATGATATGTTTGTGTATATATGCATATAACATTCTTTACGTAAATTTATAGGGGTTGAAGCCATGTCGACTACAAAGTGAAGGATATATCGTTGCAGATGCATCGGCTTACCCACCCCTTAAAGGGTGCATGTTTCATGGGAGTCCAGTACCATATGGCATGGTACGTGTGAGCCCCATACATATACTCACTGGCTGGATGAATCTTACACTGCCTCATGCACACCCAGATGTTGAAACACTTTGTGAGGCAGTAGGCGGAGTGATACTGTGGCCCGAAGCGGATGTCATCTATACTGATATTGTATGATAAATTTTCATTACTTTACTTTGTTAGTGTGTGTATATATATGAGTCAATTGATATGAAATTATATATACAGGTCACAAAGACGAGACCCGCTACATCTCGGCCTCCACCTCCTCGACTACCAAGTTGGCTTCCAGGGGACCTACACGCCTCGATAGGTCCTAATTGTAGGAGTGTGGCAGTATGGATCGGCGAACATAATCCAAATTTCCCTATAAATGTTACTGTTCCGGAGAATGCTGCAGGTAAATCATACGATAACAATCTATTTATACAAGTTTAGCATACGTATTAATGCATACGTAATAGAAGTTCTGGATACGTATTAATGCAGGTCAAACATTCGACAACATCATATTTATACAAGATATTTTGGAGTTGTTTAAGTATGAATGGCTGAACACATCTATGATAGAGCTATGGATATGGTGAGATTAATGCATACAGAAATCTAGTTTATGCATCTATATACCTTGTTTTATATACGGCAATCTGGTTTCTTATATATTAATGCATACGTAATACATGTTTTGCAGCCACTTATACAAGACATGTAAAGATTTTGGGTTTTACCATGTGGGATTTTTGGTTCCATCTTTGATTAGTCTTGTAGATACAGACCCTGGTTCAGTTACTTCATATTGTTGTGATGCTTTTGAATATTTTGGTAAAAATAATAAGACGGTGATAATAGCTCCATTCAATGTCGAGTAAGTTTACTTTACTTGTAATTTGGACTTAAGCAAATTACATTTTTATTGCGGATATTGAGTTATTAATTTTCTACTTTCTTACCTGTAGTTCTAAGCATTGGGAGTTATTAGTTATTGTCCCCAAGACATTCACCGTCTATTATCTAGATCCTGCGGGGAGTGAGTTGGATGTATATGGACATGCAATTAAAAGGCCATTATTCTCGTGAGAAATATTTTATGTTTTTATATCTATTAACATATGTTATTGCGTTACTATTTAATTATGCAATTTAATGCGTTACATTAACATATATAGGGCTTTACAAGAGTACAAAAAAGCTGGAGGAAAGGTCCCCAGGAAAAACAATCTGACACTCATTTGGAAGAATGTGAAAGTCATTTCCTGAATCCAATGTATATATTATTTATGTGAAGTGTGCTTATTTGTATTTTTGAATATTTTGTATGTTTCAATTTATAGTGTGCGACACAAGACAACGGTTGGGCATGTGCCTACTATGTGATGCGATTTATGGACCTAATCATCAAACATGTTGTATTGGAAATCGATAACATACAACAGGTATTATACATAGTCTCGTTAGATAATATGAAATATAGGAATCTTATTATATATTATTATAATTATGTATGTATGTCATTCTCTTTGTAGGTCTTTAAAACTGAGGACTTCAACATAGGTGCAAAGCATTTCGATGTACATGCTCCCTATACGAGAGATGAATTAGATGTTATAAGAGAATATTGGGCAAAAGACCTGCAAAGAGTGGGAATTTTTCAATATGATTTTGATGGCAATGATGATGATGAATAAAGAATAACTTTGTTCTCATAATTAATTTTGTGTGAATGTGAATGAATTTTTATGAATTGTCATATGTGTGTGAAAATCATCAATACATGAATGTTTCTACATGTGTCTGAATGTGAAAAAAGATGAAATAAATGGAACTGCAGGTTGCTACTAGTTTCTACATGCGTGTGATGAAAAAATAATATGAATTAAATTTCTTATACATGAGTGTGAATCACATATATAATAATTTGTCCATGATGTTAATTTTGCAGGTTTGTGGCCTGTTGTTGGATGATATCAATAGATGTCGTAAAACCTACAGTTCATAACTGAACTGTAGGTTTCTCATCCTGCGACCAGCCACAGCAGGTCTGCAGACTGACAGGAAAAAAAATCAAATCATAGGCGTCGGTTATTTATATAAAACTGACGACATACGGTTATAGTGTCGGTTTCCATACTAGTACCGATGTTGATTTCCCTAATGAGGTCAGACACCACGGCCGTGCTGGCCAGCACAGCCGTGGCAGCGGACCAGACATAAAATATGTGTCAGATATCTGTATAAAACCGACGATATATGGTTACAATGTCGGTTGCAATACTAGTAACCGACGTCGATTTCCCTAATGAGACCAGACACCATGGCCGTACTGGCCAGCACGGCCATGTAAGCAGGTGATTCAGTGTCAGTTTTGAAGCGGATAACCGATGCCTATACCCCATGCTGGCACGTTTTCGGCGCTTTTTCGGTGGCGCGCGAAGGGTTGTGGCGTCGGTTTGAAAACAGACGCGTAAAGGTTGGGATTTTAGTGGCGCCCACATAGTTGTCGCTTAGAAACCGAAACTAAAGGCCTTAAATAACTGACACTAAAGGCTGGTTATGTACTGGTGCATCTTCAACCCTAAGCCAAATCAGGAAACTAGGCATATGTATATGTCTACAAAAATCATGAATTTCTCTCGTCTCAATCAATCTTCGCTTGAGATTCTTCCTTCTTTGAGTTCGTCGATCAAACCCACATTAAATGATACCTTACTTGAAAACTATTGTCGAGTATTCTAGATTCTCTCAATTCATACTCCATGTCTCTAGAAACCTCTAGCAATAGATGCCCTAATACTTAACCCTATAAATAGGGAATCATATCCTAGTTTCTGCCACACATCCAGAGACTCTAATCCAAAAGCAATTTTACCCTGACTTTGTGATTTGTTGTCAACCAGTATCTCGGTGCTAGTAGCTTTTCAACCTATCACCCTCAAACCAATTATCTTTGGGGTAATATTCCTTAGGCTCTATTCTTCATTTCTGTACCATCAAAACGTAACATCATCATTGTATTGGGATTTCCCCAAATCCACACTGACTAGTTCCGGTTGCTTCTTGCAACCATGGCAGGCATGAAAGGAAGAGGATGATTTCCCCTATAAATTCCCTCCTTTGCCCTCACCCCATCTCTTTTTCTTTCTTTTCTGCCGAGGGTAGAGTGTTCATTTTTTTGTCTATTTTGAGTTCTTCTGCACTTAGTAAGCGCCAGGCTTTCTGAGGGCCCAGACCAATTGATCAGACGTGGTTCGGCCATCTCAGTAGGCTTGACCCTGTCAACTAGATTTTATCCGTTGACATGGATTTAATTGAATTTTTTGATTGGTCTAAACTTCAAAAATTTATAACTAAATATCTATTTTATCTAAAAATTATGCAAAAATGTGTTTTAGAATCCTGAGAATTTTCTCTACCTTTTGGTATAGTTTTCATTGCCTAATTTCCAAGTTATAAAGACTAGGTTTTTAGGATTTTGATTTCACTACTGATATTAATATTAATTAAAGCAACATATAATTAATAAAGTTGGATTTTTGAGTCATGATATTGTTAAGAAACCTTGAATCTGACGTTAGGTCAATGACAAGAGTCAACCTAGGGTTTGTCAATAAATTTTGATTTCTAGGGTTTTCACTATACATATGTAAACCATGAACCCTAATTGATGGACCATATCCTATATATAGGTTTGAGTTGACTTTAGACTTGGAGGGGTAGGATTAGATCTCTGACTTAACACTCAAGCTGAGGTATGTCCATCTTTTCTATTATCTAGGCACTTCTATCATGACCAAAGAAAATTCCCATATGAGGCATGAGTTGATATACTCTTTTTCATCCTTATGAAAGTCTTATTTTCTTGGATATTACTTATTGTCCTTCTTACCCTACACAATATATTTTTGATGCTACCATCTTATTATTTCATATTGACTGAACCTATACTTGCCTTTCCCTATTTATGTGCATGTGTAGACTAAATTTATTTCTTGTAGCATACATGCGCACAACCATATATGCACGGGTGTCTATCTCCACCCATTATTTACAAGGGTGTGCTATCTCCACCCAGAGCATGCTATCTCCACCCATTATTTATTTATTTTTAGGTTGATGATCCTATGGTGTCTCAACCCTACTTGAAATAATTTAACCCTTGTTTATTACATGCACAATTTTTGTTTTTTTATCATTAATGGAAAATTTTAAAAGGGAAGACTCCCTACTTGCGAATATGTAGTTTGTACATGCCTCATCTCTTGACCTGATAATTCTTGTGAAAAATTTTCTCTTGATCACCCCTTATTTTGATGTTCATCTCGAAAGTAGTGCCTAGTTTCTAATTACTCACTACTACAGAACCTACCTTTAGTATCGGTTATTTATGGCCTTTAGTGTCGGTTTCTGAGCGACGCCTATGTGGGCGACACTAAAAGGTCACCCATTACGCGTCGGTTCCAGAACCGACACCCAAACTCTTCGCGCGCGACCGAAAACGCACCATCACGGGACTATAGGCGTCGATTATTAGATAAGAAACTGACACCCAAAACCTTCGCGCCACAGAAAGGGCGTCATCTTGGGCGCTATCAGTGTCGGTTATAAGCCAACAACCGACGAAATATGTCTTCGCGCCAAAAGAATATGTGTCGGTTACATTTAAATAACCGACACTGTAAAGTTATGTGTCGGTTGTTTACAATTACCGACGCCTGTTATTGGCGCCAGCTTGGGCACTATCAGTGTCGGTTTGTATTAAGAAACCGACACCATATATGTTCGCGCCACAGGAAATAGGCGCCGGTTATATCTAAATAACTGACGCCTATTGTTTTTTTTTTTACAGACCTACAGACCTGCTGTGGCTGGTCACATGATGAGAAACCTGCAGTTCAGCTGAACTGCAGGTTTTACGACATCCATTGATATCAGCCAACAACAGGCCACAAACCTACAAATTTAACAACAAAAATATTCACACATGCATTTAGCAATACAACCTGCAGTTCCATTTTTATTTTCACACATTTTGAAACATTCATGTAGCTAGCAATTTGTAGTTCCATTCATTCACATTCACACATGTAGAAACATTCATATAGTAACCAACACTTTCATTCATTTTCACTCAGACACATGTAGAAACATCTAGACATGTAGAAACATTCACACATATTATAATTCAGAAATTCATTTACAAAATCCCCACTATTTGTATGGTTGTTGCCCATTCTTCTCTTACTTCATTTAATTCTCCCATCGTATAGGGAGCATGTACATCTGGCAAGTCCGTTCCTGTAGTGGGGTCAGCTTTAAACACCTGTAAAGAGAATGATGTATATATATAATTAATGAACTATAAATAAGATTGATATATTTCATATTATCTAATGAGACTATATAATACCTGAGCAATTCGATGTCCATACAACATGACAGACTAACACATATATAGTACATAACAAGAGCAGCGTCGAATTTACATACAACACTAGCTTAGTACATATATAGTGGGACTTATAAGGTGACAATCCCACCTGGTAAAACAGGTTACCGACAACTACATGTTACGACTGGGAGGTCGTGATTCAGCAACAGTATGCATTAGCAGGAGGACAAACAGATCACCATATGTTTGTCCTCATATGGTGATCTGTTTGTCCTCCTGCTAATGCATACGTTGCTGAATCACGACCTCCCAGTCGTAACATGTAGTCGGTAACCTGTTTTAGCAGGTGGTATCGTCACCTTAGTCCACTATATATGTACTAAGTTAGTGTTGTATGTAAATTCGGAGCTGCTGTTGTTATGCACTATATATGTGTTAGTCTGTCATGTTGTTATATGAATCTAAACCACTTGTGTGTGCTGCACTTTATGTATTGTATCTGTATCCTGCTTCTCTTCATTGGGGCTTCTTCCTGCATATCCTGCATAGCTATGTCATGTCCATCCTGCATAGCCTTCTTCCTATATTTATTTTTCAAAGAGAATACAAACAAAAATTATTAGTGTAGAGTTAGTGAAATACTGATCAATGTCTAGAATTGGAATAGATCAAGAACCTACTCTCAGCATCGCGTATGTAATCTCGGGTGAGATTGGTCCTATAGTTCTTTAGCACCCTCCCACAATGTTTAGCATTTGTATTAACTAGAAGATAATGAAACATCAAATCAGAAAATGATATTGATATTAAAAAAGTAAACATTTAGCTTCAATAAAAAAATATAAACATGCATGCCTCTAAAATTGTGATCTTTTATCAATTAACAACCCTTCATTGTGATCTCCGCACACATATAAGTCATCATTAGCTTCAATATTTTTTGGAGTTGGCAACCCAACTGAGAATGGACTGAAGTCATCATATTTATCATAGTACTCTTCTTCATCTATAGGATCTTCAATGAACTATCTTTTACCATGAAGAACAACCGACCATTTATCATTTGCAGGATCATCGATATAAAATACTTGTTTTTCCTGTGATGCCAATATGAATGGTTCAGCCTTCTCGCCAATCTTTTCAAAGTTCACTAAAGTGAAACCCAATTCATCCACTATAACTCCTTTGGTGTTATCAACCCAATTACATTTGAAGAGCGGAATTCTGAAATCTATGTAGTCAAATTCCCATATCTCTTCAATGACACCGTAATATGACATTTTAGCTTCACGTGGACTCTTATCCTTTGCACTTGCAAAAAACATAGTCGATGCTTGAAGGGTGACCCCACTGTTTTGGACGACACTCTTATCATCTTGGCGCTTTGTGTAATATGTGAATCCATTAATGTCATACCCTTCATAAGACATAACAGTCAACTTTGGTTTAAAGGCGAGGCATTTGATAGTTTCAGTAATATCATCTGATGTTTGAGATAGTTGCTGTAAGAATTTATCTTCAAACCACTTAATAAAAGTCTTGTTATGCTCTCTAGAAAGCCATATTGTATTGGCTCGAGGATATTGTCTTTTGATGAAATTGGTATGTTCCTCGATATAAACGTTCACTTCGTCCATGTTGTGTAAAATATATAAATGACCTTGTTCCAACTGCTCACGGCTGATTACTTTCACACGTGATCCCAAAATTCCTTTGCCAAATAGCTCGTCAATATTCTTGTCATTATCAGGAGTGTCATTACCACTGAGAATGTCATTGTAGAAATTCATAACCTCTCTCGCCACATAACCTTCAATAATACTCCCTTCAGGCCGATAACGGTTTCGAACATCACCTTTAAAAATGCTCATGTATCGTTCAAAGGGATACATCCAATGCAAGAAAATCAGGCCCAAGATTTTCACTTCCCTAGTCAAGTGGACAACAAGATGTACCATGATATCAAAGAACGAAGGAGGGAAATACATCTCAAGCTGACATAGGGTAACAACCACTTCTCTTTGCAAATTATCGAGAGTCTCAGGGTCAATAACTTTGCTGCAGAGACTGTTAAAAAAGAAACAAAGTCTAGTGATTGCAAACCTTACATGCTTCGGCAATATATATCGAATTGCCACAGGCAATATTTGTTGCATTAGAGTGTGACAATCATGAGATTTAAGTCCTATCAACTTCAGATCTTTCATTGATACCAATATACGGATGTTGGATGAGTAACCATTTGGCACCTTAACATTTATCAAGCATTCACAAAAAGCTTTCTTCTCTTTTCTAGACAACGTGTAACATGCGGGAGGTAAGTATGTTTTTTTACTACCCATTTCACGTATTTCTGTTAATTCTGACCTTATTCCCATTTCACGTAGGTCCAGTCTGGATTTTATCCCATCTTTATTCTTACCTGGTATATTTAACAGAGTACCAATGATGCTATCACAAACATTTTTCTCAACGTGCATTACATCGATACAATGTCTGACTGTCAAAGAACTCCAATAAGGAAGATCCCAAAATATTGACTTCTTCTTGAATGAAGAATTGTCACTCCGTGTAGTACCTTGTGATCTCTTACCAAATTCATTGACAAAGTCTTTTATTCTTTCATAAACAACCTCCCCTGGTATAGGTTTAGGTGCACTACGTTCCTCATTCAATCCATTGAATGCTTTGCGCTTCCTACGATACAGATGGAATTTTGGAAGAAACCTTTGATGACCGAGATATACATTCTTACCGCCATGTTTTAGTCTTGTTGAATCAGTGTTCTCTTCACATATAGGACACGCTTTAGCTCCTTTGACACTATATCCAGACAAATTCCCATATGTTGGAAAGTCATTAATAGTGCAAAACAACATAGCATGCAAACGAAATGTCTCTCTTCGTGAAGCATCATAGGTCATCACACCTTCACCCCAGAGTTTCTTTAAGTCATCAATCAGAGGTTCAAGATAAACATCGATGTCATTTTCAGGTTGTTTAGGGCCCGATATCAACAACGACAGCATTACGTACTTATTTTTCATACACAGCCAGGGAGGAAGATTGTATATAACAAGCATGACTGGCCAAGTGCTATGTTGGCTGCTCAATGTCCCGTACAGATTCATCCCGTCTGTACAAAGCCCAAGTCTTAGATTCTTGACTTCTTCACCAAATTCAGGGTACAATACATCAATCTTCTTCCACTGTGGGGAATCAGACGCATGTCGTAGGATCCCATCATTAATTTTCTTAACATCTGCATGCCACCTCAAATTCTTCGCATCTATCGGATTGGCAAACAAGCATTGAAACTGTGATATTATAGGTAGATACCACATCACCTTGGCAGGAGAACCAGTTTTGGACTCCTCCGAAGTCGTCAATTTATACCGTGACGCACCACATTTTGGACAATCTTTCAAATCTGCATAGTCCTTTTGAAATAATACACAATCATTAGGGCATGCGTGTATCTTCTTGGCATCCATTCCCATTGGGCACAACAATTTCTTTACCTGGTATGTTGAGATTGGCAGCTCGTTTCCTTCAGGAAGCATTTCTTTCAACAAAGACAACAATGACGTGAAGCTTTTGTCGCTCCATCTATAGTTAGCTTTCAACTTATACAATCTCAACACAGCGTTAAGCTTCGTAAACTTAGTACAACCTGTGTATAACGACATCTCAGCATCATGCACAATGTTTCTAAAAATGGGAGGTGGATCGGTGTGCTCTACCCCACAACTATCCAGCATCGCATCAACGATGTCTACTGGAACTGGTTCATTCACATCTACGTCATCGTAGGCAATTTCTTCTTCCATACAAGCACTGCTATCAACATCCACTGGTTTCGGGTTTGAAATCTCTCCATGCCAGTGCCATTCTGTATAGCCTTGTATAATCCCGTTGCACATGACATGAATCATGATTTCGTCACCAGTGTTGACTTTCAAGTTGTTACCGCAATGTCTACATGGACAGTAGAACCTATCTCCATGTTGTTTCCTATGTTCCTCGGCAAATTTAATGAACTGGTGAAGACCAGAAATAAACTCTGGGGTGCAGCAATTGCGAATGAACATCCATGATCTATCCATTCTATGATCAAAGAGAAAACAAGTATATATTAGGACAAGATTAGGGTCTAGGGTTAACAAATACATGTGATGTCATTATTATATATAATAAATGTGTACCACCTATCCATTCTTGAACACCTAATCTCACTAGTAAGTGTATAATGTGTATTGGGTTTTCAAGAAAATTTCGGCAGCATTTCCCCGCTGTTTTCCAAGTACATATGTACTTAGAGAACAAACGGGGAAATGCTGCCAAAATTTTCTTGAAAACCCAATACACATTATACACTTACATCCTAAGCGAGATTAGGTGTTCAAGAACAATCCCAAACCGGGGACTATCCAAGATTTACTCCTAATGAGTAAATCTTGGACGTGTTTCTAGGCCAATAAATAATGTATTGTCATTCTTATACCTAAAATCCTAGTTCTTCAATTTAGGGTGATTATTGATGTCTTTAAAAGCATGATTGGCAATTTAGGGAAAAGTTCATCATTTACATTCCAAGCATGTCACATGTGTGCATTACAGTTCATCATTAAGCAAGATATAAGCAAGTATGTCATATTAAAATAGACTAAACAATATGAGAAAATAGTAGTGTAATCATGCAAATGGGAACATTCATGGGAACACACACTTCAGTTATAAGCATTCATGTAGCAACTTTCAGTTCCATTCATGGGAACACACACTTCAGTTATAACAATAACTAAACAAAGGGGTTGGTGTACCCCTAAACATGTGCATAATTAAAAAAACTATTACTACAGACAAGTCTAGATAGATAGACAACTAAATACTACACCAACATGGTTCTGCATGCATCAGTAACTTCTTTTTGATGATGAAGCTGTGTCACGAAGCTCCTCACTGTATTTAGACGAATCTGAACTGACAGGGGCCTCAGATTCAGATTTGTCCGAGCTGATATGCGATGTCGTGCGCTCATACCACAGAAGATGATCGGGGGTCTCGCAGTTGCTGTTGGTTATCCAAACTTTGATGGAATTATCGCCAACTGGACGGAGAAAAAGCCTGTTCCAACGGACCACATGCAGCTCTCCAATCCAATCACGCCAACCGGATTTTGATACAAGATTTCCCACCAAATCATACTCAACCTCGATAACATGTGAATAATTACCAAAAGTTAGGGTCACTTTACCAGGCATGTAGTGTCTTCCTTTTAGAAAATGCCAATGTTTGGGTATGACCAATTGATTTAAGGAACGATCATCTAGGATGATGTCCAATTGTTCTTCAATAGGGAACGTTAAAATTGACATAGAGGCCCAGTTCATAGTGACTGTTATGGGTGGACAGAGACTGCACAATATTAGTATTAACAAAGTGTAAGTACATATAACGATGTTATATATTTTCAGAAAAAGTTGTATAATATCAGTTAACCTTTTATTGCTTGTCATAACCAACTTTATTGTGGTAGACATGATAGCTTGAAAAGAAATCTACAAATGTACTTAGAGAACAAACAAGGAAATGCTCCTAATGAGTAAATCTTGGATGGGTTTCTAGGTGCTTACTAAAATAGAACCATTATATGGAACTAATCCAGCATTATACACATATTTTTCCTGAGTAAGATAATGTGCACTTCATGGAATTATTAAGATCTGAATATATATAAGTTGTTTCTACCTACTTTGATGGGATTTTATAACATTCGAGTCTTCCATTTATAACATTAAGATCTGAATATATATAAGAATCCCATTTGATACACACGATTGAAAATCTTTCACGATACTAGGAAAATACACTAACTAGATATTCATTTAGGTATTAGACATCAATATGTGTATGAGCCCTAATTAAAACTTATTCTCATAAGAAGTAAATAAATTTAAAAAAAAATGCGCAGCAGCAGGGCGGCACCTTGAGGGAAGACGAGCAGAGGAAGAAGAAGAAGGCAGGGCGGGCACCTTGAGGGAAGAGGAGCAGCGGACGAGGCAAAGTCCTAGCAGCTTCCGGCGGTGAAGAGAGGAGCAGCGGAGAGGGCGGCGAGGCTAGGAGACCTAGCTGCTACCGGCGACGGCGGAGAAGAGGCTGGCGGGCGGAGAAGAGGCCGACGGCGGAGGAGAGGCCGGCAGGAGGAGAGGGAGGTCGGCAGGCGGGTGGAGAGGGAGGCCGACTGCTTCTTGCTCGACGGCGACGAGCAGCGAGCATGGAGGAAGGAGCGGCGGCGGCGGCAGGAAGCAAGGGAAATCACCGGAGCTAGGGAAATCGGGAACAAAATAGGGAAATGGGAAGAATCGTTCGGGCAGGGTGAGCTATTAAGTTGAAAATACGTGTCGGTTTTTTAAAAAACTGACAACTAAACCAACAGTGTCGGTTCTTTGCCATAAACCGACAACTATACTAGATTATAGTCGTCGATTTTTTATTAAACGACAACCGACAACTATTCCTATCTCACGAATACCCTTTAGTCGTCGGTTATTTAGTTACAAACCGACGCAATATGTAAAATATTGGAGCCAATTTTTTCGCTGGGATTTTGGGTTTGGCGGTTGATTTTAGGTGTCGGTTTTTTATTAATTAACCGACACTTAATAAAAGCGGTACCCATGTCTGGTCGACTTTCACGGATTGGATGTCGGTTTCTGTTCCAAACCGACACAGTAGGGTTTATGTGTCGGTTTTTGTATACAACCGACACCTTGAAAAGTGACTTTATAAGCCATTTCTATAGTAGTGACTGCCCATACTTAGTTTCTACTGACATCTTTTTTTTTCCTAGGTGTTGTTTTTCAACCCACCCAGAGGTAGCACAACCTGAGGTCTAGGAAGGTGAGGACTTTTCTTGAGACCAAGTTCATGGATGAGTTTTGAGGTGGATATGTTTCTCATCACAATGAGATCCTGATATTTAGATTCTCAATTTAGATTTTTTCCTATAAGGCCAAATTTGAGTTGAACAATGAAATTCTATAATAGTTAGGTTTTTACTTTCCTCTACCAAAAACTATGTTCCTGCACTCATCTATTTGAGAAAATATAATGCACCCCTTTATTTTAGCTATTATTTATATTTATGGGGTTTTATGAAAATTATTTTCTTGAGTTAAGTAAGGAGTGGTCCCCTACCAATCCCCACTCCTTATAGAAGCATCATACATACTAGGAATCAAGATATATAGACATAGATATAGATGGCTTCTTGGTCTCTGTCAAAGTATATACATTGATAATGTATTGAAAAGGTTCAACATGTAAGAGTCTAAGAGGGGTAACTTATCCATGTCTCATAGAATAATTATCTCTAGAACTCAATGTCTGATATCTTCTAAAGAGAGGGCACTCATGGTTAAAATTTCATATGCATCCGCAATTTGATCCATCATGTATGCAATATTGTGTACACATCCCAACATTTCGTGTGCTTTGAAAATGATGAGTAGGTACTAGTCAGATTCTGGTGAATGTCACTGGACAACTGTAAATAACATCCTTAAGTAATTGATAATAACTAAAGATCAAATCCTAATCTTATGTGGTGAGGAAGAGTTGGTTGTAAAAGGTTACACCAACGCAAGCTTCCAAACAAATAGGGATGATTACCGATCACAATAAGATTTTGTGTTTTGCTTCAATTGTATAGTTGTGAACTGGAAAAGTTCCAATCAAGAAGTAGTGGTTGATTCTACAATAGAGCCAAGTACATTGCTTCCTCCAATGCAATAAATAAAGTTGTGTGGATCAAGATGTTAACTGTTGAACTAGGAGTAGTTCCATTAATTGAAGATTTAGATGAGCTATTATGCAACAAAAAGGGAGCCATTGTGCACACTAAGGAACATGGATCACATTAACATTCCAAGCACATACTCAGGAATTACCATCTCATACAAGAGATTGTAAAGGTCAAGGTATGTTATTATTTGTAGAGTACCAATTGAAAGAAACGTTGTTGATCCCTTGACAAACACACTATCGCAACAGAAACATAATGGTCATGTTAGATATCTTTGGTATAGATTTCTGAGTGATTGGCTCTAGTAAAGTGGGAGACCATTGGTTGTATTACCTGATAGCCCTCATGTAATGATTGTAATAGGATACTTTTTATATTATTGAATTATTAGTAGAAGGCAATTCCACTTATTATGTTTGTTTAGTATTGAAATAATGAACAAACTTAATAATGTCCTAAGAATGTTTTGATTGGATGACACAGTTTGGGTTGAGGACTTGAACTTGAGATCATATGTATACTTAGAGTACTCATTTTTTTTGTCTGTTGTCGGATATCATTATGGATATTGTAAGACAACAATAATACACAAGACTGGCATGTATGGTGAGTGATGACTATGTCTCTATACTCATGATATTGGATATCAACTCAGATACATGGGTTCTTGTCAGAGAATAAGATGTGATAGATAAACAACCTTAAGAATGACACATAGAAAATGTTAGATTCATATCCCAATGTGACAATGGTGACTGTGATCCTTAGGCCTGAAGTCACTACAGTAATCACATGCTTTTCTATGTACTTTGGTATTAGACCATTGTGACTCTAAATAAGGGTTTCTATATAGGTGTTCATTGGGTGCATAGTGACACTTATGGATTATTGTGAGTGATGCATATGGAATATGTTGCCCATTTTGAGTTATATCCCAACCATATGACAGCCGAGATTATGGAAATGTATGGCCAATATCATGTGAGTCAATATATGAGATTGAGCATATAATATCTTATATAGTCTACTATAGTTCAAGGAACATAGACTCAATGATAATAGGATAATAAATCCATGCCTCAGTTTCAATCTTGATTTCTATGACAAAGGGATTATACGGTCACGGTAACGTTGGTCACTTTACAGGGTGAAGTTGTTCACCAACTTAAAGAATTAGTGAGTACAAATTATGTGTTGATAGATACCAATCCTTACTTATGTGGTCTTGAACATCACTACCAACATAATTAGGAACTATTGTGTCACACACATAAGTATGCATACAAGAGTTGAAGTTCACAATCAAACATATGATTGAGATTGTTCTGAATCATAAACATGTTGATTTCATGCGATTTTGGGTGACTGGAATGTCCAGACGATTAAATGGATTGACATGGCCAATCAATCAATTAATTTTCAGTTGATTTATTGACTTTCACTTTGGGAAAGTGACCGGTTGGAAAGCTCAGTTAGTGAGTCATGTGATTGGAACCTGGTAGAGAAAGAGTTCATATTTGATTTGAAATCAATTTGGGAAACCAATTCATATCTGGACTGGCAAGTTGGGTGACTCACTTGGTGAGTTGGACAATTTGTAACCCATTTTAGCCCAATAGGGACTCAGTCAGGCGACTAGGAGTCCTAGATGGCCAATTGGAATGTAGTCTGATTTTTCTATTTTTAGGTTATTTTTAAGATTGTGATTAGTAAAGGGATTGAAATTAGGAAATTCCAAGACAATGACTCTCCTATATAAAGGGGGTTCATATTATTACGGTTAGACACACTTGACACAACTTTTATACAATTTGGCCATAAAATTTCTCTCTTGTAAAGAGAGAAAGTTGCCCTAAGGATGAACAACCCCATATAGGAGAAGAAAGCAAGTTTTGAGAAAACTAGAACGTCAACAACTCATATCCCACTTCAAATTGGTGGCCAAGGTGGTGCACCACATTCTCCCTCATTTATGTGGACAAAGAAGAGGGTGAGGCACTTGTGTGGAGGATTGGAGAAGGTGTTCCATAAGACAACAAGAAGGTGTTGTAAAGAAGAGAATCGTGCAACACCTTGGTGGATGATTCATATTTGGATCTAAAAACTTGAGTTCTTCAATGACAAAGATGTGTTTAGTATTTGGACAACTACTATGTGCAAAAGGTGTAATTGTTGGTATGTATGCCCTGAGAGCCAATCATGGGATGATTGGTGGGATACATTAAGATTGATTTGATAAAAATCAAAGGCAAGCTTCCAATTCTTTCTGGTTCAGTCATATGAGATAGTGATAGAACAGATTGAATGTCTAGAGAATGACAGTACTCAATGACGTATGCCTTCAGGTTGAGGACCTGAACGATGAGATCATACGGATGCTAAGAGTTTGTACATTCTTGTTATGTCCCTAGTCGGATGTCATTGTGGAAGGTAGATAGACAGCAATGACACACAAGACTAGATTGTGGTGTTGGTTGATGATAGAATCTCATTAGTCATGATATAGAGATATCAAACCAAACACATAGG
This sequence comes from Alisma plantago-aquatica, assembly GCA_963693085.1. NCBI lineage: Eukaryota > Viridiplantae > Streptophyta > Magnoliopsida > Alismatales > Alismataceae > Alisma > Alisma plantago-aquatica. The sequence goes on from OY856410.1 coordinate 823,583,548, forward strand.
TACTTGTTAGAGAACAAGTGTACCGGACAGACCCACTGTGAGTTTGACACACGGAACCATGACATGGTAGTCACAGTCAGTACTCACAGTGATGGTGGTGAGTGTGATTCTTTGACCTAAAATCACTACACTCAACACATGTCATTGGGCACACTTTGACATCATCAAATGCAGTCCTGAAACATGGGTTGCTATAAAGGTGATGATTGGGTGGCTTTGACACATGGGGCTTTTGAGGGGTGAGTGATAGATATGGGATTTGTCCCTCCTGAGGGAGTTTGATATCCAAGGCCACTTGATGAGTAGGATTGAAATAGGCGTGCGCACACATGTGTGAATCAGTATGTGATATTGATGTCATACATATCTCTTCCAATCTACTCTGAGATCAAGAAAGTGAATGAACGTTGACAAGATGACTGTTCCATGCCTCGAGTTCATTCGGGATATCAGTAATAAAGGAATTATACATTCGTTGTAACACCATTCACGGATTGTAGGATTGAAAGTTGTTCTCCAATTTTCTACTTTCACTTCGGTAGCACTGATGTGTGACTAGGCATCGCTCTTTGCTTGTGAAGTCATAAGTGTTATGGAATTTCACTGCCAACGTGAAATGGACCTGCAGGGTCACACACATAGGATTCAACCTGGAATAGGATTTTTGTCCATAAACAATGTTTAGATTGATTACTAAAGGAGTTTAGTAGTTCAATTAAATACTCAATTGATTGATAGCTCAAAATCATAGTGTTCAAGGTGTTGGACAGATTGATTAGAGTATTGGATTGATTGAAACCGCAATTGACTGATTCTGCACAATCTGCACTCCCAACCGATCAGCTCATGTGATGAACCGATCGGCTCAACTTGGTGAACCGATCGGCTCAGTTGGTGAGTCGATCGGCTCATGATCAGGGTGAACGATTGCTTCAAGTGTTGAAACGATCGATTCAACTGGTGCAACCGAGCAAGTTGGGAAAGTAGGATTGGTGAGAATTTTCCTTTCGTTTCACTTGCCCAATTTGATTGGAACAAGGATTGGTATTTGATACCAATTAGAAACAAAACATGGAAAGTCAATCGGGAACTGATCAGGACCACGAACCGACCGCTTCAGAAATGAACCAACCATTTCATGGGTCCCAACCGATCAGTTGAGGTGTCAACCGAACGGCTCAGGTCCCCAACCGACCGTTTCAGAAATGAAACGATCGGTTTAGGTTGTGAGTTGGTTGTTTTTGTGGAAAATCTCGAACCCTTCTACTCCTGCTTTTAGTCCCGCATTGTCTGGGATGGAGAACCCTATCCCATGACCCTCCTATATATAGGGGTATTGGGGGCTTCTCAAAGGATAACCCAATGCAACCAGTTGCTCTGTGAAGTTGTCGTTCTCTCTAGTTTTGGTAACCAAGAGAGAGCCCGAGCAAGTACTACCCGATAAGGGAGGCACAGCAAGGGAAAGACAACTACAGAAAGCGACTGGTGGCAGGAGAGTGTGTTGGCGACTAGTACGCTGACAGGAGGGTGCGACTCCTTCAAATTCCTTGTGGGACAAGGAGATTGGAGTTCCAGGTGGTCCGTGTGGACTACTTTAGAGGAGGGAGGTTTCTACCGCTAGAAGGACAGCCTTCAATCCCGTCAGTCCCGGTGCGACCAGGAGCTGCACAGACACCGTCCAAGACAGGAGATGAAGACTGTGCAAGGCGCGAGGTATTGTCGCCGAGCAAGCCTCGGGACAAGGTATGATTCCACAAACCATCCTTTCCTATTGTATAGACGTTGACGTGTTTCCTTGTTTCAGGTTTGGGGGAGAAAAGTTTTGTTTTCGCTGCCTTCTCTGCCTCCCCTAAAACCCAACAGTGGTATCAGAGCCACGTCAACTGCTCAATATTTTAGGAATATCAATATGATCGATTTTGGTTTGTCGCCTTTATTTATTGCATACGATGGGAATAAATTTGGCTTTATGCATGTCCAATCCTAAATCCAAAAATCCCAATTTACATATATGATATGTATTATGAATGCACTCGGTATGCGTCGCCCTTAAATGAGTTTTGTGGTGGATGTATAGCGTGGTTATGGCCAATAAACCCTATTTGTGTATGGTTGTATGTGATTGCTTGCATCTCGGTCTGTGCACCGATCTTCCTTCTCCTATTCCCGATGTAACTCGAAATAATTCGAGATTTCTTTCCTACCTTTTCTCCCCTCAAATGTAACTCGGGGTTTCTCTTTTTACAATGAAAAATAGGATAGAATTTTATTTCCTATTACGTCAAAGAATGGAGGACATCCTGAAGACAGCTAAGATGGTCGGTTCAAGGCGTGAACCGATCGGTTGACGTTCCAGACGATCGGTTCAAGGAGTGAGTCGATCGGTTGGTGACCAGTTCGAGGAGAGAGACAAGCGGGTGGCGGCCATGATGAGATGCACGACGACCAGGCAAACCGATCGGTTGGAGGAGCCAACTGATCGGCTGGTGGCACCCAGCCGACCAGGCTGATGGCGAGTTGATCATTCATATGATGAGTTGATCAAACCCAGAAAGGCAAAGCACAGAGTTCATCTTGTACAGGTTGCATGTGATGTAGACCTAGATGACCGTGATTCCTCTTGGCTCGAGGAATCACATTAGGATGGCCATAATCATCGCTTTTATCGTTTTGCATGTTTTCTGTGGGATATATCATGTATATGATACGTACTATGTATTGTGGTGATTGGATATGTATATGTATATATAAACCAAATCCCTCATTAAAATATTAAGTCTTATATGTCGTCCATTAGCGACACACATGAAAAAATCGATCGACCAAGCGTAGGTTACACCAAAGCGTGGTGTGCCGTCTATCTTGTGGAAGTGTGAAGGGTAGACATGTAGGTTCTGCCAAAGTAGGGTGCATGTTTACCGTGTCGGCTTTTGGGTTAGACTTAACTGGTGATTCTTAGAGCGTCTAAGCCCAGAGGCAAGGAATGTTCATGGCAAGGTGTTGCGCATGTTCATTCATCAAGAGTTGCATATGATGCAATTGGAAAAGGTTTCCTACCTGGAAGATCTAGGTTGTGGGTGACAGCCCTAGTTGGTCCATGACTTGGAGGATTTCAGAATCTTGCCCACTAGAAGGTTGTACGTTGCAATCTTCCGAATTGATGGTGAGGGATATCAATTTGAATTAAATAGTGGGAGCGATAATTAATTAAATGCCTAATTATATCGTCAAATTTTCAAATCAATCAAATAAGTCAAAAATGAGTTTTTGGACTAAAATTGCATATTTTCCTTTTGTAGTACAAATGGCAACAAACAACAATCACTTATCTTTATGATCGGTCCTTGAAAAGGACAAGCTAAATGGGACAAGCTTCCACGACTGGTATAGGACATTGAGAATTGTTCTCACTCAAAAGCGAAAGCTCTATGTCCTGGATACTCCAATTCCAGAGGAACCTACTCCTAATGCACCAAAGGTAGAAAGGGATGCTTACAAGAAGCATTTTGATGATGCCATTGATGTAAAGTGCTTGATGTTGTGCTCTATGAACCACGAGTTGCAGAGACAGCATGAGAACATGGGTGTCATTGAGATGATTCAGCATCTTAGGAACATGTATGAAGATCAAGCACGGCAAGAGAGATACAATGTCTCAAGGGAACTGTTCAAGTGTGTCATGACAGATGGAGATCCAGTTGGTCCTCACACACTCAAGATGATTGGGTATGTGGAGAACCTGACAAGACTGGGATTTCCACTGAGCCAAGAGTTGGCTACTGACATGATACTGCAATCGTTGCCAGAATCCTACAGTCAGTTTGTGATGAACTACAATATGAACAACTTTGATAGGCCACTTTCAGAGTTGTTGGGCATGTTGAGGACAGCCGAGATACATATGAAGAAGGACAAGCCTAAGTCTGTGATGGTGATCACGAGCAAGAAAGGCAAGTCCAAGCGCAAGGGAAAGGGCAAAGCTAAGAAAGGTTCTGATGCTAGCCAAGAGCCCAAGTCGTCTTCAGCTCTCAAGGCCAAGGGAGGCGTGACCAAGAAAGGAAATTGCCACCATTGTCAAAAGCCAGGACATTGGAAAAGGAATTATCCTCTCTATCTGGAAGAACAAAAGAAGAAGGAGGCGATAGACGTCTCTACTTAAAGGTGTTATGAAAGTAAACTTGTAACACTTTTTGAGGTATATGATACCAAGATGTAAAGTGTAAAGCACTCAATAAATGGGGCAAATGTTGCCGCCATAGATGGGAGTACTTTAGTTTATTTTCAGCCTAAAAGGCATGTAATGCAGTTATGAACTGCTATTTCATATTTGCCAATAGATAGAAACACTTTATTTTTGCATATTGTATGACAATGATGGCAATCAATAAAGTTGATGTGTCAATCTTTTAAAGATATGATCTTTGTGGCAATGTCTTGTTTATCTTGTGGTATTTGATATGCATAAGATAAAATGATACCTAAAATTTATAGATAACTCAAACAATCAAATTAGCATCAATCATGAGAAATTCATTTCTAGTGTCCATATGACGGATAAATCTAGACTCTTTTGGTTAGAGAACCAGTAATACATGAATATCTTGGACATGATTAATCAATCTTCACTAATGGTAGTGGGAGAATGATTATCCTATTAGGTATAATACATATGATGTATTTACATACATATTGGAACAAATGCTAATACTTCAATTGGTGTTTAGAGAAATACCAATATGAATATCTTGAAGTGTTCAAGATTATCATAGATGAGGTGCAAATTTGGTAAAGTGTTAATTCTTGATGAGATCAATGAATGAAATACTTGGACCAAATGTTTGAGATTCTTATGAGTGATTATGATAATGTATCATAGTGAACTCATGATTAAGGCATGGTGATGTCTAAATCAAAAGGAGTCATACTCTAAGGAGTTAGAGAATGATTATCAAATAACTGAATTCCTCTTAATAAAAGAATACCCCACACTAATAAAGGACATTGAGAATCACAAGGAGTTGTAAGTTCTTATATCCTTGACAGATACACCTCATTTATCTATGTGATGAGTTGTTCATGTGATGAGTCAACTATCTAGATGAATATGAGGAACCGAATTTTGAGTTATGGTTTATGACCATTACATCCTAAATGACTTCCATGTGAACCATAAGGTATGACCTTGATGGTAGCACCCATTGGAATAAAATCCATAAGTGCGAATAAGTCTTAAGTGTTAAGACACATGGATAACATTTTGAGAAGGATAATGCTTGTTGATTGCAACTTAATGACTAAGACATTTGGCATATGGATACTAAAACTGCATTCCTATGAGGAATAAAACAAGGATGTGTACGCGACACAACCTATAAGGTTTACGAATCCACTAATGCAAATGAAGTCTATAAGTTACAATGGACTAATCAATGTGATTTATTGAGTACAAGCAACTCAGAATTGGATCTTTACTTTGATGATATAGTCAAAGGGTTTGACTGATATGTCAAAGATAAAGAAGGGATCTGTGATTTAGTGGGAGCGTGTTCACATTCCACATGTTGATGTGAAATGGAAATGTTCTAGAATGGAAATCCAAAAGTGGAAATTATCTTTAAGGAAGATAGAGATGTTTCCTATATGATAGGAATAGAGATCTATAGAGATAGTTCTCGAAAGCCTCTTGACCTGAAAAGGAAAGCATACATTGGCAATCTGTACTGAAGGGTTCAGTATGCACAGATTCAGTGGGAGAAAACTTGTCCATGATACATGGAGTTAGTATCCCAAGGCCAAGTGTCAAATTCTTATGAAGAATGGGAACACTAAGAATAGATATGGATCTATCATGTATGTAATCATCCCATTATCTTGCATGTATCGACATGGCAAGAAAAAAATGCATTCATCATCTTGTATGTAGGACATGGCAATATGATGTGCTCATCCTGATAACTCGTATGTGAGACATGATGAGTGGATGTATGTCTGCTTCCAGTAAGGGTTACTGGAATACCATGAGAACTTGATAAGTACTTGTGAAGTACTAGTTATATGGAGATAAGGAAGAGTTCAATGTAAAGAGTTACATTGATGCGAACTTCCGAAAGGACAGAAAATTAATCGCAATATATATATAGGATATATAAAAGTGAAAGTTTTTTTTTATAATCGGAAATGTTCCAATAAAATCATTTAAAAGGAAATGCCGAGTATCTACGTGTTAGAGAACAGCAGTGGATACTATATGGATCTGGAAGTTCATGAGATGAACTTATAGATATTCCGCTCATTGATGACAAGTATGGAATCCTTGATCATGCAATGTGGCTAAAGGTTAGCAAAGGAATACTAGATCGCATATTACGACAACTCCATCTCATACGTGTGACGTACAACGAAGAGATGTGAGACATGCAATTTATACTGACTTTGGCAAGGTGTTGCCATTACTCACTATGATCGCACTAGAGCAGAGTAACATGTGGGACATGTTTGAAGATCACTATGAATATGATTCAAGGGTGATTGGCTCACATTGCAAGTGGGAGTCTGTTGGTATGTATGCCCTGAGAGCCAATCATGGGATGATTGGTGGGATACATTAAGATTGATTTGATAAACATCAAAGGCAAGCTTCCAATTCTTTCTGGTTCAGTCATATGAGATAGTGATAGAACAGATTGAATGTCTAGAGAATGACAGTACTCAATGACGTATGCCTTCACGTTGAGGACCTGAACGATGAGATCATACGGATGCTAAGAGTTTGTACATTCTTGTTATGTCCCTAGTCGGATGTCATTGTGGAAGGTAGATAGATAGCAATGACACACAAGACTAGATTGTGGTGTTGGTTGATGATAGAATCTCATTAGTCATGATATAGAGATATCAAACCAAACACATAGGTACTTGTTAGAGAACAAGTGTACCAGACAGACCCACCGTGAGTTTAACACATGGAACCATGACATGGTAGTCACAGTCAGTACTCACAGTGATGGTGGTGAGTGTGATTCTTTGACCTAAAATCACTACACTCAACATATGTCGTTGGGCACACTTTGACATCATCAAACACAGTCATGAAACATGGGTTGTTATAAAGGTGATGATTGGGTGGCTTTGACACATGGGGCTTTGGAGGGGTGAGTGATAGATATGGGATTTGTCCCTCCTGAGGGAGTTTGATATCCAAGGCCACTTGATGAGTAGGATTGAAATAGGCGTGTGCACGCATGTGTGAATCAGTATGTGATATTGATGTCATACATATCTCTTCCAATCCACTCTGAGATCAAGAAAGTGAATGAACGTTGACAGGATGACTGTTCCATGCCTCGAGTTCATTCGGGATATCAGTGATAAAGGAATTATACATTCGCTGTAACACCATTCACGGATTTTAGGATTGAAAGTTGTTCTCCAACTTTCTACTTTCACTTAGGTAGCACTGATGTGTGACTAGGCACCGCTCTTTGCTTGTGAAGTCATAAGTGTTATGGATTTTCACTGCCAACGTGAAATGGACCTGCAGGGTCACACACATAGGATTCAACCTGGAATAGGAGTTTTTTCCACAAACAATGTTTAGATTGATTACTAAACAAGTTTAGTAGTTCAATTAAACACTCAATTGATTGATAGCTCAAAATCATAGTGTTCAAGGTGTTGGACAGATTGATTGGAGTATCGGATTGATTGAAACCGCAATTGATTGATTCTGCACAATCTGCACTCCCAACCGATCGGCTCATGTGATGAACCGATCGGCTCAGCTTGGTGAACCGATCGGCTCAGTTGGTGAGTCGATCAGCTCATGATCAGGGTGAACGATTGCTTCAAGTGTTGAAACGATCGATTCAACTGGTGCAACCGAGCAAGTTGGGAAAGTAGGATTGGTGAGAATTTTCCTTTCGTTTCACTTGCCCAATTTGATTGGAACAAGGATTGGTATTTGATACCAATTAGAAACAAAACATGGAAAGTCAATCGGGAACTGATCAGGACCATGAAACGATCGGTTCAGAAATGAACCAACCGTTTCATGGGTCCCAACCAATCGGTTGAGGTGTCAACCGACCGGCTCAGGTCCCCAACTGACCATTTCAGAAATGAAACGATCGGTTCAGGTTGCGATTTGGTTGTTTTTGTGGAAAATCTCAAACCCTTCTACTCCTGCTTTTAGTCCCGCATTGTCCGGGATGGAGAACCCTATCCAATGACCCTCCTATATATAGGGGTATTGGGGGCTTCTCAAAGGACAACCCAGTGCAACCAGTTGCTCTGTGAAGTTGTCGTTCTCTCTGGTTTTGGTAACTGAGAGAGAGGTCGAGCAAGTGCCACCCGATAGGGGAGGCACAGCAAGGGAAAGACAATTGCAGAAAGCGACTGGTGGCAGGAGAGTGCGTTGGCGACTAGTACGCTGACAGGAGGGTGTGACTCCTTCCAATTCCTTGTGGGACAAGGAGATTGGAGTTCCAGGTGGTCCGTGTGGACTACTTCAGAGGCGGGAGGTTTCTGCCACTAGGAGGACAACCTTCAATCTCGTCAGTCCCGGTGCGACCAGGAGCTGCACAGACACCGTCCAAGACAGGAGGTGAAGACCGTGCAAGGCGCGAGGTATTGTCGCCGAGCAAGCCTCGGGACAAGGTATGATTCTACAAACCATCCTTTCCTATTGTATAGACGTTGATGTGTTTCCTTGTTCTGGGTTTGGGGGAGAAAATATTTGTTTCCGCTGCCTTCTCTGCCTCCCCTAAAACCCAACAGTAATATCTATCCTATCTATATCTTTTGTTTAGCTACGGAGGATCCGACAAATAGGGTAATGCAGAAAGGAAATTTTTTGTTATTCAGGTGTGCCACCTTCGATGAAGCCCTACACTCTCCTCCTTATTTCACTCCTGACTTACCTCCTTTTGTATTTTCATTTTTCTGAACAATGAGAAAGGAAACCCACTTTGCCCTCTATTACAATTCTATCTCCAATATCTCCCCCCCCCTTTCACTTTTTCTCTCACCTCTTTCCCCTATCTACATTGTGCATCATCTAGGGTTTAAATGGATAGGGTAGTATAGGTTAGGGTAAAGGGTTACCCCTACCCTTACCCACGTCAAATTTATGTGTAATAGTTACAACAATCACCCTTCCCTAAAAAAAATTACCCTACCTTTATTTGTGCTTATTTATGTCTATAAATGGACAAGATAACGGGTGAAATGGGTAAAGAAACATTATGATAGACATAAGCTATTTTCAACAATAGTGTGATATGATACTCACTACCTCAAACACCAGACACTCCTACAAAATAACTTTTTATAGAGGTAATTATGTTTTTGGTGATATACACTACAAAAACTAATATTTAACACAACATTTATTTTAAAAGCAAGGTCTAACCATATCAAGGAGTTCCTTTTTTCCTAATATATGAAGAAAAAAATTGCAACAAACTACCAATTATTTAATCAAATTTCTAGAATCAAATAATACTATAAAATAGAAAAGTAGTTGTGAGGCTTGTTGGGGTTTGAATATGCAGTAATAGATGTATCAAAAAAAATTATTAATTCAACATACACTAATGGGTAAATGGGTAATCCAGATAGGGTAAAGCTTCTCCTTTTACCATGTCCTATTTAGATGTGAGTAATTTTGGTAAAGGGTAAACAATGGTGGGTAAGAATATGTTCAACCTTTTCTTATCCTACAGGGTATGGGTGGTGGATAAATGGGTAATACCCTACCCATTAACATCCTACAATTAGTTGGAAGACAATCCCATATGCTATCGACCAACCACTACCAGTTAGTTGGGCCCTTCCAAATGTGTCCATAAATGGGTTCTACTTTAGTTCGTATAGTAAGTCACTTATAACAATGACATCTAATTCAAAATAAGAAATATATAAAATGTTAAGTAATTGTTCTGGGTGTGTTATTTCTATCCTTATTGGTTCTATCTAACTAAGCTAGGCAGGATTAAGTCTGATGTAGGTGTAGCTAGTACATATAGAATATGGAGACTAAAGTAGTTTTTATCTCTTGTGCAAATTTGAAGAAGGTTTAGTCCTACATTGCCCACTTCTAAAGATTTTATGCTTCTAATTTGTAGGAAAGTATGAAACAATAATGTACAAAATCTCTAGGAGAGTGTATTCCCCCTTTGTAGTGGGTATGGTGATTAGACACACACATGTGTACCATGCCACACCACACCTTGCCTCACATTGTGGGGCCAAGTTGGGATTGGGAATGGGCACATGGATCATGGGTTGTGGGTCAAAGGAATCGTCTTCCATCTCTTTTTTTCTTCAAAAAAAGATAACTACTTATTTAACTAAGCAATTCTTTTTTCTTAAATTATGTTGTCAAATCTAATAGGAAAGGGATATCGCATATTCCCGTTATGTGTACAAGAGTTGTCATGTGATTGTATCTATTCAAGAATATGAAGGAGCATAGAAATTCTATAAATAAGTCCCCTAAAATAGGGTTCAAAAAAATATTGGTCGTCTATTGTTGTCTTCTACATCCATCGGTCCCTACAATGGTTCCATTGTGTAGTTTGTCTCATGTGAGAGAATGTTCCTATGTCTCATATCTTCTAAAAATATGGTCTATTCGGTGGTAGTACCTAACCATCACCGACCAACACCTATTGTGTTTCTAGTCATCGTCAGCGTGCAAGGGAGATGACACCTTTCTATAGTTTCATGAATGGATTAAGTATGGAAGAACAGCGTGCATTAGATGCGTAACCGAGTATTGATTTCTTTAAGTTACAACCCTCATTGAATAATCGAGTGGTGTGGTTTGAGCTTTCTAACTATATTTTATTCTTTTAATTCTCTATTTGATCTTTATATTTCTTATCTAAATTTTAAAATTGACCACTAAACCTGTTGAATATATTAACTTGGTTGTTATTGCTTGTAGTAATGATTTAAAGTCCAACAGTGTTAAAGAAATCATTAATGTCATTAGTTAACATGGCTAGTCATGGTTCTTCTCGTCCTATGATTGATAACTCTATATGCCTAAAAATTTGATGGGTCAACTATGCATGTTAGTGGATATGGGTGGAGATTTTTCTCACAATGATAGATTTTTTGACTATCTTAAAAAATATGAACCTAAACTTGATGAAACAGTTCCTAAGAATGTTGGAAAAAAATCACTGAGTAGAAGGAGGGTGATCAGTTGTTTAAAGAATGTATTCTCTTTACAGTGCCAAATAAATTATATGATGTATACTCCAAACATCCTTTCATGACAACCAAAGTTATATGGGATATCTAAATAATAAATATAAAATAGAGGATCAAGGTGTTGAAAAATATTATATCTATGAATTTCTTAAGTTTTAGATGGTATAGGGTAAATTTGTTTCAAATTATTTACATGATTTCTAAATCTTGTGTAATGAACTCCAAGAAGAGGGTACATAATTACCCAAACAATTTTTTGTTGTATCAATCATTGAAACGTTCCATAAGTCTTAGGAGGCCTTCCACCTAAATTTCAAGTACCAGAAGGATGAAAAATCCCAAAACAACCTTATGCTAGATATTTTAATAAGGGAGGAGCACTTGAAAGAGTCAGGTGTCAAGGTTCCTATTTAAGTCAAACCAATTGTAAATATTATGACTATTAAGAACAAAGATAATAAAAATAAGAACGCTCATAAACCTAAGGCCAAGATTCAAATGAAACCAAAGAACAAACCTTGTTGGAGTTGGATAGATTTTCCATTAGAACAAAGATTGTCCTACAAAGAAGGCAAAGAAAGCTACTACATATATAGTTCAAGATTCAATGGTCAAAATGATGACTACTTTATTGAACCTCAATTATATGTACATTTTTATCAGACTTAAAATCCTTTTTGTATATGTAAACTGCTTTACTAGAATATATACATCGGGGTTAAAGTTCATGTTTGTGTTGATGTATCTATTTTTGTCTTACCAAACCTTTTTAGGCTGATCAATGTCTTTAGGCGACGCAAGCTATCCAGAAATCAAAGGTTAAGGCTAAGCGGATATGCAATTGTATTCAAGAAAAGGTTTTGCTACTTCACACAGCTTTACTAGGTGGGTTAGTGGTTCCTCACTTAATTTTTCCAAGTACATAACATAAGGTATGATGAAGTGGGCCTAGGCCCAATAGCCTCTGTACTCATATATAGGTGGACACCATGTAACCCTTCACCTAAAGAGATTATTCTTCTAAGTCATATTTCCAATAAGTATATATTATAATAATATGTAGACATATCTGTTGGTTTGGTTAAACTATACCCTTAAACCCAACAAAACTATCATTTAGTGATTGAATTTTTGGAATCAAATTGAACCACTCAAACCCCCAAAAACTAAGCCAAACTGCCCAGTTTGGTAGAGTTTAATGATCTAGTTTGGTTTTTTGGCTAGTCCCTTCTAGAAGAAACCCTCATAAAGTTAAGAAATTCCCCTCTTAATGTATCTTCCATGTTTACTTTTTTGTAAGAAGCCTTGAACCAATACTCGTTGTTTTTCATCATGAAGGCACATACCATTTTCTTTTGGACCTGGATGTAACATCCCTGACCTGGGTTATGCTTTAACCCTAGATGTTTTGTTTATTAAAGTTAATTATATGCTTGCTCTTATCTCTTGAAAAGTAATTAAGACCCAATAGGAACTTATGTTTCAATTTTAGTCCTTTTTTAATAATGTTGAAACAATGTTTTGCATGTTTTGGACTAAAGTGCAAATTACCCAAGTTGAGGGGTTAACTTACAAATGTTAAATGATAAATGTTCCTTAAGTGTTTAAGTATCATAAGAATGAAAATGATGTAGATTTATGGCTTGTGGCAGCCTGAGCACCAAGAAAGAGCTTATTGAGCAATGTTTGTGCATTAAAACCTAGTTTTGGTGTAATGTGCAATTTACCCAAAACCTAGGGTTCAATATGAAAAATACCACTTCTAGAGAGTCCCTAATGTTTCTTGGTATTAATTAGAGACAATAAAATAAGATGTGCATCTCATTTGAATCACTTGGGAGGAGAGAGAATCTTAATATTATAATAATCAAGATTTAAGCATAATTGAAACTCTAATTCAATTTAATGCAAAAAAATATTAATTGAATTGCCTTTCAACCAAAAATGTGATGGTTGAATTTTCATAAGTGTGAACGTCCTTGTGCCTTGCAATGGCACCCAAATATCTAAAGTGAGTGGAGAGCCCACTCACATTAGTTAACTAAAATGTAATATCCACTAATATTGGATATTATTATTAAAATGGTTAAGGTGCTTAATTTGTCTTCTTTTAATTCATGGATAATGAATAGGAATTACAAGGTGTGGGAGATGGCTTCGTATGCAAGGGATGTATGGGAGTATGTGGCACCAATTTTGGGAGTTGAAGGAATTTTTTATCACTTTCTCTCTCATTGAAATTCCCTTATATACATCCCATTTTCAACCCACATGAAAGGCTTTTTCAATTCCTTTTTTCTTTACTTGCTTTGGTTGAACAAAAGGGAGCTTAGGAGCAACAGGAGGACGTGCCCTAACCTGTAGGTAATCTCCATAGTCATCTTCATCCTTGATTTCATGGTGGAAATCAAAATTCAATGCTTAATTTCTTCTTTTCTTCATTCAAACTTCAACCTTAGCCATTCATTTCACTCAAAGACTTGAGGACGAGCCTTTGGAAGTTGAGGAAGCTTAATTAACCATTGAGAACGTGAAGCTTGAAGCTTGGATTCAATTTTGAAGGTGGGTTATATAACATGAACCCTTAAATGTTATTATTGCTTGCAATTTATTCATCATGTGTTGAACCTTTCTTCTTTCTTGATTTCCTTTTGATTAGTTATTGAAATCACCATAAGAATCACAATTGATTTAAAAGGTTTGAAGCTTGAAGATTATGATATTATCTTAAGCACACACCTCAACAAAGGAATGGGCAAACGGTTTTCAAAACAAATTGAGCTAATTCAGTTTCAAAATCGATTGAGTTGATTCGGTTTCAAAACTGATTGAGTTGATTCGGTTTCAAAACTAAATGGGTAATCGAACCCAAGACCGAATGGGTAATTTACCTCAAAACCGAATGGGTAATTGACTTCAAAATCGAATGGGCAATTGATTTCAAGAACGAATGGGTAATTGAGTTCAAGACCGAATGGGTAATTGACTTCAAGATCGAATGGGTAATTGAGTTCAAAACCGAATGGGTAATGGATCTCAAGATCGAATGGGTAAATTGAACTTCAAAACCATTTGGGTACTTTGACCGTTTGAAGGAGTTGACCATTTGGAGGTCAAGTACCTCAAGACCATTTGATGTCAAGTAGAGTCATGGATGGATGGAGATCTAAGGGTTACATTTTGATCCCCTTTCAATGGTCTCAATGTTGGATGGTTCAATGAGTGCAAACCCTAAATTGATTGGTTGAAGGAAACCCTAATTGATCCATTCAGTTTCAAGGTGGTTTGGACCAAATGGTCTTGAGACCATTTGAGTCCAAACAGTCTTGAGATCGTTTGGGATCAAACGGTCTTCAGACCGTTTGGAGGGCAAACGGTCTCAAAACCGTTTTAAGTTTAAGGAGGTCAAAACTGTTTGAAGGTTCAAATGTATCAAAACCGTTTGGAGATCTAATAGTCTCAAAGCTATGAAAGATCAATTAAACTTATGATTGTTAATGATGCTTATCAAAGATAATTATAATGGTTGTACCTTTAAGGTACTAGGATGATTAGTACCCTTTGAGGGGTTAATCTTTGCAGCTTAAGGAAGTAATATCTCAACATAATATGCTAACCCTAAATGTGTGTACTTGAATGAAAGGATGACCTAATCTAATCTAGCTTGAAGTAATCAACATCCTAGAGAGGATGAGACAGAGAGGAATTCATACATGAATGATAATCATGTAGTGATTAAACCTCAACACTCCCAACATGAATAGAATATGTACTTAGGGTATGATCCTTGATAAAGAGATCATGAAACCCTAATCGAGAAGGTTGATGTGCCCTAACCCTAATTTAGGGCAATGATAGGTGAAACCCTAATTTAGGGTAATGGTGTAACCCTAATCTAGGGTGATGATATGAGAAATCCCATTTCAGGGAATATAATGAAAAACCCTAATTTAAGAGAATGCTTCATGAAACCTTAAATTGGGGAAAAGTTATAAGAAACCTTAATTCAAGATAAAGATGTGTGAAACCCTAACACATGGTGATGTTATATGAAACCCTAATTTAGGGCAATGTTATGTGAAGCCCTAACATAGGGTGATGTTATGAGAAACCCTAACACAGGGTGATGATATGTGAAACCCCAATATAATGTGATGTTATGTGAAACCCTAATACATGGTGAAAGTCATGAGAAACCCTAATTCTAATGAGGGAATAGTGAAGCTACCAATACATTGCATAGTGCTGATATGTAATTGATATAACTGTTATCATGTGTACTAACTATGATACTAACTATGCAGGTATCATGAGATGTTGGGCATAGCCAGGTATGAGCTATGATGCTTTATTAATAAAACAATTTATGGGCCTTTTAAGCCATACTATGCTTTGTTCCCTAGCAATAGGTAATAAGAGAATAAATGGGCCTTGAAGATCCATGTGAGATGCTTGTGTAACAAGTATCATGTTTACCTTGGTCAGATGACCTGAAGGTATTAGTTACCTGATAAGTGGTAACATGTGTTCTTTGATGAACTAAGGGTTTGAATACCCATATCCCATAATCATGATGATGAGATGTTAAGGGATGAGAATGCCCATGATGTGACAAGGGATTGAGATCCCAATGTTTTATAAAGCTTTGAGAAGTATTTGATAAAAGTATTACACATTCTTTGTAGCATTTGTTATAATAATTTATGTTTGAAAACCTAACTGATGCTAAGAGAATATGGTAATGCATTTAATTAATCAAGTGAAATCTTATCATGTAAAGCCCTGACCATAGATCCATCATCGTCAGTAATTGGTGATGGTGAAACAGGTTTTTCCTATGGAAATTCCTGGAATGCATATTTTGAATATGTGGGGGTAATGGGAGAAAATATCCTTACACCTCATAGGAATGACTAAGGGACATATCCTATGTACAGGAATGGTTATGGACCATATCCCAATAAGAGTATGGCTATGGGTCATAACTCCACAATACCAGGAATTGGCTACGGGCCATATCCTGAAAAGAGTATATGATACGGGCTATAACTCTATAGCGAAGATGCCAGTATACCCTAGAAAGCTATTTAGCAGAGACATAAGATGTCCTGCATATGATCTCATACTGATCGAGACAGATGAGGTGATGGAGTCTGGCTCTTCCATTGACCTATGTATGGTACCGATGCTTTACTTAATCGTGGTCGGATGGAGTATGAGAGGTATACCTCATCTCCTCAGGGCATAAGTATGATTGAAAAATGTAATCAGCCATGTAGCGTATTTGCTCAAGGATGAAATATGGAAATCATTGGTTGATGTTACATTGTTTATTGTATCCTAAAGGGGATAAATATTATACATGTTCTTCATATTCCTTATTAGAAGAATAGATGATCTAATGCTTATCACTTTATAGTTGTCATACTTTAAGAGGTGACATTTCTATATTCTGCTTAATAATGATTAAATCCTGCCATTTAATGAAGATTCTTCTGTTCATTTTATTACTGTTAATCTAAAATAATAATGTTTCTGGTGGAGAGTTATATCTCTCGTTGGGACAATTTTCAATTGTCTCACCCCCGTAGGATCCAACCTTTTTAGGTGGATGAGGACGAGGAGGCAGAAACCATACAATAGGGGAAGGACAGCAGCAGCAGGGACAGTAGTAACATCTCAGGTGAAGATACTGACTATCGTGTCATGTAGATATGAGTCCTATGAGTCGTCTCTGTACTCTCATGTCCTAGGAGTTAGTAGTTAGTGCTTTTATGATTGATCTGAGATTTTGGTATTGAAATCCCTGAGGTTTTATGTTGCATTATGTGTAGATTAACATAGAAACCGTTATATGTATTCCTCGAGAGGAAAAGATACATGGTATGTACTTTGTGAACCAGAATGTATGTGTAAATTAATATTTTTGGTTCTTTCTATAAGAGTTTCTTGGAAATGGATCTCTTTGTAAATGGTTTTAATTTTTAGTGATGTTTGTTAATCCACTGCAAATGATCACTTTTGCATAGTCAATGACGGTTTGTTTGAACGATGTGCCATAATTAGTGGTATCAGAGCTCTAGGTTCACTGAGTCTACATAGACATAGGATTAAGGTTGTTGAGTCTGTTCTAGTGTCTTCCAATTATCTGATAGTGTCTTCTGCTTGTATAGGAGGAGAAGAAGAACTTAAAGATGTCTGGATCACACGAAGAACATATTGCTGAGGGAAGCATTGCTGCACCAGGAAGAGGTGCAAGGGATCAGGATAGGGAGGAACCAGCACCTGAACATCCCCAATTTGACCCAGCCATGATAGAGAACCCATCTTTCCATGCTATGTTTGGACAGTTCATGGCAACCATGACGCATATGGCTGATAGAATACCACCACCTGCATCGAGGGCACCAGTCCATAATGAGGGATAGGCAGCTGGCAAGACTTTTGAGAGACTTTGTCGGGTAGGAGCCACAGAATATGCTGGTACAGCTGACCCAACAGACGCAGATATGTGGCTGACTGAGCTGGAGAAGGCTTTTAGAATCCTCAATATCCTGGAAGTAGAGAAGGTCAGGAATGCAGTCTACCTTCTTAAGGGGAGTGCTGGCCACTGGTGGACAATAGAAGAGGGCAAGAGGCCAGGTGTTGAAATCGGATGGGAAGAATTCCGATGAGAATTCGTTAGTAGATACTTCCCCAAGACTTACCTAGATGAGAAGATCTCTCAGTTTGAGAAGATAAGACAAGGACAGATGAACATTAGCGAGTATGAAGCTAAATTTATGGAGCTTCTGTGGTTCTATCCGCATATGGCTGCTACAGATGAGGAGAGGATTTGGCATTTTGAGAAGAGGGTTGAACGCTGAATTGACCACTCCTGTGTCTGCCTTAGAGAACAGGGAGAGGTTTTCTACCTTTGTGGAGTCCGTGAGATGGATAGAAAGGTCCATGACTGAGAAGTGTCAGGCTCATAGTAAGAAGGTGTATACACATTTCCAGGGACAGAGGTCCGAGAGTTTTAAGAAACTAAGGTTTTATGCACCAATAGCACCACCAAGGTTGAACACCCAGACACAGTGGACATCCAGCAAGGGTAGAGGTCATAGTTT
Source organism: Alisma plantago-aquatica (assembly GCA_963693085.1). Lineage (NCBI taxonomy): Eukaryota > Viridiplantae > Streptophyta > Magnoliopsida > Alismatales > Alismataceae > Alisma > Alisma plantago-aquatica. The sequence goes on from OY856410.1 coordinate 823,601,877, forward strand.
ACCATCGAATAGAGTTCCCAGTACAGCATCAACATCAGCAACTGGACCTTTTAGACCATATCAAGAGAATAGAACCTGTCACCAGTGTAGACAGGTAGGACATTTAGCGAGGGATTGTCCAGTTGGAAACTCAGTGACGACTCAACCTCTAAGGCAGAGTCAGCAAGGCTCTCAGAGGCGATAGTTTTCGAGTGGTGCTAGAGGACGTGGACAAGCATCCCAAGCTAGTTTGTTGGCACCCAACAACCGAGCACAGGGTCAACAACAAGCAATGGCGAGATTCTATGTGATGAATCAACCTGAAGTAGTAGTCAACCCTCGAGTTGTGACAGGTCAGATGGAACTATTTCATTCTGATATGCCTTCATCTTGCTTCATATCTGTTTTAATTGATCTGGGTGCTACGCATTCCTTTATCACTCAAGAAGTGATTCATGATTGCAATATGACTGTTAGTCATAAAGAAGATAGTCTGTTATTAGAAACCCCTCTGATGGGCGCAGTGTTGCGGGAGGTGTGTTCTCCCTGCATTCTTTCCTTTTCTGAACATCACATTCAAGTGGATCTTATACCACTTGAAATGCATGGGTTTGATATAATTCTTGGGATGGACACCCTAGAAAAGTATAAGGTTGTCTTGGATTGTGATTCCAAGTAAGTTGTGTTCACTGATGATGGTGACACATGGATCTTTCAGGGAGATAGAAAGATTCTTCCAACCTATCTTGTGTCATCTATGGTAGCTGAGAAGCTGATGAGACAAGGATGCTTTGCATTCTTGGAACATGTGGTAGATACCACAATGGAGAGCCCTAATCCTTCTAAAGTTTCGATAGTTAGGGGGTTTGAAGATGTTTTCCCTGAGGAAATTCCAGGTGTTCCTCTGCCCCGAGAGATTGATTTTGAGATTAATCTAATCCCGGGCACGCAAGCAATAGCACAAACACCGTATAGAATGGCACCTGCTGAGATGGCAGAACTCAAGAAGCAGTTGCAGGAGTTGCTTGAGAAAGGTTTTATTTGACCGAGTACTTCACCATGGGGTGATCCAGTTCTCTTTGTTAAGAAGAAGGATGGATCGATGCGGCTATGCATTGATTACAGACAGTTGAATAAAGTAACCGTAAAGAATAAGTATCCTCTGCCAAGGATCAATGACATGTTTGATCAGTTGCATGGTGCAACTATCTTCTCTAAGATAGATCTAAGGTCGGGATATCACCAGTTGCGTATCAAGCAGAGTGACATACCCAAGTCTTCCTTTAGGAAAATGTATGGTCACTATGAGTTCATAGTTATGTCGTTTGGACTAACTAATGCACCAGCTGCATTCATGGAACTCATGAATAGAATCTTTCGACCTTTTCTTGATCAGTTCATAGTAGTTTTCATAGATGACATCTTGATATACAGTAGAGATGCTCAACAGCATGAGCAGCACCTCCGTCAGGCTTTAACTTTACTAAGAGAGAATAAGCTATATGTTAAGTTTAGAAAATGCGAGTTCTGGTTATCAGAAGTTTTTTTTCTAGGTCACATAATATCTGCCTCAGGCATCCGTGTTGATGCTAAGAAGGTTGAATATGTCCTGCAATGGGAATAGCCAAAGACACCGACAGAGATACGTAGTTTCTTAGGACTAGCAGGCTATTACAGGTGATTCATTAAGAACTTCAGTTCTATAGCCTTACCCCTAACCAAGTTGACCAGGAAGGAGGTTCCTTTTATTTGGAATGACAAGTGTCAACATTCTTTCCAGCTGTTGAAAGAAAGGTTAACAAGTGCACATGTGTTGGTGTTATCTGAGCAAGGGAAGGGGTATATAGTTTTCTGTGATGCATCTAAGAATGATCTAGGATGTGTGTTGATGTAGGATAATCAAGTGATTTCTTTTGCCTTTCGACAGCTTAAGAAACACGAGGAGAATTACCCGACACATGATCTAGAGCTAGCTGCTATGGTTCATGCTTTGAATATTTGGAGACATTACCTCTATGGGGAAACATTCCAGATTTTCACAGACCATAAGAATCTAAAATATATCTTCTCACAACATGAGTTGAACATGAGACAACACTGCTGGATGGAGTTAATCAAGGACTACAATTATACAATTGATTATCATCCATAGAAGGCTAATGTAGTGGCTGATGCACTAAGTAGAAAATCATCATCACCAGCCTTAGATAAAGCACAGTTGAACTCCTTAGTGTGCTTAAAAAGAGATATGCTTATCTCCTTGAGGCAAAACAATATACAGCTTAAGGTATCGTTGTTAGCCAGGCTGTTAGCTGAGATGCAAGTGAAACCTACTCTGAGACAGCAGATTAAAGAAGCATAACAAGGTGATGTTGTGATTTAGCAGATTAGGTCAGAGTATGATAGTGAGAAACGGGATGGCTTTAATGAGTCATAGGATCAGGTAGTCTGTTACCATGGTAGGATGGTAGTACCTGATGCCAATGACTTAAGGAAGTTAGTCTTGGAGGAAGCTCATTCTTTAATGTATGCAATGCATCCAGGGAGCACCAAAATGTATCATAACCTGAAGGATATGTATTGGTGGCCAGGATTGAAATGTAGCTGAGTTTGTTATGTGGTGTCCGGTGTGTCAGTAGGTTAAAGTTGAACATAAAAAGCCCGCAGGAACAATGCAACATTTGCCTATACCGCAGTGGAAATGAGATCATGTGACCATGGACTTTGTGGTTGGTTTGCCTATAACAACCAAAGGTCATGATTCCATATGGGTGATAGTTGATAGGTTGACTAAGACAACACATTTCCTTCCTGTTAAAACAACCTACACTACTAAGAAGCTTGCACAGATATATATAGATGAGATAGTGCGGTTGCACGAGGTTCCAGCTACTATTGTTTCTAATAGAGGTCCCCAGTTCACGAGTCATTTTTGGGAATGAATACATAAAGCTTTGGGTACGCAGTTAAGGTTTAGTACAACCTTTCACCCATAGACATATGGACAATCTAAGAGGACCATACAAACCTTGGAGGATTTGCTTAGGGCATGTGTCCTTTAGTTTGTAGGAAGTTGGGATCTACACCTGAGCTTGATAGAATTTTCTTACAATAATAGCTATCAGCATAGTATTGATATGGCACCATATGAAGCATTATATGGTAGACATTGTATATCTCCTTTATGTTGGTATGAAATAAGAGAATATCAACTTTTGGATCCTGAGCCTGTGCAGTAGACAACTAAGAAGATTAAAGTAATACAACAATAATTAAAGAATGCACATGATAGACAGAAATCATACACTGACAAATGGCGAAGACCTTTAGAATTCCAAGTTGGAGACAAAGTATATCTCAAGGTCTCACCTTGGAAAGGTGTCCTTAGATTTGGAAAGAAGGGAAAGTTAGCTCCTAGGTTTTTGGGGCCTTATCCAATCATTGAATGGATTGGAAAGGTAGCCTATAAGCTGGAGTTGCCACCTGAGCTGCATAAGTTGTATCCAGTGTTCCATATCTCCATACTGAGAAAATGTCATCCTGACACAGAGTTAGTTTTGCAACTTATGGAAGTAGAATTAAATGATGATATATCATATGTTGAAGGACCTGTGATGATCCTTGATAAAAGAACTAAAAAGCTGAATAAGAAAGACATATGTCTTATGAAAGTTCTTTGGCATCATCGTGGCATTGAAGAAGCTACGTGGGAGCTAGAGGAAGAGATGAGGAGGAAGTACCCTTCTCTTTTCCTTGATGATTTCGGGGATGAAATCCATGTTAGGGGTGGATAATTTGTAACATCCCTGACTTGGATTATGCTTTACCCTAGATGTTTTGATTAATAAAGTTAATTATATGCTAGCTCTTATCTCTTGAAAAGTAATTAGGGCCCAAGAGGAACTTATGTTTCAATTTTAGTCCTTTTTGAATGATGTTGAAACAATGTTTTGCCTGTTTTGGACTAAAGTGCAAATTACCCAAGTTGAGGGGTTAACTTACAAATGTTACATGATAAATGTTCCTCAAGTGTTGAAGTATCATAATAATGAAAATGATGTAGAGTTATGGCTTGTGGCAGCCTGAGCACCAAGAAAGAGCTTATTGAGCAATGTTTGTGCATTAAAACCTAGTTTTGGTGTAATGTGCAATTTACCCAAAACCTAGGGTTCAATATGAAAAATACCACTTCTAGAGAGTCCCTAATGTTTCTTGGTATTAATTAGAGACAATAAAATCAGAGGGGTTTCTCATTTGAATCACTTTGGAGGAGAGAGAATCTTGATATTAAAATAATCAAGATTTAAGCATAATTGAAACTCTAATTCAATTTAATGCAAAATATATATATATTAATTGAATTGTCTTTCAACCAAAAATTTGATGGTTGAATTTTCATAAGTGTGAACGTCCTTATGCCTTTCAATGGAACCCAAGTATCTAAAGTGAGTGGAGAGCCCACTCACATTAGTTAACTAAAAAGTAATATCCACTAATATTGGATATTATTATTAAAATGGTTAAGGTGCTTAATTTGTCTTCTTTTAATTCATGGATAATGAAGATGAATTACAGGGTGGGGGATATGGCTTCGTATGCAAGGGATGGAGGGGAGTATGTGGCACCAATTTTGGGAGTTGAAGGAATTATTTATCACTTTCTCTCTCATTGAAATTCCCTTATATACATCCCATTTTCAACCCACATGAAAGGCTTTTTCGATTCCTTTTTTCTTTCCTTGCTTTGGTTGAACACAAGGGAGCTTAGGAGCAACAGGAGGACGTGCCACAACATGTAGGTAAGCTCCATAGTCATCTTCAACCTTGATTTCATGGTGGAAATCGAAATTCAATGCTTAATTTCTTCTTTTCTTCATTCAATCTTCAACCTTAGCCATTCATTTCACTCAAAGACTTGAGGACGAGCCTTTGGAAGTTGATGAAGCTTCATTCTCCATTGAGAACGTGAATCTTGAAGCTTGGATTCAATTTTGAAGGCGGGTTATATAACTTGAACCCTTAAATGTTATTATTGCTTGCAATTTATTCATCATGTGTTGAATCTTTCTTCTTTCTCGATTTCCTTTTGATTAGTTATTGAAATCACCATAAGAATCACAATTGATTTTGAAGGTTTGAAGCTTGAAGATGATGATGTTATCTTAAGCACACACCTCAACAAAGGAATGGGCAAACGGTTTTCAAAATAGATTGAGCTAATTCAGTTTCAAAACCGATTGAGTTGATTCAGTTTCAAAACCGATTGAATTGATTCGATTTCAAAACCGAATGGGTAATTGAACCCAAGACTGAATGGGTAATTTACCTCAAAACCGAATGGGTAATTGACTTCAAAATCGAATGGGTAATTGAGTTCAAGACCGAATGGGTAATTGAGTTCCAGATCGAATGGGTAATTGGGTTCCAGATCGAATGGGTAATTGAGTTCAAAACCGAATGGGTAATGGATCTCAAGATCGAATGGGTAAATTGAACTTCAAAATCGTTTGGGTACTTTGACCGTTTGAAGGATTTGACCATTTGGAGGTCAAGTACCTCAAGACCGTTTGAGGTCAAGTAGAGTCATGGATGGATGGAGTTCTAAGGGTTACATTGTGATCCCCTTTTAATGGTCTCAATGTTGGATGGTTCAATGAGAGAAAACCCTAAATTGATTGGTTGAAGGAAACCCTAATTGATCCATTCGGTTTCAAGGTGGTTTGGACCAAACGGTCTTGAGACCGTTTGGAGGGAAAATGGTCTCAAAACCGTTTGAATTTTAAGGAGGTCAAAACTATTTGATGGTTCAAAAGTATCAAAACTGTTTGGAGATCTAATAGTCTCAAAGCTATGAAAGATCAATTAACCTTATGATTATTAATGATGTTTATCAAAGATAATTATAATGGTTGTACCTTTAAGGTACTAGGGTGATTAGTACCCTTTGAGGGGTTAATCTTTGCTGCTTAAGGAAGCAATATCTCAACACACTATGCTAACCCTAAATGTGTGTACTTGAATGAAAGGATGACCTAATCTAATCTAGCTTGAAGTAATCAACATCCTTGAGAGGATGAGAGAGAGAGGAATTCATACATGAATGATAATCATGTAGTGATTAAACCTCAACACTCTCAACATAAATAGAATATGTACTTAGGGTATGATCCTTGATAAAGAGATCATGAAACCCTAATTGAGAAGGTTGATGTGCCCTAACCCTAATTTAGGGCAATGATAGGTGAAACCCTAATTTAGGGCAATGGTGTAACCCTAATCTAGGGTGATGATATGAGAAATCCCATTTCAGAGAATATAATGAAAAACCCTAATTTAAGAGAATGCTTCATGAAACCTTAAATTGGGGAAAAGTTATAAGGAACCTTAATTCAAGATAAAGATGTGTGAAACCCTAACACGGGGTGATGTTATATGAAACCCTAATTTATGGCAATGTTATGTGAAGCCCTAACATAGGGTGATGTTATGAGAAACCCTAACACAGGGTGATGATATGTGAAACCCCAATATAATGTGATGTTATGTGAAACCCTAATACAGGGTGAAAGTCATGAGAAACCCTAATTCTAATGAGGGAATAGTGAAGCTACCAATACATTGCATAGTGCTGATATGTAATTGATATAACTGTTATCATGTGTACTAACTATGCAGGTATCATGAGATGTTGGGCATAGCCACGTATGAGCTATGATGCTTTATTAATAAAATTGTTTATGGGCCTTTTAAGCCATAATATGCTTTGTTTCCTAGTAAGAGGTAATAAGAGATTAAATGGGCCTTGAAGAGCCATGTGAGATGTTTGTGTAACAAGTATCATGTTTACCTTGGTCAGATGACCTGAAGGTATTAGTTACCTGATAAGTGGTAACATGTGTTCTTTGATAAACTGAGGGTTTGAATACCCATATCCCATAATCATGATGATGAGATGTTAAGGAATGAGAATGCCCATGATGTGACAAGGGATTGAGATCTCGATGTTTTATAAAGCTTTGAGAAGTATTTGATAAAAGTATTACACGTTCTTTGTAGCATTTGTTATAATAAATTATGTTTGAAAACCTGACTGATGGTAAGAGAATATGGTAATGTATTTAATTAATCAAGTGAAATCTTATCATGTAAAGCCCTGACCATAGATCCATCACCGTCAGTAATTAGTGATGGTGAAATAGGTTTTTCCTATGGAAATTCCTAAAATGTATATTTTGAATATGTGGGGGTAATAGGCGAAAATATCCTTACTCCTCATAGGAATGACTGAGGGCCATATCCTATGTACAGGAATGGTTATGGACCATATCCCAATAAGAGTATGGCTATGGGTCATAACTCCACAATACCAGGCATTGCCTACGGGTCATATCCTGAAAAGAGTATATGCTACAGGCTATAACTCTATAGAGAAGATGCCAGTATACCCTGGAAAGCTATTTAACAGAGACACAGGATGTCCTATATATGATCTCATACTGACCGAGACAGATGAGGTGATGGAGTCTGGCTCTTCCATTGACCTATGTATGGTACTGATGCTTTACTTAATCGTGGTCGGGTGGAGTATGAGCGGTATACCTCATCTCCTCAGGGCATAAGTATGATTGAAAAATGTAATCAGTCATGTAGCGTATTTGCATAAGGATGAAATACGGAAATCATTGGTTGATATTACATTGCTTATTGTATCCTAAAGGGGATGACTATTATACATGTTCTTCATATTCCTTATTAAAAGAATAGATGATCTAATGCTTACCACTTTATAGTTGTCATACTTTAAGAGGTGGCATTGCTCTATTCTACTTAATAATGATTAAATCATGCCGTTTAATGAAGATTCATCTATTCGTTTTATTATTGTTCATCTAAAATAATAATGTTTCTGGTGGAGAGTTATATCTCTCGCTGGGACAATTTTCAATTATCTCACCCCCGTGGGATCCAACCTTTTTAGGTGGACGAGGACGAGGAGGCAGAAACCATACAACAGGGGAAGGACAATAGCAACAGGGATAGCAGTAACATCTCAGGTGGAGATAATGACTGTCGTGTCATGTAGATATGAGTCCTATGAGTCGTCTCTGTACTCTCAGGTCCTAGGAGTTAGTAGTTAGTGCTTTTATGATCGATCTAAGATTTTGGTATTGAAAGCCATGAGGTTTTATGTTGCATTATGTGTAGATTAACATAGCAACTGTTGTATGTAATCCTCGAGAGGAAAAGATACATGGTATGTACTTTGTGAACCAGAATTTATGTGTACATTAATATTTTTGGTTCTTGCTATAAGAGTATCCTGGAAATGGATCTCTTTGTAAATGGTTTTAATTTTAGTGATTTTTGTTAATCCACTGCAAATAATCGCTTCCGCATAGTCAATGGTGGTTTGTTCGAACGATGTGCCACATTCCACTCCTTATCAATATCCATTGCATCTTTTTATCCTTATAGATGAGTCCTCTCCTTTAATGAAGATGTGACCAAGTTGAGGATCCAAGGCCAATCTTCACCAGCAGTCCCACATTCTCTCAAGATGTGAAGAAGACCAATTTCCACTACATTTGGGAAGTTGTTGTACGTTTATTTATGTCACCAAATTCATTTGATATGGTGTCTTTTATTCATGAGTGCATTGTGCATGCTTTTAGAGACATCAATGTGCCGCCATTTCTTCCACCTCCCATGTGACTTGCTTCTTATTCTTCATGATCTATGCATAGGCTTTCTTTGCAATGAAGAGACCTTTATTGTCTATGTCCCATTGCTAGTAATCTTTGATACTAAAGAGTACTTTATTCTTCATGTCACATTGCAAATTCTTCCTTGCATTTGGTTTTGGAGGAGGCATGTTGAATATCTTGATCACCATCTTTGTACTAAACCATTCCTTGAAGAAATCAGAGTCACAACTCCCCTTGTGTGTCCGCATGGACGCTAATTGCATGTCTTATTTTGAGCATATTGAAATGATACTATGGGTATATTTAATTATTATGAGTATATGGAAATGGTACTATTCCTTGGTTAGGGTTAATTTTGAAATCATAATTATAGTCGAGAAATGTTGAGTGTGAAGGAGCTTTGTGAAACCCTAAGTAGAGGGTGGCCAGCGAATCAAGGTATCCAGTCTAATATTTTACACTGAGTTTAGATCTCAGTCTTGCATAATTGACTAATTTAGATCTCAGTGGGAGTTTCATGGGAACGATGCCTCTGTTCTCTCGGTCGGAAGTGGTACCAAATTAATCTTCCGTGGCTGCTATATCCACATTATACATACACAGGCCTTGTTTATCGTTTTTACTTCCCACCCTGCGTAGCTGCCGGTCTTTCTGTGTTTTGTTGAATGATTGGTGGTCGTGCCTGTGCTGCGCAGTCCTCTTGTTCCGCCATGCTGGATCTGAAGGTGGTGGCGCTGCTTCAGCAACAGCAGCGTGAGGAGGTGGCTGTTGCCAGCACAGAAACAGTGAGATGACCATTACTGTAGGTAGGGATATGCATACAGATGCAGTGATAGTAGCTAGCTGCTTGGTTACTGGGGTGCATGTGGTGCGGGTGTGGGAGTGCTGTGTACTGTCCTTCCCCTTTCCGGGAGGTGCCAGAGCCAGACAGCAGCCAATGGGCCGGATTCACTAATGATGATACGTTACGTGGTATGAGTTAATGGACCCGAGACTTTTTCACCTTTCTATTTCTTTTCGTTACCTGGACCGCTAATGGAGGGGGCGGGCGGAAGCGTGATGATAACGTGATTATGATGGGGATCATCCCTGATTTGGGGCCAGAGGCAACCGAGTTACCGATCCTGTGTCCTTGGGGAGAGGTGGAGAGCCTTGGTCGGGCGCAGATGGCTTAACAACCCGCTGATAATGGCCTGCCTTACCTAAGCCGCTGAGCGAGTTGGTGCTCGCCAACTCTGAAGACAGACGCAACTCAATGAGAACCAGAGGGAATAAATGAGGAAAGAAAAATCGAATGCGTGTGGTGGGAGGTCACCCTTGGCTGCGGCCTGCGGGATGAATACGATTATGGGAAGAAGAAAAAAAAGCTTGTGGTGGGAGGTTGGATACGGTTCACATTGCCATTCGGTTCAAAGGATGTGTTCGATCATGTAAGAAAACAACCGGTCATGGAGGTAGCCAAGTAGGCAGAGGAACGAAAATCTTAGCGGCGATGGCTTACCAGCCCGCTGATATTGCCTCAGCCATTCTGTCAAACCAGAGAAAATTGGTGAATGGTGAACGCCAACAGGCAACCGAATGGGAAATGAAAGAAACATTTTTTCTCTTCCTACTTTCCGGAAGGATATAAGACCACCTATGAACATAATTCTTGTTTTTGTGATGATCGACGTAAAATCCACCAAGTGAAGCGGTTGTTGATCCCACTGGAACAGCTTCTTCCCCTTCTTCCATTAGTCATCACCAGGAAACCTATATCCATATTAATTTATTATGATTTCAAAACAAAATAACCTTTTTTCCCTCATATCCAGAGAGTAATGGTCCAATCTCATAGAGTCATGGTCCCATCACAATACTAATGTGAGGGGTCCGCCCCTCCAGTCCAATGCGTGTGATTTCTCTTTTCTTATTCTATTTTGTGTTGTTTGGAGCCCTTGCAAGCGTAACGTCAGCAGTAATAAACATGCCTCTGAACCTTGCATCAAACCGTCTACTGAATGTTAAAGCCACAAGCGGGAAGAAGACATAACTTGCGACGCGTGATGTGTGTGTTGTTACTGTGGGGTGCATCCAAGATGGTCTTTCCATTATCGGTAGTCGTCCGCCCTTTTTTAAAAAAATACAGAAAACAAAATAAGACCCTTCTGATTACTTTCTTTCACATTCACTTCTCCCTTCTCCTTATTTGCTATTGTCATGTGCATCTCAACCTTCACGACATCCTTTCTTCGGTGACTTGTGGGCCAACGAATGGGTTCGACGTGGTGCTCTCGCTTGCACATAGACTAGAGTCCTTATTAGAGGTTTAGTGGAACGAATCTTGACTACCAGAAAGTTTGTGTTAGAAGCAACTAAGCTATTTTGAAGACGGTGGTTGCACACCTTCCCCGCATGAAGTGGGGTTTGCTTTTTCATCTCATCACCGGGTTTCAAGAATTCAACTATTATTATTGTTATTTTCATTGATTGTGTGTCTAAAAGACAAACTAACCGTTGTGACAAATCTAAGAAAGAATACAGAATAAGTTGTTGGGGTCACTCATTGAGTTATCAAAATAGGACATAAGTTTAACTACTTTATATTTTCTAAAGCCTAAGCGGAGTTAGAAAATCACAAGTCTTCTTACATTGTATGATCCAATTGTTATCGATAGGAACATCCTTATATGTACTCCAAAGTGTACATGAGAGCATTATTACCTTGATTTGGTAGATATGGATGATCAATCTTTTTTATTTTTTTGAAAGATTGCCTATGATGAGCTCCTTTTTGGGTGATTCTTGGTAGACCTTGGGACTAGATCCGTGTTTCCTATTCACGGTTATCATCATTCATATTTACATATTTTTCTTGATAATTGATGTCTTATTCCTACACTTTTTAGATAAGCCACATGAATCACCATCATAATGAATAAAAGCATCTTCGTAAGTAGAGCCATTGATCTAGACCGATGCACAACAAACTTCACTAAGAGTATTTATAACTAAAGATAAACACCATAGAAGATTTTGTATAATCTATAGAATTATCCTTGACACTAGAAAAATAAGGTCTTCTAACACATGAAAACAATCAATGGTAGGAGTTGTGTTATAACATAATTGATGGGGGTTTTCATTAATATAGTATTGGATTAAACATAACATGCAGTCTTTGCGGCTTCAACCCAAAATGTTTTTTTAGTAGCCTATTTGTTAGCATGGTTCTACCCATCTCATGTAAAGATTAATTCTTCCACTCAAAGGTCTCATTTCAGTATAGTGTTTGAGGAGAAGAAAAGTTACGTTTATGGCCATTTTCATCGTAACAATTATTGACAATTACTTTTAAAGTATCCCTCGCAACACTTCTCACGTGATAGTTTTTGTGGTAAGATTCGTCAATGAATCTTTTGCAAATGAACGTAACAAAATTTAAGGATGTCACTTTTAGTACTAATAAAGAATGGCCAACAATCCTTATATGTACTCCAAAGTACTCCAAAGTGTACATGAGAGCATTATTACCTTGATTTGGTAGAGATGGATGATCTATCTATTTTATTTTTTTGAAAGATTGCCTAGGATGAGCTCCTTTTTGGGTGATTCTTGGTAACCTTGGGACTAGATCGGTGTTTCCTATTCACAATTATCATCATTCATATTTACATATTTTTCTTGATAATTGATGTCTTGTTCCTACATTTTTTAGATAAGCCACCTGAATCACCATCATAATGAATAAAAGCATCTTCGTAAGCAGAGGCATTGATCTAGACTGATGCACAACAAACTTTGCTAAGAGTATTTATAACTGAAGATAAACACCATAGAAGATTTTGTATAATCTATAGAATTATCCTTGACACTAGAAAAATAAGGTCTTCTAACACATGAAAACAATCAATGGTAGGAGTTGTGTTATAACATAATTGATGGGGGTTTTGGATGTCACTTTTAGTACTAATAAAGAATGGCCAACAAAATCTACCGTAACAAATCAATAATAAATGAGTAGTACTTGAAACCTTCAAGTGATTGTCTCCGTATATGAGATAATTGACACCCAAGAAGGCATGTCTTGCTACTCAATCAAATAAGTTAAACACACAACATTATACTTAATATTCAAAACATATTTCAAATACCATAAGTATAGCAATGGAAGAAACAAATCTCACTACTACAAATTTCTAACTATCGAAAACTTATCAAAATATGATATTTTGATCATATAAAGCATAATTTCAAAAACCTAATATAAATAGGCTTAGTTGTTTAGAAACCATTAAGGTACTATATTTACTCTCACTCATCCTTGTTCCCAATGAACCGACAATACACATAACATATTGCCTTAGGTGTAAAACTTAACTTGGGGCATATGACTTGACTATGCTTTAGATACGTAGACCATGAAATGATAATTAATATGGATCCCAAGAATCTAACCCTTAGACTTGTATGATGTTTGACGAAGGGTATTTGTGAATATTATTATTTTTGACCTAAACCTTAAGTTATATTTGACTGACCCTAAGGGGTACACAGTTGGTACCATGATTAGTAAGGTCGTGAACTTGGATGTTGAAATACTTTAATATGGATTAATACACATCTAGATAGATCTAATACCCTCATGTGAACAAATATGTATGTTTGGGTTTATAAAGTGTATTTCAAATGTCACGTACATCTTTGACATATTAGTTTAATTGGATCAATATTACCAAGTTGGGTATAATCACAAATAACTAACTAAGATGGATTAAGGAACATTTAAAATGTATGTATTAGTTTGATTTTTATATAATGAAAAAAGTTAAAGTTTCACAATCTGACTTCACACAAAATTTGCTGACTTAACTGTGTGAAATAGTACTTTTCATGAAACGAAGTACTTAAAACTTTTCCCATGTTAGGATATTGTAAATATAAGCCTACATGTCAAATATTTAATATAATGGTAATTTGTATTAAAATATTCTAGGATAATGGTAAGGGAACCCTTATTTTTAAGGATACCTAGTTGGTAAGGTTAAAATCTAAAACTAATATTAAAAATGGATTCTACATGATCAAATTTGTTGATATATATAATTTCAGCTTGATTGGAAAATGTCCAATAGACTCTAGGAGATATGAGCTAATGCTTGAATAGATACCCTATAATTAATTGGTTTGAATATTGGTTTCACTTACCTGTAGCTTACCCTAAGTTTGTGTTGTCTCTAATGGTGCCAAAAGTTTTATGGTATGCAGACTCCATTATGACACATTTGATTGACGATTAGATGGGTCATGGATCATTCCTTTCCTCGGTCAAAATTCTTCCCGATGTGTAGTGTCCCCTCACTACTTTTTGACATTCCTCTCTCTATAGTCCTTCTCATATATGTTTCTTTCCACTATTGATCTCTTTAGGGTCTCTTGTACCCATTCATATCTAGGTCGATGTTCATGTTGTCCCAATCTCTCAAATTATGATGGTATTGAAAAGATTTTACTGTCATATTGTTCCTTATCCAACATAGGCTCACGACTCCTTCATGTCATCTCCTACTAAAGCCAAAGACATTGTCAAAATCACTTCTTCTTCTCACTGATTTTTGTTTGTTGTTGGTCATGATCTCCATAGAAAAACCAGCTCGAGAATCTCTCTCTAACACTAAAAACACAAAGAGGTTATCATCCTAGGGCCACCCAAGCCATGCACATTACATCATAATACTCTTTTTATCCTTCATAAGTCTGGTCCCACCCAATACCTACTACTTGCTATCTAATTGTAGTTGTATCAAAGCTATTGTTATATGTTCTCTTCTCTAACCCTAGATCATTGATTTCCATATCCCCAACTATTTCTTCATTCATCGTGCCCTTTTTCCTCTGGTGAGTAGGTCATGTATGCTACTTTTATTTGCTTTAGGGAACACCTCTTCCATGTTTCTGAGGTAGGTGAACCTTCTACCTTTTTTATTACATTCTTCTCATAACCTTTTAGTTGTGTCCTAGAAATGGTTGATAGTGGGCTATAGGTTGCGATAGAGATTGTGGTCATATGTTGTAAAGGGTAAGGTGTATCTTTGCTACATGAAGGTTGGGGTTTAGTCAACATGCACATATTAGTTTAATGGGGATAATTTTTCTATGATTAGTTTAATTATTCATAATAATTGGGTAAAATAAAATATTTGTGAAACACAAGTACATACAACTTTTTCCATGTTAGGATAATGTCAATATAAGCACCAATATTTGATATTTAACATAATGGTATTTTTATAATATTTTATAATGTACTGATAATGTAACCCTAGTTCTTAAGGATTCTTAGTGGTTAAGGTCAAACTCTAAATAGACTATTGGAAACAGATTCTAGATGATCAAATTTGTTGATATGCATCATTTCAAATTATTTGGAGATCGTCTAATAGCCTAATCAGGAAAGATGAGATGATGCGTGAATAAATACCCTATAATTAATGGATTTGTAGATTGGTTTCATTTTATGCATTGATTTATCTAAGTTTAAATTATCAAAACTTCTTATCTTGTTCCTAGATTTATGGTATGCAGACTCTATTAAGAAACATCCAATAGATGATCTGACAATTCATGGATCATCCTTAACCTCACTCGTGGTGTAACATACCAGAAATAGAATCCTACCCTAATAGTTTTACCCTTTTGACTTAGCCAAACAAGGATAAGCTAATACATGTAATTAAGAGAATCCAAAATACTTTGTACTTAATAATGACTTTTTTGGATGATAATAAGAAATTAAAGAACTTAATCAGATAAATATTTCCCATATATTCTTAATATAGGGTTATATGCACAAATGCTTCAGTTGGGTTTTTAATAATGGGCTTGAAGTGAAAATTGTACACTAAGTAATAAAAATAATAAAATATTTCATCCTAGAACTTTCTCGTACGTTTTAGTATATGAAAAAGGAGAGAAATCTCAAAATACACATAAAAGAGATAATAAGGACAATAATTGGAGATAATATGGGATATAATGGATTAAAAGAGGATAATGAGGAATATGTTGTTTCAAAAATCCCAAATAGGAAATCATGAGATAATTTGATATGCAAATTTGTTTTCTTGACTTAAAAGATACTTAATGGCCAAGTATCATTTAATTTGGATAATAAATAAATATATATAAGACTTTATTACAAGATAATGGGAAATAAGCTAATAAGGTGAAATAAAATATCTAATATCCTCTTTTCCCTTTTCTTTTGTGGGGTATGCTTCCAACCCCAGGTTAGATCAAGGAGAGGTGAACCTCGACATCAAACTTGTAGCTGCACTTTTGGGAGATTTGAAAAGGTAGATAGATGACCCTCGGCTTGATCTTTGGCCTATGTGTTTAGTTTTTCTTTTTTTTGGACACTCAGATATGGTGAAGTGTGGTGTTATGCCTTGTAAATAGTTAGATAATATTTCTTTTCCGCTGCTACTCTTTGTGTAATGATACTTTCATGTTGAATGAATTGATCTCCATCCCTTCGGTGAAAATTTTTATGTGGTGTTGTCTAGTAGAGGAGTGGTTTCCCTCCTTTACAACATGGTATCAGAGCCACTAGCAGTCGATTATCTAACTATTTCAAACTCGTCTCCCTTAGGATGTTTACCTTTGTCTTAGGTTTCTTATACCTAGTATCCTTGCCTTGTGCAAGAAACCTTATGACTTTTTGGTGATCATGTAGGGTTGATAGGTTAGAGACATGAGGACCTAAAACTCATCCCTAGAGGGTATGACTTCTAGCTAGATAAATGAGAAACATAAAACTAAAAAACTTTCATAACTAAAAGATATGTGGGTAGTCTTAATACCTTGATGATGATTATATTGACTTGTTGAGATGAACCCTTTTAAGGGGTGGTGGATAAGTTTTCTTATAGATGTTTTGATTTCGAGGATGAAATCCCTTTAAGGGGTGGTGTGATGTAACATACCAGAAATAGAATCCTACCCTAATAGTTTTACCCTTTTGACTTAGCCAAACAAGGATAAGCTAATACATGTAATTAAGAGAATCCAAAATATTTTGTACTTAATAATGACTTGTTTGGATGATAATAAGAAATTAAAGAACTTAATTGGATAAATATTTCCCATATATTCTTAATATAGGGTTATATGCACAAATGCTTCAGTTGGGTTTTTAATAATGGGCTTGAAGTGCAAATTGTACACTAAGTAATAAAAATAATAAAATATTTCATCCTAGAACTTTCTAGTACTTTTTAGTATATGAAAAAGGAGAGAAATCTCAAAATACACATAAAAGAGATAATAAGGACAATAATTGGAGATAATATGGGATATAATGGATTAAAAGAGGATAATGAGGAATATGTTGTTTCAAAAATCCCAAATAGGAAACCATGAGATAATTTGATATGAAAATTCATTTTCTTGACTTAAAAGATACTTAATGGCCAAGTATCATCTAATTTGGATAATAAATAAATATGTATAAGCCTTTATTACAAGATAATGGGAAATAAGCCAATAAGGTGAAATAAAATATCTAATATCCTCTTTTCCCTTTTCTTTTGTGGGGTATGCTTCCAACCCCAGGTTAGATCAAGGAGAGGTGAACCTCGACATCAAACTTGTACCTGCGCTTTTGGGAGACTTGAAAAGGTAGATAGATAACCCTCGGCTTGATCTTTGGCCTATGTGTTTAGTTTTTCTTTTTTTGGACACTCAGATATGGTGAAGTGTGGTGTTATGCCTTGTAAATTGTTAGATAATATTTCTTTTCCGTTGCTACTCTTTGTGTAATGATACTTTCATGTTCAATGAATTGATCTCCATCCCTTTGGTGAAAATTTTTATGTGGTGTTTGGTTCAAGGGATGAAGTCTTTTCTTTCTAGTAGAGGAGTGGTTTCACTCCTTTACACGTGGCTCTTCCTAATCCCCACTGTCTCCTCATTGATCTCTGACAACTCCTTTTCTAAACACTCTTTCTCTTCTTAGTTTATTGCCATCGTTGATCTCTTAGGGTCTTATGTACCTATTGATATCTAGGTCGATGCCCATTTCAACCTAGACTATGAAACCCCTAGTCCATCACCACATATCTTCCATGTGGTAAAGTTCAATTGTTTCTAAACCTTGTAACGACCCATCTACATAAATTTTTTCATGTTAACTAGTCTAGAACTATTCCAACTTGGCTTACACCAATTCAAGAGTTTGGTTCAAGAAAGCTCTATCACAAGGTCATCTTGAATCAATGCCTTGGGATGTGAAATAATATTAAGTTATGGAACATAATGGAATAAGCAATAATGATAATAGTGAAATAATATGATAACCTACGTAATAATGTGATATTAATGGCCACAAATATTAATTGTGACATAACTCATTAAAAGGAATCGCAAAAGTGGAATATAAGTTAAGAATCATGTTTATTGGGTCTCAATTTCCTTGGGAGTCAAGTGTAACGTCCCCAGATTTTCACCTTCCCAAAACCCCATGGAGATGAGAAGATAAAATCTAAAAACATTAGTAATTGTATCAGATAGCGATGCGGAAGCATAATACGCATACATGAACATTCAACTATGATGCATACACCATAACATTCTCAACATTCAACATATTTATATTACAACATGAATTAAATTTGCATATTGAAAGAAGATTTACAAATCTAATAACATGTATGCTAACAGGATCTTAACACAATAGGTACAACCTGGACAACTGCTCACTTCCCTTCTTTTGTCCCACGCTATCTCTGAACCTAAAACATACGTGAAACAATGAATCAACACACAAGGTGTTGTGTATGTGGGTAGAAAGATACAAACTAATATGATTACATGATTGAAATAACTTGAGAAAGAAAGAGTAAAAGAAAACATTGTTTAAAGCGATAATCGGGTAAACACATATTTTTAGATGTCTTTTGATGCGTTTGTACTACTAAGTGGTGTCACACTTCATTTTTTCCCACCCCTTGGGCTATGGGGACCGAGTGTCGACCTTATATTTAGAGGGGAGAGAGAGAGATGTCGCACTTCATTTTTCCCCGCCCCTTAGGCTATGGGGACCGAGTTCTGACCTTATATTTAGAAGAAGAGAGAGAATTGAGGGAGAGATAGAGAGCTTATATCCACTTAGTAGCTACAAACTATCTATACTCTTTGTTGTTCTTATTGACATGGCAAAGATACTACAATCATAGTACATCCAAGCAATATTCTCAAATAAAGACAAGCAATACATCATAGCTATTGCACACAAGAAAACTAGTCATATACTTAGATAAAGCCCACATACCTGAGTTCAGAGATTCCTAATCACATCCTGATCATCTAGAACTTTGTCCATGACCTGATTAATAACAAATATTCATCATTAATACAAGGTTCACCGTTATTAATGGTATTTTGGTCCAGTTTAGGATTTAGGTCAAATCTAGGTGTTACTGATCTAAAATGTGTCTCTAGTATTTTTATAGTGATCTAGATGTCATTCTAAGGGTCTGGTTTAGATTTCATATTTTTCTGATGATTTACCTATTTTTTAGAATTAATATGAGGTTAAAAGCATCTAATTCCATTCTAATATCAAAAGACCTAGTATTTGGACATTTCATTAATATCAAAGTTTGTATTTAGTATCCAAACTATATTAGTGTTCAAGAGTAATGTTTCCAGGTTTTATGGCCACTATATGTTGATTATACTATTCAAATAATCTTAAAAGAAGCATCATCTTGTAAATGAAAAATCAACCATAATACTACTTCAAAGGTATGATTTAACTGGCTTATAATAAACTAGGCATTTTTTGAGTCTAGGGATATTTTGGGGGGATTTATTGGACAAGGGATCCATTTACTATGAAATATAGAAGATCTAGGATTAATTTGGTATTTTCTTACCTCAGACCAATCTGGGCCTGCCACGTCGCTCCAAGGGTGAGCGCAACTCCTTACTTGGGCAAGCCGACCGTGTGGTTCATTTTTCTGGACCGGGTCCGGCATGATTTGGCTGACCTTCACCCGCTTCGTCCTCAAGTCCTCGTGTGCATCCTCATGCACGGCGTCGTTGTGGTCGTGTTATCTAGTCGAGTTTGCAGCGAGAAAGCCAGTTGCCTCAGGCCTCGGCATTGGGGCTCCACCTAGATATAGGATCGTCGTATGCTCTATCATGGATAAGGAAGTGGTGATCGGTGGTCGTTGGCTCCTCAACTAAGAGTCTCCATCCATGGTGGATCTTCGGCGATTCAGGGTGAAGAAGGGTGGCTTAGGTTCTCTCTTCCCGCCCCATTAAGGCCGCCGCTGCCTAGGAAGAATCTGGCGATTCTAAGAAGCCTTCACATCTTGATGCTTGCCGTCTCAGTCTTCTGCTCCCCTTCACTATGCATTGTCAAGTGGGTGGCCTGTAGGGTGTCAGCAGGTGTGGGTCGCAAGGAGGGTGAGGCTGTCGCCCCTTCCGACGCCATGAACTTGAGCTTTGATGCTCATAAAGTCGTGACTTCCTTCCATCTCTTCAGGCCCTCCAAAGCGGTTGTAGCGTTCTAAGTTTGTGACCTCGCTGCCGTATAAGGTCGGGCTCTGGCTTGAACAGGACCGAGCAACAGACCTCCAGTAGAAGCTTTTGTCATCGCTCCTCCTTCTAGGTCTTAGGGGCGAGCTCATCAGAAAGCTTCGAGCACTAAGGCTGGCTGGATTCCTGGAGTGGTGAGGGTTGCACCCGGATTCTAGGAACTTGAGAGAGAGATCAGGACATGGCGTGGAGGCGGAAACATGCCCTCTAGGCCGCTCTGACATCTGCAACTAGGAAGATATCGGGAGTCCCATCTAGGGCTCCACGCCATGAAGCTAAGCCATCCTTGCCTTTCCGGAGATCGGGTATTGTTTTCCCCCAGAAATCCTTTTCGATTCAGCCCTCTATCTCACCCCCTTCTGCTACTGTGAGTGGAGATGGAGAAGGAGTGGAGTGTGTAGTAAGGATGAGGGATGAAACTCTCGCGTACCACCACATCTGCCTTACTTCGACATCTGCCTTACTTCGAGGGGTTGTTGGCTAGTTCCAGATATTGCAAATCTCTTCCCACACTCAATAATTATCCTAGGCTGCTATGTTATCGTTCTCAGGCCACTGAAGATCACAACTTGGTCAGGCTTCAGCTCCGTTTTAGTCAGAGGTTGAGGATAAGGATCTGCCATCTGATCCAGCTGGCGGAGGGCTTGGGATCACGCCACCCTGCCATGCTTTAGGCCACACCCAAGTAGAAGGAAAACCGAACCAGCATGACACTGATGTCACGGGCTAGATTATAAAATCATACTCTTATAACTCGTCACCCATTTGTTCATTTTATGAAAGTTCCATAGCATTTAAACCATTAATCTCCTCAACTTCAATTGACTATATTTTTCTATAGAAATCCCCAAACATTCTGCAATTTTAGACATAGGCTTACAATATCTTATTGTCTCTTATATAAGTTTCGAGACACAAAACAATTATTTGGTCATGCAAATAGATTCTTATAACAACCTTATATTATGTACAAACCTTGAATTCAATTTAGTTAATTATCAAATATTGGTCTAACACATGTAACAACACTTGATATGATCTTAACATACATTAAAACTCATCAATGGACACTTGAATTTGTTATGACTACCAAATGGACCTCTTGACCTCATGAGCACATATATCATAGTTGAACTCAATTCAGTTTGATAATCACCAATTACACCTTTAATCACTCTATTTAAGTTGAAGATATTTCAAAATTAGGTGATTTATTCCTCAACTAATTTCAACCACCTATAGAACACTCACGGTCCTCAAATATCATATTGGGTATCAAACCCTAGAATTGGGGTCATCACATTCACCCCACCTTAAAAAGAATTTCATCCTCGAAATTCAACAAATATCTCAATCATGGTGATATCAAGGTTTCTTGTCATTATTTATTGGAACTATTAGACTTAACATCTTTAATGTGATTTATCATCAACATCATACTAAAAAATTTCAGCATTAGAGGGAAATGAATTTCATAATTACATACTAGGTTTTTCACCTGATTGTATGAGACTTGTCTTCAAACTAGAAGCACATATTTATAAGTGTTGAGGTCAGGAACTATATTTCTGATCTTATAATCTACGAACCAAGGACATCTTCATTTCAAGACCATGATTTCAAAATTATATGTTTCATGAATGATATGAAGGGAAAGAGAATATACTTAGTCAATCTTATCATGATTTAAAAATTGGATATTACATGTACACATAGGAAGGGAATATAGCATAGGCCAAGATTCTATGAGTGACTCCACATATATACATCATCTATCTAGCTCAAGTGAGGTTTCTAGCATCATATATTAAGAAAGAGAAGAAGAAGAAGAAGGGACAACATGTGGGAGTATCTTATGCACAATGCATTTTACTCCAAGAACTTTCATTTCATATATCACCTCACTTGCAGCTAATGACGAGCATCATCGACTTAAGTCACTCAAGCTAGGACCTAACTCAATCAAATAATTGACTTTCTCATCATGAATTTTCTACCCATCACACATTTTTTTACCCAACTCTCACATATAGGATTGACTCATGTAAAAGGACTCAACTCATGTACTCAGGAGTAACCCAGCTTAGGACATGTCATTTCACATATATCTCATTTTTTCATATATTATAGGGTAGGTCCTATGACCCTCTCCTTGTGGGTCTCACTCGCTCTGGAGTTCACCACATATCTTGTCGTAACACTAGAGGCCCTCCTTTGTAAAAGAGCTTGAGGCTCATGCGTATTCAGTGTTATCTTAATTTAGCTCATCTTAAGTAAGGAAAGAGTATGTACTTTTATCATCAAGATTTTGCTTAAATTCTCCAAAATTGGATTCAACTAGTGTACAATTTAAACCTTTATAAGGAAACTTATACTATCAGAGATCAAACTTAGATAAGATTGCACATGCTTATTTCAACTATCACTCTATCATCCACTCCATGTATCACATATCTTGATAAGGCTCTAGACATCTAATCTAGACTACTCTCTCTTCTAGACTGATGTCACTCCCTTTCACTTAGGTTACATGAACACTAACTACTCTCCAGTGTGAGGGACACATTTTATATTTACATATACATAATAAAATATTATATAGTTTTTCTCTGAGAAAGAAGACGTAAGAGAAAACTGTCGAGGCTTGAGCCGATTGGAAAACAAAACCAAATCAGCAAAACCGAGTGTCCCACACACAGTAGATAGTCCAGTGTCATGTCACCTAGTGAAATGGTGAGAACAACGTGTAGACTAGTGTATCTACCCAATACATATCAGCTCTATATGGAAAGGGTTTCTGACACTTGTCTAAACCTAGTTCTCGAACATCTAGGTTCTAACCTAGAGGCTAAGTCAGAACTTATTCCTATAGAACAACTTACTAAGTTTCTAGGATTTAAAATGAAAGGTGAAATTACATTTTATGTTTCATGGTGAGAAATTGTTAGGTGTAGCTATTGTTCATGCTCTGATACCAACTGTAATGTCCCCAGATTTTCACCTTCCCAAAACCCCATGGAGATGAGAAGATAAAATCCGAAAACGTTAGTAATTGTATCAGATAGCGATGCGGAAGCATAATACGCATACATGAACATTCAACTATGATGCATACACCATAACATTCTCAACATTCAACATATTTATATTACAACATGAATTAAATTTGCATATTGAAAGAAGATTTACAAGTCTAATAGCATGTATGCTAACAGGATCTTAACACAATAGGTACAACCTGGACAACTGCTCACTTCCCTTCTTTTGTCCCATGCTATCTCTGAACCTAAAACATACGTGAAACAACGAATCAACACACAATGTGTTGTGTACGTGGGTAGAAAGATACATACTAATATGATTGCATGATTGAAATAACTTGAGAAAGAAAGAGTAAAAGAAAACATTGTTTAAAGCGATAATCAGGTAAACACATATTTTTAGATGTCTTTTGATGCGTTTGTACTACTAAGTGGTGTCACACTTCATTTTCCCCCACCCCTTGGGCTATGGGGACCGAGTGCCGACCTTATATTTAGAGGGGGGAGAGAGAGATGTCGCACTTCATTTTTCCCCACCCCTTGGGCTATGGGGACTGAGTGCCGACCTTATATTTAGAGGAAGAGAGAGAATTGAGGGGGAGAGAGAGAGAGAGCTTATATCCACTTAGTAGCTACACACCATCTATACTCTTTGTTGTTCTTATTGACATGGCGAATATACTACAATCATAGTACATCCAAGCAATATTCTCAAATAAAGACAAGCAATACATCATAGCTATTGCACGCAAGAAATCTAGTCATATACTTAGATAAAGCCCACGTACCTGAGTTCAGAGATTCCTAATCACATCCTGATCATCTAGAACCTTGTCCATGACCTGATTAATAACAAATATTCATCATTAATACAAGGTTCACCATTATTAATGGTATTTTGGTCTAGTTTAGGATTTAGGTCAAATCTAGGTGTTACTGATCTAAAATGTGTCTCTGGTATTTTTATAATGATCCAGATGTCATTCTAAGGGTCTGGTTCATATTTCATATTTTTTTGATGATTTACCTATTTTCTAGAATTAATATGAGGTTAAAAGCATCTAATTCCATTCTAATATCAAAAGACCTAGTATTTGGACATTTCATTAATATCAAAGGTTGTATTTAGTATCCAAACTATATTAGTGTTCAAGAGTAATATTTCTAGGTTTTATGGCCACTATATGTTGATTATACTATTCAAATAATCTTAAAAGAAGCATCATCTTGTAAATGAAAAATCAACCATAATACTGCTTCAAAGGTCTGATTTAACTGGCTTATAATAAACTAGGCATTTTTCTGAGTCTAGGGATATTTTGGGGGGATTTATTGGCCAAGGTATCCATTTACTATGAAATATAGAAGATCTAGGATTAATTTGGTATTTTCTTACCTCAGACCAATCTGGGTCTGCCACGTCGCTCCAAGGGTGAGCGCAGCTCCTTACTTGGGCAAGCCGGCCATGTGGTTCATTTTTCTGGACTGGGTCCGACATGATTTGGCTGACCTTCACCCGCTTCGTCCTCAAGTCCCAGCGTGCGTCCTCATGCACGGCGTCGTTGTGGTCGTGTTGTCTAGTCGAGTTTGCAGCGAGGAAGCCAGTTGCCTCAGGCCTCGGCATTGGGGCTACGCCTAGATATAGGGTTGTCGTATGCTCTATCATGGTTAAGGAAGTGGTGATCGGTGGTCATTGGCTCCTCAACTAAGAGTCTCCATCCATGGTGGATCTTCGGCGATTCAGGGTGAAGAAGGGTGGCTTAGGTTCTCTCTTCCCGCCCCATTAAGGCCGCCGCTGCCTAGGAAGAATCTGGCGATTCTAAGAAGCCTTCACATCTTGATGCTTGCCGTCTCAGTCTTCTGCTCCCCTTCACTATGCATTGTCAAGTGGGTGGCCTGTAGGGTGTCAGCAGGTGTGGGTCGCTAGGAGGGTGAGGCTGTCGCCCCTTCCGACGCCATGAACTTGAGCTTTGATGCTCTCAAAGTCGTGACTTCCTTCCATCTCTTCAGGCCCTCCAAAGCGGTTGTAGGGTTCTAAGTTTGTGACCTCGCTGCCGTATAAGGTCGGGCTCTGGCTTGAACAGGACCGAGCAACAGACCTCCAGTAGAAGCTTTTGTCATCGCTCCTCCTTCTAGGTCTTAGGGGCGAGCTCATCAGAAAACTTCGAGCACTAAGGCTGGCTGGATTCCTGGAGTGGTGAGGGTTGCACCCAGATTCTAGGAACTCAAGAGAGAGATAAGGACATGGCATGGAGGCGGAAACATGCCCTCCAGGCCGCTCTGACATCTGCAACTAGGAAGAGATTGGGAGTCCCATCTAGGGCTCCACGCCATGAAGCTAAGCCATCCTTGCCTTTCCGGAGATCGGGTATTGTTTTCCCCCAGAAATCCTTTTCGATTCAGCCCTCTATCTCACCCCCTTCTGCTACTGTGAGTGGAGATGGAGAAGGAGTGGAGTGTGTAGTAAGGATGAGGGATGAAACTCTTGCGTACCACCACATCTGCCTTACTTCGACATCTGCCTTACTTTGAGGGGTCGTTGGCTAGTTCCAGATATTGCAAATCTCTTCCCACACTCAATAATTATCCTAGGTTGCTATGTTATCGTTCTCAGGCCACTGAAGATCACAACTCGGTCAGGCTTCAGCTCCGTTTTAGTCGGAGGTTGAGGATGAGGATCTGCCATCCGATCCAGCTGGCGGAGGGCTTGGGATCACGCCACCCTGCCATGCTTTAGGCCACGCCCAAGTAGAAGGAAAACCGAACCAGCATGACACTGATGTCACGGGCTAGATTATAAAATCATACTCTTATAACTCGTCACCCATTTGTTCATTTTATGAATGTTCCATAGCATTTAAACCATTAATCTCCTCAACTTCAATTGACTATATTTTTCTATAGAAATCCCCAAACATCCTGCAATTTTAGACATAGGCTTACAATATCTTATTGTCTCTTATATAAGTTTCGAGACACAAAACAATTATTTGGTCATGCAAATAGATTCTTATAACAACCTTATATTATGTACAAACCTTGAATTCAATTTAGTTAATTATCAAATATTGGTCTAACACATGTAACAACACTTGATATGATCTTAACATACATTAAAACTCATCAATGGACACTTGAATTTGTTATGACTACCAAATGGACCTCTTGACCTCATGAGCACATATATCATAGTTGAACTCAATTCAGTTTGTTAATCACCAATTACACCTTTAATCACTCTATTTAAGTTGAATATATTTCAAAATTAGGTGATTTATTCCTCAACTAATTTCAACCACCTATAGAACACTCACGGTCCTCAAATATCATATTGGGTATCAAACCCTAGAATTGGGGTCATCACATTCACCCCACCTTAAAAAGAATTTCATCCTCGAAATTCAACAAATATCTCAATCATGGTGATATCAAGGTTTCTTGTCATTATTTATTGGAACTATTAGACTTAACATCTTTAATGTGATTTATCATCAACATCATACTAAAAAATTTCAGCATTAGAGGGAAATGAATTTCATAATTACATACTAGGTTTTTCACCTGATTGTATGAGACTTGTCTTCAAACTAGAAGCACATATTTATAAGTGTTGAGGTCAGGAACTATATTTCTGATCTTATAATCTACGAACCAAGGACATCTTCATTTCAAGATCATGATTTCAAAATTATATGTTTCATGAATGATATGAAGGGAAAGAGAATATACTTAGTCAATCTTATCATGATTTAAAAATTGGATATTACATGTACACATAGGAAGGGAATATAGCATAGGCCAAGATTCTATGAGTGACTCCACATATATACATCATCTATCTAGCTCAAGTGAGGTTTCTAGCATCATATATTAAGAAAGAGAAGAAGAAGAAGAAGGGACAACATGTGGGAGTATCTTATGCACAATGCATTTTACTCCAAGAACTTTCATTTCATATATCACCTCACTTGCAGCTAATGACGAGCATCATCGACTTAAGTCACTCAAGCTAGGACCTAACTCAATCAAATAATTGACTTTCTCATCATGAATTTTCTACCCATCACACATTTTTTTACCCAACTCTCACATATAGGATTGACTCATGTAAAAGGACTCAACTCATGTACTCAGGAGTAACCCAGCTTAGGACATGTCATTTCACATATATCTCATTTTTTCATATATTATAGGGTAGGTCCTATGACCCTCTCCTTGTGGGTCTCACTCGCTCTGGAGTTCACCACATATCTTGTCGTAACACTAGAGGCCCTCCTTTGTAAAAGAGCTTGAGGCTCATGCGTATTCAGTGTTATCTTAATTTAGCTCATCTTAAGTAAGGAAAGAGTATGTACTTTTATCATCAAGATTTTGCTTAAATTCTCCAAAATTGGATTCAACTAGTGTACAATTTAAACCTTTATAAGGAAACTTATACTATCAGAGATCAAACTTAGATAAGATTGCACATGCTTATTTCAACTATCACTCTATCATCCACTCCATGTATCACATATCTTGATAAGGCTCTAGACATCTAATCTAGACTACTCTCTCTTCTAGACTGATGTCACTCCCTTTCACTTAGGTTACATGAACACTAACTACTCTCCAGTGTGAGGGACACATTTTATATTTACATATACATAATAAAATATTATATAGTTTTTCTCTGAGAAAGAAGACGTAAGAGAAAACTGTCGAGGCTTGAGCCGATTGGAAAACAAAACCAAATCAGCAAAACCGAGTGTCCCACACACAGTAGATAGTCCAGTGTCATGTCACCTAGTGAAATGGTGAGAACAACGTGTAGACTAGTGTATCTACCCAATACATATCAGCTCTATATGGAAAGGGTTTCCGACACTTGTCTAAACCTAGTTCTCAAACATCTAGGTTCTAACCTAGAGGCTAAGTCAGAACTTATTCCTATAGAACAACTTACTAAGTTTCTAGGATTTAAAATGAAAGGTGAAATTACATTTTATGTTTCATGGTGAGAAATTGTTAGGTGTAGCTATTGTTCATGCTCTGATACCAACTGTAATGTCCCCAGATTTTCACCTTCCCAAAACCCCATGGAGATGAGAAGATAAAATCCGAAAACGTTAGTAATTGTATCAGATAGCGATGCGGAAGCATAATACGCATACATGAACATTCAACTATGATGCATACACCATAACATTCTCAACATTCAACATATTTATATTACAACATGAATTAAATTTGCATATTGAAAGAAGATTTACAAGTCTAATAGCATGTATGCTAACAGGATCTTAACACAATAGGTACAACCTGGACAACTGCTCACTTCCCTTCTTTTGTCCCATGCTATCTCTGAACCTAAAACATACGTGAAACAACGAATCAACACACAATGTGTTGTGTACGTGGGTAGAAAGATACATACTAATATGATTGCATGATTGAAATAACTTGAGAAAGAAAGAGTAAAAGAAAACATTGTTTAAAGCGATAATCAGGTAAACACATATTTTTAGATGTCTTTTGATGCGTTTGTACTACTAAGTGGTGTCACACTTCATTTTCCCCCGCCCCTTGGGCTATGGGGACCGAGTGCCGACCTTATATTTAGAGGGGAGAGAGAGAGATGTCGCACTTCATTTTTCCCCGCCCCTTGGGCTATGGGGACTGAGTGCCGACCTTTTATTTAGAGGAAGAGAGAGAATTGAGGGGGAGAGAGAGAGAGCTTATATCCACTTAGTAGCTACACATCATCTATACTCTTTGTTGTTCTTATTGACATGGCGAATATACTACAATCATAGTACATCCAAGCAATATTCTCAAATAAAGACAAGCAATACATCATAGCTATTGCACGCAAGAAAACTAGTCATATACTTAGATAAAGCCCATGTACCTGAGTTCAGAGATTCCTAATCACATCCTGATCATCTAGAACCTTGTCCATGACCTGATTAATAACAAATATTCATCATTAATACAAGGTCACGATTATTAATGGTATTTTGGTCTAGTTTAGGATTTAGGTCAAATCTAGGTGTTACTGATCTAAAATGTGTCTCTGGTATTTTTATAATGATCCAGATGTCATTCTAAGGGTCTGGTTCAGATTTCATATTTTTTTGATGATTTACCTATTTTCTAGAATTAATATGAGGTTAAAAGCATCTAATTCCATTCTAATATCAAAAGACCTAGTATTTGGACATTTCATTAATATCAAAGGTTGTATTTAGTATCCAAACTATATTAGTGTTCAAGAGTAATATTTCTAGGTTTTATGGCCACTATATGTTGATTATACTATTCAAATAATCTTAAAAGAAGCATCATCTTGTAAATGAAAAATCAACCATAATACCGCTTCAAAGGTCTGATTTAACTGGCTTATAATAAACTAGGCATTTTTCTGAGTCTAGGGATATTTTGGGGGGATTTATTGGCCAAGGTATCCATTTACTATGAAATATAGAAGATCTAGGATTAATTTCGTATTTTCTTACCTCAGACCAATCTGGGTCTGCCACGTCGCTCCAAGGGTGAGCGCAGCTCCTTACTTGGGCAAGCCGGCCATGTGGTTCATTTTTCTGGACCGGGTCCGACATGATTTGGCTGACCTTCACCCGCTTCGTCCTCAAGTCCCAGCGTGCGTCCTCATGCACGGCGTCGTTGTGGTCTTGTTGTCTAGTCGAGTTTGCAGCGAGGAAGCCAGTTGCCTCAGGCCTCGGCATTGGGGCTCCGCCTAGATATAGGGTCGTCGTATGCTCTATCATGGTTAAGGAAGTGGTGATCGATGGTCGTTGGCTCCTCAACTGAGCGTCGCCATCCATGGTGGATCTCCGGTGAATCAGGGTGAAGAAGGGCGGCTTAGGTTCTCTCTTCCCGCCCCATTGAGGCCGCCGCCTAGGAAGAATCTGGCGATTCCAAGAAGCCTTCACGTCTTGATGCTTGCCGTCTTAGTCTTCTGCTCCCCTTCACTATGCATTGTCAAGTGGGTGGCCTGTAGGGTGTCAGCAGGTGTGGGTCGCTAGGAGGGTGAGGTTGTCGCCCCTTCCGACGCCATGAACTTGAGCTTTGATGCCCTCAAAGTCGCGACTTCCTTCCATCTCTTCAGGCCCTCCAAAGTGGCTGCAGGGTTCTAAGTTTGTGACCTCACCGCCATATAAGTCTAGCTCTGGCTTGAACAGGACCAAGCAACATACCTCCAATAGAAGCTTTTTCCATCGCTCCTCCTTCTAGGTCTTAGGGGCGAGCTCATTAGAAAGCTTCGAGCACTAAGGCTGGCTGGATTTCTGGAGTGGTGAGGGTTGCACCCAGATTCTAGGAACTTGAGAGAGAGATAAGGACATGGCGTGGAGGCGGAAACATACCCTCCAGGCCGCTCTTTCATCTGCAACTAGGAAGAGATCAGGAATCCCATCTAGGGCTCCACGCACCATGGATGGCGACGCTCAGTTGAGGAGCCAACGACCATCGATCACCACTTCCTTAACCATGATAGAGCATAAGACGACCCTATATCTAGGCGGAGCCCCAATGCCGAGGCCTGAGGCAACTGGCTTCCTCGATGCAAACTCGACTAGACAACAAGACCACAACGATGGGATTCCTGATCTCACCGCCATATAAGTCTGGCTCTGGCTTGAACAGGACCGAGCAACATACCTCCAATAGAAGCTTTTGCCTTCGCTCCTCCTTCTAGGTCTTAGGGGCGAGCTCATTAGAAAGCTTCAAGCACTAAGGCTGGCTGGATTTCTTGAGTGGTGAGGGTTGCACCCAGATTCTAGGAACTCGAGAGAGAGATAAGGACATGGCGTGGAGGCGGAAACATACCCTCCAGGCCGCTCTTTTATCTGCAACTAGGAAGAGATCAGGAATCCCATCTAGGGCTCCATGCCATGAAGCTAAGCCATCCTTGCCTTTCCGGAGATCAGGTATTATTTTCCCCCAGAAATCCTTTTCGATTCAGCCCTCTGTCTCACCCCCTTCTGCTACTGTGAGTGGAGACGGAGAAGGAGTGGAGTGCGTAATAAGGACGAGGGATGAAACTCTCACATCCCACCACATCTGCCTTACTTCGAGGGGTCATTGGCTAGTTCCAGATATTGCGGATCTCTTCCCACACTCAATAATTATCCTAGGCTGCTATGTTATCGTTCTCAGGCCACTGAAGATCACAACTCGGTCAGGATTCAGCTCCATTTTAGTCGGAGGTTGAGGATGAGGATCTGTCATCCGATCCAGTTGGTGGAGGGCTTGGGATCGTGCCACCCTGCCATGCTTTAGGCCACACCCAAGTAGAAGGAAAACTGAACCAGCATGACACTGATGTCACGGGCTAGATTATAAAATCATACTCTTATAACTCGTCACCCATTTGTTTATTTTATGAAAGTTCCATAGAATTTAAACCATTATTCTCCTCAACTTCAATCGACTATATCTTTCTATAGAAATCCCCAAACATCCTGCAATTTTAGACATAGGCTTACAATATCTTATTGTCTCTTATATAAGTTTCGAGACACAAAAAAATTATTTGGTCATGCAAATAGATTCTTATAACAACCTTATATTATGTACAAACCTTGAATTCAATTTAGTTAATTATCAAATATTGGTCTAACACATGTAACAACACTTGATATGATCTTAACATACATTAAAACTCATCAATGGACACTTGAATTTGTTATGACTACCAAATGGACCTCTTGACCTCATGAGCACATATATCATAGTTGAACTCAATTCAGTTTGATAATCACCAATTACACCTTTAATCACTCTATTTAAGTTGAATATATTTCAAAATTAGGTGATCTATTCCTCAACTAATTTCAACCACCTATAGAACACTCACGATCCTCAAATATCATATTGGGTATCAAACCCTAGAATTGGGGCCATCACATCAAGTTTCACATTATTCACATAATAATTAATTTAATTCAATTTGGAAAGAGAAGATATAAGTTTTTTCCAAAATATTAAATAAATAATAAATAACTCCAAAAGAGTAAAATAATCTTGAATTCATTATCTACACATCAAAATAAGCCTACATGTCAATTTTCACCTATTTTGGACAACCTTGAAATAATAGGGTAAGTTGAGGAGAGAGAAAATGAATAAAAGGCACAAGTAATAAATAATGTGATATATAAATTCAAAACGATGTAAATAAAGATAAATTCATATTCAACTCGTCAAATATAACTTGTGGGTGAAGTTTCATCAATTTTAGATAATTCTAGATTTCTCTAATGCATTAGGAAAGAGAAAATATGATTTATTCTAAAAGAATTAAATAAAATAGAAAAAGTCTCCAAAAGAGAAAATTAATCTCAAAATTGGATTCTACATGTCCTAATTAGGATAGGTACCTTTAATTAAAGAAAGATAAAAAGGAAAATAATTTAATCAACACTTTACAAAATTCGGATTAGGAAACACCAGCCCGCATAAACAGTAACCATAGACCAAGATCCAGTATTCAGGGCATAACTCCCTCATTTCTTAACAAAATTTCACGAAGTAACTTGTGTTGGATTGCAAATCTAATTATGCATCTATCTATACTATATTTGTAGCCTAACGTGGAGAATTTGATAAATGCCTAAACTTTTTCTTCAAGTCTTCTGAAACAACTTCTCACACACCTCTACTTATAAATACATCTATCGCGGTCTTCCTCGGTTGTTTTGTGAACCTCCTCTCATCCCAATTTCATCCTTTATTAAGTGGGTGGCTTCTAGTATTCATGTTTTGATTTCACCTTGCAACGTCATTTCATATAAAAGCCGAACGTGGTTCTTGGTTTGAGCTTGCGACACCGCTCCCCGATGTCATGTTTATTTCGAGTGTAATTGGACCTCAAGTAAACAACTCTGGTACTTATTCTTTATGATCGATTAGTTAGTTTTACAAATGAATGATGAACAAAGTTTTTCTCTAAACTCTCGGATAAGTTTTTCCTTGCCCATCCGACCTCTCTTCCTCTCTCGCAAATTCCCTACTGATTTGGCTTATTCTAGTTTTGTGATTGGTTCATCTTGCAAAATTCATATCTTTTAATCTACCGGTCTAAAAATTATAAATAAATATGTTTTGGGATTGGAAAAATATTGTTTATCTAATAAAAATACTTCAGAGTCTAGTTTTAATGATTTTCAAAGAATGAATTTTGGAGAATAAATTACATGTATAAAACTATAATAAATGTCACTTAATCATATAAACTCCAAATTGGATACAAAGATATATTTTCTTAATTAAGAGAATCTAATAAATCACATGGTGATGTTTTTAGAGTTTAATTCGAATTTAATATAAAGGTGACTTTCTTGGGCTGCAATATAATCATCAATTAATTATTTGCATCTAATATGAAATTAGGTGAAGAGATCTACTTTTTGGATCTAGGGTGTGGACCCTAACCTGATACACACCATCATTAAGGTATGATTGCATTCCACATTATTTCTATATTGAGCAATTTCTAATTTCTCTCTCTAAATGTATGTTTGCATCCCCTATTATCCTATGTTGAGCAGTTCACCTATATTTTCTTTCTCTTGGTCCTATAGACATTAACATATACACAATGTCTTTTTCTTTTGAAAATCATGGTTCATGTGAACTACCTTATTTGTTATTGATCTTGTGATCATAGATATTCTTTTAGACTCTTATTTTATGCTTGGTTCATGATGGAACTCTATATGATGACATGTGATGTCTTTTTCCCACTTATGAGGTGGATGTATATATTGGTCACTTATGTGGTGACTACTTTGATATAATCTGACTATACTTTCTACTTGCCTCTACATTTTACATGCTATGTGATTCAGTAGCACTAGAGTAGTGTAATTACATTGGTTTTGTTTACGGACAGATGTGTAGTTTCCTTCTCGAGCAGTATGCTCTTTTGGGATGGAGGTGGCACCATACCCCAAGTTTCAAATTTGTGAGGTTTGGCCCACTTTATATATATACTGGGCGTTTGGCACTATGTCATTCTCTATCAGGTTTCAAGTTTGTGAGACTTGTCCGACTTTGTATGTATATTTTTCTAGGGCTATGCTTATCTCACATGCATGTAGGATATTGATGATGATCACGGGGGGGTGTGCCCTACTTTCTCTTATTGTGCTTCATTTCCCACCATGGTAGTGGATGTATATATGGCACAATCTTTTATTTGTTTTAATAGCAAGTATCATTTTATTGTGATTCTTTTCTCTTGATACCCACTTGGATAGTCCCTATCTTTTCTATGAGAATCCTTTTATATTTGTTGTCCTTTATTCCATATATTTCTCAATTTCCTTTTTAGTATGCAATACCAGCCTTTGTTGATGTCTTCTATTTTTCTCTTCTTGCTAGGGTATGCTTCCAACCCTAGGTGAAGGATGTGGAGGACATGGCATAAAATTATGGACTTAGCTTAAGGAGTTAAATCTTGGAGACAATCTTGATGTGGATTAGATTTCCCTCTACATGGATCCTTATGATGTACCTTTACATGTAAGTTTAAGATGTTATTTTGTAACCTTATGAGAAATTAAATATAGTCACTGTTTTTATTCTGCTGCTACACTTTATTTTTTTTGTATACCATAAAAAAATTGAAAATTTTACACCCACTCTATCTTTTAGGTGTGTTCGGACTGGAGGTTTTATTCTTCAAATTTTTAGTAGAATTGTAGTTTCACTTCTTTACACATACACCTAAAGGTTATTTGAGGGTACAGACCTTAAATCTAGTCCACACTCTGGGTTCTCCTTTATAATGCTAAAATGGCCTAACCCATTTCCTTTTCTCCACCTTCAAATTGTATTGTTTACTTGAGTCGCATTGCCCATTATTTTCCTTCATTTTTTCTTCTCTAACCTCACAACTCTATCCAACGTTGATCTTGATATAAGTGCATTGTGTGACGAGGGTGGTTGTTGCTCCCATATCTTGAGAGAAAGCAACATGTCTCCCCTATGTTGTTGGAACACCATGGAGTTGGTCCAACAAAGGAGGTGGTGGTTTTTAGCCATTTCCCTTGTGTCTTATCCACACATGTTTTATCAATAAGGTAATTTTGGTCCTTTCACATGATTGTTTGGTTTGGTTAGTGTGAATTCCATGTTGGCTAAAAAGGCAAAGTTTCCATGTCATGCATGAATGCTCTAATGTTCAATACAAGGGAATTCACGTCCTTTTCACATGTTCTCATTTCATTATATCTCGAAATACCTTAACTTGAGAAATTCATAACTAAAAATTTATAACTCAGAAAAAATACAAAAAATATGTTTAAAATCATAAGAATGTGCCCTATCATTTTATATGGTTTTTGGACTTGATTCGATTAGGTTAAAAATAGTTTTTTTACAGTTTGCATAATTAATGGATATTTAACCAAAGTTAAATCTAAAACCTTTATTAGGGGATCTGAAATCTAGTTCTTGGACCTAGGACTATTAGAATATGTTAGGTTAATCAACTAAGGTATGTCTCTAAACCTTTATTTTATTGGGAAATTATATTGTGACAAAAATTCTAATTTCCTATTTGATGAGGATGAAACACACATGTTGATTTGTGCTACAAATTATCATATGGAAATCTAATTTTGTCTTACTTCTTCATAGTTGCCAATGATATTGAATTATCCAATGATGTTTATTGTTGTTTCCTTACTTGTAGCTAGTTTTTATTCCATCATTGTTTGGATATGCTTAAGTGATTAACCCTTTCTTTGCTTCTCCATTATTAAACATGTTAGATTTATTTGAATAGATTTGTCTATTATAGTAGTACATTCTGGGGTTGGAACTCAGTTTACATATTTCCATGTATGGGTATGTTTCTCTCACCTAGACCCATGAGTTCTCTCAATATACATTATATGGAGTATTTGTGTGGTTTCACTTCCTTCCTAGACTCCTAATGTGGATGTGTTATGGCCAGACATTTAGATCATATTTTAATGTATAATCTACATGGTTATATATCTAAAGGAAATAATTATGTCCTGACCATATTTTTCTTTTGAAAGGTCTCTTCACTTCTTTTTTTAAACTACCCCTTGATTGTTCATCCTTTTGCATAACTCACTTTTCTATCTTCTTTCGAGAAAGAACATCTTTATTTGTTCAATATTGCCCATTTGTATTTCCCAATATTTGACCATATAGCACATACCAGTTTGAATTGTTGAGCCTCTCTATTATTGCTTCCATTCTAGGTGTTTCTCCCAAAATACCCCAAGTGTTGGTGTTCTAGGAGAGGAGAATCAAAAGGAGCTATATTCACAGTCATAAGTCACTAGATCGCTTAAAATGGCTAGGTTACCCTCTACAATTGGTCCTTATAGTTTAGTTTGACTTTTATCTTCCTTTTGTAATTCCACCCATATGGGTGAGGAACACACTATGTTGTAATGATAATAATGTTGATATATATAATTTTCCATTGCTATATTATCATAGTACTTTATGTATCATACTTTTGAGAAATGACAAATGTGTGCATTCCTTCACACTTTTAGGTATCTTTGGATTGGGATGGATTTTGTTCCTCAATAAGTAAGGTGTATATCCATCTCGGGTCTGTCCCACTCATTACAATGTCCTAGTTCTACACCCACTTGGGTGGATACATCAAAGAAAAACTAGGTAACTAAACTAAGAGATTACGACAGTCCCAAGTCCTACTCATTATACTTTCCTAGTTCTATGCCCACATGGGTGGTTACATCAAAGAAAAATAAGGTAAATTAACTAAGCATGCATGGATGTCGAAGGAAACATCATTTTGAATCTTATATACAAAGGTTCAGCATACTTGTACA
The DNA here is from genome assembly GCA_963693085.1 of Alisma plantago-aquatica. NCBI lineage: Eukaryota > Viridiplantae > Streptophyta > Magnoliopsida > Alismatales > Alismataceae > Alisma > Alisma plantago-aquatica. The sequence continues at coordinate 823,639,031 of OY856410.1, forward strand.
TGTCATGGAGCAACATGATCAACTCATCCATGGGTTTCTCCACATAAAGGGTTGGAAAAAAGCCCCAAAAAAGGAAGAGATAATCAAAAACATCATCAAACATCGGTATGTGCATAAATACGAGTTAATTGAGAACTGTTAGGAGATAACAAAAAAGACAAGAAAGTAGGTCGAAAGGTTTCCATCAAAAGAGAAGAGGAAATAAGACCACCAAATAATTGATCTAGTAAGATTCAAAATTTTAAGTCCAATTCTCCTATTGAGGAAAATTAGGATTTAGAGGTACAATTATTCACCTTAATATCATAATCTTTGAAGATTGTTTAAATATAATTGTCATGTCAAAGATTAAAATACATGCCACAAAAGCATAAACAATATAGTTTGGTCACATAACCCATCAATAAGTATTATGTTTCATCCATGGTATAAACAAACTACTAGTAAAAATATGATTACAAATACGGTCATGTCACATAACCCTAAATTGAATAGTGCAAGTAAAAACTAAAATCCCATTGAGTAGCACACTAACACATGCATATAGTATTATCATGTTGGGAACATGAAATGGGTATGTGGCAAGAAACCTCCAACCAAAAATTAATAAGCAACCAAAGTAGTTGTGTTACTTTTGCACCGCTTCTTAAAAATATGCTTAATGTAGAGGTGAGTATATTTCAGTCACACTAGTGAATCAATTAGGGTTTTCTTCACAATAATTGATCAATATGGATCAATTATTCCAATAATATAAGAATTGACGATTGTGAATCTAGATATTATAATTAGGATTTTCTTTACATGTCTAGTAAGACAAAATATTGTTATGACTATTTTCAGGACCTAAGATTCAAAGAAGACATGAAGACATGAAATGGAGATCTCAAGGTAATTATGCCTCAATTAGGTCAAATAAAATCATAGAGGCCAATTTATTACATGACATCATAATTTAGTGCCTAAAATCTTATCAAGAAGTCGACCCAAATAAACTAAACCAAAGTTAGAGGTAACCACACCTAGGATGATCATTAACATTATTTAGATTAGATATCATATTAGAATAACCCCTATCACCTCTTTAATATAATTAATTTAGGCTACTAAAATTTTATCATTATGCACATAATAATTTAACAAATTTAGAACAATTTATTAGAAAATTTAAGCTAGTAATAATAGTTATGGGTTTATAATATTAATCATTCATGAAAAAAAGTAAAAGTCAGATAGAGGACAAGCTTTCCCATGCATCACACTATAAAGTATAACAAAGTGACATGGCACACTAGGAATTTGTCCAACTTAAGTTGGGCGCTGATCAAGAATTTGAGTAAAAAATTATGGTAACACCCTTGAACTACATGACAACATCAACTTGAAAACAAGGGAAGCACAAAAAATTACCCTTGGTACATTTCTTCCTAAAACCTCACCAGCAGAGGACCTTAATAGCTCTAAGGAAAGATCAAACTTGGATGCCCAATGCAAACCAACATTGAAAGAGGTTACGTTAGTCTTATGCAAGCTCTACCAATCTCAGCAAGCCCAAGAAAAGGTCACCAGGAAACAAAAGCCCAAACAATCACCACCACCATGGTACATCCTAAGCGGTGTGTAATAATCGATTCTTACGTTAAAATAAAACCCTAATCTAGTTCACATAACTATCTTACAACATTTTCTTCTATGATTGTATGGAAGCCTATTTGTTGATTAATAGAAGCCACGTGAACACATCATAGCAATGAAACCCAAATTCGTTGAAATATTTTGATAATGAGTAATTGTGTTCAGAAAAACCTAATTTGTATGATTCTTGTATCATTTTTGAAATGCATGAAAAGAAGAAAAAAAAGCCTAAGTAGTGAAAATATCATCAATAAGTCTTTTCATGGAAGATGGTGAAATTGGTGAACCAGAGTTTAATAGCAATGAAAGAGAACTTTAGTAAAATGAAATTTCTTAACCTTATGAAGTATAGAAAAAAGTTTTAATTTTGTTAATGAGGAGAATATACATTGGTTGAGAATCATATAAGGGTTTAGGTTTAAAATATGGGTGTATTGGAAGGCTTGATTCATTTTGTATAGGAAAGCCAAATAGTTGAGTTACCTCTGCAAAGTTGGACAAAATTTTAGTGGTCAATTGGTCAAGGTCAACTGATCTTTGGTTGTAGTTTGTTCAAGGTCAACTATCTATTGACTAGTTGGGTTAGTAAGTCAATTGAGTATTCAACAAGTCAGACCAACTTGTTGCTACCGAACCAATTCTTATCAATAATGATCATGACAATAACCAATTTTGATCATAGAGACCAAGTGGTTAGACTGATTACCCAAAAAGTCGAAAGAAAATTAATATTTGTTAGAATAAAAAATAAAATTGATTAGTTTCATAGAAATTATAGGTATATATACATAAATCGCGTAGACCCAACCTGACTCTTGAACATTTGCTACATCTTCCCCCATCATTCACCACCCCTCCCATGAACTTTATGTTGGATTTATACCCTAATAGCCATCAACTGATGATTGTAATGGGATATTTGTGGCATCCAACTCACAAAAACATGATTTACTTAAGCGGAATCATTTGTTAACAGTGGAATTACTGAAAATCACTAAAAATTAAAACTTTTTACAAAGAGATCCAAACATAGAAAAACTCTTTCATCAAGAACCAATGTATAAATTTACATCTTGGTTCATAAGTACATAACTTGTACCATCCCTTCCCGAGGATTACAAATGTCAACTGCCTTATTAACATTATTTGCAGACAACATAAGAACCTCGAGGCATCAAGCCAAAATCTCAGATCGATTCATTAAAAGCACTAACTACTAACTCCGAGGACCTGAGAGTACAGAGACGACACATAGGACTACTATCTATATGACTTGACAAACAGTATCTCCACCTGAGAACTCACTATTGTCCCTGCTGTTGTTGTCTTTCCTCTGCTGTAGGGATTTCTATTTCTTGTCTGCGTCCACCTAAAAATGTTGGATCCCATGGGGGTGAGACAATTGAAAATTGCCCCAACAAGAGATATAACTCTCCGCCAAAACATTATTATTGCAGTTATTTAAATAAAACTGAGTAGGGAAATCTTATATATTTAACAGTAGATGGATCACTGTATGAACAAAGTAAAGTAATCTCCTTTCCTAAGGAGGACATTGCATCTACCCATGGTAGAGTTGTAATTCATTCATCTACTTGCAGTTAATGTAAAGAGATATAAATAACATCTATCAACTAGAGATGCATAAAAGAAATGTAACATCAGCCAGTAAATTTCTGTATTCAATCCTTAAGCAAACATGCTATACGGTTGATTACATTTTACAGTCACACTTATTCCCTAAGGAGATGAGGTATACCACTCATACTCCAACCGACTACTGTGAAGTCAAAATCAGTACCATACAAGGTCAATGGAAGAGATGGCTTCCAAGACCTCCCACATCTCGGTCAGTGTGAGATCACATGCAGGACATCTTGTGTCTCTGCTACATAGCTTTCCAGGGTATACTGGCAACTTCACTATAGAGGCAGGTTCAGCTGCACTCTCTTCACAATCGAGAGATTTCATGTTTACCTCCATCGTGATACATCCATCCCAATCTTTGGGAGATTCGTGATACATCCATCCCAATCTTTGGGAGATTCGTGATGCATCCATCCCGATACATATAATGAAGGATTGAGAGGTTTAATGTTTACCTTCCATCAATTCCCCCAAGAGGACGTAAGGATATTTTCACCCATTGATCCCCCACATATTCAAAAATATGCGAACTCTGGGTTTTGCCGCAGAGAAACCCATTTCACCATCACCAAATTACTGACGATGATGGATCTATGGTCAGGGCTCTACATGATATGATTTCACTTAAATAATTAAGTACATTATCATATTCTTTTAGCATCTAATCAAGTTCTCAAACATAACTTATTCAAACAAATGCTACAAAGATACATGTACTATTTCATCAATCATTTCTCGGTCTTTATAAGACATTGGGATCTCAGTCCCTCATTTTAATACTGGGAATTCTCATCCCTCAACCACATAATTACCATGCTTATCAAATCTGGGTATTTAAACCCTTAGTTCATCACTGAACACTGTTACCACTTGTTAGGTAACTATTACCTCTAGGTCCTCAGACCGAGGTATACATGATACTTGTTACACAAGCATCTCACATGGCCCATAAGGCCCATTAAGTCTCCTTGTCACCTTTCACTAGGCAACAACTTATTTGTATGGCTTATAAAGTCCATGCACATTTTGTTACTTTTACTAAGAAGCAAAAACATATTGGCACACAAGGCCAATACACAACTTATTACCTCTTACTTAGCAACAATAACATATTGGCACATAAGGTCAATGTACATCTTATAATACAAGAGTAACACCTTTATTCCCTTAATAGGGTTAGGGTTACTATTCACATCAAGGTTGGGTTTCTCATATCCCATTTCACATTATTTGGGGTTTTGTATTCATATTATCAATCCAACCCTAATATATTTCTCCACTCCTCTAGGAGCATCTTTTGATATCACATGTATTCACTTAAACTAATTACTTTCATCATATATCAGTAATGATTATCAATATAAGGTATGAGATAATTTCTCATCCTTTCCATGGTATGATTATATCATACTCATTAGTTTGGCTTATCCTTTTCTCAAGGTATATAGCCCATGCTTATCAAAATACATCAAACCCATTACATCTTATAGCACTAGTACATAACCGACATTTAGTGTCGGTTATTTAAGGCCTTTAGTGTCAGTTTTTAAGCGACACCTATGTGGGCGCCGCTAAAAGCCCAACCGTTACACGTCGGTTCTCAAACCGACGCCACAACCCTTCGCGTGCCACCGAAAACGCGCCAGTAGGGGGTATAGGTGTCGGTTATTAGCTTAGAAACCGATGCCATATACCTTCGCACCACAGAAAGGGTGCCATCTGGGGAACTATCAGCATCAGTTTATTAGTGATAACCGACACCATCTCATCCGCTGCCACGGCCGTGCTGACCAGCATGCCCGTGGTGTCTGGTCTGCTACCACGGCCGTGGTGTCTGGCCTCATTAGGGAAATCGGCGTCGGTTACTAGTAGGGCAACCGACACTGTAACCATATGTCATCGGTTTTATACAAATAACCGACGCCTATTTTATGTCTGGTCCACTGCCACAGCCGTTCTGGCCAGCACAGCCATGGTGTCTAGCCTCATTAGGGAAATCGACGTCGGTTACTAGTAGGGCAACCGACACTGTAACAATATGTCATCGGTTTTATACAAATAACCGATGCCTATTTTATGTTTTTTTTCTGTCAGTCTACAGACCTGTTGTGGCTGGTCGCAGGATAAGAAACATGTAGTTCAGTTATGAACTGTATGTTTTACGACATCCATTGATATCAGCCAACAACAGGCCACAAACCTGCAAAATTAACATGATGGAAAATAATATTTATATGTGATTCACACTCATATATAAGAACATTTAATTCATATTATTTTTTCATCACACGCATGTAGAAACCAGTAGCAACCTGCAGTTCCATTTATTTCATTTCTTTTCACATTCAGACACATGTAGAAACATTCATGTATTGATGATTTTCACACACATATGACAATTCATAAAAATTCATTCACATTCACACAAAATTAATTAGGAGAACAAATTTATTCTTTATTCATCATTGTCATCATTGTCATCATTGTCAGCAAAATTATATTTAAAAATTCCCACTCTTTGCAGGGCTTTTTCCCAATCTTCTCTTACAGCATCTAATTCATCTCTCGTATAGGGAGCATGTACATCGAAATGCTTTGCACATGTGTTGAAGTCCTCAGTTTTAAAGACCTACAAAGAGAATGACGTATATATATAATTATAATAATATATAATAAGATTCATATATTTCATATTATCTAACGAGACTATGTATAATACCTGTTGTATGTTATCGATTTCCAATACGGCATGTTTGATGATTAGGACCATAAATCGCATCACATAGTAGGCACATGCCCAGCCGTTGTCTTGTGTAGCACACTATAAATTGAAACATACAAAATATTCAAAAATACAAATAAGCACAGTTCACATAAATAATATATACATTGGAGTCAGGAAATTACTTTCACATTCTCCCAAATGAGTGTCAGATTTTTTTTCCCTGGGGACCTTTCCTCCAACTTTTTTGTACTCTTGTAAAGCCCTATATATGTTAATGTAACACATTAAATTGCATAATTAAATAGTAATGCAGTAACAGATGTTAACAGATATAAAAACATAAAATATTTCTCACGAGAATAATGGCCTTTTAATTGCATGTCCATATAATACATTCAACTCACTCCCCGCAGGATCTAGATAATAGACGGTGAATGTCTTGGGGACAATAACTAATAACTCCCAATGCTTAGCACTATAGGTAAGAAAGTAGAAAATTAATAACTCAATATCTGCAATAAAAATGTAATTTGCTTAAGTCCAAATTACAAGCAAAGTAAACTTACTCGACATTGAATGGAGCTATTATCACTGTCTTATTATTTTTACCAAAATATTTAAAAGCATCACAGCAGTATGAAGTAACTGAATACGGGTCTGTATCTACAAGACTAATCAAAGATGGAATCAAAAATCCCACATGGGAAAACCCAAAATTTGTACATGTCTTGTGTAAGTGGCTGCAAAACATGTATTACGTATGCATTAATATATAAGAAACCAGATTGCCATATATAAAACAAGGTATATGGATGTATAAACCAGATTTCTGTATGCATTAATCTCACCATATCCACAGCTCTATCATAGATGTGTTCAGCCATTCATAACTAAACAACTCCAAAATATCTTGTATAAATATGTTATTTCCGAATGTTTGACCTACATTAATACGTATCCAGAACTTCTATTACGTATGCATTAATACGTATGCTAAACTTGTATAAATAGATTTTTATCGTATGATTTATCTACAACATTCTCCGGAATAGTAACATTTATAGGGCAATTTGGATTATGTTCGTCGATCCATATTGTCACACTCCTACAATTAGGACCTATCGAGGTGTGTAGGTCCCCTGGAAGCCAACTTGGTAGTCGAGGAGGTGGAGACCGAGATGTAGCGGGTCTCGTCTTTTTGACCTGTATATATAATTTCATATCAATTGACTCATATATATATACACACTAACAAATTAAAGTAATGAAAATTTATCATACAATATCAGTATAGAGGACATCCGCTTCGGGCCACAGTATCACTCCACCTACTGCCTCACCAAGTGTTTCAACATCTGGGTGTTCATGAGGTAGTACAAGATTCATCCAACCAGCGAGTATATGTATCGGGATCACACGTACCATGCCATCTGGTACTGGACTCCCATGAAACATGCACCCTTTAAGGGGTGGGTAAGCCAATGCCTCTGCAATGATATATCCTTCACTTTTTCGTCGGCATGGCTTCAACCCCTACAAATTTACATAAAGAATGTTATATGCATATATGCACAAACATATCATCTTGAATAGACTAGCTATTATATATGCCATAAAAATACTCACAGAGGACGTGCTAGGTTGTGGGTATATAGGATTACTCCCAACCTCTGCAGTACGAGCAGTAGGAGAAGAGAGGTCCGCTATATGTACTGTCTGAGTGGTAGTCTGAGACGCCTGCCACTTGTTAATTGCTTCATGGAGTCTTTTATCAACTACTTCCTCGACTCTCCTATCAATTAAGGAATCTACCTATACATGGATAAAAGAAATGCTAGTTTCTGATTATTGAATTCCCTTTCGCAATAACGTTCTAAAATAAGAATAAGTTACCTCAGCTTGTGAAAGTCCCACTTTTAGGACAGGTTTGCGCTGGGATGGCCCAAAGAACGCTTTGATGCCCACACCAACGCCTTCACCCCTTACACGTCCAGGATGCTCTGGGTTACCCGGAGCAACTGTCAGTTCATCCCTTGTACCCTAAGGGATGAACTTGCCTTCCTTCCTCTGCTCGTGCAGCTCCCGCTAATCACCATCAACAAAAATTCGTACGTAAAATAACAATAATCAATATCAATAGATTGCTCTAAGAGTTGATTTTTACCATTTTTTCAGCCGCCTCAGTGGTTGTGGGCTTTGGTATCTCTCCCTTCTTGTTTTGCCTCATAGCTGTCCACATAGCATGGTGAGGCAGAGGTGCGGGAGCAGCAGTAGAGGACTCTGCAGTCTCCTGAGTAGCAGTAGGCTGAGTAGACTCAGCCTGTAGTCTTTGGCAAATGCATGCATATCCTCTTGGACCCATTGTGTGGTCGTGCACATTCATTGCACGCCTTGCTCGTTGAGCATCGCTGATAGCCTAGTTAGTTAGCACATTGATTTGGTTAGTAACACTAAAGGTTAATCTTGAATAGGTGAATACATAAAAAGGTATATTAATTAAATTGGGAGTGGCGCTTAATACCTTGAATTCATCTATTTTTCTTTGGGTAACAAACTCCTCCCAGTCTTTAGGGTCCAAGTAGTTCCATTGTTGTGTGGCTTCCTTCTTCCTATATTTATTTTTCAAAAAGAATACAAACAAAAATTATTAGTGTAGAGTTAGTGAAATATTGATCAATGTCTAGAATTGGAATCAATCAAAAACCTATTCTCAGCATCGCGTATGTAATCTCAGGTGAGATTGGTCCTATAGTTCCTTAAGACCCTCCCACAATGTTGCATCACACATTTATGATGCAGCTTTTCATACAGATCAAATATGCTCTACAAATTAAATAGAATTGCTATTAACTAGTATCCTAAAAATTAGTAATCTACACAAATAAAATTACAAATAATAATAACTCACGCATAGTTCCGTCCATATGTGGTCTTTCTTCCCCTTAGGAACTTTATGCCATGATTCTAGGATAGAACTGCAATGGCTGCGAGTAAGAACCCCAAGATATGAAACAAATGAGTTGCGGTTCACTCCATATGGATTTCCTACCTGATCGAAATCCACAGCCAATTTGGGTCCATTGCCCCTTTGATGTATTAACTTGTTCATCATTGTGATGCCCCTCACTTTCTCAATTTTCTTTTGCTGCTCATCAAGTGCTGTAATTTCTTCAGGGGGTACATCACCAACCTAAAATTTGATAAAAAAAACATACATAATATAATTATAAATGAACATATAGATAGAAACCTCAGGGATATATTCTTAAAACTTACATTGTCAGGCGGTGCAAGCACGTCCTCACCCTCAAGGGGATCATCAGCACAGTCATCATGGGAATGCCCAGCCATCTGAAAGTTCACATTCAAATTATAAATTTCACATTGTAAAGTAACACTAATTGTAAAGTTGACATTGTAAAGTACACATTCACATTGTAAAGTAATTCACATTGTAAAGTTCACATTCACATTGTAAAGTTCACATTCACATTGTAAAGTAATTCGCATTGTAAAGTCCACATTCACATTGTAAAGTTCACATTCAGAAAAATAAAACATAATAAAAATATAAACATCCATGCCTCTAATATTGTGATCTTTTATCAATTAACAATCCTTCATTATGATCCCCGCGAACATACAAGTCATTGTGATCCCCAGCTTCAATGTTTGGTGGTGTTGGCAACCCAACTGAGAATGCACTAGAGTCATCATACTTATCATAGTACTCTTCTTCATCTATAGGTTCTTCAATGAACTATCTTTTACCATGAAGAACAACCGGCCATTTATCATTTGCAGGATCATCGATATAAAATACTTGTTTCGCCTGTGATGCCAATATGAATGGTTCACCCTTCTCGTCAATCTTTTCAAAGTTCACTAACGTGAAACCCAATTCATCCACTATAACTCCTTTTTTGTTGTCAACTCAATTACATTTAAAGAGCGGAATTATGAAATCTACATAGTCAAACCCCCATATGTCTTCAATGAAACTGTAATATGACATTTTAGCTTCACGTGGACTTTTATCCTTTGCACTTGCAAAAAACAATGAAGACGCTTGAAGGGTGACCCCTCTATTTTGGATGACACTCTTATCATCTTGACGCTTTGTGTAATATGAGAAACCATTTATGTCAAACCCTTCATAAGACATAACATTCAATTTTGGTTTAAAGGTGAGGCATTTGATGGTTTCAGTAAGATTATCTGGTGTTTGAGATAGTTGATGTAAGACTTTATCTTCAAACCACTTAATAAATGATTTTTATGCTCTCTAGCAAGCCACATTGTATTGGCTCGAGGATATTGTCTCTTGATGAAATTGGTATGTTCCTCGATATAAACACTCACTTCATCCATGTTGTGTAAAATATACAAGTGACCTTGCTCCAACTGCTCACGGCTGATTACTTTCACCCGTGATTCCAAAACTCATTTCACCTTTAAAATGATCATGTATCGTTCAAAGGGATACATCCAATGCAAGAAAATTGGTCCCAACATTTTCACTTCCCTAGTCAAGTGGACAACAAGATGTACCATGATATCAAAGAACGACGGAGGAAAATACATCTCAAGCTGACATAGGGTAACAACCACTTCTCTTTGCAAATTATCGAGAGTATCAAGGTCAATAACTTTGCTACACAGACTATTGAAAAAGAAATAAAGTATGGTGATTGCAAACCTTACATGCTTCGGAAATATAGATCTAATTGCCACAGGCAATATTTGTTGCATTAGAGTGTGACAATCATGAGATTTAAGACCTATCAACTTCAGATCTTTCATTGATACCAATGTATGGATGTTGGATGAGTAACCCTGTGGCACCTTAACATTTACCAAGCATTCACAAAATGCTTTCTTCTCCTTTCTAGACAACGTGTAACAAGCGGGAGGTAAGTATGTTCTCCGATCGCTACTAACTACTTCTATTAATTCTATCCTTATTCCCATTTCACGTAGGTCCATTCTGGATTTTATCCCATCTTTAGTCTTACCTGGTATATTCAACAGAGTATCGATGACACTATCACATACATTTTTCTCAACGTGCATGACATTGATAACTCCAATAAGGAAGATCCCAAAATATCGACTTCTTCTTGAATAAAGACTTATCACTCCTTATGGCCATCGTACATTGTGATCTCTTACCAAATTCATTGGTGATGTCTTTCACTCTTTCATAAACATCATCCCCTGATATAGGTTTAGGTGCACTACATTCCTCATTTCGTCCATTGAATGCTTTGCGCAACCTACGATATGGATGAAATTTTGGAAGAAACCTTCGATGAGCAAGATATAAAGTCTTGCCGCCATGTTTTAGTCATATTGAATCAGTGTAACATCCCAACATTTGGGCCCAGGCATTACAATCAGTGTTCTCTTCACATATAGGACACGCTTTAGATCCTTTGACACTATATCCAGACAAATTTCCATATGCTGGAAAGTCATTCACAGTGCAAAACAACATAGCGTGCAAACAAAATGTCTCTCTCCATGAAGCATCGTAGGTCATCACACCTTCACCCTAGAGCTTCTTCAAGTCATCAATCATAGGTTCAAGATAAACGTCGATATCATTTCCAGGTTGTTTAGGGCCTGATATCAAAAATGACAGCATAACATACTTATTTTTCATACACAACTAGGGAGGAAGATTGTATATAACAAGCATAACTGGACAAGTGTTATGTTGGCTGCTCAATGTCCCATACAGATTCATCCCATCTGTACAAAGCCCAAGTCTTAGATTCCTATCCTCTTCACAGAATTCAGGGTACAATAAATCAATCTTCTTTCACTGTGGGGAATCAGACGCATGTCGTAGGATCCCATCATTATTTTTCTTAACATCTGCATGCCACTTCAAATTCTTCGCATCTAAAGGATTGGCAAACAAGCATTGAAACTGTGGTATTATAGGTAGATACCACATCACCTTGGCGGGAGAACCAGTTTTGGACTCCCCCAAAGTCGTCAATTTATACCTTGACGCACCACATTATGGACAATCTTTCAAACCCACATAGTTCTTTTGAAATAATACACAATCATTCTTGGATGTGTGTATCTTCTTGGCCTCCATTCCCATTGGGCACAACAATTTCTTTAACCGATATGTTGAGATCGGCAGCTCGTTTCCTTCAGGAAGAATTTCTTTCAACAAAGACAACAATGACGTGAAGCTTTTATCGCTCCATCGATTGTTAGCTTTCAGTTTATACAATCTCAACACAACGCTAAGCTTCATAAACTTACAACCCATATATAACGGTATCTCAGCATCATGCATAATGTTTCTAAACATGGGAGGTGGATCAGTTTCGGTGTGGTCTACCCCACAACTATCCAGCATCGCATCAACGATGTCTACTGGAACTGATTTGTTCACATCTACATCATCGAAGGCAATTTCTTCTTCCACACAAGAACTGCTATCGACATCCACTAGTTTCGGGTTTGAAATCTCTCCATGCCAGTACCATTCTGTATAGCCTTGTATAATCCCGTTGCACATGACATGACTTCTGATTTCGTCACCAGTGCTGACTTTCAAGTTGTTACCGCAATGCCTACATGGATAGTAGAACCTATCTCTAGGTTGTTTCCTATGTTCCTCGACAAATCTAATAAACTGGTCAAGACCAGATATAAACTCTGGGGTGCAGCAATTGCGAATGGACATCCATGATCTATCCATTCTATGATCAAAGAGAAAACAAGCTATATATTACAACAAGATTAGGGTCCAGGGTTAACAGATTAGAGTTTATGCACGGTTAAAACTTTATGCCAACAAATACATGTGTTGTCATTCTTATATATAATAAATGTGTACCACCTATCCCATTCTTGAACACCTAATCTCACTAGTAAGTGTATAATGTGTATTGGGTTTTCAAGAAAATTTTGGCAGCATTTCCCCGTTGTTCTCTATGTACATATGTACTTAGAGAACAAACAGGGAAATGCTACCGAAATTTTCTTGAAAACCCAATAGACATTATACACTTACATCCTAAGTGAGATTAGGTGTTCAAGAACAGTCCCAAACCGGGGACTATCCAAGATTTACTCCTAATGAGTAAATCTTGGACGGGTTTCTAGGCCAACAAATACATGTGTTGTCATTCTATAACATTGATTTCAACATTTTGAGTGTCCATGCATGTTCATCATCAAGATAAATATTACACATAAATTACTATGACCTAGGGATGGAGAGATTCATAATTGATTTCAAAATTTCAAACTAGCTCATGCATTATCATCAATCTACATCATACAATAGGGATTCATGTAGATGTTAGGGTGACACATCACTACAAAATTAGAGATTTAACATTAGGGTTTTAATATCTTACATAGATTGATCACAAGATTTCAGCAATATAGTTAATTCAAGATTATGGTGAAAAGTGTATTAGGGTTTTAATATCTTAATTCAACATGCATCAAAATTTACAGAATTAGGTCAAGCATTAGTATTCAATAACAAATGTATCTTCTTCTTCCTCCTGCACCCTCTCAGATGGCTGTTGGATTAAAGCAAGGCCACAACCGTGTGGGCTGGCCACAGTCATGGTTGTGTTGGCCTACCACGGCCGTGCTGTCCAGCACGACCGTGGTTAGCCAACAAAGCCACGGCCGTGGCCAGCCCACACGGTCGTGGCCTTGATTGAATCCACATTTGGTAAGGAGAGGGAGCAGGCCGGGAAGAAGGAGGAGGTGGAGGAAGAAGAAGGGCAGCGACACATACCTGGGCAGGAGAGTAGCGACTTGGAGAAGGAGAAATAAACTCATGAGCAGGAGAAGGAGCAGGAGAAGGAGCAGGCGCCAGAGCTAGCAGGAAGCTCTGGGCCGGGGGTGGCGGCCAGAGATCTAGCAGGCAGAGAAGGCACGCATGCACCGGCGCACAGAGGAGAAGGGACCACGGCACCCAGAACAATGAACGACGGCGGAGCAAGGAACTAAAGGTGGCGATCATAGGAAGGAACAGTAGTGGAGCAAGGAACCGGAGGTGATCGCCAGACCTAAGCGCGCACAAAATCGATGTAACAGAGAAGGGGAAGAGCCTGGCTCGCGCGGGTGCTATTAAGTTAACAATAGGTGTCGGTTATTCAAACAAACCGACACATAAAACTAAAGGTGTCGGTTCTCCAAACAAACTGACACCTATTTTCAATGATAGTCGTCAGTTTTAACTAGAAAAAAGCCGACGTCTATCTACATATGCCGATTAAAAAAGTATTGTCGATTAATAACCATAGTCGTCGGTTTATTTCCAAAACTGGCGCTCAAAGGGTGTGAAAAATTTCACGCGAACAACACGGGAAAACCCATAAGCGTCGGTCATTGTAGTGAAACCGACGACCAAAATGTGCCCAATTTCTATCTCGCGAATAACCTTTAGTCATCGGTTTATTAGCTAATAACCGACGCCATATGTTAAATTTTAGAGGTAATTTTTTTCGCTAGAAATTTTGGATTTGGCGGTTAATTTTAGGCGTCGGTTTTTTAATAAAGAACCGACACTGAATAAAAGCGATACTCGTGTTTGGTCACCCTTCACAGATAGATGTCGGTTTATTTTATGAACCGACGCTTTATTGTTTAGGTGTCGGTGTATTTATACAACTGACACCTTTAAAAGTGATGTTATAAGCCATTTATGTAGTAGTGTAGTAACAGTTTACATAACACTCTTCATGTGTTTCTTATCCAAAAATATTGGATTAGAGGTTTATCAAGGTATATCTACCCTGAAATGTTAAATGTAGTAACTATCATGTCTTGATGTATCACTTCTCTCATCACTTTCTAACTTGCCTGAGTTTATCAACTTATTTGGTATTAAGGTATTTCCCTCTTAATACTTTTAACCTCTAACCTATCACATTTATCATGAAGTGCATAGGTTACACATTAGATTTGTCCAACTATCTTTAATGATATGGACTTATCTAGTGGTAAGGACATTGCTTATTATAAGGTTGCCTATAATCAACCACTTGTAATATTTCACCTTTATATGGTATTTCCTTCTATTTCATCAGTAGGGTTTTCTTATACCATTACCTAGAAAGTAGGGTTATGGTTTATTATTATATTGCCCAGGATTAGGGATTATGTATTATAACTTCAATTTAGGGTTCCACATACCTTCACCCTTATTAGGGTATCTCATCACAACATTACATTATGGCTTCACATGACATCATCGTCAGTTAGGATTTCTCATGGAATCACCCTCAATTAGGGTTTCTCATGGAATCACCCTCAATTAGGGTTTCTCATGGAATCACCCTCAACTAGGGTTCCTCATGGAATCACCCTCAATTTGGGTTTCTCATGGAATCACCCTCAATTAGGGTTTCTCATGGAATCACCCTCAATTAGGGTTTCTCATGGAATCACCCTCAATTAGGGTTTCTCAATATATTTCCCTAAATTGAGATATCCCAAATTATTACCCAGATTAGGGTTACACCATTACCCTAAATTAGGATTAGGGCTCAACAACCTTCTTGATTAGGGTTTCATGATCTCTTTATTAAGAATCATACCCTAATTACATAATTATTCATGTTGAAGGTGTTCGGGCTTATCCATTACATGATTATCCTACATGTATGGATTCCTCTCTCTCTCTCTCATCCTCTCTAGGATATTGACTATGTCAAACTTGGTTAGATTAGGTCAACCAACCCTTCAATTAAGTACATTCAATTAGGGTTGACATAGTGTATTAAAGTATTGCTTATTTTAAGCTTCAAGGATTTACTCACCTAAGGTTACCAATCACTTGGTACCTTAAAGGTACGATCCTAGTGATTATCTTTGAGATAAATCAGTAACAATTATAGGGTCAATTGATCCTTTATCACAATAAGTTTTCAATTTATATGATCACATTGAATCACTAACGTTCTTAACCCCTTTACTCTCTAAACGGTTTGAAATTGTTTGGGTAAGATGTGTGTTGAAACCGATTGGACTTGGGTCTCCAAACAGTTTGAGACCGTTTGGTCCAAACCCTCTCAAAACCGAATGGACCAAAAAGGTCTTTCAACACTTAAACAATTCAAGGTTTCCCTCAATGAACCGACTATCAATGGAATCCTTGATTCATTCATCAATTGAACTATTGAATCATCCTTCAGTTCGACCATCAATTAGGGTTTTGAACCCAATTGAACTAGGATTTATTATCAAGAAACCTTCAATTAGGGTTTTGAAATCGAGGAACCTTCATTGATTAACATTGTGGAACTGATTCAATTGAAATCAATGAATCATCATCAAACTATGATATAACCTGACCCCAAACGGTCTTGAGGTCATTTGGATGAGCTCCAAATGGTATTGAGACTGTTTTCCCCATCCCATCACTGAAATTTGTGAAATTCCATTAGGGTTTAGATCATTGGATTGATCATCAAATCAGCTATTAATTACATTTCAATTTGGTATCTCTAGACCTTCAATTACTCAACCATACTCAACCCTAGACCTCCAAATGGTCTTGGTTGACCTCAAAACGGTCTTGAGACCGTTTGGGTGATCTCCAAATGGTTTTGAGACTATTTGGGTTAATCAATCCAAAAATCTAAATCAATCAATTGGAAATTCAGCACTTAACCCGATTAGGGTTTGGTAATTGATGAACCCTCAACTAATGAACCCTTTGGAATTATTCAATTAAATTTAATGGGTCATAAACCATCATCATTATCATCAAATCTCCATACGGTCAACTGTGTTCAACTCTTCCAAATGGTTTTAAACCGTTTAGTTCCTAACGGTTGGATGAAACTATTTATTTCCAAACGGTTTTGTTGAAACCGAATGGACAACTTGTTGAAACCGATTGGAATAGGAATTCCTTGGGAAAAGTGTCCAATATGATTTCATCATCATCTACCTTCGTCCCTGTAACTTATAGTACTTCTGATTTCATGAATTTACCAATTACAACAAACAATTAATCAAGAAGATGAAGGAATCAATGAAATTGCAAGATTGATAGTTGAATAACAATGTAGAGGGGTTCAAGTTATAAAACCCGCCTCCAATTGAGCTTCAAAGCTTCAAGCTCACGTAAAAAATGGTGGATGCAACTCCTTTCACTATTCCAAGGCTCTTCCTCAAGCTTTGAGTGAAAAGGAATGGTTATAATTGAAGATGGGATCAAGATAAGAAGAAATCATGCATTGATTTTTTATTTCCACCACGGAATCAAGGTGAAAGAAGGTCAAGAAGCTTACCAACAGGTTGGGGGTCATCCTCATGTTGCTCCTAGCTCCCTTGGTCGTTTTTTCAAGCAATAACTGAAAGTGGATTCGAAACTACCCTTTCAACTCATGGATAAAGGAGTGTATATATGAATTTTATTAAAAATTCATTTAAGAGAGAGAAAGTAGGAATTATCTCCTCCATTTCCTTGCCACTTGCCCCCTTTCCTTCCTTACATACGAGGCTACCTTACTTGCCTCTTATTCCTCTCAATTATCCATTTTTTAAAGAAAAGCAAATTAAGCACCTTAATTCATTTAATAATAATATTTCTAAGTTAGTGGATATTACTTTCCTTTATTTTAATGTGAGTGAGTTATCCATTCCTTTGGATATTTTCGTTGCCTTTGCAAGGCACAAGGACGTCCACACTTTTTTATTTTCAACCAACACAATTTTGTTTGAAGGGAAATCCAATTAATATAATTATTTTTGCATTAAATTAAATTAGGGTTTCAATTATGCTTATATCTTGATTATTTTCATATCAAGATTCTCTCTCCTTCAAAGTGATGAAAATGAGATGCCCCTCTCATTTTATTTTCTGTACATGATGCCAAGGAACATTAGAGACTATTTTGAAGTGGTAATTTGCATATTGAACCCTAGGTTTTGGGTAAATTGCATATTATACCAAAACTAGGTTTTAATGTACAAACATTGCTTTATCAGCTCTTTCTTGATACTCAGGATTTTTCCAAGCCATACCTCTACATCATCTTCATTCTCATGATTCTTCAACACATGAGGAAAATTTAATCATGTAACATTTGCAAGTTAACCCTTCAACTTGGGTAATTTGCACTTTAGTCCAAAATAAGCAAACATTGCTTCAACATTATTCAAACAGGACCAAAATTGAAACATAGGTTCCTCTTGGGCCTTAATTACTTTTCACAAGATAAAATTAAGGATCTAATTAACTTTCTTAATCAAAACTCCCAAGGTTAAGGCATAACCCATGTCAGGTATGTTACAAATTATAAACCCCTAATAAGGATTTCATCCCCGAAATCCCAGATAAAGGGAGACAGATATTATTCCTTCATCATACCATCAAGTCTCTACATAACACCTCATTGTTATGGAGACACTATAGAACTTTGATCAACACAAGGTTCCTCCACACAAGATTCTTATAGAATCAAACACACATGATACATACTCCATTGTCCTTTCATTAATGACTGTGGAGTTAATTTTGTGTCAGATAACACTTTTTCTTAATTTACAGTTTCATGTGACATATTCTTATTTCTGAGGAGTCTCCCATTCTCCTTATTTAATTCAGCATTTCACTGTTATGATCACATTTATGTTCTGTCATCCTCTTGGGACTATAAGTCTTTTCATACCTTAATTGTGCCATCTCACCTGGTGACACAATACTAGATTTCCTTTTTACTTGTACTAACTATATTATTAGTTGTACATTCTCTTATCATAAGGAGAGATTACTTTATCAATTAAGAACTTATCTTAAAGATATCTTTAATTGTTATGTTTATGCAAGGCATAAACCCCTAACATGTGATGTTTATACTATTAAACTAATTTCATGGTTGACCATTCCAGGTAGTCAACATAAATCATCTGGTATTTCTTTAGATACCAGGATCTCTGACCTTGGTATCTGTCACATGTGTTGAAAACACATCACATATTTATCTTCCTTTTATCTTGGGACATTACTTGTTACATATGTCTTTACCTTTGGAACTAATGTCCAAGATAAACTAATACTTTTCTAAGTATCCATCACATTAACATGTTTATCTTATGTACATCAAGTATCCTAAGACCCATTTGATTGCCATGTCCCCGAAAGGAAAGAAAACAAGGGATCATATGCCTCTTATTATTTCATGAATTTTCAACTATTCATGAATCATTTACTCTTTATCTCATCCTAGGTTCTTTGCCCTCAGCATAGGAATTTATAAGGATGTTTACATAACATTATTCCTTTCTTTTTTATTATCTAATATGTTCATGAGCATCTTATGATCTCATCACATTTCCCATTTCCTCATTATGGGAAAAGATCTTTATTATACACACAAACTTTATCGAACATGGATCACCTCCCTTGTTCTTATTCTTATCTTATGAGGAGTATACTTTTTACTTCCTCATACACAAATACTCATCTGAGATTATCTCAGATTTCTCTTTCTTATTCTTTAGGATATGACACATTTTTCCATTCCATATTTATAATTTCATGGTACTCATTAGATTGTCTCAGAATGACTACTTGATCAGAGCAATCAAAAGGATAACAATCTAAGAGTTTCCATACTTACTTTATCATCAATAGTTGTATACCTGGCCAGGGTATATAAATATTGAGATTAAGTAGTATGCACTTTGTATACTATCATATTCCTTCCTCTTCATATTATCACAAGCATAAGATTTAACATTCCTGGATTTTATCCAGGCATCTCTTCTATACCTCATCCTCCTCCATAGCGGTAAGAACAATATAACACATCTATAATGTTACTATACAAAATGTAAGTCCTCATAGGACTAATCAAGGAAAGCTCAATCAATTACTTTCTCAATTTAACTCAGGAAATCATAAAAATACATATTAGAATGACATTATTTTGTCTAACCTGTTTCATTTCGCAGTTATTTGCTGCCTCAGGTTGATTCTTTTCATAGAACCTTGCTTGGGACGTCTATCCATGTCCTCAAGTGCTAATACTAGACCACTTATTATGAGAGTCCTGCTGACTCTGCCTCAGGGGTTGATTCACCATAACATTTTTGGTTGAGAAATCTCTTGCCAGATGTCCTACATGTCTACATTGGTAGCAAATTCTGGGCTTTAGATGTGGTCTAGAAGGTTCTTTACCCTTTCCAAGTATCCATTTCCTTGGTGTATTAGACATTGGTTGTACTGGTGGTGCCAAGAACTTTCCCTTTTTGGAACTACTAGGCCTCTGTTCTTGGGTTTGGATAGACCTTTTCTCAATTATCACCTTATTTTTCTTCTCTGGTCAATACCTTCTGATATGTCCAGGTTTCCTACACTTATGACAGACCCTGATTTCAGGTTGTATCCTATTCCTTCCATTACTATTTATTGATTCAGTGGGCTGAGGTTGAGCACAAATTCAGTCTAAATCAAGAATTTCATCATTGGGGGCTGGTAATCTGGGTTGCATTGTTGATACCCAGTCCACTATACACATCATAGCTATCCTAAATTGCCCAAAAGTGATATCAAAGGAATGATTTCCTATTACAATTAGATCACTTTGGGGATTCTCAGGCAGTCGTTCTTCTCTCACTTGATCGCTTGCACTTCCTCTTAGTGCAGTAATGCTGCTCTCAGCAGCATGTTCTTTGTGTGATCCAGACATCATCAAGTTCTTCTTCTCCTATATGAGTAGAAGACACTATCATATACACTGGAAGACACTAAAACAGAATCTACTACCTTAGTCATATGTCTCTGTAGACTTAGCGAACCTAGAGCTCTGATACCACTGAACTGTGGCATCCAACTCACAAAAATATGATTTACTTAAGCAGAAGCATTCGTTCACAGTGGAATTACTGAAAATCACTAAAAATTAAAACTTTTTACAAAGAGATCTAAACATAGAAAAAATCTTTCATCAAGAACCAATGTATAACATTTACATCTTGGTTCATAAGTACATAACTTGTACCATCCCTTCTCGAGGATTACAAACGTCAACTGCCTTATTAACATTATTTGCAGAAAGCATAAGAACCTTGAGGTATCAAGCCAAAATCTCAGATCGATTCATTAAAAGCACTAACTACTAACTCTGAGGACCTGGGAGTACAGAGATGGCACATAGGACTACTATCTATATGACTTGACAGACAGTATCTCCACCTGAGAACTCATTCAAAAACCACTAGAGGGGGGTGAATAGGGTTTAAAGTAATTTAAAAATTATTTAACTCAAACAACCACAAATGAGAAACCAAGAAGGATACAAAGGGTTTAGAGTGGTTCCAACCTTAGCAAATACTAAGGTTGTCAGTCCACTACCTGGTTGCTTACCCAACCGGGATTTTGAAAGTATTAATTTTATTACCTTCTCAAGGAATTACACAAAATACAATACTTTCTTACACCCCTTTGAACAGCCTTCACTTGAAGTAGATGCACCAACTTGAGGTAGCCGTCTTGAAGTAACTCCAAGCTCCCCCTTGAAGTAGCCTTCCTCTTATAAGTAACTTCCCGTTGCACCAGCCTTCTAGAAGTAGTTCAAAGTCTCCTTCTTCACCAAGAAGATCACGACCCTCTCCAATCCGCAGCCTCCAACCTAGGAGTAGCAAGGAGAGTACAAGCAATGAAAGTGAACAAGAAAGGAAAATGGAAATTACAACTTATCCTTTGAAGCACAAGGCTTGATTTGCCTATATCAAGCGTGTAGATCTCCTAACCAATGTATATGGAAGTGTGATTGTTGTGGATAGGAGATACTAGCCTATAGGACACTAATTTAGAGCAAGGTGAGGAGTAGCCAATTGCAAGTATTGCTCAATTGCTCACAAACAGGTTGACAATGCAAGTATATGCTCAAAGATTTCTCAAGTGTGGAATTAAGTGAATATAAGTGTCCTAAGGCATGTCCTATTTATAGGAATGACCTACAAGTGCTTAAGGACGTTCTAGATACTTTCTAGGGGTTTCTAAGTGCTTAACTAGCCGTTAGGTATAAGTTAGTTGCATTAGCAATGGCTAGTTAATTAATTCTGCAGTTGCTGTCAGAGTCCATCTCGGTCGAGAAATTGTCGACCGAGATACCTATTCGGTCAAAGTTTTGTCGACCGACAGGCTCTCTGGATCAAGTGTTTGCAACGTTCATCTCCAACTGCCAACTACCTTGTCAGTTGTGTCTAACGGCTACCTGGGTCTTTCTCGGTCGAGGAGTTTGTCGACCGAGAGTGTCTCGGTCGAGGAAGTTGTCGACCGACAGTGACCCTGTTTCAATGTTTCAATTTAAAGTACTAAGTGTGTATGTGAGTGTGCATATGTGACACTATTGAAGGGGATGATCTATCTAAGTGTAGTGATTGACTAGGGAAGATCTAACGCTTGATTTACATGAAGTCTAAGTACTTGTACATTATATATTTGTACAAGTTTACAATTAATTACATTTCATGAAATTTACAAGCATTCAAGCATATAGATTCCCTAGTGCTTTGTCATCCACCTTATTCCTGCAACACTCAAGTAGCACGTTAGATCAACAAGAATGAAATGTTTGTCATTATCAAAACAAAGGGATTTATCATAATGTCCAATTTAGCCAACAATCTCCCCCTTTTTGAAGATGACAAACATTTCCTAAATATAAAATAAGGAAATATAAAACATGTGAGTTTCAAGTGAGTGCTGGCCGAGATGTTATGAAACTCATGTTAAATTCTATGTTTTTGATTTTATATTCTTTCTCCCCCTTTGTCATTTCGAAAAAAAAGATATCCAGGATAAATATTTGTGTGTCTTTTAGTCATAAGTAATTACTCAATCACTTGCAAAGGATGTTAAGCCTTGAAGGTGATATGAGAACCCTTTAAGCTTAGATATTAATTCCACTAAGAACAGAATGAAATATGTGCATTGCTCCCCCTTAAATAGATATCCCAATTATAATCAAGGTATGAATGCACGTCAATAGATGATCAATTTAGCCACAATTTTAAATTTCAGGTATTTGCAAAAAAAATTATCCTTTGTGATTTATTACATATATATTACTCCCCTTACTTTGTATGCTCTACTATAATAGTCTTACAAGCCATGTTCAAATGATGCCATAGAAGGAACATATTAATAAAAGTGTAATATTTGACAAGATGACTCATATGCTTTGAAAGATATCCATTATAATCATGCAAAGATAACCAATTCATTACAATCATGGAAGGATAACCATTTCATTATAATCATGTAAAGATAACCATTTCATTACAATTATTGAAGGACAATCATAATCTCACTGGAAAGACTTAAGTATTACATCAATATCTGGGTCTTTTCCAAGAAATGGCTCAATTCCATAATACTTGACTAAATTTTGCCACTCCAAAGCACCTCTCTTGGTTAAGGCATATGCTTCCAAGAAGGTGGGAACACGATCAAAGCGGAAATGAGTAGCAATGTCTTGTAGTTGCATATGAGAAAACTGAGTATGTGTGAGATCATGGGATGGTGGAGGTGGAATTTGGTAGTAGTTGTAGGAGGGATTATATGGGTTGATCATGCCAGGATTTAAAGAATAAGGATATTCATCCAGTTGATTTGGAGAGAGGGTTTGCATCCTTTGATTTAAGTAGGTCATGGCATGATGTCTATAATCTAATTGTCTGCTTAGATGATATTGGGACCCAGCAATATAGGTTAGGGTGTTTTGGATGGGATCATAGGATGGGTTAGTAGGAGGAGGTGGTGGTATGTCTTGAGTAGATGTCTCCCCTTCCGTCCTAGCCCTCTTGTGACCAAAATCAATTCCCATTTTCTCTACTGTGTTTTTGCTTATTTTTTGTGGTCTTCTTTCCCATGTGTATCCCATATCCTCAATTTGTGTCTTAAGAAAGTGTTGAGTGATTTGGCATACAAAATCAGCATAAGGAGGATTTCCAGAAAACTCAAGCATATTCTTAAGGATGATGCGGATAAAATTTATGGGAATGTGTTTGATAATAGTATAAATTAGATACATGCGAAAGGTAGGAACTTCAGACTTGTTTGCTCTAGGATGTATGTTTGTGGAAACAATAAGGTTGATAATCCTAGCTGCATGTTTGAGGTTAATGGCATAGTAGGTACCCCTATCTTTGTGACAAGTTGTGTTAGATTGAAAGATAGTGCGTTTAATGTCACTAAGACTTACCGTATTGTCATCTTGGGAAAATGTATTGAGTGGATTTCCGGTGGTAAAGTCAAGGGTGTCTTGGTATTATTCTACATCTATGTTGAGCATGTCAAGGATACCCTCTATAGTAAAAAGAAAGCGATGCCCATTGACCATAGAGGAAAAAGAGTCATTTTCGGGATTGGAGGTTAAGTTTGCATAGAACTCATTGACTACTTTGGAAGAGTAGGAAGGGAAGGAAGGATTCAGAAAATATTTCAAAGTTTGCACCTCGAAAAGATCCTCCAGGTCGACGATGTTGTAGAAGTCCATGACGTCAACCGGCCGTCGTGGAAGAGGGGTTTTGGAGGAGAGCCTGAGGTAGCGATCACCAGCAGCTGCGTCAATGAAGGGGATGTCGTTGATGATCGGCAATGGTGGGGAGGCCGTCCTTCCTTTCCTGCCAGCAACCTGCTTCTTTCCTCATGCAGATGATGAAGACATTGCTTTGCTTGAGGTGAAGAAGAAGCAAGAAAGTATTAGAGGTGGAAAGGCTAAAGAGTTGCACAAAAATGCACTAGAGAGAAGCTATAGAAGTAAGAATATGAAAGTGTGAGGCAATGACCCATTTTTGGTCCTTTTTATAGCAATCCAGAGACCAGGTCGGTCGACAATTTGTCGACCGATGACCGCAACGGTCATATCCTAGACGTGCCTTTCTGTCGCCTAACGGTCGACTGGCAACAGTCATATTCAAACGGTCAGATTCCAACGGTCAATTCTCGGTCGAGAAATTTGTCGACCGACATTAGCTCAGTTGAACAAATGTCGACCGACAGTGTGTTTGAGCTTTGCCGGTGTAATTTTTATTTGAAGTCTGTCGGTCGAAAGAGATAGACTGACCGAGATGTTTTCGGTCAAGGAATTCGTCGACCGACAAACTTACTGTAAATGAATTTTTAAGCTGATTTTTAATGCACATGATAGACTGAATTTGTAGAGCATATATATGTTTTCTAAGGGAGTAATATTGTGATTATTATTACCAATATTTGGACAATTTTTGGGGTCATAATTTTGATTGGTCTTTTGATCACAATTTTTATATATTCAAATAAGTATTGTGCCAAACTTATTTTAGGTCGTCTTTGACTACGACCATAGCGCCCCTTGGTCAAACTTTGATTTTAACCAAGAGACAATTTTGCAGATTTCCAATTTGAACATTCATATGTGAAGTATAATGTCTGCATGTAACTCGATTAGATATCAATTTGAGGCATTTTGAGTGATACTCAATATGAAGATATCCGTCCTTAATTCTAATATTTATATAAGTTTTGTTGTAGGTACATGAATATCAAATTCTATTTCTTCTTGTACTCTTATTTTCATATAAGATTCTTCAAGAAAGTATATATCCTTGAAAGCAAGAATAATATCTCAATTGTTTATAGATACCAATTGAGAAATTTTTCTCTTATGTGTTGCAAGCATAATTCTTTTTCATATCACAAATGAATCATTTTACTTGCCTATGTATCATCAAGGATCCGTGCATACAACAATCATTATCAATTGTAACATAGCATCATCTTTATGAGCTGAATGATAAAATTAGTAAAAGCAGATCCATGATAGAACAATACAAACATATAATGATAATTCCATGAAATACAGTGATCATTTAAACTACATGATTTCTATATGGATAGACCAGGAGATACAAAAATAATGATAAAACAGTAATTAAGTTAAACATGATTTTCAGTTTTTTTATTTTTAGGATCAATCAAATTAATCTCATTTAGCAGATTTATTTTAGATTTGACAACAGAGACTGGATCGGTCGACCATTTCTCGACCGACTGTTGTTCTCGGTCGACAGATTCTCGACCGAGAAAGGTTATGTACTATTTCAGAACTATTTTTCAGTAAGATTTAAAAGAATTATATATATATATATATATATATATGTGCAAGTTAGATGTTTAGATACTTGTATTAATTTGTTATGCCATTATGTTGAGTTGAGATAGAAATATGCAACTAAGGTCCTTGGTCATATCTCAACTTATTTTTGCTCATTTAGTTTGGGGGTTTTGGGACCCAAACTAACCCGACATCCTTTTTCTTGTAAGGACATGAAAAAGGAATAGTGACCAAGGCGCAAACAGTAATGACAACATATAGAGTCAACTTCATATCTCTTTCTATGATTTTATTCTAGGTTGTTCTTGGATATGTATGTATTTGTGCCTTTAGGTACATACATTGATTGACTCTTTGGCACTTGTGTTCTTCCCTTGCTAGGTTGTTGATAAGATTTTCCTTTAGGCTTGTAACCTAGTCCTCTCCTTCCAATTTGATGGTAAGGATTATTTAAAATTTTATCAAGAATTCCATTGTTACTTAGACTACTAACTTCTTGTTGTAACTTAGCAATCTCCTCCATTCTTTTCTTGATATCTAGCTTTGCTTGATCTAGATTAGATGATAATGATTCTCTTTCTTTCACGATAGTATCATAATCTAGATGTGAGCACAAGACGGGTTGTTTTTGAAGATCGTTCACTTGAGTTTGCAAATTAATCTTTTCTAAAGAAAGAAGATTGCAATCTGCCTCTATAGATTTTATCTTAATATTATGATCTTCAATGATCTTTTTAAGATCTTCATTTTCAGATGTAATAGAAAGAAGCTTAGCATGTAATTCATCATTTGCTTTATTAGATTTCTTTAATTTCTTCTTGCACTCAATATATTTATTATGTGTCTCTTCAAGACTAGCAACTAGCTTTTCTTTAGATAAATCAAAAAGACTTACCTCTTCTTCTTCTTCACTTGTTGTAGAAATAAGACAATCTTTGTACTCATCTTCCTTCTTTGATCTCCATGGGAAGCTGGATGTTTTGTGGCTTGTTCCTAAGCACCAATTGCAACATGTTGTAGATTTGTCCAGACTGCTCCTTTTATTGCGGTTGTAATCACCATCACCCTCCATTCTTCAAGACCTAGTTAGGGTTCCTTGAAGCCTGCTCTGATACCAATTGAAAACCCACTAGAGGGGGGTGAATAGGGTTTTAAAGTAATTTAAAAATTATTTAACTCAAACAACCACAATTGAGAAACCAAGAAGGAGACAAAGGGTTTAGAGTGGTTCCAACCTTCGCAAATACTAAGGTTGTCAGTCCACTACCCGGTTGCTTACCCAACTGGGATTTTGAAAGTATTAATTTTATTACCTTCTCAAGGAATTACACAAAATACAATACTTTCTTACACCCCTTTGAACATCCTTCACTTGAAGTAGATGCACCAACTCGAGGTAGCCTTCTTGAAGTAACTCCAAGCCCCCCCTTGAAGTAGCCTTCCTCTTAGAAGTAACCTCCCGTTGCACCAGCCTTCTAAAAGTAGTTCAAAGTCTCCTTCTTCACCAAGAAGATCACGACCCTCTCCAATCCGCAGCCTCCAACCTAGGAGTAGCAAGGAGAGTACAAGCAATGAAAGTGAACAAAAAAGGAAAATGGAAATTACAACTTATCCTTTGAAGCACAAGGCTTGATTTGCCTATATCAAGCGTGTAGACCTCCTAACCAATGTATATGGAAGTGTGATTGTTGTGGATAGGAGATACTAGCCTATAGGACACTAATTTAGAGCAAGGTGAGGAGTAGCCAATTGCAAGTATTGCTCAATTGCTCACAAACAGGTTGACAATGCAAGTATATGCTCAAAGATTGCTCAAGTGTGGAATTAAGTGAATATAAGTCTCCTAAGGCATGTCCTATTTATAGGAATGACCTACAAGTGCTTAAGGACGTTCTAAATACTTTCTAGGGGTTTCTAAGTGCTTAACAAGCCGTTAGGTATAAGTTAGTTGCATTAGCAACGGCTAGTTAATTAATTCTGCAGTTGCTGTCAGAGTCCATCTCGGTCGAGAAATTGTCAACCGAGATACCTATTCAGTCGAAGTTTTGTCGACCGACAGGCTCTCTGGATCAAGTGTTTGCAACGTTCATCTCCAACTGCCAACTACCTTGTCAGCTGTGTCTAACGGCTACCTGGGTCTTTCTCAGTCGAGGAGTTTGTCGACCGAGAGTGTCTCGGTCGAGGAAGTTGTCGACCGAGAGTGGCCCTATTTCAATGTTTCAATTTTAAGTACTAAGTGTGTATGTGAGTGTGCGTATGTGACACTATTGAAGGGGATGGTCTATCTAAGTGTAGTGATTGACTAGGGAAGATCTAACGCTTGATTTACATGAAGTCTAAGTACTTGTACATTATATATTTGTATAAGTTTACAATTAATTACATTTCATGAAATTTACAAGCATTCAAGCATATAGATTCCCTAGTGCTTTGTCATCCACCTTATTCCTGCAACACTCAAGTAGCACGTTAGATCAATAAGAATGAAATGTTTGTCATTATCAAAACAAAGGGATTTATCATAATGTCCAATTTAGCCAACAATTGTTGTCCCTGCTGTTGCTGTCTTTCCTCTGTTGTAGGGATTTCTATTTCTTGTCCGCGTTCACCTAAAAATGTTGGATCCCACGGGGTTGAGACAATTGAAAATTGCCCCAGCGAGAGATATAACTCTCTGCCAAAACATTATTATTGCATTTATTTAAATAAAACTGAGCAGGGAAATCTTATATATTTAACAGCAGATGGATCACTGTATGAACAAAGTAAAGTAATCTCCTTTCCTAAGGAGGACATTGCATCTACCCATGGTAGAGTTGTAATTCATTCATCTACTTGTAATGAATGTAAAGAGATATAAATAACATCTATCAACTAGAGATGCATAAAAGAAGTGTAACATCAACCAGTAAATTTATGTATTCAATCCTTAAGCAAACATGCTATACGGCTGATTACATTTTACAATCACACTGATGCCCTGAGGACATGAGGTATATCGCTCGTACTCCAACCGACTACTGCGAAGTCGAAATCGGTACCATATACAGTCAATGGAAGAGCCGGCTTCCAAGACCTCCCACATCTCGGTTAGTGTGAGATCACATACAGGGCATCTTGTATCTCTGCTGCATAGCTTTCCAGGGTATACTAGCAACTTCGCTATAGAGGCAGGGTCAGCTGCACTCTCTTTGCAATCGAGAGATTTCATGTTTACCTCCATCGATCCAGCATTAATATTATTGGGAGATTCGTGATACATCCATCCCAATCTTTAGGAGATTCGTGATACATCCATCTTGGTACATATAATGAAGGATTGAGAGGTTTAATGTTTACCTTCCATCAATTCCCCCAAGAGGACGTAAGGATATTTTTGCCCATTGACCCCCACATATTCAAAAATATGTGAACTCCGGGTTTTTCCGCGGAGCAATCTATTTCACCATCACCAAATTACTGATGATGATGGATCTATGGTCAGGGCTCTACATGATACAATTTCACTTAATTAATTAAGTACATTATCATATTCTTTTAGCATCTAATCAAGTTCTCAAATATAACTTATTCAGACAAATGCTACAAAGAAACATGTACCATTTTCATCAATCATTTCTCATTCTTTATAAGACATTGGGATCTCAGTCCCTCATTTTAATACTATGAATTCTCATCCCTCAACCACATCATTACCATGCTTATCAAATCTGGGTATTTAAACTCTTAGTTCATCACTGAACACTATTACCACTTGTTAGGTAACTATTACCTCTAGGTCCTCAGACCGAGGTATACATGATACTTGCTACACAAGCATCTCACATGGCCCATAAGGCCCATTAATTCTCCTTGTCACCTTTCACTAGGTGGTGCGCTCCCGCTAGAGGCTTACAACACCGGCCAACTAGGGGGCCGAGTGCAATCTACGAGGTCGGGAGGCACGGGAGAGATGGGATCTTTGCTTTCGAAATTTGTATGGTCCCAGATCGAGTCTATCACTAAAACTAAAACAATTCGCCCGCAAGCGTACGGGGTACTGTTGTAGTATAGATCAAGGGCAAGATGCAGGGTCGAACCACAGAGATAGAGGGGACGCTAGAGTTAGATGATGTGTGCTATGTTCCTATTGCGGAGAGTAAGGTTTTTAGGGTTTTAAGGTTGGTTGGTTGTTGATTAAGCTAAGAGAGCAAGTATGAAAAGCAATATGAAACTAAGTTATCAAAAGACTAAATTAGAAATCTAAGTTAACAAGCTATCTAAACAAGAGCAAAAACAAACTATACTAGACTAAGCAAGAAACTAGCAATTGAGAGCCTAAGTTAACCACTAATCAAGATCAAAAACCTAAATTAACACTTAGCTAACAAAACTAGGCAATTAACTAAGTTAACTAAAGCAAGCGAACTACACTAGCATTAACAAGCAAACAGAGCAATTGAGGTTTTAAGCAATTAGATGAAGGAGGTGGGCCGTTTGGGAATGTGACCTTGACATTAGTTGGGGGATGTCACCATAATAAGCAATTAACATATTCCATTCTAGACTACCAAACCAAACAACAAGGTGGGTGCTATGAGGATGTACCCTATGCTACTAGTTGGAGAACTAGGGCTAGGTGTAATTCTCATAGGACTTACCAAGTCTAGGTCTCTAGGATAAGTGGTATTAGTCAATTGAGGACCAAGGGTAAGGATGGGAGTAGAGATGAGGATATTTGACCTCATGCCACTAGCCACCTCATCCTTTAGGAAATCCTAGGCAATTGCACTAATCACACTTATACTAGCCACTTAGAACTCACATTTGCATGTAGGAAGAAGGTGATTATGTAGGAAGATAGGGGGCTAGCTAGGGATCCAAATTAAGGACCTAGGAGCCAATCCTATGATAGCTACATAGAAACCAAAACATCCTAGAGGCAAATGTCTTCAAGCACTACAAGGCAAGCAACTAATGTAATTAAAAAAAAATCGCGTGCACAAGTAATGGGAAATGAGATACAAGCAAAGGCAATCATCATATAAGTGAAATATGTTCATTACAAATTATATTCCCCCAACATGGTATCAAAGTCACATTTTTGCCCCAAACAGCCCACCCAAGGGGGCTTAGCTATACATGATCAAAACAGAAACAAAGGAGAAGGGAAAGAGAGTAGGAAACGCCATGGATGCTTGATGAAGCTTGACTTCTTCACCTCCTTGCTTCCATCCACGATCCTCCTCCTCCAATGGTGCCCAAGAGCATGGAAATGGTGGAATGGATGGATAGAAACCTAGAGAAACTAGGTTTCTATGGTGGAAATGAGTGAAAAGTGGGTGGAAATGGGATTAAATGCAAGGAAGTAGGTGGATGGGAGTAATGGAGGGAAGGGAGTAGCTGGGGGTGGCTAGGAAGTGCTCTCTCCCGAGACTTAGAAGCAGCTAGTGCTTATATAGGAGCTAGGGCTAAGTGGGGGTAAAATAGGAAAAACAGTGAAAAGTTGTATAGGGTAGGTGATCACCACGGTTGTGGTGGGTGTACCACGGCCGTGGTGAGGGTAGTGGGGAATGGTCATGGGGTGAAGGAAGTGGTGAGATGGTGGTGGCCACGGCCGTGGCGGAGTGCCACGGTCGTGGTGGGTAGCATGCACCACGGCCGTGTTGGGTAACACGGCCGTTTTGGAGGAGTTGGAGGTGACCGTGGGAAGGGGCCACGGGCGTCTTGATCAGCTTCGGCCACGGTCGTGGCGACTTGGCCACGGTCGTGGCTTTCTGGGAAAAATCCCTATTGGCAACTGAATTTTCGCAATTAATTCCCACGACCGTGGTAGGGTGCCACGGCCGTGTTCTCTTCTCCTGACCACGACTGTGCCGATGGCCACGGTCGTGTTGACTTCACTGGACACGGTCGTGGATGGGAGGCCACGGTCGTGGGCGATCTAAGGAATTCCCTGTTGCAACCTGTTGGAACTTGGCAATAAACCCACGACCGTGGCATTGGGGCCACGGCCGTGGTGAGGCTTGACTTCTTGATTTTGCTTCTTACTTTGTCAATTTCGAATGTCTTTGCCCAGGGATGATTCTTGGCTACTGGAGGTAGGTTGAGGGAGATTTTGGGGCCTTCTTTGGGTCCCTCCTTGAGTGGGGGAACCCTAGAACTCCCTCTCTCTCTCCCTTCCATCTAAGCATGGTCCAAGTACCTGAAAAACAGTGCAAAGAACATCCATAAGCATATTTGCAATGATATTTATATTGGGGAGAATAACGTGTAATTCTAATGCATTTGAATGTGATAAAAGTACAAAATGACACAAGATACAGCCCTAGAATAGGGTTAGATCACCATCTCAAACTTGAAACATACTTGTCCTCAAGTATGCTCCAACTTAATCTCTCTTTTCCGTTCTTTTCAACAAAAACAAATGACAAAAGCAAAGTGACCGGCCTAAATCGCGCGTCCTAAAATTGGAGGAGGATATGAGGTAGTCGAGCTTTTACATTTATAACCCGAATCCTTCTAGGCCCCCACAACTTTGTTTACAGGGTCGAAGTAGATATACGGGGTCGAACACAAGGACGAGGGTGGTAGTGTTGAGAACTCAGAATCGACACGCTACACTCCGGCAAGGGTAGAGATATGATAAAGTTCCCAAAAGGGAACAGTAGAACAAGAATGATAAAACAAGAGAAAACCCTATCTCCAAATGGAGTTACAAGGAAAACTTAGATTTTTAAGCATTTAGCAGTTTTTAGGGGTTTTCATGCAACAGAAATGGAGAGATAATACTAGAGCTATCGCATGGTACGAAGGAGAAAACTCTGGTAAAACAAGCGACAGCAGGAACATCATGTACCCCTCCTCTCAGAGAGGGTACCTCTAACCAAGCATCAACACCGCTCTCGAGGTTGCTGGACTTTAAGTTAGAGTGAAATGTTACTGAAGCAACTCCGATTTCAGGCACTCTCGTACTCTAGAATCGGAACAAACACTAGAGCCACAACACATCTCTCGAAGTTGTTGCGACGGGAAAACATGATTCGGTAGCTAAGCGAAACACGATCCAAACATGCAAGCTAGAGTTCATATATTAAACATAGCAGTCATCCAACAAGGGTGCCAAGCATACAGCAGTAGATAATTAAACTCTTCCATTTCCACAAACAAAAGGGTCTTAATTACAATGCATAAGTAAAGAATTAAATAACAGAATTAAAGATAGAGGTCGCCTTCTTAATGTATAAGGACGACTGACTGCAGCGGCTCTCCAGCATGATACCGGTCAGGAGCCTGGCTCGATACAACAGTGTCGGGCGGCACACCCTCTCAGGCGGCACACTGTGACGGCCGATTGTATTGTTCAAGGACCCTGGCCGATACGCTCAAGTCAGGCGGCACCCTCTCGGGCGGCACGCCATGACGGGCGAAGCGTATCGGGTTCGATATCGTGTTGAGCTAGTAGTGACGCATCTATGTCGGGCGCTTGTGTCGCTCATCCATGTTGGCTGATATCGGCCTGCAGTGTCGCCCGGGACGGTCCTAAGTGAACCATCCCCTCCCTCTCGGGACGGGGAAAAGCTCACCTAGAGTTGCCCGGTACGGACACTCAGGCGCGATACTTCTGCTCTCGCAGCTTCCTCCGAAGATTTGCTCGGGGTTCCGACCTGTTCCCCCGTTCCGACCTGTTCTGACCTATCTTTTTGGCTTCGTGTAACTGCTATTTATAGGCAGCGGTTGGGGGAAGTTATGGTGCTCAAAGCACCACATGTCCTCCTTATTCGTGGGGTTGGTGGATGGCCGATACACCTATCATGGACCAGCTAGGGCTGTCACCCACAACTTAGATCTCTCAGGTAAACAACTCTTGCCAATTGCATCATATGCAACTCTTGATAAGATGTCATATGCAACTCCTTGCCATGATCATCTCTATGCCTCAAGGTGCTAGATCCTATCTAGGTCACCTTGCTAAGTCCGACCCAAAGCAAACACGATGAATATGCACCCTGCTAAGGCAGACCCACATATCCATCCTTCACGCTTCCACGAGATAGACGGTGCACCACGCTAGGGCATGCCCACACTTGGTCGATCAAGCTTTTCACGTGTGTCACATTTGGAAGGCATCTAAAACTTAATATTTAATGAGGGATTTGGTTTTATATACATATACATATACAATCACTACAATACATAGTACGTATCATATACATGCTATATCCCACAGAAAACATGCAAAATGATAAAAGTGATGATTATGGCCATCCTAATGTGATTCCTTGAGCCAATAGGAATCACGGTCATCTAGGTCTACATCACATGCAACATGTACAAGATGAACTCTGTACTTTGCCTTTCTGGGTTTGATCAACTCATCACATGACTGATCGGCTCGCCATTAGGCTGGTCAGTTGGGTGCCACCAGCCGATCGGTTGGCTCCTCCAACCGATCAGTTTTCTTGGTCGTCGTACATCTCATCATGGCCACCACTCGCTCGTCTCGCTCCTCAAACCGGTCATCAACCGATCGGCTCACTCCTTGAACTGATCGTCTCGAACGTCAACCGATCGGTTCACATCTTGAATTGATCGTCTCAGCTGTCGTTAAGATGTCCTCCGTTC
This sequence comes from Alisma plantago-aquatica, assembly GCA_963693085.1. Taxonomy (NCBI): domain Eukaryota; kingdom Viridiplantae; phylum Streptophyta; class Magnoliopsida; order Alismatales; family Alismataceae; genus Alisma; species Alisma plantago-aquatica. Next base: position 823,673,756 of record OY856410.1, read on the forward strand.
TTTGACATAACAGGAAATAAAATTCTATCCTATTTTACATTGTAAAAAGAGAAACCTCAAGTTACATTCGAGGGGAGAAAAGGTAGGAAAGAAATCTCGAATTATTTCGAGTTACATCAGGGTTAAGAGAAGGAAGATCGGTGCGCAGACCGAGATGCAAGAAACCACATACAACCAAACACAGATAGGGTTTATTGGCCATAACCACGCTATACATCCATCACAAAACTCGTTTAAGGGTGATGCGTATCGAGTGCATTCATAATACATATCATATATGTAAATTGGGATTTGTGGATTTAGGATTGGACATGCATAAAGCCAATTTTATTCGCATCGTATGCAATAAATAAAGGCGACAAACTAAAATCGATCATATCGATAATCCTAAAGTATAGAGTAGTTTACGTGGCTCTGATACCACTGTTGGGTTTTATGGGAGGCAGAGAAGGCAGCGGAAATAAAAAATTTCTCCTCCCCAAACCCAGAACAAGGAAACGCGTCAACGTCTATACAATAGGAAAGGATGGTTTGTGAAATCATACCTTGTCTCGAGGCTTGCTCGGCGACAATACCTCACGGCTTGCGCGGTCTTCACCTCCAGTCTTGGACGGTGTATGTGCAGCTCCTAGTCACACCGAGACTGATGACTCCTGGTCTCACCGGGACTGTCAGGATTGACAGCTGTCCTCCAAGCGGCAGAAATCTCCTGCCTCTGAAGTAGTCTACACGGATCACCTGGAACTCCAATCTCCTTGTCTCATAAGGAATTGGAAGGAGTCACACCCTCCTGTCAGCGTACTAGTCACTAACACACTCTCCTGTCACCAGTCGCTTTCTGCAGTTATCTTTCCCTTCTTGTGCCTCCCTTATCGGGTAGCACTTGCTCGGGCTCTCTCGGTTACCAAAACCAGAGAGAACGACAACTTTAAAGAGCAACAGGTTGCACTGAATTGTACTTTGAGAAGTCTCCAATACCCCTATATATAGGAGGGTCATGGGATAGGGTTCTCTATCCCAGGCAATGTGGAACTAAAGCAGGAGTAGAAGGGTTTGAGATTTTCCACAAAAACAACCAACTGCACAACCTGGACCGATCATTTCATTTCTGAAACGGTCGGTTGGGGACCTGAGCCGATCGGTTGACACCTCAACCGATCGGTTGGGACCCATGAAATGGTCGGTTCACTTCTGAACCGGTCGGTTCGTGGTCCTGGTCAGTTCCCGATTGACTTTTCTTCTTTTGTTTCTAATTGGTACCTAATACCAATCCTTGTTCCAATCAAATTGGGAAAGTGAAACGAAAAGAAATTTCTCACCAACCCTATTTTCCCAACTTGCTCGGTTGGACCAGTTGAACCGATCATTTCAACACTTGAACCAATCGTTTCACCCTGTCCATGAGCCGATCGACTCACCACCTGAGCCGATCGGTTCACCAAGCTCAGCCGATCGGTTCATCACATGAGACGATCGGTTGGGAGTGCAGATTGTGCAGAATCAGTCAATTGCAGTTTCAATCAATCTGATACTCTAATCAATGTGTCCAACACCTTGAACATTATTACATTGAGCTATCAATTTATTGATTGTTTAATTGAACTACTAAACTCTTTTAGTAATCAATCTAAACATTGTTTGTAGACAAAACTCCTCTTCCAGGTTAAATCCTATGTGTGTGACCCTGCAGGTCCATTTCACATTGGCAGTGAAAGTCCATAACACTTATGACTTCACAAGCAAAGAGCGGTGCCTAGTCACACATCAGTGCTACCCAAGTGAAATAGAAAGTTGGAGAACAACTTTCAATCCTACAATCCATGAATGGTGTTACAGTGAATGTATAATTCCTTTATCACTAATATCCTGAATGAACTCGAGGCATGGAACAGTCGTCCTGTCAACGTTCATTCACTTTCTTGATCTCAGAGTAGATTGGAAGAGATATGTATGACATCAATATCACATACTGATTCACACATGCGTGCACGCCTTTCTCAATCCTACTCATCAAGTGGCCATGGATATCAAACTCCCTCAGGAGGGACAAATCCCATATCTATCACTCACCCCTCAAAAGCCCCATGTGTCAAAGCCACCCAATCATCACATTTATAACAACCCATGTTTCAGGACTGCGTTTGATGATGTCAAAGTGTGCCCAACGACATGTGTTGAGTGTAGTGATTTTAGGTCAAAGAATCACACTCACCACCATCACTGTGAGTATTGACTGTGACTACCATGTCATGGTTCCATGTATCAAACTCACGGTGGGTCTATCCAGTACACTTGTTCTCTAACAAGTACCTATGTGTTTGGTTTGATATCTCTATATCATGACTAATGAGATTCTGTCATCAACCAACACCACAATCTAGTCTTGTGTGTCATTGATGTCTATCTACCTTCCACAATGACATCTGACTAGGGACATAACAAGAATGTACAAACTCTTAGCATCTGTATGATCTCATCATTCAGGTCCTGAACCTGAAAGCATACGTCATTGAGTATTGTCATTCTCTAGACATTCAATCTATTCTATCACTATCTCATATGACTGAACCAGAAAGAATTGGAAGCTTGCCTTTGATGTTTATCAAATCAATCTTAATGTATCCCATCAATCATCCCATGATTGGCTCTTAGGGCATACATACCAACATATTCATCATATTCCTTATATTTCCTCTTTGAGACTAATGATCTTGCAAATGTAGCAATTTGTCAGGAGACTTTCACATCTAAGGTCGATCATGACCATCTTCCCTTCTTTATCCCTAATCTTTTGAGTTTGTTTTAGGGGTTTGGTGATGTCAATATCAACAGAAACCTTGCAAGATGTATCCCATACCTAATAGGGTTTCTCTATCAATATAACTCTGGAAACTCTCTTTCTGACAGTCATGACAACATCGTTGGATCTATATATAAGAAGAAGGTTATGAGACAGATCCAAAATGAACTCTGGTCAAGGATGATGACGATTGGTATATCTTTTGTCTTGATTGCCTTTTGGGCTAGGAGGTTGTTGTCAAGATTCCAAGGTCTTTATTTGAGGACCTTCTCCTTATCATGCCACTAAAAAAAATGGATAATGAACATGTTGTTTACTATAGGTCTAAATATTTCATCCCTTTTTAACTCTAGGAGTTTGTTAGGGTTCTTTTGAGAGATGGGAAGTGTTATATGGCCTCTCTTTCTCAATCTTTTCAACAACGGCAAGATCTAGGTGTCCACCTTGGGTTTTGATTTATGTCTTCCTAAAGTCTAGGATCTCTTTCTCATCATTTTCTTAAACGCATAATTGAGCACACTTCTCATCCAGTTTGTTAGCCATCAATAGGGTGAGGAGAAGACCTATAGAAAACCTATAGAGAAAAAATCCTGACAATCAGGGGAGAGAATCATATGCGGAATCATCGGAAATCCCCAAAGAAACCCTAGGACACAAATAATTTAAATATTGAATGGTTGGCTACTAACTAGTAGACTATAAAGAATGACAATAACAATGCTACAAAAAGATATTTCCTAATACTTACTTTAGTTTTCCATAATTGTTTTAATTGTTTGATCTCCTTTAAGTCTGTATTTTTGGTTGTAGTTTTAAATATCTAAACTATAAAAATTTATGTTGGTGTCAATGTTGAAATTGAAGTAAGTAGGTAGAAATGGATGTGGATGCAAACTAAATAGGTGCACATAACTTTAAATTTAATTAATTTTGACAATATATATATAATTATATTGCATTATTGAACATGTTCTAGTAGTTGGTAGTGTTATATATAATTATAGAAGAAACTATCTATTGTTCATACATAAAATCTACTTATATTTGGAATACAAAGTTCAAACTAGAACCTAGCATTTAATAAAATATATTTTTTATATAGAATAATTCCATACATAAAGAAAATTTCACCTACATAATTTATTGATATTGAAAGGTGTTACAAGTTGTATATAACTAAAATAAAAAGATAATGAAGTGTTTTATTGCTCACTAGAAATAAAGAACATAACATATTATCAATTGAGGAGCTCAATTATTGAATTTTAGACTAAGTGACACAAAAAAAATCTTTACATTTAATTTAAAGCACATATTCTCTCCAAAATCATATTTGTTTTTAGTTATAAGGTCAACTAAAAGGTATCATGAAAATAAAATACTTATTTCAATTTATTAGAGGTTTTTATATGGTACTTATATTATTTCAAATAATATATAGTAAATATATAACGAAACGTGAGAAAATAAAGAAATTTGTAGAGATTGAGGGTCAAACCAGAGACCAACAGTCAAACTATATATATATATATATATATATATGATTTTCATATTTATGGGGCCACGTCCTCTCTTGTCCCACTCTGGCTCCGCTCCTATTTTTGAACCCACACAAGTTTTCAAACATGGTTTTAAAGTCTCCGCATCTATTTCCAAGACTATGTGTCTTCATACAAAAACCTCTGAAACCTTCCACGATGTGTCCCTCACAATCTCTCAAACTACCCCAACTCCTCTACCCCTTCTCTACTTTGTTTGCTAATGGCATTATGGGATGATTAATAGATATAGATCCTATCATGGTACCTGAAGAATCTCTTGCATAACTGAGATCTTGGTGGGGTTTCATGCCTTGGTTCTCTCACAAATGATACCAAACCATATACATGTTGTCAATCTTTCGTGTTTATTGAATGATTGGTGGTTGCGCATGTACTGCGCAAACTTGTCACAGGACACTACATGAATTAAAATTTCAATGATTAATAAGTCAATTACTCGTCTAATTCAAAATGGGTATGATTATAAATATTGTTGTAAGATATGTATAAGAAAAACATTAACCCAAAATCAAACATAGCATGCACATATATAGCCATAGTTCTACTATTTCATAAATACAAGGGCCATATCTTCATAAGGGATCAAAAGTCAAACTGTTTGATTGGGATCTCAACTAAAATAGTTAGGAATCACTATGTAAAATTTCATTTTAAAAAATTCTTTGTTTGAACTTAATGTTGCCAAAATAGTTAGAAGTGTCTAATGATGATTTGAGGGTGGGTTAAAATGATTTAAAAAATTCAACAACGTGATAGAAAAAGTTTCAACATTTTCATTTTACAACAAATAGTAATAGCAAAGAGAGTGATAAACTTAAAGTTCCTTAAGTTGGTTTCAATAACCCCATAAAATATCATCTTTAAGCCATTTAGATTATATTAGTGAGATTCAATGGTTGTACATACAAGTTCATGCGCATAAAATATCAAGAACCTAGCTCTGAAACAAAACTTAGCAAACCAAAAACATCCACTCTTGTTATCTCTAGCACCAACTAGGCAAAAGAAGGTGAAAATGAGATTTTTGTATGTAAAGAGAGGGATTTCTACTGTAGAATTTGTAGAAGGTTATTTAAGAGGATATAAGAGAAAGAAAATAACAACAAAGATTAGAAAGGGATATAATAATGTACATGGATTCATACTAATGTAGTTTGGAAAGATGATTTCAGGCTTTGATCCTCTAAAAGAAAATTAGACTACCGACATGCACTGACATACACAACCATCTCCTCTATGATCATCCTCTTGTATATCTAGCAACGTTCAACAACTACAAAACGATATAAATGGGCCTCTAGGTCTATGGGATCACATATTCATAGGCCAAGGCGAGAGAAAATCATATTTCATCTCATAAGCAATTTATTTCGAGCTTCTTCATCGGTTATAACTCTAAGAAAGTGGCATGGAGTACCTAGTTTGGCGTTCAAAACATGCATTGAGATGCTAAAGGTCTAGAGCAATGGTTAAAATCTACCTCCCAATACAAATGACCCACATCATCTAACTACCCTACCCAAAGAAGTTTCAACAACTAACCCTAGGCAGGCATCAAGTCTCCAAATCCCACATATGGATCTAGATGCATCAGTTGGTCCATCAATTGATGCAAGCACACCATGGTATGATTTTTTTAAATCCAAATCTTCACCAAAATTTTAGTATATCATTTTTTTCATTCATTAATAATTGTGTGTGCATTCTCGTATATCATGATTTTTCATATTTAATAATTCCATATAAATTTATATTGAATCTAATAAATTATGCAATAATAGCATACAAAGCAAGATTTATAAAGATATCGTTCATGGTCTTACATAAAGCCTCAAAGAGCTCCATGCAACTATTCGATGGTCTTATATTTTCCTTCCTAACATGCTAAAATCCCAAGTCAATTACAAAGGTGCAAAGTTTCCAAAATTAACAAGATCCACAATTGCAACGTGTAGTACCATCCCACATGCTTTACTAGTTGAGCTACCAGTTAAGTTTAAGGAAGCATCTCTTTAGTCCAAGAGGAGTTATACTATTTCAAAAGAAATAAACATACTCAACAATTTACACGCCATCTTGTTGACCCATTTGTACACATGCCCACAAGCTACATGAGAAATCATAATGGTGTTGAAAAAAGAAATCCAAAGAAAAAAAAAACATGTATTGTATCTCACAGAGGGGAATTTCAAGCCACTTATAATCCTGATAAGTCTCTGATTGTCGATTTATATTGTTATACCTAAGTTCCATGGACATGTAGAAATCTGTGTGGACACCTACACAAGTTTCCATACAAAGACTTATGAGACCACCTATGACGTGCTCCTCACGATCTCTCAAACTATCTCTAAATCCGATACGAGTTTAGATTCACTACTTCCGTATGAATACGGGATATGCTATACCTTTGTTTGTTTTTTTACATGTGTAAATCACAACTAAAATTTTTGGTCCGGATTAAATCTAGACGACATGTAGATTTAATCCGGTAGGGGGTATAGGCTCCGAGTCCAAAAGGGTCTAGTAAATCATAAAGCGTATCCTTTCTCTCCTTTGTTTGCTAATGGAATTATAGTAGTAGTAATAGATACGGATCCTATTGTGGTGCTTGAAGAATTTCTTGCATAATTAAGATCTTAGTGGGATTTTTCATCGGACCAATGCCTCTGTTCTCTCCTAGGTGGTACTAAATCTCTACACGCTGGCAGTTTTCCGTGTCTCTTTTGAATGATCGGTGGTTGCGCCTGTGTTGTACAATCTTGTTCCGCCATGCTGGATCTGAAATTGGTGGTGGCATTGGCAAAAAATCCAGTATTGAGGAGGGTTTTGTTCAGCACCATGTTAAACGAGATCTCAGTCGTTCAACTCCTAAAAATTCCCCTGGAAATCTGTATTCACAGTGAAACACACTGCATCAACAAGGTGCTTGACTCCAGTCAAGATCCAGTCCTGAAAGTGCATTTTCAACACCTCCTAAATACATCTCAGTCGTTCAATCTCAAAAACCCATCTGGGGATCAGTATGTACAGTGCTACATACGGATCTGTGGGGGGGGGGGGGGGGTATTTTCAGGATGACCTGAAAATGCTATCTCTATCAGTATGGATCCAACGTCGCTTGACTGGTTGGTCCCGTGCTAGTTTGTGCCGGCTATGGCGCTGCATCAGCAAGGTACACAATTATTACTGCAGATGAGGTTGTATGTTGACAACACAGGAACAATGAGAATAACCGCTATAGATGCAGTACTCAGTGGTAGCTAGTTAGCTGCTTGGTTGTCGGGTGCATTTGGTGCGGCCAGGCATGGGAGTGTTGTACTACTGCCATTCTCTTTTCAGAAATGTGTGTTGCAAGCATTGCACGGGGTGAAGCACATTTCACACGTCCCATGTGGCTGGTTTTGTTAGTATGGGTCCAGGATAGGGCGATTTTAAGTAGGGGCGGGTGGTTTTGAGGGGTGAGGTGGCATGGATTAGATAAGGGAACAAATGGACTGATTTGATAGGTCCGCGGAGAGAGAAAGAGTGGGAAAATGAGACAGAAATTTATATCGCATATAACTTTCAACCATATTGTATTTTTTGATGAAATAAAAATCATTAGATTCGTTACAAAATATAAAATCTAATAAAAATAATATCGACATATTTTGAGAAAAATAATATGATACATAAAATTTATTTGTGCATTACAAATTAGGTGCAATACATGCAAAACATGTGCATTGTAAAAAAATAGGTGTTGATACAACAGAAACTGGGCCCAATCACGTCGAAACTGAGTGCATTCAAGTTGAAACTATGTGCATTGAAGTTCAAACAGGGCGCAATCAAGTCTGAATACTATGTGCATCAACATAACACCTAATTGGGCGCAATCAAGTCCAAAGTGGGCGCAATCAAGTGGAAACTGGGGGCATTCAAGTCTAAATTGGGCGCAATCAAGTCTGAATTGGGCATTCAAGTCCAAACAGGGCACAATCATATCTAAAAGGGGTGCATTCAAGTTGAAACTGGACCCATTCAAATTTAAATTGGGTGCAACCAAGTCCGAACAGGGCATTCAAGTCCAAATATGGTGCAATGAAGTCCAAATTGGACGCAAACTGGACGCAATTAAGACCGATGGGTGCATTCAAGTCCAAAATGATCACATGAGTACAATCAAGAATAAGAAGAAGAAGAAGATGATGATGATGATGATGATGATGATGATGATGATGATGATGATGATGATGATGATGATGATGATGATGATGATGATGATGATGATGATGATGATGATGATGATGATGATGATGATGATGATGATGATGATGGTGGTGATGATGATGTTGATGAAGAATATGAAAATGATGATAATGATGATGGTGCACTCGCAAGTAGGCGCATTACAATACTAACTAGGCACAATCATGTCTGAATTGGGCACATTCAAGTCTAAATTGGGCACATTTAAGTTCGAATTAAACTCAATGTCAAACGCATTCAAATCCAAATTGGGTGCATTTGATTGATCATGAGTGCAATACATGTCAAACTTCATATATTTTTATTATTATTTCAAAATATACTAATATTGGTGTCGTTAAAAAGTACTTTTTGTAAAGATTCTAATGGTTTTTATTTTGTGAAAAAATACAAAATAAAAAAATATATAAAAAATAATTGTTTAACAAAAGAGAGAGTGAGTGGGGGAGGAAAAAGAGGGGATGGGACCACAGCTGGCTGGCAGCAACGGCTTACCAGCTCGCATGCTGATATAGCCTGCCATTCTTCTACAGTTCTGCCGATTCTTGAGAAGATTGGTGAATGGTGATTGCCAACTCAGATACGGTAGCAACCTATTGGAGCTAGAAGAAACATTTCCCGTGGAAGAACAACAAATCAGTCAAAATGTGTTCCTTTTTTCCTAATGATGTTGGTGACTGACTGGCGCTTCAGATCTCGTTCTCCAACCGAAAATAATTTTGTCACACACTGGAGGCATCAAGTGCAAGTCACGCGCGGGAGAAGAGAGGCATTGTTAGGGGAGAGGCTGATTTGGGGTGATGACGTGGTGAGTTTTAATTGGATGGGTTGGTAAAGGTTGTGCAATATGCAAATAAATTTATTTTACTTATAACTTTTGAACTGTGATGAATTTTTTGACGAAACAAAAGTCATTGGATTTGTTAGAAAAATACATTCCATCAAGACTAATATTGATATATTTTTAATAAAAAAATATAAAAATGATATGAATAGGTGATTATGGGTGTCAATGAACCATTTTGGGCGTCATTAAGTGGTTCTTAAGTGTCAAACAGACCTATTTGAGTGTCGTTATGTTGTTTTGGTTGTCAATCCATTATTTGGGCGTCATTTTAAACTTTTGGGTGTCAAAGAACTATTTTAGGCATTAATTACCTTGTTTGGGCGTCATATTTATACTTTTAGGTGGCAATGAACCATTTTAGGCGTCAATTAATCATGTTTGGGTGTCAATAATCATTTATGGGCGTCATAGCATCCAAAAATACCTTATTTGGGTGTCATTTAAACGTCTAGGTGTCAATGAACCATTTTGGGTGTCAATTACCTTATTTGGGCACGTTCTTTATACTTTTGGGTGTCAATGCATCATTTTAGACGTCAATTAACCATTTTTAGGTGTCAATAGTCATTTATGGGGGCCATAGCATCCAAAAATGACCAAATAGCGCCCAAAATGGTTAAATAGTTGTTTTGGTTGTGAATACCTTATTTGGGCGTCATCTTTATACTTCTGGGTGTCAATGCACCATTTTGGGCGTCAAATAATCATTTTTAGGTGTCAAACAGACCTATTTAGGTGTCGTTATGTTGTTTTAGTCGTCAACACGTTATTTGGGCGTCATCTTTATAATTCTGGGTGTCAATGGCGTCATACCATCTAAAAATGGCATCTTTGGGTGTCGATTAACCTGTATATATCATTTTTGTATTATTTTTCTCAAAAATATGTCATTATTAGTCTTGTTGGATTGCTAATAATTTTTGTTTCATTAAAAAATTCATTATGGTTGAAAGTTATAAGCGAAACAAATTTATTTGTTTGTTTTATAATCCTAAAAAACCAGTGAATCGCATTATGCCACGTGGAGGCGGATTATTAATTAGTTTGAAGATGTTAAAGCTGCGCGTAGCGTGAGCTTGACAAAAACTTAACTCACTCTTCTCCAACCACTTATCCTTGGATCCGGTTCACATCGGAGCAGCCAGCAGCAATGATGGTTTTTTCCGCCCAATGAAAAGACCAGCTATGAATATGTAATTGTACCTACGTTAGGGAGTAAGCCGCAGTATACTTTGGATAGATAGAGAAAATTCACTCTCTTTTTTTCATCAATGTCAATGGGAAGGGTCAGACTTGCATTCTATTATAATCTCATATAGGCCAAGATATTTTTCTCTTCTAAAATAAACAATTATGTCTTCTTGTTTATTCTAAAGGTGGTATTTTAAAGAGAGATGAGAAGAATATGTTCCAAACTGATTGGTCATCCTATAAAAGAAATATTGGACTCGTCAGAAATTACAATTTAGCAATAGAAGCGTACAATCACTATACACGGATAGCAAATAGAGTAGTTGTTTCAGAGCTCCCTTTTTTTGTCTCAACCCATACTAAAGCAAACAACATGCCTTTTACCAGCTCAGCTGGTTTTTAAGTAAAAAAAATGGCATCAATTGATTCCAATCGGAGCAAAGATCGCATTCAACCTAATCATGTTCGTTCTATAAGGAGCAGAGCGTGGTAAGGATTATCTGCAAAAAATTTAATTGTAAATTAGTGCTTGTATTGTTCTAGTAACATCCATGCGACGCCCTGATTCCATGATAGGAGTCAGATTAAATTTTAACTGTATTTTCCCTTCAGATAATGATTTACTCGTGTATTTTATTAAGGCGACCGTGCATCCAAGTGGTTTATCAAGGTCTTTGTATAAAACTCAAGTGAAACGCAAACCACGCAAGAGCACTCGTAAGGGCTAATTTGGTTTTAGGTATAATCGGATGTAGTTATGTGAGTTTGTAATTTTTGTCATCCGACAATATGCTACCACACAGGCTTTTTCTCTGTGATGTAAGTGTTGTTAATATTGGTTATCGTCGTTCATGCAACAGCGACAGGTGCAATATAATTAACAGTGCAGGCAGATCCAAAATAAGAATCGAAGAACAAACGAAGCAGGACAATAGAAAATAGAAGTTAGATTCGCAAATCAGATCGTTCGTTGAGAAATGAACGTGTTACCTAAAGAAATCAGTGCCCAACAATCCTCGCGGATAGGCACCGTTCTCCCAGACGCGATCCGGCACAAACCTGGAACTTGCACGTCTCGCTCGATCACGCTCGACGTAGTCGCGTCGCACTGCTACCAGCGCAGCACAGCAACCGCAGGAACCACCGCCTGACAGTTGCGTCTTGAGGACAGGAAGAAGGAGTCGCACTTTGCTCAGGAGGACAACTCCACAAAGCAACTCTGGGACGAAGCTCTCGCACACAGGTTTAGGGCTCACAAAACACACGGCGGCAGAAGACTGTTTTCGGTGTGTTTAACCCTAATGACCGGATGTGTATATATAGCCACGCACGTCCCTAATCCTATTCCCAGTAAGACGCAAACACTCGGTTGCTCTTGTACACAATACAAAATAATCTGTAAAAGAGAAACACTTTCTAATTAGGATTAAGAAATCCGAATAAGAAAGCAACAATTAATTACACGAGTAATTAATAACTTAGGTGTATCCTAGTGCAAAAAGAAGACGGAAGACATTCTCCACAATCCACAATCCACAAGCCCGAGCCCGGCCATGCCAGGCGAGGTGTGGCGCGCGCGCGCGTGCGTGCGTACGTTGTGATGTGGTAACCCCACCCACCAAGGAGGTGAGCATACCTCCCTCCTAGGGCTCCTTTGGACACTAGTGCCCCATGTGATCCTACATATGAGGACCACAAAAGTTCTAGGTGTGAGCAATATGGGATAAAACTTTTTTGCCATTTGCACTAAAAACAACACTACATTCTCACATGTACTTGCTGCACTACATTGGGCTTAACTCATGCTAAATAAATGACTTGCTACAGTAATGACGCTACAGTGATTACGTGAAGCTATAGTAACCATCATTTATCTAACAATCTCCCCACAAAGTCCAATGTGTAGTGTGCTCTACTATTCAGTCCTCCATACTGTGCTTTCAGCAGATACCTTTCGGTTTGAATCTACCTGAGTTATCCAACTATGACTCCTGTAGGAACTAGGTGAATAAAAGTCTTGAACATGAACCTTGGGTACAAGAGTATAGGTTGGTAAAAACACAATAAAGGCATGGTAGTAAAGAAAAACAATGCATTAAGGCCATGCATACAAAATTTTATATCATGATTGATAACAGAGAACAACCCAATTCTCCTGTTGCGGCCTACACAACATCAATCACTTAGTTGGAGTCTCCAAGGATGTACTGCTAACATCCTGTCCTAAGACTTGACACCATTAAGAGACTACTCTCTTACTAACTTGCAGTCATGACACTAATAGGTTTCCCAGGAAATAGACACATAGATGCAAGAAGCATCAAACAAGAATACATAGTGTCATCTGATTTACCCGACAGCTTGTTATTACCACATTGAACCCAATTTATGGGATCTCCAGTCTTTTGGGTTGGGTTGCTACTGCCTGCAAATCTATAGGGGCTTCAGTCCCATCCCCAACCTGGATTTTTCCACTAAAGACAAGGTAAGACCTTTAGTGAAAGGATCAGCTGTATTATCTTTGGTACCGACGTAGTCCACAGCCACGACCCCCGTTAGACACTAACTCCCTTACAGATTTCAATCTGACTTGGATGTGTCTACGCTGTTTTTGATTGTACTTGGAGCTCTTTATCTTAACAATAGTTGTAGTGTTGTCACAGTGAACTGAAATTGCAGGAAGCGGCTTCATTACCATAGGTAAACTAGATAAAGTCCATGTAGCCATTCAGCTTCCAATCTAGTTTCATCTAAAGCACACAACTCTACCTCAAAAGTAGACCGAGACAATATGGTCTGTTTCTTAGACCTCCAGGAAACAGCTCCTCCTCCCAACAGGAATACATATCCTGAGACACCATTACTCCCGGAATTCACAGCAATCCAGCTTGCATCACTATATCCTTCGACTACGGAAGGATGTTTACCATAATGCAGCCCAAGGGAACGTGTTCCCTTGATATACCTCAGAACTCTATCAAGAGCTTCCCAATGGGTCTTGTCGGGACAACTGGTGTATCTACTTAACTTGTTCACGGCAAACGCAATGTCTGGACGTGTACAGTTCATAAGATACATCAAACTTCTGATAATCTAAGAGTATCGTAATTGAGACACTGGAACCCCAGTCTCATTCTTGAACAAGAGTTTGGATGAATCATATGGAGTCTTAACAGGTTTACGTGATGTGTATTCAAACCTCTCCAGTATCTTCTCAACATAGTGAGACTGAGATAGACTTATACCATCAGTAGACCTTATGATTTTAAGCCCTAAAATCACATCAGTGACACCCATATCTTTCATCTCAAACTTTCTACACAAGAATGACTTTGTCTCTTTTACTACTTTCATATCGGAACCAAAAAGCAGGATATCATCGACGTATAAGCATAACAAAATGAATCCATTATTGACAATCTTGCAGTAGAGACACTTATCAAATTCATTAGAAATAAAGCCAAACGATGATATCACAGAATCAAACTTCTCATGCCATTGCTTAGGGGCTTGTTTCAAGCCATATAATGACTTAACAAGTTTACACACTTTGGACTCATTTCCACGACCCACAAATCCCTCAAGTTGTTCCATATATATATCTCTTCTTGAAGATCACCGTGTAAGAACGCGGTCTTCACATCCATCTGATGAATATAGAGATTATAAATGGAAGCCAATGCTATAAGCACTCGAATTGTGGTCATACGGGAAACAGGTGAATAGGTATCAAAATAATCTATTCCTTCCCTTTGTGTGTAACCCTTAGCAACTAACCTAGCCTTATACTTATTGATTGTCCCGTCTGCATTAAATTTCTTCTTAAAAATCCATTTGCAACCAACTGCAGAACAAACAGGAGGCAAATCCACCAATTCCCAAGTTCCATTCGAGAGAATTGATTGGATTTCATCATTAACGGCTTCTTTCCAAAACTTCACTTCTGGAGATTCCATAGCTTGTTTGAAAGTAACAAGATCATCCTCAACATTGTAAGTGAGAAACTCACTTCCAAAGTCCTTGGATGTCGTAGGCCGTTTACTTCTCCTTGGTTCAACTATTTCTTCAGAATCATCAGATTCAGAAATAGCTTGTTCTGAGTCGCCCCCCACATTTGTCATCCTTTCCACGTGCTTGGAAATGGAACCTGTAGTAAATGAATCTTCTTGAGAAACTTCATTGGGCACACCAGTTTTCATAGGAAACACATCCTCAAAGAATGTTGCATCACGTAATTCCACAATTGTATTGACCTCAATGCCATAGATATCTGATTTTACAATCAGGAATCTATAAGCATAACTTGTCTGTACATAACCCAAGAATATGGCATCAACCGTTTTCGGTCCTAATTTCTTCCTTTTGTGTTTAGGGACAAGTACCTTTGCAAGGCACCCCCACACTCGAAGATATTTAAGACTCGGTTTCCTTCCTCTCCACAACTCAAACGGACTATTCTCTGAATGTTTATGGGGAACTCTATTCAGAATATGGCAAGCCATATTCAAAGCTTCCCCCTACATAAAGTTGGGTAATTCAGATGTTTGGAGTAAGGTATTTACCATATCTATTAAGGTTCAGTTTTTATGTTCAGCTATTCCATTTGATTGTGGTGAATAAGGAGCAGTTACCTCATGAACTATACCATGTAATTGGAAAAATTCCAAAAACAAGTTCGAGGTATACTCTCCTCCCCTATCAGACCTTAATCGCTTAAGTACTTTACCGGTTTGAGTTTCAGCTTCTTTCTTATAAATTTGAAATTTATCCAATGCCTCATCTTTACTTCTAAGTAAATAGATATAACAATATCTACTCGCATCGTCAATAAAAGTTGTAAAATAACGTTTTTGATCTCTCGTAGCAACACCATTAAATTCACAGATATCTGTATGAACTAAATCCAAAATTTTCGAATTCCTATTCACATAATGAAAAGGCTTCCTAGGCAATTTAGCTTGTACACAAATTTCACATTTATTGTTGCTAACTTCAGATTTAGGGATCAAATCTAGATTCATCATACGCTTCATTGAGGCAACATTAACATGTCCCAAACGTGAATGCCATACATCGAATGAAATAAGATTCATGCAAACAGAACTATAATCATTCAAATTTAAAACATAATTTGAAACAGGTTCAACATGAATCTTAAACAAGTTCTCCACATCACATAAGTACCCCTTGCCAAAAAAACAAAGAATCACGAAGGCATGTAATAATAGCCTTATTACATTTACAGTCTACTCTATAACCTTCTCTAACTAATATGACGCCACTAAGGATATTGCGTCGAATGGTTGGAACATGTCTAACCCTGTTAAGAGTCAAAACCTTCCCCGAAGGGAACTTCAAGTTCACCCATCCTTCGCCTTTGACTTCTGCAGAGCTGGAATCTCCCAAAGTCACGGACCGACCTCGAGAGGCCTGATAAGACACAAACAGGGATTTATCAGCACACACATGTACATTAGCCTCAGTGTCAATTATCCAATAAAGTGGTTCAAAAATAGAAAGAATTTCAGGTTTAATAGACACGTACCCATCATTGAGGTTCAAGGATGCAGTCATCATATTGACCACAGCCTCCTCAGTTGCAGATGTGGTAGCTTGCTTTGCCTTCTTAGTAGGACAATCCTTGTTCCAGTGGCCAACCTGTCCACAAGTCCAACAAGGTTTGTTCTTCGGTTTCTTTTGGATCTTTGCCTTGGGTTTATGTGCATTCTTAGATTTCTTATCTTTGGTATTTTTCGTAGAAGTAAGATTAACATTTGGATTAGCATCAGTAGGCACCTTGACCCCTTTCTCCTTTAAGTGTTCTTCTTGTATATTAATATCCATCATTAATTCATCCATGGAGTGTGTCCCTTTGCGATGCTTCAGAGACATACCAAACGATTCCCAAGACTTAGGGAATTTTTCTATGATAGATATAACAACGAATTTCTCAGGCAACACCATATTGGCATCTGAGAGTTCATGAACTAGGAGTTGTAGATCGTGTGTTTGATCAGAAACTGACTTACCCTCAACCATCTGAAACTTAAGAAATTTAGACACACAATATTTTTCAACACCCTGATTTTCAGTGCTAAAATTCTTAATTAACAATTCCCATAAAACCTTGGACATAGTGACTGGCGGCTTTGAGTAAGAATCATACAGTTTGTTATTTAAACCAAACAGAATCAAACTGCGGCATGTTTTATCATCCTTCTTCCAATTAGCAATAATGTTTGCATTATCAGGAATTGTTTCATCAGACACAGGTTCATTTTCAATTAAATACTGATCATAACCCGCAATATTCAGCCAAATTTCCATACGACTCTGCCAACGGGCAAAGTTCGTACCAGTAAACTTTTCAGGCATATTGGTTGTATCAATTTTACATCCCGAACCACCCAGACCGGCCATAGTTAATTAATGACAGAAAGATGATTTCTTTAAGACTGTTGTTAATATTGGTTATCGTCGTTCATGCAACAGCGACAGGTGCAATATAATTAACAATGCAGGCAGATCCAAAATAAGAATCGAAGAACAAACGAAGCAGGAGAATAGAAAACAGAAGTTAGATTCACAAACCAGATCATTCGTTGAGAAACGAACGTGTTACTTAAAGAAATCAGTGCCCGGCAATCCTCGCGGATAGGCACCGTTCTCCCAGACGCAATTCGGCACGAACCTGGAACTTGCACGTCTCGCTCGCACTCGACGTAGTCGCTTCACACTGCTACCAGCGCAGCACAGCAACCAACCGTAGGAACCACCGCCTGACAGTTGCGTCTTGAGGACAGGAAGGAGGAGTCACACTTTGCTCAGGAGGACAACTCTACAAAGCAACTCCGGGACGAAGCTCTCGCACACAGGTTTAGGGCTCACAAAACACACGACGGCAGAAGACTGTTTTCGGTGTGTTTAACCCTAATGACCGGATGTGTATATATAGCCACGCACGTCCCTAATCCTATTCCCAGTAAGACGCAAACACTCAGTTGATCTTGTACACAATACAAAATAATCCGTAAAAGAGAAACACTTTCTAATTAGGATTAAGAAATCCGAATAAGAAAGCAACAATTAATTACACAAGTAATTAATTACTTAGTTGTATCCTAGTGTAAAAGGAAGACATTCTCCACAATCCACAAGCCCGGCCCGGCCAGGCGAGACGAGGTGTGGCGTGGCGCGTGCGCGTGCGTGCGTGCATGCGTTGTGATGTGGTAACCCCACCCACCAAGGAGGTGAGCATACCTCCCTCCTAGGACTCCTTTGGACACTAGTGCCCCATGTGATCCTACATATGAGGACCACAAAAGTTCTAGGTGTGAGCAATATGGGATAAAACTTCTTTTCCATTTGCACTAGAAACAACACTACATTCTCACATGTACTTGCTGCACTACATTGGGCTTAACCCATGCTAAATAAATGACTTACTACATTAACGACGCTATAGTAATTACGTGCTATAGTAATTACGTGAAGCTACAGTAACCATCATTTATCTAACAGTAAGCTCATGGCATGTTGATATACAGCACTTGTTTAAAGATAAAAGCTCAATTCTATGGATTTATAAAATATACGGAAATGTACCATTAGCACTTGAATGGTGCATGACATTATACCCCTATAAATTTCTATAAACAATAGAAGCTGACAGAACTTCTTCTCAATCTACTTTTGGGCTCTAATTCTTTGGTCAGGGTAAGTTTACTAAGGCAAGGGTCAGCTGGTCAGTGTTGGGTGACCTCCGCTAAGCTTTCGCTAACCTTCACTAGGGAACGTTTATAGAAACTATGCTCATGTGGTCCTAACCAAGTAGTATCTTATGATGGTCTTCAACGAAGAATCTTACCTCGCCAACAACCTCTATTTGCATTTTTCATCACTATGTAAATTATGTTTAAAATAAACTCCGTAATTTTAAATGAAGCGACATTTTTCTTTTCAGGTCTACAAATGACGGTCCCATTCTAGCATTACATCCACAACAATCAACCCTAAAACTTCAATGTAGACACCATCTTAAACTTAGATACATTTTTGGTCGGTAAAAAACTCGTGTTACTAAAATTTGATGCCCAAAACTTTGGGTACAAAAAGATTGCGCCCCAATACAGACCTGGATGGAACATCCAAACAACTAAACAAAAATTCTCACACTAAGATTCTAACTAGAATCAACTACCTAGATGACAGGAGGAACATTTTTGCAGTACAGACTCAAGAGAAATCAGAATAAAAAACAATGACACTATGAACAGCTCATGTTGACAAAAGCATTAAAACCATCTTCTAAAAGTATGACAACAAGAGTAGCCAGAAATGTCAGTTTAGGATCAGGAGCTCGCAGGAGTAGCACCGCAAAAGGCCCGCTACTATCATCTGGGTCATCAGAATTCTGGCAGACAAAGAAAAAAAACCACAACAACCTACGAACCATTAATCCTTTTTCACATATTGGATCAGTCAACTGAGCAATCGCACAACTGGCATTAACCTCATCTTCCTGAAAGTGAGTGGACTACACAGCCAACATAAATCCAATCTGAAGCCAAAGAAGAAATGTCTAAAGATCATCCGATCAATTCATCTGTAATGCCAGAAAAACCAGCTGCTACTCCGGCAGATAAGACTCTCATCACGGACATAGGACTGGATCCAAAGCCATAGAGTCCCTGATAAACTAAACATTCACACACTAGCAATAAGCTCACCACTGAAATTGTGAGGACTGGTCATCTAGACAGAAAATACTTAGATACATTTACATGCATATATGGCATACAAAGTTAATCAAGCAAAGTGTTACATATAAGTGACTCCATTTTGGCATTTTATTAGCAAATTCATGAACATTATCCAAACTAAGACAAAGATATTTAATCAAACATCAACACCAATAGAGGTTGACAACTTTACTGCCCTCCGGCCATTCACAACTTCACTGTCTGCATAGATCCTTGGTGCCAATTGGAGAAACTACATCCTACACCTCTGGCCACTCCCAATCATAGCAACAATAAACAAATAGTGTTATGCGGTATAGCGACTAGTGGGACTCAACTCACAACCTTATTAGTATACACAAAGACAAATTTATAATTAAAAAAAGTAAATACAAAATTGCATTAAACCCCTCCATTCTCTCTCATATATAGTATAAAGGAACAATTTGTAAATTATAAAACTAGATGCAAACATTACATAAACACATTTATTGTACAAATTCCTTATTAGATACAAGGATGAATTTATAATTCAAAAATAAAAGAAAATTTGCACAAGACCCCTCACACACGCTTTTGTAAATAACAATCCTTCCAGGTGGGGATTGGAGCGACAACATCCTCCACCTTCTCCGACCTTGGTTCCCGAGGGGAGCCAATGCCAACAGTCATAAAAACATAATGTGATGTGATGCATATACTAGTAAGAGTTGGCTTACAATCTTATTAGAATACACAAGGGTTAACTTATAATTAAAAAGCTAAATGTAGATATTGCATTGAACCCCTCCCAACTCTTTCATAAATAATAAAGATGTATACTATAAAAGTGTAACGACCCCGCCTCCCGGTAACCCCCAATTAAGGGAGACCAAGAGGTCAGAGTCGTTATCCCAATAAACAGGATCAAAGGTTTGAAAAATAATCAATAATAATTATAAAATTCTACCAAACTATATTAAATGTTGGAATAAAAATAAAACTTTGCATACCTTTTAAAAACTTTGGATATCTAACTTTTATCTACAGCTTCAATCTATTCTAACTAATCCTCCTTGTACTTTAATTCTTATTTTCACAGTGTGTCACTTTATTGTTTGTTCTTTTCAGAGTTGTACCTAAAACGCCAACAAACAAAACGTCGGTCAGCATATATGAATATGCTAGTATGTGGGGACAACCAAAATATCACACATAAGGCTAACCACCTAATTATCACAATCAAGTTAATTAGCAATTCAATTTATGATTTCAATGTGTCAAACTCCACCGCTTTTTCCCTAACCCTGGAATACCCCCTTTTGGGTTTCTCTTTTGCCATTGACTTAAGGCCACCTTCTCCATCCTAAACTTGGTGCCTGGGGTCACCTCTCATGGTGCCCAATAGTCATGTAATAAAGGCCACCTTTGTTGGATCCTAGATGGGTGATTATATGCTCTAGAGGGGGGGTGAATAGAGCTGAAAGCACTTACAAAAAATTCATCAAACCTTCAAGATATATGATAAGATAAGGTTGCTAAATAGGTAATTTGAGTGCAACTAAAACAAACATAGCAAGGGAGAGAGAGATTGAACATGCACCAATTATACAAGCTATTTAGAGTGGTTCCACACTTCAAACTAGAAGTGTGTCAGTCCACTTGCCTAGAGAGGTCAACCTTTAGGACTTCCAAACTATTGCATTCTTATATTCACTTATAAGGCATACAATGCATGACCAAACAAAAGACTTACCTATCCAATACAAAGAGTCTTTAACCTTACCAAGGACTTACCCACTTTGCAAGAGTCTTCGGCCTTCTCCAAGGACTTACCCACTCTTGCACAAGTCTTCGGCCTTGCCGGGATTACCCACTCTTCTTGGATGTTCAGCTTTTGACTTCAACTTTACTTGGAGAAGCTTCCACCACCAAGGTCTTACCCACTTGATCTTGAGTCTTCTGCCTTCTCCAAGGGCTTACCCACTCTAGCTCCAAGTCTTCAGCTTTGATCTTCACCAAGGGACGCCTTCCCTTGTTCTTCTTCACCTCTCTTGGCTAAGAGAGAGAACCTTCATCTTCATGATTTCAAAATGAGAGATGGGGAGGTTGTGGAAGTGAGAGCCTCACAAGATATAAAAATAGGACTAGCTCTCTTACAGATTTCCTACTCACTCTAATGGATGTACCAAGTGATTAAGCTTAGAGAGAGAGAGGAGGCTGTAGGAAGCACCCAGCTATGGAATAGGAACCTCACAAAGAGTTTGCAATGAATGCTCAACCTTGGAATGAAGCCCAAGGGGTCCTATTTATAGCTGGGGATGCCTCTTAGCCTTTGGGAACACTTATGAACGAAAACTAGTCGTTTTGTGGCTTGCAACGGATCTATTTTCACTTGTTGCAACTCCACAACGGCTAGAAATACTTTTCTGAACTTTTCCGTATAGTGCAATCGGTCGAGTTCTGATGGGTGTAACTCGACCGATCAAGTAGGAGGCAAACCGATGTTCAAAGGATCGGTCGAGTTTGTCCTGAGGAAACTCGACCGACCATTTTAACTGGAAATGGCCTACTACCCAATCGGTCGAGTTCTGTGAGTGCACAACTCGACCGATGCAATCTTCAGAAAATCGACCAAGGTGGATCGGTCGAATTTCAGGCTGGGGAAACTCGACCGACCAAGTGCCTATAATTGATTTTCAAAGATGCATCTAAAGTTCTCTAATATTCGATCTAAGTGCTCCTGATATTTTTCTAAGCTTAATTACAAGTCATACAATCATTACAAGTGATTTACAACATGATTCTAATGGATATACATCATATTACAAAAACGTCCACTTGTATTGACTTTGACTTGTCTTTTCTCCAATTTGATATGCGCAAGTTAGGGCATTTGGAGTGTGTCTATACCTAATCTGAAATCACTCAAGTAGAGACATTAGACACCAATATGTGGAATGGTTAGTCATCGTCAAAACACGGGTTTAGTCAATTTAGACGTGAGTCAACATTGGCCTAATTGACCTTGAGTCAACAATCTCCCCCTTTTTGAAGATGATAAACCATTCCATAAATATATTGAAAGCTTTTAAGTAAAATCATACCTTTGGAGAAACCTAGGGGTTTCAATAGAATGGAGTTCATATGCTCCCCCTCAATTGATGTGCATGGAGTTTTCATACTCCCCCTCAATTGATGTTATTTCTCCTGCATGGTTAGCTTTCATAACATTTATAGAATACTATATCTTCTACTCATATATGTTCTACACATATATGTCTTCTCCCATTTACCTTCTCCCCCTTACATGGACATACTTCTCTTCTTCATGTAAGACATGCCTTCTTCCTCTTTTTAAAAGAAGACATACCTTTCTCCCCCTTTGTCATTTCAAAAAGTGGGGATATGAAGAAACAAGAGACATCACTTGTTATAGAGAAAGGTGATAACACAAATATATATAAGTAGAGTAGAAGAGCACATATAGGGGCTTGTCCAAGCATAGAAAGAAAAGCAAGTTAAAGCATATACTTGAACAACCCAAAAAGCAAGATAAAGTGCTGCAGAAAAATAATAAATCGCAATTTTGACCCTCAAGATGATGGATTTTGACCAAAAACCATCAGAGCTCATGGCAAAGTGATGAGTCTTTCTTAGAAGGCCGTTTCTGCATGAAAAACACTAGTCTTGCACCAAAAACTAAAACTGGAGCAAAATCTGTATAAAATCCAAAAAAAATACTCCAATTTCTACATATAATGTAGATCTATGTACCCTGCATCACAATGTTATGCAAGCAACTCAAGATAGTAGATATGCAATTCAAGGAACAAGCTTGAGCATGTATGAGACAAGATACAAGCATAGCATATAGATAAGCAAATATGCCAATTATAAGCAAGGCTAGAACTACATGTATATGAACTACTAGTAGATGTTATAACAAGTTAGGACTACTAGTAGGATCTAGATCATAGCAAGAGATACCAAAAGATACACAAGATAAAGCAAGCTATGAGTAGATGTACAGATATATCCAAACAAAGAGATATGCAATTTTAGAAGCATGAAAGGATATAACTCACTAGATATTCATCCTTACCATAAGATGATTACCACTAAGAACCTCAAGGTTGTATCAAAACAAGATATACACCTAGATAGATGTAGCAAGTTAGAGTACAACGGAAGCAATTTTAGACACAACCAAGAGATCCAAAGAGATCATCATCAAAACCTGCAAAACAACTCAAAGCAAGTAATTGCAATATATAGATATACCAATTTAGAGCAATTAGAGAGATAGAGTTGTAAGCAAGATAGGCAAAGAAGAACATGGCAATATGCATATATAAAGATACCAAGGGAGTGCCAAAGAATAAGGCTATTGGTTGAGAAAATCTAGTTGAGAGGGAAATTCTCACTCAATAAGCCAAATGTATATTCTGTGCACAGTGTTATCAGTTGTGTTCTGTGCATTGACAACTCGACCGATGACAGTTGTTGGCAACACCCATTGGTGTCTATCGGTCGAGTTTCAATAGGGCAAACTCGACTGACAGAGCACCTGTCAAAAAGCACATATATTTCATAAAAACATATTCAAAGGCATTCTAAATATACAAACCATATCCAAACATGTCTAAGCAAGTTAGTAATGCACTATAGAAGCATTAGAAATAGTTTTTGAGCAAGAGTGTGAAGAGAAACACAAAATACCACTTTTGACTCAAAAACCAAATGTATAGTGCACACTAACTTGACAAAAACAAGTTTGAAATGGTTATAAGCAATAAAACCTTTACCTTTGTGCTAACCATTCCTTTTTCCACTTGTTGTCACCCTCTACATATCTCACCTTTCTTCTTTCATGTGGATTGAGAAGTCAATTTGCAATTCAATACCTCAAGTCAATCCATTTGCATGTACCTACAAGAAGAAAGATGAAATGGTCCCCAATCATATTTTTGGGTCCGGAGGGGTTAGTTTAGCAACCCAAATCCGATTGCTTTTGGGTGCTTTCCTAAAAGGACAACAAGTAGAATAATGACCAATATCATTGCAATAGTTGCATGTGCCCATAGTCTTGGAACTAGAGGATTCTTCATGGAATATTGGAGGTCCTTTACCTTTGTTGTTCCCTTGACTACTATCATATCCTAAACCATTTCTACCAATTTGTTTAGTATTATGGTGTAGGATGTCATTAAGACTCTTTTTTCCAACTAAGAATCTTTGCAAAGATGATCTCAAACTGTCATTATCACGCTTAAGAGAAGCAATAGTAGAAGACAAATTATTGATATTATCTCTAGCATGCAAAATATCATTTTCTAAGCAAAGAGTTTTAGTTAAATAAGAATCTCTATCAATATGAAGAGCAGCAACATCATTCTCTCTATTAGTATAACTAGAACAAGGTTCATGCCCATTGATTTTAGCAAGCAAGGAGGCATTTTCAGATTTAATCACCACTATTTCTATTTGATAAGCATAGATTTCTTCTCTCCTAGCATCATCAATAAGCTTGAGTTCAACGTTTTTAGTTTTAAGAGTATCAAGCTCATGCATGAGAGAATCAACAATTTGAGTAAGCTCTTCATTAGAACTAGGCATGAGAGGTTGAGCTTCTAGAAATCTAATCTTATCAAGCAAACTAGCATTTTCATGTTTAAGAGAGTCTACTTGGCTAAGAAAATCATTTTTATCATCAAGCAAGCAAGAATTAGCATGTTCAAGATCATCTAGTTCTTCATGCAAATTATCAACAATTTTAGCAAGCTTTTTCTTTTTTCTTTTAGAAGACTTAAGAGAGGCACAAACATCATGAATAATAGCAATCAAAGATTCTTTATCTAAAGAGTTTAGATTTACCTCACTTGAGTCTTCACTTGTTGATGCTATAAGAGAAAAATGGCATTCTCCTTCATCACTAGATCTTGAGCTTGATCCTTCACTTGAATCTTCACTTGAGCTTGAGTTGGAGGAGCCACTTGAGCTTGATTGCCATTTCTTCTTGTTCTTGTGAAGATGGGTCTTTTTGCCTTGTGGGCAATCTTCCTTGTAGTGACCCTTCTTTCCACATGTGAAGCACTGGATGGAGGAGGACTTGCCTTTGTAGAGTCGACCCTTAGAGTACATGACATCTTCTTTAGCTTGAGAGGATGGAGAGACTTGTTCCATGATAGCTTCAATTTGAGCCTTCATTTCAGCCTTCTTCATTCTCTTTAGCTCTTTCTTCTCTTGTCTTTCTACTTCCTCCCTCTTGTCAAGTGTAGCTTCATGTGCTTGTATATTTCCAATGAGCTCTTCAATAGGAATATCCCTAAGAGACCTTGCTTCTTCAATATAGGTCACCTTGGATTCCCACCTCTTGGGGAGAGTTCTAAGGATCTTTGAGTTGATCTCTCCACTAGACATAGGATGTCCTAGAATAGAAAGACCATTCAAGATGGTGTTGAGCCTTGATTACATGTTGGCTATGCTCTCCTCCTTTCCCATCTTGAAGTTCTCAAGTAGCCCTTTGAGCATGTAGACTTTGCTTTCCTTCACTTGATCTGTCCCTTCATAAGTGATGCAAAGCTTTCTCCATACCTCATAGGTCGTCTCACAGGAAGAAATTTGGTTGAACTCGGTGGGGGTCATGGAGGCATATAGGATGTGCATGGCTCTAGCATTCAAGGTGGCTTTCATCAAGGTAGCTTCATCCCATTCTTCAATATTTGTCTTTGGTTGCATGTATGGGCTGCTCACCATTTGCCACATCTCAAGACTTGATCCTTGGATGTAGAATTGAAGCCTTCTTCTCCAATAGAGGAAATTGCTCCCATCAAAGATTGGAAGGCTGATTGAGTATCTCCCTCCTAGGTAGTCACCCATCTTCTCCTACTTGTTGAAGTATGCTTGGAGAAGACCCGCTCTAATACCAATTGTTGGATCCTAGATGGGTGATTAGATGCTCTAGAGGGGGGGTGAATAGAGCTGAAAGCACTTACACAAAATTCATTAAACCTTCAAGATATATGATAAGATAAGGTTGCTAAATAGGTAATTTGAGTGCAACTAAAACAAACATAGTAAGGGAGAGAGAGATTGAACATGCACCAATTAGACAAGCTATTTAGAGTGGTTCCACACTTCAAACTAGAAGTGTGTCAGTCCACTTGCCTAGAGAGGTCAACCTCTAGGACTTCCAAACTATTGCATTCTTATATTCACTTATAAGGCATATAATGCATGACCAAACAAAAGACTTACCTATCCAATACAAAGAGTCTTTAACCTTACCAAGGACTTACCCACTTTGCAAGAGTCTTTGGCCTTCTACAAGGACTTACCCACTCTTGCACAAGTCTTCAGCCTTGCAGGGATTACCCACTCTTCTTGGATCTTCAGCTTTTGACTTCAACTTTACTTGGAGAAGCTTCCACCACCAAGGTCTTACCCACTTGAGCTTGAGTCTTCTTCCTTCTCTAAGGGCTTACCCACTATAGCTCCAAGTCTTCAGCCTTGATCTTCACCAAGGGATGCCTTCCCTTGTTCTTCTTCACCTCTCTTGGCTAAGAGAGAGAACCTTCATCTTCATGATTGCAAAATGAGAGATGGGGAGGTTGTGGAAGTGAGAGCCTCACAAGATATACAAATAGGACTAGCTCTCTTACAGATTTCCTACTCACTCTAATGGATGTAGCAAGTGATTAATCTTAGAGAGAGAGAGGAGGCTATAGGAAGCACCCAGCTATGGAATAGGAACCTCACAAAGAGTTTGCAATGAATGCTCAACCTTGGAATGAAGCCCAAGGGGTCCTATTTATAGTTGGGGATGCCTCTTAGCCTTTGGGAACACTTATGAATGAAAACTAGTCGTTTTGTGGCTTGCAACGGATCTATTTTCACTTGTTGCAACTCCACAACGGCTAGAAACACTTTTCTGCACTTTTCCATACAGTGCAATCGGTCGAGTTCTGATGGGTGTAACTCGACCGATCAAGTAGGAGGCAAACCGATGTTCAAAGGATCGGTTGAGTTTGTCCTGAGGAAACTTGACCGACCATTTCAACTGGAAATGGCCTACTACCCAATCGGTCGAGTTCTGTGAGTGCACAACTTGACCGATGCAGTCTTTAGAAAATCGACCAAGGTGGATCGGTCGAGTTTCAGGCTGGGGAAACTCGACCGACCAAGTGCCTGTAATTGATTTTCAAAGATGCATCTAAAGTTCTCTAATATTCGATCTAAGTGCTCCTGATATTTTTCTAAGCTTAATTACAAGTCATACAATCATTACAAGTGATTTACAACATGATTCTAATGGATATACATCATATTACAAAAACGTCCACTTGTATTGACTTTGACTTGTCTTTTCTCCAATTTGATATGCGCAAGTTAGGGCATTTGGAGTGTGTCTATACCTAATCTGAAATCACTCAAGTAGAGACATTAGACACCAATATGTGGAATGGTTAGTCATCATCAAAACATAGGTTTAGTCAATTTAGACGTGAGTCAACATTGACCTAATTGACCTTGAGTCAACAACCTTCTCTATCCTGAGCTTGGTGCTTGGGGTCATCTCTCATGGTGCCCATGGGTTTTCCCTCTTGGGCTTGATCTCATTGCATCTTACATCAGGGTGGCATGTAGGTGAGAGAATACACACTGTATCATCATTGTGATAATCATAATATCTTTATAATTTGCATGTATAAACATTCAAACTGATAGGTTGCATTCAATGCGATCTATCATCTAGAAAACCTTCGGGAAACTAAAGTGGTTAACCATAAATAACCACATACATGTCAGGCTGATTTGAGTACAGAAATAATCCAATCAAGCAAGAAATCCAATAATCAATCAAGCACACAAGGTGATCCTGAAATATGCATACAATTTCCTATCATTGGTCATGCCATCAAGATCTATTAAACCTAGCTTGCTTCCTAAGGTTTCTAGTCCTTTTTGGGGTTTCCATTGCAATTTAGGGTTTTGTCGTATTTTTACATCATTAAACCCTAATTACACAAAATTACTCACAAACCCTAATTATCTCATCTATCTTTCATAAAAGATCCTAAGATCATCTTTTGACAATATAAAACCCTAATTTCAAATTAAATACTCTTTTCTTTCCTTTTTCCCCTATTTAGGGTTTCTAAGTGCATTACCCATCATATTAGGTTTAAAACCCTAATTTCATACAAGTAATCATCTAAAACAGGTTAATATTCAACATTATCATAAAACAGGTTAATAATACTCGAATTAACCTATTACTACTCCTTAAATCATTTACTAGCATCAATTAGGTTTCTAACCGGATTTTATTATCTTTTTCATCAAAATAATACACTTTTGCAAAAAGATATAGATTCAAGCCTTCTAACTATTTTTAACTTATTCCTTGCATTTTTTTTGATCAACTTTCATGTATTAAGTTTCTTCATCCAAGTTTTCTATTTAATTCTACAATTTTATCAAGAAAAAGCCTTTTTTTGAATTAATTGGCAGAGATAGATATTTACCCAAAAATCGTCGGTCGCGAGATCGGTGGACCAGTGATCCACTCCCTCGATTGGACGGTCTCTGTCGTGCGTGCCTAAAACAGTCGCTCTCACTCTCTCTCATTGGATCCGCACTCAGGATCACAGTGGACCGCGATCGTACGACTGTCGATCATCATCTTCCTCCGACTGCCCGACGGGCTGTGGTCAACTCTCTGGTTGACTTTGAGCTCCAGGCCACCAGTAGAGAATTTAAGGTGCTAGGAAGCTTCGTCGTCATCGTACAAACTTGATGCACCACTCAATTGCCCAATCCACCCCAACCTCCACCGCGAACGAGTCGCCAGAACTCCACTGTGGCTCGTAGGTTGCAGAGGGGGTAGGTTAGGTTAGAACTGGCAATTGAAGTCGTCGCTCAACTTGTCATCACACTCTGCAGTGATTGAGACCATTTCTAAGTTTGTTGGTACTACCGAGTACCCTCCCTTATATAGGGCTAGGTCTGGGAGTCCCAAAAATTGGGGACTTCTTCCCTCGTCGACGGCAGCGTTAGAAACTGGGGTCTAGATGCTTCAGAACAATCTCCTGAAGTCGATGAACTGCCTAATTCCTCATATTATCATTTCTGATAATGGGAAATTGGATTCCCAGTTCATCTCCCAATCCCTCTGTGACTCGAGGTATATGATGCATGGCTACCCTTGGATCCGTGGTCCCCTAGACCACGCGGGTCA
This sequence comes from Alisma plantago-aquatica, assembly GCA_963693085.1. NCBI lineage: Eukaryota > Viridiplantae > Streptophyta > Magnoliopsida > Alismatales > Alismataceae > Alisma > Alisma plantago-aquatica. Next base: position 823,703,373 of record OY856410.1, read on the forward strand.
TCCAACGGCCGTCATCTCCCCCTGAAATCCTATTATCCCAAAAATTGATTAAAAGGGTTTTTAACATGACAACTTGGAAAAATCGTTTCTCTCTCCTCGATTAGTATTTTCCTCTCAAATTTTAGGGGAAACTCCATCTTGGAATTATATAACTTTATATTAAATTTGAGAGTCAAAATCCAATGGATGAGAAGGTTTCCTTCCCTCCCAAGTTATCCATCACTTAAACCAATTTTAAATAATATTTCTTTTTCCTTTACCATTATCTAATTATCTCGAGTCCCCTGGTCCTCAAAGAACCCTAAAGGTACGAAATATCCTATTTGGAAGCATCCTTTTACCTTTCCCTTTTATATTAATCATTTTCTTATATTTCTCCTTTTATTAGGCAAATCCTTTTTCTTTTTATTTCTCTTTTCTTTTCAATTGGGCTCAATGGCCAACTAAGTCCATTAACAAACAATCAAGGCCATTGTACACGAAATCCACCAATTAAAACAAACAAATCAATCATAGATTTCATTTATCATTAAAAGAGAATTATACATCTCATTACATTATTTTAGAAAATTGAGGTTATAACAAAAAGGGTGATGAATGGATCTTTTATCTTATCTTTGAGGAGTCCCTAGTGCTTGTAGACAATGGGTTCATGACTTGATAGACAGTTAACGAACATTGGACAAAGTGATATGTTTCAAAATATTTTGGCATAGATGAGGGTGTGGGTGTTGGTGATGGTGAATAAGATGATAGAGAAGATGAAGGTGATGAAGAAGGTTAAGAAGAAGTACCTCCCAAATTTTAGTTTGAAAAACTAAATGCAAATATTGTATAAAATTATGCATATTACAAATGTGTTATTACTATACACCTACAAATTTATAATAAGAAAATGGAATCAATTCTGATAGGGTGCCTCCCACACACTTTCCTTTCCTAATAGGAATACACCCATAAGATGCAATATTGTGTTCTCAAAATAAAGAAGGTCGACTTGTATCTTGAAAAGAAAGATAAAATACTTTCAAATTCCTATAAAATATTTCATATATAATATATAGGAACATGATTAAATAAGGACCCAACTTATACTTTGGCAAAATAAAGATGAAAATGGCATATGACTTCCTCTACTCCCTTTCTTATATATTATAGATTTATGAACAATGTACTCCTAGGAGACCCACAATCATACACAATTAGTTGTAGGAGATCACTTATTGGGTTATGAAACATTTGACTACTTCATACTTTTGAAACCCCAAGAAATAATAGAAACTTACAACTCTTGTTCAATTGATTCAATCCAATAATTCTCTATAGGAGTATCCTTATGGAATTTAGTTGTTAAATAGTGGGAAAGAGATCATCGTTACCTTGGTCTAGAAGAGATACACTTGGTTTTACTTTTCCAAAGGTATCTTCTAGGATGAACTCCTTTGGGTATTCTTGTAAAAACATGGGATTGGGTCTTTTTTCATTACTAGTGGTCATCATTTGCAATTACCTATTTCTTCGTGATTGGTTAGAATTAGTAACTTTTGTTTGCAAACATGGGGTTCTATTTTTACTTGTTTTGGGAATATGTCACCTAGATCATAATAATTACAAATAGTAATGGAGGTGTCCGGTCTCGACAAAGTTAACATGAATGGATTCTTCTATTTATTCATATCTTTTATATTGAATACACAATAAGCCTAGATTTTTTTCAATAAGCCAAGATACAAGTTCTTATATCCATAGCATGTACTATACTATGTCAGAACCCTGACCCAAACTCCGCCTATAAATAGAGGGGTACTAGGGGATTCCCATAGCACAACACAGACAATTGAGAATCAATTGCTCTGACAAATATTGTCCTCTCTGGTTTTGGTAACCAAGAGAGCCCAAGCAAGTCGTACCCAACTAGGGAGGAATAGCTACGAAAGAGAAGTAACTGAGGATCATTGTTGTAGGAGAGCAAGTTGTTGACTAGTATGCTAACAGAAGGGACAAATCCTTCTCGTACATTCTAGCAGGATGACAGGAGTTTTAGGAAGTCCGTGTGGACTTCTCTAGAGGCGGGAGATTGTTTTATGCCACTAAGGAGGACATCGTCAACCAGCAGTGCATGATGAGAGGAGATGTTACAGAAGACAATGTTGGAGTATGTTGTCTGTGAAGCAGTTAGGCAAGTCCCAATGCAACCAGGAGTCAGAGTTGCACAACTACAATGACGAGGATTATCGCTGGACCTTTTCTAGGAACAGGTATATCCTCAAAACCATCCTTTCATGTCTTATAGTTATTGATTCGATCTGGTGGTTATGGGAATATGGTAGATAAAAATTTTGTTTCCGCTGCCTGCTCTTTAGCCATATTTTCCTACAGTGGTATCAGTGACAATGTCAATCTACTATATTATGGCATAATAGTTATGATCAGGTTTACTTTTTATCATTCTATTATTACATGCGATGTGAATAATATCTTGTCAAATCTAATACCACGATAATCCCAAACTTATATATATATATAATATGCAATTTACACATGTCGTGCTAAAAGTAGTTTTGATGGTGGATGTGTAGCATGGTTATGGCCAATAACCCCTATTATATGTCCATGGTTGTGTGGTTGGTTTATCTTTTTATCTTGGTCTACGTATCGAGCCTCTATCTTATCTTCCCAATGTAAAGTTAATTTTTTCCTACCTTTACTCCCCTCAAATGTAACTTGAGGTCTCTCTATAATTATGTAAAAGTAGGATAGTTTACTTTCCTATTATTATGAAGAAGAAGGCATCCTAAAGATGAGAAGGTTGTTGAAGGACCATAGAGGACCAGGAGGATGAGCCGAACCGATTGCCTGGTGGACCTGACTGATCAGTTGGAGAAGCTAAAAGATGGTGGGCAGAAAGACCAAACGACAGTTGAGACGACCAAACAACTGTCCAGGAGGCGAGCCAATCGGTTCAAGGGTTGAATCGATCAAAACCCAGATTGGCAAGTACAGATCTTCATCAACAATAGGTTTCTACATGTGATGCAGACCTAGGATGATGTAATACCTTATGGCTCCAAGGAATTACATTAGGTTGGCCACAACCATCGCTTTTGTTTATTACATGTTTTCATTTTGGGATATAGTATGTATATTATATGTACTATATATGTGGTGATTGGATAAAATATATGTATTTATACAAACTCCCTCAATTAAAAAATATTAAGTCTTAGATGCTTTCCAATAGCAGCACATATGAAAAACTTAATCGACCAAGTGTAGGATATGTAAAAGCATAATATGTTGTTTATCTTGTGGAAGTGTGATGATAGTGATGTAGTATCCGCAAAAGCGGATGCATTATTGTCGTGTTGGCTTTTAGGTCAGGCTTAACTGGTGATGCCTTAGTGAGACTAAGCACCAGAAGCATGAAGACGATCATGGCAAAGAGTTTTGCATATCATCTATCCAAGAGTTGCATATGATGAAATTGGTATGATGGCCTACCTAAATAGTCAGGTTGTTGGTGATCGACAAAAGTCGACTCATGACTTGATGAAATATGGATCTTGGCCAACTAGAATATTGTACGATGCAATATAATGAATTGATATATGAGGGCTACAAATTTGAATAAAATAGTGTGAGTGATAATAATTAAAGACCTAATTTATATTGTCAAACTTTTCAAATCAAATCAAATCAAAAGGGTTTTTGACAAATGCAAATTTTCTCTTATAGAATCAAATGACGAACAAATTCAATTTGTGATTGGTCCTGAAGAAGGACAAACTTGACGGGACAAATTTCTACAAATGGTTTTGGACTTTGAGAAGGGTTCTCAATGAAGAGTGTAAGATCTACATCCTTGACAAACCAATGCTAGAAATACATGCTCCTAATGCACCTAGGGCACAAGTGGATGCTTACTAGAAGCATGCCAATGATGGTTTGGAGATAAAGTACCTATGTTTAGCTACATGAACTATCAGCTGCATGAGCAATGTGAGGACATGAGTGTTTTTGAGATGGTAGCACATCTTAGGAAGGTGACACTTGTCCCTACAGAGCAAGAAAGGGATAACATCATGAAGTTGCTACTTGAGTCTAAGCTGACAGAGGGAACCTCTGTATAAAAACATGTGCTCAATATGATTTGACATGTGTATCATCTTGAAGAACTAGGATTCACCTTAAGCCAAGAGTTGTCCACTGGTATGATTCTAAAGATAAGACCAGAATCTTGTAGCTATTTTATTGCATTTTATAATGTGAATAATATGGTTGGATAAATGTCAGACTTGCCATGTTGATTCATGTTGAAGAAAAGTTGAATAAGGACAAGCCCGTGATGGTGATGAGTGGAGCTGAGTCCAAGGATCAAAGCAAGACTGAGAAGAGTTTTGAGGTCAAGCCTAAATCCAAATTTTCAACACTCAAGATAAGGAGGAACAAAAGTGCAAGAGGAACTCATCCTTTGTACTTGAAGGCATTCAAGAAAAAGAAGATGGGGATGGTGATCTCCACTTCAAGTATATACGTTATTGAGATAAATATATATACTTCATCATCATGGGTACTAGATATCGTATGTGGATCTCACATATGTTCTCATATGTAGGATCTGAAAGGAAGTAGGCCTTTGGGAAAAAGCAAGGTGAAAATGCGAGTTGCTAACGGCACAAGAGTTGTAGCCAACGTAGTTGGAACCTATAGTATATCTCTACCCATAGGGCTTGTAATAGAGTTAAAGAACTACTGTTATGTACCTGCTATAAATAGAAACATCATTTTTGTATCTTGTATGGACAAGGATGCATTTGAATTCCATATTAAAAATGGTAGATGTTCTATTTCAAAAGATGGGATCTTTTATGGTAGTGCCCCAATGTCTTATGGTCTTTATTTGTTGGATCTAAAGACAGATGTTTATAAAGTAGATACCAAAAGACTAAAACTCAATGACTCAAACAAAACTTACCTTTGACATTGTTGTCTAGGGCACATAAATGAGAATCGCATATCTAGAGTTCATAAATATGGTTATCTAGACTCTTTTGATTTCAAATCAATAGAGACAAGTGAATCTTGTTTGTTGGGCAAGATGGCTAAGATCCCTTTCACTAGTAATAATGAGAGGGCTAGTGAACTACTAGGACTCATACATACTGATGTGTGTGGATCTTTTAGAACAACCACTAGAGGTGGGTATCAGTACTTCATTACCTTCAATGATGACTTCAGTAGGTATGGCTATGTTTATTTAATGAACCATAAGTAAGAAACTCTTGAAAAGTTCAAGGAGTTTATGAATGGTTTACAGAACCAACTTGGTAAAAGTATTAAGGTGCTTCATTCTAATCGAGGTGGAGAATACTTAAACCAAGAGTTTGAGAACTTTCTTAGAGCCCATGGGATTATATCCCAATAGACTCCACTTGGAACACCTCAGCATAATGGTGTATCAGAAAGAAGGTGTAAGGAGTGGGATCCTAGAGGGGAACCACTCCCTACTAAAAATTTGAAGAATAAAACCTCCAGTCCAAACACACCTAAAAGATATGTTGGAGTGGGTGTAAAATTTTTAAATCTTATTTAATGATATTCAAAACAACCAAAGTGTAGCAGCGGATGAAATTAATGACTATATTCAATTTCACAACAAGATTACAAAAGTATATCTAAATCTCCCACATAGGGTTTACATGTATAATACAACATAAGGATCTAAGATAGAGGGAAGTCTAAACCATAACAACTTTGTCTCCAAGCTTTAACACCTAAAGCTATATCCATATCTTCATGCCATATCATTCCAGTCCTTCACCTAGGGTTGGAAGCATACCCCAACAAGAATAGAAAAATAGATGACATCAGTAAAGGCTGGTATTTGCATACTAAATAAGGAATTGAGCAATTTATAAAGAATAAAGGACATCAAAATAAAAGGATTCACATAGAAAAGTAAAGTACTACCAAATTGGGCATAAAAGAATATAAAAAAATAAGAATGAAGCAAAAGAGTATATAAACAAGGCATCCATGCGTTTCACCTGTAACAATACTAGACAATATAAACATGTAGGTAGGAAATAACACATCTAACGAAAATATGAGGTGAGTGGGAACTGTATACATCAGCTCTAAATATGGAGTGGGTAGGAACTGTATACATCCACCCGAGTAGGATAGGATACACATCTGCTCAATTATATTTTCATGTGCAGGAATTATCACCTCTACACTCATATTTGGGAATGTTCACATCCACATAAAATAACATGCAACATTATACTAGCAGTCACCACATGATGCATAACAAAAGAATAAATAAGAATAAACCAAGTAAGGAGGATGGGAACATCCATCAAGTATAAAGTGGGATTAGAAGATCCATGCCATCACATAATATATATCATCCACTTCAAAAGTGGGCAAAAGAAGCACATATCACCAAAGAGTGTTTCACCATGTGTAAAGCATAACAAATATTCCAAGAGAATGCCAAAGCAGACAATATGATCATAATATTAGCAACAAATAAGATACTTCACATGAAGCACAATTTCCAAAGGGACAAGATAAGGTGTAGGCTAACATCCATAGGACCAAGAGAAAAGAGAAACATAGGCTAATTGCTCAAAGGAATAATTTGGTTTGCAAACATACCTTATAATAGAGTCTAGATATACCAAAGTCTAGATCCAAGTCTAGGCCTCCAAAGAACATATGATGCATATATGTAGAATTACGGTTAGATTTTCATTAATTATTCAAAACCCTAAAAATTGCCTTTTTATTAGTAGTAAATTAGGTTATCAAAATCATGCCATGTTTTAGGTTATATTTTCTTGAGTCCAAAACATATCTTATTATATTTTTCTGACATACATATATTTAGTTATGGATTTTACAAATTATTATCTATTTAAGTGAATTCATTAAAATCACAGATATTCAAGATTATATTTGAGCAAAAAAACTAGTACCATTAGATAGCCCTTATTTTTTTTATTTCAAAACATATTTTATTTTATTTTTCTAAGCTATGGATAATTAGTTATGAATTTTTGAAAACCACCCAATCAGATAAATCCACGTGAGCAAAAGCATCGAGAGAGAAAAGAGAGAGAGGGAGAGGCCAACTGCTGACATGGCCCAATCGAGAGTAGCCATGTCATGGGGTTAATGGCCAAGTCAGCCACGGCAAAAGGCAAAAGAAAATTGAGATCGAATTACCAAAATACCCTTACTCGGGAAACAAAGGAAAGAAGGAAAAATAAGGGCTAGATGAGTAAAAAAAACTTGGGAGATTCATCTCCTCCTCAAGCCATGCCATGGCCACCACTTATGCAAGCAAAATCTTGCACAAAATTAGGGGATTTGGTCTCCGACCTCCGCTTGACAAACCAGAAGAACAAAAATGATAAGAAGTCAGTCGACTTACTACCAAATGTGATTTGAGTTTGGTGAAGTCAGGTGCCAGTGTGGGATGTCGCCAAACTCAAGCCAAGATCATATCATCAGAGGATGATTGAGACAGTTCAAGGAAATTAACACAAGAGTAATGATTGCTTAGGATCTAATGAGGGCGGTAGCATCCCTATATACATGTTAGGGGGTGTATATTAGGAAAAGGCAAGGAAACCGAGAAGCATGCGGCCCAAGCTTTGGGTGTTTCCCAAAACTATGATGAAATCACACAAACAAAGGGTTGACTGGTGTGGAATCTTCTCACAAATATGTGGGAGGAAAAATCAAAGAAAAAGATTGACTATCGGCCGATAAATTCATGAAATACCAGTATCCTTGCACTGTGTTTGGCGGCACACTCCTACTCAAGGCAGGGGAAGACTTTTGTGTTGTTGGGTATGGGTCCACGATGGATCCCTCTAATCCCAATCATCTGTTGGCACAGAAAAGGAAAAATAAAATTAAAAATTGATGTGTGACAAATTAAATGAACTCCTAAACCGGTTGGAATAAAGTGTGAATGCATTTATCTCTATTTTTCTCTTTCTTATTTTGAGGGTGCAAACAAACCCCAAATTAGGTGAGATTTTGCACATAGGCTAATTAAAGAATGTAGATTCTTATTATGAAATTATTTTCCTTTTTAAGACTTTTGATGTGTTAAATAAATCAAATCTTATTTTCTCTTTCCTCCTTCATTAATGACATTAGGATTATCCAAATTTGATGAAACTTCACCCACAAGTCATATTTAATGTGTTGGATACGAATTTGCCATCAATTTTACATGTTAGAGTTGTTTGTACATTTATTTAATACTTTGAAGGTTCTACACACTTTCTCTCTCCTGATTTCATCTTTCAATCAAACATCTTCCAAATTAGATGAAAATTCACCCAAAGGCTATATTTATTATGTCGATTATGAATCTAGTATTATTTTCCTCTTTTGGATTCATTTATTATTTTATTTGATATATTAGGAAAAACTCAAATCTTCTCTTTCCAAAATGAATTAAATTAATTATTATTATGTGAATAATGTGAAACTTGACTCCCGCGGCAATTGGGATCTAAGGAACACGATTCTTAACTTAGATTCCACTTTTGGGATTCCTGTTAATGAGTTATGTTAATATTTGTGGCCATTGATATCACATTATTACTTAGGTTATCATATGTTGGGTTTTAGGGGAGGCAGAGATGGTAGCGGAAACAAAAAATTTCTCCCCAAACCCAAAACCCAAAGAGATCTCGTCAACATCTATACAGTAGAAAGGATGATTTGTAGAGGTGTACCTTGTCCCGAGGCTTGCTCAGTGATGTTACCACACAGATAGAGCGGCCTTCACCTCTGGTCTTGGACGGAGTTTGTGTAGCTCCTGGTCACACCCGGACTGACGGATTGATAGTTGTCCTCCAAGCGGCAAAAATCTCCCGCCTCCATAGTAGTCTACACAGACCACCTAGAACTCCATTCATCATGTCCTACAGGACACTGGAAGGATTCGTCCCCTTATGTCGGTGTACTAGTCACCAACGTGCTCTCCCTCCACCAGTTGTCATCCTACAATTGTCTTTCCCTCGTTGTGCCTCCCTATTCGGGTAGCACTTGCTTGGGCTCTCTCGGTTATCACAACCAGAGAGGACAACTTGGCAGAGCAACTGATGCTCTGAGTTGTTCTTGAGAAGCCCCCAGTACCCCTCTATATATAAGAGGGATCAGGGTCAGGGTTCTCAGCCCCGGGCAATGCGGGACTAAAGCAGGAGTAGAAAGCTCTGGAATTTCTACAAATTAATACACTGCGACAAGTGAACCGGTCATTTTAAAAATGAACCAATCATTTGGGGACTGAACTGATTGGTTCATCTCATGAATCGGTCGTTTGGGGAGCTAAACCGATCGGTTCATTCATGAACCGGTCATTTCACTTCCCAGGGCAATTCCCAATTGACTTTCCTCTTTCCGTTTCTAATTAATCCAATGATCAATACTTGTCCTAATCAAATTGTACAAGCAAAATGAAAATATTTTCTCACCAATCTAACTTTCCCAAACTGGCTCGTTTGGTCCAGCTGAACTGATCGGTTTAATACTTGAACCAATCGTCTCACTTGACCCTGAGATGATCGGTTCAACAGCTTGAACCGGTCAGTTGGAAGTCCAGGTTGTGTAGAAATTGGTCAATGCAGTTCTCAATCAATCTGACACCCAAATTATTTAGTTCAACACTTGAACTTGGTGATTCTGAGTCAAGTCAATTGATTGAATGTTTAATTGAACTACTAAACATATTTAGTAAACAATCTAAACATCATTCATGGATAAACTCCTCTTCTAGGTTAAATCCTATGTGTGTGACCCTGTAGGCCCATTTCACGTTGGCAGTGAAAGTCCATAACACTTATGACTTCACAAGCAAAGAGTGGTGCCTAGTCACACGTCAGTGCTACCCAAGTGAAAAGGAAAGTTGGAGAACAACTTTCAATCCTACAATATGTGACTGGTGTTATAGTGAATGTATAATTCCTTTGTCACTAATATCCCAAATGAACTCAAGGCATGGAACAGTCATCCTTTTAACGTTCATTCACTTCCTTGATCTCAGATCAAACTAGATGGGATATGTGTGACATCAATATCACATATTAATTCACACATGCATGTGCATGCCTTTCTTAGTCGTACTCATCAAGTGGCCATGGACATCAAACTCTCTCAAGAGGGACAAATCCCATATCTATCACTCACCCCTCAAAAGCCCCATGTGTCAAAGTCACCCAATCATCACCTTTATAACAATCTATATTTTAGGATTGCGTTTGATGATGTCAAAGTGTACCCAACGACATGTGTTGAGTGTAGTGATTTCAGGTCAAAGAATCACACTCACTACCATCACTATGAGAGCTGACTGTGACTACCATTTCATGGTTCCATGTGTCACTCCCACGGTGGGTCTGTCTGATACACTTGTTCTCTAATACGTACCTATGTGCTTGGTTTGATATCACTATATCATGACTAATGAGATTCGGTCATCGACCAATATACAATCTAGTCTTGTGTGTCATTGTTGTCTATCAACCTTCCACAATGACATCCAACTAGGGACATAAAAAGAATGTATACTCTTAACATCTATATGATCTCATGGTTTAGGTCCTTAACCTAAAAGCATACATCATTGAGTATTGGCATTCTCTAAATATGTTCTTTCATTATCTCATAACTGACTAAACCAGAATGAATTGGAAGCCTCCCTTTGATGTTTATCAAATCAATCTTAATGTATCCCACCAATCATCCCATGATTGGCTCTCAGGGCATACATACCAACATCATATTATTTCACTATTATCATTATTGATCATTCCATTATGTTCCATAACTTAATATTATCACCTAAAGAGTTAGGTATAGTTATTAGCACAAAATTTTATATAATTCATCATTATCCCATGTGACATATTTTATATGTCTATTATTGGCCTAAGACTAATGTGAGAACATTAGGTTACATTAGGGGGATTTATACATGCATTATCACATTAGGGTTAAACCTCATCTAGATCTATCCTCAGCCTTGTTTGGTTAAGTCGAAAAGGTCGAACTTCTAGGGTAGGGTTTGAGATCTAGTATGTTACAACACTCCACCCCTTAAAAATGATTTTGTCCTTGAAATCTATTGATCCAAACATCAATGACCAATTACTCTCCACCCCTTAAAAAGGTTTATCCTAATAAGTCAAACTAAACAACATTTAGGGTTACCCGCATATCTTTCAGTTGTGAATGTTTTTAAGATTTATGTAGGTAATGTATCTAATTAAAAAGTCATACCATATAGGGTTGAGCTTTAGGTCATCGTGTCTCTAACCTAACAACCCTAAGATACAAAAATTCATAGGGTACAAAGGGTACACCTTTATATTATTCCACATATTCCTAGTCACTACCTCAATACTAGGGTTAAGATTCTATTCCAATTGCTTCCAAGGTTTCTCTAGAAAAACTTCACATATCTCTTTATTGTTACTTAGCTAAAGAAATCATCGAGAAAATCAGAGAATTTTTTTTGTACGTATAGTAGTATAATGATTTTTTTTCCGATAAGAAACATTCTGAAGTAAAACCAACAAGTTGGCCAAAATTCAATCCAAAAACCAAGTCATAATATACCCATAACAAGAACTCTTCATCCTTCTACCTCCTCAACCTAATTGCATCCTAAAGTCAAACCTCACAGCATCAAGAGATACAAATCATAATCAATTTATATGATAGGGTAAGATCTCCTAAAACCTCATCACATATTCAACATAGATCAATTATAGAGTGATCATCTTATCTAGAGGGAAACTATGCAAGATAAGGGTTCTAATTAGGGAGATAAAATTGAAATAGTCAGATTTCAACTACCATGGGCTCTAATACCATACTGTAAGGAGTGGGATCCCTAAGGGGAACCACTTCCTGCTAAAAATTTAAAGAATAAAACCTCTAGTCCAAACACACCTAAAAGATATGTTTGAGTGGGTGTAAAATTTTCAAATCTTAATTAATGATATTCAAAACAACCAAAGTGTAGCAGCAGAAGAAATTAATGACTATATTCAATTTCACAACAAGATAACAAAAGTATATCTAAATCTCCTACATAGGGTTTACATGTATGATACAACATAAGGATCTAAGATAGAGGGAAGTCTAAACCACAAAAACTTTATCTCTAAGCTTTAACACCTTAAGCTATGTCCATATCTTCATGCCATATCATCCCAGTCCTTCACCTAGGATTGGAACCATACCCCAGTAAGAAGAGAAAAATAGATGACATCAGCAAAGGCTGGTACGTGCATACTATATAAGGAATTGAGAAATTTATAAAGAATAAAGGACATCAAAATAAAAGGCTTCCCATAGAAAAGTAAAGTACTACCCAATCGGGCATAAAAGAATATAAACAACAAAATGAGAATGAAACAAAAGAGTATATAAACAAGGCATCCATGTGTTTCACCTGTGACAATACTAGACAATATAAACATGTAGGTAGGAAATAACACATCTACCAAAAATATGAGGTGAGGGGGAACTGTATACATCCGCTCTAAATATGGAGTGGGTAGGAACTATATACATCCACCTGAGCCGGACAGGATACACATATGCTCAATTATATTTTCATATGTAGGAATTATCACCTCTTAACTCATATTGGGAATGTTCACATCCACATAAAATAACATGCGATGTTATACTAGAAGTCACCACATGATGCATAACAAAAGAATAAACAAGAATAAACCAAGTAAGGAGGATGGGAACATCCATCAAGTATAAAGTGGGATCAGAAGATCCATGCCATCACATAATATATATCATCCACTTCAAAAGTGGGCAAACGAAGCACATATCACCAAAGAGTGTTTCACCATGTGTAAAGCATAACAAAGATTCCAAGAGAATGTCAAAGCAAATAATATCATCACAATATCAGCAACAAATAAGGAACTTCACATGAAGCACAATTTCCAAAGGGACAAGATACGGTGTAGGTTAATGTCTATAGGACCAAGAGAAAAGAGAAACATAGGCTAATTTCTCAAAGGAATAATATATATGGTTTGTAAACATATCTTATAATAGAGTCTAAATAGACCAAATTCACTTCTAGATCCAAGTCTAGGTCTCCAAAGAACCTATTATGCATATATGTAGAATTAGGGTTAGGTTTTCATTAATTATTCAAAACCCTAAAATTGCCTTTTATTATTAATAAATTAAGTTATCAAAACCATGCCATGTTTTAGGTTATATTTTTCTGAGTCCAAAATATATTTTATTATATTTTTCTGACATACATATATTTAGTTATGGATTTTACAAATTATTATCTATTTAAGTGAATTCATTAAATAACAGATATTCAAGATTATATTCAAGCAACAAAACTGGTACCATTAGAAAGCCCTTATTTTTCTTATTTCAAAACTTATTTTATTTTATTTTTCTGAGCTATGGATAATTATTTATGAATTTTTGAAAACCAACCAATCAGATAAATCCACGTAAGCAAAAGCATCGAGAGAGAAAAGAGAGAGAGGGAGAGGCTGACTGCTGACATGGCCCAATTAGGAGTGGCCATGTTGTGGGTTCAATTTCCAAGTCAGCCATGCCAAAAGCAAAAGAAAATTAAGATCGAATTACCAAAATACCCCTGATCGGGAAATAAAGGAAAGAAGGAAAAATAAGGGTTAGGCGAGTAAAAACACTGGGGAGATTCATCCCCTCCTCTAGACACTCCATGGACACCGAATCTGCAAGAAGAAGCTCGTGTAAAATTGGGGGATTCGGTCTCCGACCTCCACTTGACAAACTAGAAGAACAAAAATGATAAGAAGAAGTAGGGCGATTTACTACCAGGTGCGATTTGAGTTTGGTGAAGTCAGGTGCCGGTGCAGGACGTCACCAAACCCGAGCCAAGATTAGATCTTTGGATCATGAGTGAGGTAGTTCAAGAAAATTAAACAAGAGGAATGATTTCTTAGGAGCTAATGAGGGGGGTAGCATTCCTGCATATATATGTGTGTGAGGGGTGTAAACTAGGAAAAGGCAAGGAAACCGAGAAGCATGCGGCCCAAGTTTTGGGTGTTTCCCAAAACTGTAATGAAATCACACAAACAAAGGGTTAACTAATGGAAGATTCTCATAAATATGTGGGAGGAAAAATTGAAGAAAAAGATCGACTATCAGCCGAGAAATTTGCAAAATACTAGTGTCCTTGCACTGTATTCAGCGACACACTCCTACTCGAGGTAGGGGAAGAATAGTGTGTCATTGGATCTAGGTACTATTGGATCCTATATGGGTGATTAGATGCTCTAGAGGGGGGGTGAATAGAGCTGAAAGCACTTAAACAAAATTCATTAAACCTTCAAGATATAATACAAGATAAGGTTGCTAAATAAGAAATTTGTGTGCAACTAAAACGTACATAGCAAGGGAGAGAGAGAGAGATTGAACATGCACCAATTAGACAAGCTATTTAGAGTGGTTCCACACTTAAAACTAGAAGTGTGTCAGTCCACTTGCCTAGAGAGGTCAACCTCTAGGACTTCCAAACTATTGCACTCTTATATTCATTCATAAGACATATAATGCATGAACAAACAAAAGACTTACCTATCCAATACAAAGAGTCTTCAACCTTACCAAGGACTTACCCACTTTGCAAGAGTCTTCGGCCTTCTCCAAGGACTTACCCACTCTTGCACAAGTCTTCAGCCTTGCAGGGATCACCCACTCTTCTTGGATCTTCAACTTTTGACTTCACCTTCACTCGGAGAAGCTTCCACTAAGGTCTTACCCACTTGAGCAAGGAGTCTTCTGCCTTCACCAAGGGCTTACCCACTCTAGCTCTAAGTCTTCAGCCTTGATCTTCACCAAGGGACTTTTTCCCTTTTTCTTCTTCACCTCTCTTGGAAAAGAGAGAGAACCTTCATCTTCATGATTGAAATGAGAGAAAAGGAGGTGGTGGAAGTGAGAGCCTCACAAGATATACATATAGGATTAGCTCTCTTACAGATTTCCTACTCACTCTAATGGATGTAGCAAGTGATTAAGCTTAGAGAGAGAGGAGGTTGTAGGAAGCACTTAACTATAGAATAGGAACCTCACATAGAGTTTGCAATGAATGCTCAACCTTGGAATGAAGCCCAAGGGGTCCTATTTATAGCTGGGGATGCCTCTTAGCCTTTGGGAACACTTGTGAATGAAAACTAGCCATTTTGTGGCTTGCAACGGATCTATTTTCACTTGTTGCAACTCCACAACGGCTAGAAACACTTTTCTGCACTTTTCCGTACAGTGCAATCAGTCGAGTTTCTATGAGGGTAACTCGACCGATAGAGTAAAAGACAAAGCCGATATTCAGACCATCAGTCGAGTTTGTCCTAAGGAAACTCGACCAACCAATGAAAATTGATTTGGTCAGTTACTCCATTGGTCGAGTTCTGTGTAAACACAACTCGACCGATGCAATCTTCAGAAAATTGATCAAGGATGATCGGTCGATTTTTCAGGCTGGGAAACTCGACCGAAAAAAGTGCCTGTAATCAATTTTCAAAGTTGCATCTAAAGTGCTCTATTATTCGATCTAAGTGTGCCTGATATTTTTCTAAGCTTAATTACAAGTCATACAATCATTACAAGTGATTTACAACATGATTCTAATGGATATACATCATATTACAAAAACGTGCACTTGTATGACTTTGACTTGTCTTTTCTCCAATTTGATATGCGCAAGTTAGGGCATTTGGAGTGTGTCTATACCTAATCTGAAATCACTCAAGTAGAGACATTATACACCAATATGTGTAATGGTTAGTCATCATCAAAACATGGGTTTAGTCAATTTAGACGTGAGTCAACATTGACCTAATTGACCTTGAGTCAACAATCTCCCCCTTTTTGAAGATGACAAACCATTCCATAAATGTATTGAAAGCTTTTAAGTAAAATCATACCTTTGGAGAAACCTAGGGGTTTCAATAGGACTGAGCCCATATGCTCCCCCTCAATTTATGTGCATGGAGTTTTCATACTCCCCCTCAATTGATGATATTTCTCCTCCATGGTTAGCTTTCATAACATTTATAGAATACTATGTCTTCTACTCATATATGTTCTACACATATATGTCTTCTCCCCTTTACCTTCTCCCTTTACATGAACATACTTCTCTTCTTCATGTAAGACATGCCTTCTTCCTCTTTTAAAAGAAGACATACCTTTCTCCCCCTTTGTCATTTCAAAAAGTGGGGTTATGAAGAAAAATAAGAAACATCACTTGTCAAAGAGAAAGGAGATAACACAAATATATATAAGGAGAGTAGAAGAGAACATATAGGGGTTTGTCCAAGAATAGAAAGAAAAGCAAGTTAAATCATATACTTGAACAACCCAAGATGCAAGATAAAGTGCTGCAGAAAAACAATAAAACATAATTTTGACCCTCAAGATGACGGAATTTGACCAAAAACCATCAGAGCTCATTGAAAGCAATGAGTCTTGCTCAGAAGGTCGTTTCTGCATGAAAAACACTAGTCTTGCACTAAATATTTAAACTGGAGCAAATCCTGCATAAAATCCAAAAATACTCCAATTTCTACATATAATGTAGATCTATGTACCCTGCATCACAATGTTATGCAAGCAACTCAAGATAGTAGATATGCAATTCAAGGAACAAGCTTGAGCATGTATGAGACAAGATACAAGCATAGCATATAGATGAGCAAAGATGCCAATTATAAACAAGGTTAGAACTACATGTATATGAACTACTAGTAGATGATATCACAAGTTAGGACTACTAGTAGGATCTAGATCATAGCAAGAGATACCAAAAGATACATAAGATAAAGCAAGATATGAGTAGATGTAGAGATATATCCAAACCAAGAGATATGCAATTTTAGAAGCATGAAAGGATATAACTCACTAGATATGCATCCTTACCATAAGATGATTACCACTAAGAACCTCAAGGTTGTATCGAAACATGATATACACCTAGATAGATGTAGCAAGTTAGAGCACAACGGAAGCAATTTAAGACACAACCAAGAGATCCAAAGAGATCATCATCAAAACTTGCAAAACAACTCAAAGCAATTAATTGCAAGATATAGATATGTCAATTTAGAGCAATTAGAGAGATAGAGTTGTAAGAAAGATAGGCAAATTAGAACATGGCAATATGCATATATAAAGGTACCAAATGAGAGTGCCAAATAATAAGGCTATTGGTTGAGAAAATCTAGTTGAGAGGGAAATTCTCATTCAATAAGCCAACTGTGTATTCAGTGCACAGTGGTATCGGTCGAGTTTTGTGCATTTACAACTCGACCGATGACAACTTCTGGCAACACCCATTGGTGCCTATCGGTCGAGTTTCAACCGGGACAAACTCGACCAACAGAGCAGCTGTCAGAAAGCACATATATTTCATAAAAACACATTTAAAGGCATGCTAAAAATACAAACCATATCCAAACATGTCTAAGAAAGTTAGTAATGCACTATAGAAGCATTAGAAATAGTTTTTGATCAAGAGTGTGAAGAGAATCACAAAATGCCACTTTTGACTCAAAACCATATGTATAGTGCACACTAACTTGACAAAAACAAGTTAGAAATGGTTATAAGTAATAAAACATTTACCTTTGTGCTTACCATTGCTTTTTCCACTTGTTGTCACCCTCTACACATCTCTCCTTTCTTCTTTCATGTGGATTTGATAAGTCAATTTGCAATTCAATATCTCAAGTCAATCCATTTGCAAGTACCTACAAGAAGAAAGATGAAATGGTCCCCAATCATGTTTTTGGGTCCAGAGGGGTTAGTTTAGCAACCCAAGTCTGATTGCTCTTGGGTGCTTTCCTAAAAGGACAACAAGTAGAATAATGACCAATTTCATTACAATAGTTGCATGTGCCCATAGTCTTGGAACTAGAGGATTCTCCACAGAATATTGGAGGTCCTTTATCTTTTTTGTTCCCTTGACTACTATCATACCCTAAACCATGGCAACCAATTTGTTTAGTAGTATGGTGTAGGATGTCATTAAGACTCTTTTTACCAACTAAGAATCTTTGCAAGGATGATCACAAACTGTCATTATCATGCTTAAGAGAATCAATAGTAGAAGACAAATTATTGATATTATCTCTAGCATGCAAAAGATCATTTTCTAAGCAAAGAGCTTTAGTTAAATAAGAATATATATCAATATGAAGAGCAGCAACATCATTCTCTCTATTTGTAGAACTAGAACAAGATTATGCCCATTGATTTTAGCAAGCAAGGAGGTATTTTCTATTTCTAATTCATGCAAAACAAAATCTTTGTCCTTGTTTTCATATTTAAGAACATCAATATCATGCATGAGAGAATCAACAATTAAGGTATGCTCTTCATTAGAATTAGTCATAAGAGGTTGAACTTCTAGAAATCTAATCTTATCAAGCAAACTCGCATTTTCAAGTTTAAGAGAATCTACTTGGCTAAGACAATCATTTTTATCATCAAGCAAGCAAGAATTAGCATGTTCAAGATCATCTAATTCTAAATGCAAATTATCAACAATTTTAGCAAGCTTTTTCTTTTTCCTTTTAGAAGACTTAAGAGAAGCACACATATCATGAATAATAGCAATCAAAGATTCTTTATCTAAAGAGTTTAGATTTACCTCACTTGAGTCTTCACTTGTTGATGTTATAAGAGCAAAATGGCATTCTCCTTCATCACTAGAGCTTGAGCTTGATCCTTCACTTGAATCTTCACTTGAGCTTGAGTTGGAGGAGCCACTTGAGCTTGATTGCCATTTCTTCTTATGAAGATGGGTCTTTTTGCCTTGTGGGAAATCTTCCTTGTAGTGACCCTTCTTTCCACATGTGAAGCACCGGATGGAGGAGGACTTGCCTTTGTAGAGTTTACCCTTGGAGTACATGGCATCTTCTTTAGCTTGAGAGGATGGAGAGACTTGTTCCATGATAGCTTCAATTTGAGCCTTCATTTTAGCCTTCTTCATTCTCTTTAGCTCTTTCTTCTCTTGTCTTTATACTTCCTCCCTCTTGTCAAGTGTGGCTTCATTTGCTTGTAGATTTCCAATGAGCTCTTCAATAGGAATATCCTTAAGAGACCTTGCTTCTTCAATTGAAGTCACCTTGGGTTCCCACCTCTTGGGGAGAGTTCTAAGGATCTTTGAGTTGATCTCTCCACTAGACATAGGATGTCCTAGAATAGCAAGACCATTCACGATGGTGTTGAGCCTTGAGTACATGTTGGCTATGCTCTCCTCCTTTCCCATCTTGAAGTTCTCAAGAAGCCCTTTGAGCATGTAGACTTTGCTTTCTTTCACTTGATTTGTCCCTTCATAAGTGATGCAAAGCTTTCTCCATACCTCATAGACTGTTTCACATGAAGAAATCCGGTTGAACTCGGTGGGGGTCATGGAGGCATATAGGATGTGCATGGCTCTAGCATTCAAGGTTGCTTTCTTCAAGGTAGCTTCATCCCATTCTTCAATCCTTGTCTTTGGTAGCATGTACGGGATGTTCACCATTTGCCACATCTCAATACTTGATCCTTTGATGTAGAATTGAAGCCTTATTCTCCAATAGAGGAAATTGCTCCCATCAAAGATTGGAAGGGTGGTCGAGAATCTCCCTCCTAGGTAGTCACCCATCTTCTCCTACTTGTTGAAGTATGCTTGGAGAAGACCCGCTCTGATACCAATTGTTGGATCCTAGATGGGTGATTAGATGCTCTAGAGGGGGGGTGAATAGAGCTGAAAGCACTTAAACAAAATTCATTAAACCTTCAATATATATCACAAGATAAGGTTGCTAAATAAGAAATTTGTGTGCAAATAAAACATACATAGCAAGGGAGAGAGAGAGAGATTGAACATGCACCAATTAGACAAACTATTTAGAGTGGTTCCACACTTCAAACTAGAAGTGTGTCAGTCCACTTTCCTAGAAAGGTCAACCTCTAGGACTTCCAAACTATTGCACTCTTATATTCATTCATAAGACATACAATGCATGACCAAACAAAAGACTTACCTATCCAATACAAAGAGTCTTCAACCTTACCAAGGATTTACCCACTTTGCAAGACTCTTCGGTCTTCTCCAAGGACTTACCCACTCTTGCACAAGTCTTCAGCCTTGCAGGGATCACCCACTCTTCTTGGATCTTCAGCTTTTGACTTTACCTTCACTTGGAGAAGCTTCCACCAAGGTCTTACCCACTTGAGCAAGGAGTCTTCTGCCTTCACCAAGGGCTTACACACTCTAGCTCCAAGTCTTCAGCCTTGATCTTCACCAAGGGACTCCTTCCCTTGTTCTTCTTCACCTCTCTTGGACAAGAGAGAGAACCTTCATCTTCATGATTGAAATGAGAGAAAAACATGTGGTGGAAGTGAGAGCCTCACAAGATATACATATAGGACTAGCTCTCTTTTAGATTTCCTACTCACTCTAATGGATGTAGCAAGTGATTCAGCTTAGAGAGAGAGAGGAGGATGTAGGAAGCACTCAACTATAGAATAGGAACCTCACATAGAGTTTGCAATGAATGCTCAACCTTAGAATGAAGCCCAAGGGGTCCTATTTATAGATGGGGATGCCTCTTAGCCTTTGGGAACACTTGTGAATGAAAACTAGCCATTTTGTGGCTTGCAACGGATCTATTTTCACTTTTTGCAACTCCACAATGGCTAGAAACACTTTTCTGCACTTTTCCGTACAGTGCAATCGGTCGAGTTTCTATGAGGGTAACTCGATCGATAGAGTGAAAGACAAAGCCGATATTCAGACCACCGGTCGAGTTTGTCCTGAGGAAACTCAACCGACCAATGAAAATCAATTTGTTCAGTTACTCCATCGATCGAGTTCTATGTAAACACAACTCGACCGATGCAATCTTCAGAAAATTGATCAAGGATGATCGGTCGAGTTTTCAGGCTAGGAAACTCGACCGACAAAGTGCCTGTAATCAATTTTCAAAGTTGCATCTAAAGTGCTCTAATATTTGATCTAAGTGCTCCTGATATTTTTCTAAGCTTAATTACAAGTCATACAATCATTACAAGTGATTTACAACATGATTCTAATGGATATACATCATATTACAAAAATGTGCACTTATATGACTTTGACTTGTCTTTTCTCCAATTTGATATACGCAAGTTAGGGCATTTGGAGTGTGTCTATGCCTAATATGAAATCACTCAAGTAGAGACATTAGACACCAATATGTGGAATGGTTAGTCATCATCAAAACACGGGTTTAGTCAATTTAGACGTGAGTCAACATTGACCTAATTGACCTTGAGTCAACAATCTCCCCCTTTTTGAAGATGACAAACCATTTTATAAATGTATTGAAAGCTTTTAAGTAAAATCATGCCTTTGGAGAAACCTAGGGGTTTCAATAGGACTGAGCCCATATGCTCCCCCTCAATTGATGCGCATGGATTTTTCATACTCCCCCTCAATTGATGATATTTCTCCTCCATGGTTAGCTTTCATAACATTTATCGAATACTATGTCTTCTACTCATATATGTTCTACACATATATGTCTTCTCCCCTTTACCTTCTCCCTTTACATGAACATACTTCTCTTCTTCATGTAAGACATGCCTTCTTCCTCTTTTAAAAGAAGACATACCTTTCTCCCCCTTTGTCATTTCAAAAAGTGGGGTTATGAAGAAAAATAAGAAACGTCACTTGTTAAAGAGAAAGGAGATAACACAGATATATATATGGAGAGTAGAAGATCACAGATAGGGGTTTGTCCAAGCATTGAAAGAAAAGCAAGTTAAAGCATATACTTGAACAACCCAAGATGCAAGATAAAGTGCTGCAGAAAAACAATAAAACATAATTTTGACCCTCAAGATGACGGAATTTGACCAAAAACCATCAGAGCTCATTGCAAAGTAATGAGTCTTGCTCATAAGGTTGTTTCTGCATGAAAAACACTAGTCTTGCACCCAAAAATTGAAACTGGAGCAAAACCTGCATAAAATCCAAAAATACTCCAATTTCTACATATAATGTAGATCTATGTACCCTGCATCACAATGTTATGCAAACAACTCAAGATAGTAGATATGCAATTCAAGGAACAAGCTTGAGCATGTATGAGACAAGATACAAGCATAGCATATAGATGAGCAAAGATGCCAATTATAAACAAGGTTAGAACTACATGTATATGAACTACTAGTAGATGATATCACAAGTTAGGACTACTAGTAGGATCTAGATCATAGCAAGAGATACCAAAAGATACACAAGATAAAGCAAGCTATGAGTAGATGTAGAGATATATCCAAACCAAGAGATATGCAATTTTAGAAGCATGAAAGGATATAACTCACTAGATATGCATCCTTATCATAAGATGATTACCACTATGAACCTCAAGGTTGTATCGAAACATGATATACACCTAGATAGATGTAGAAAGTTAGAGCACAACAAAAGCAATTTAAGACACAACCAAGAGATCCAAAGAGATCATCATCAACACCTACCAAACAACTCAAAGCAAGTAATTGCAAGATATAGATATGCCAATTTAGAGCAATTAGAGAGATAGAGTTGTAAGCAAGATAGGCAAATTAGAACATGGCTATATGCATATATAAAGGTGCCAAATGAGAGTGCCAAAGAATAAGGCTATTGGTTGAGAAAATCTAGTTGAGAGGTAAATTCTCATTCAATAACCAACTGTGTATTCTGTGCACAGTGTTATCGGTCGAGTTCTGTGCATTTACAACTTGATCGATGACAACTGCTGGCAACACCCATTGGTGCCTATCGGTCGAGTTTCAACCAGGACAAACTCGACCGACAGAGCAGCTGTCAGAAAGCACATATATTTCATAAAAACACATTTAAAGGCATGCTAAAAATACAAACCATATCCAAACATGTCTAAGAAAGTTAGTAATGCACTATAGAAGCATTATGTAAGTACCCTGACCTCTATTTAGGGTTTACCTTGTTTGCTTTGCTTTACCTTGATGCTTTGTTGCTTACTAATCACCTTTGGTGGTGATTAGGGTTTGGTTGTGCTTTGTTGAGAGTTGGAGGTGCTACTTACTATTAACCCAAGTCTAAGTTTGTGGGCAAGTTTGTCACCCTGTGAGGTGTCCCTCTCTCTCCTTGCTTCCTCTAGTGTAGAGAGGAAGGTTTGGGCTTGTTGCTTAAGTTTCTTTGGGCTTGGTTGAGATTGTTGGGCCTTGTGGTGCCTTTCTTTTGCTTGGTTGGAACTTGTGTCACCCAGGGTTGTGTCTCCCATGCTGGAGGTGTGTCGCCCAAGTGTGTCACCCTAGAGCCTTTGACCAAGCTTTGACCTCGTTTGTGTCACCACTAGTGGACACTTGGTGCTTGATGCTTGCATGTAGCAATGTCCTTGGACATGTGGTTATAACATGCTAGAGTGGTGGCTTGTGCTCTTGGACAAGTGTCCCTAGGTGGGAGACACCTTGCTTTGCTCTACCTTGTTTTCTCCTCCATCCCCTTCTATATATGTGTTCTTTTTCTCTTTCTAGGGATCCTTTTTAGTCTCTTGGTCTTCTCCTCTACCTTGGTGCATGATACCCTTCTCCCTTGCAAGCTTGGTGGTTGATCCTGCCTTGGAGCTTTCTTCTTCCTTGGAGCTAGGAGCTTGGAGCTTGCTTAAGGCGGGTTACATAACTCCTAACCCTAACTTCACTATCTCCTTCCATGATCTTGTTTATATGTTGTTAGATTAGCATCTTGCTTAGGTATCCATGTTGGCCAATCCTTATGATCTAGGGTTTCTTGGTGAGCAATACTCCTTTCTCTCCTTGGTCTAGAGGACTGAGTTTGAGCTTCTAGTAGCATGGGCAACACC
The DNA here is from genome assembly GCA_963693085.1 of Alisma plantago-aquatica. Classification (NCBI taxonomy): domain Eukaryota; kingdom Viridiplantae; phylum Streptophyta; class Magnoliopsida; order Alismatales; family Alismataceae; genus Alisma; species Alisma plantago-aquatica. Next base: position 823,727,312 of record OY856410.1, read on the forward strand.
CTTCTCTCATTTAAGTTGAGAGGTGAGCTTGTGTCCTAGTTGCTTAAGCAACACCCTTCTCTCACCATGGACTAGAAGGGTGAGCTTGGTGATAGTTGTGAACCTTGCTAGGGTTGATCCTTGTGTTTCCTATTTGGTGATAGATGATGTGCAAGACTCCCCTTTCTTAATCGATTGTGGTGAGTCATCTTTTTGACCCATTAGGGTTTTGGGTACCCTTGTGCTTGAGGTTGATGATGAGCTTGGGGAGGTTCTTCCCGACAGCCCTCTTGACCTAGACCCTTGGACGATATGTTTTGCTGATAGTGGACGATACCCCTGGTCTCTGTGACGGGGGTCACACCTTCACTCTGCCTTGTGGCGGCCGATAGGCCTTGGTGGGTTAGCTGGATGATAGGACCCTTTTTTGTTGGTTGAGATACACCTCTGGATGATACCTCTTGTAGAATACCTTACTTGACACACACTTGTTTTTAGTTGGGGTTTAGTATCATTGTGTGTTTCTAGTTGTGACAGGTGTCACACTGGTTCTATAATGGCCGACAGCTCTACTCCCCCTTGGTGGGCGTTGCGCGACGCCCTGTTGCCCGACACACCTGGCTGCACGACAGACCCTTGGCCATTTTCCTTGAGCCGATGTTGTGTTGCACGATACAAGTGAGTGCACGGCACCCTGACGCTGTGTTGCAGGTTGCACGTTTGTGCCGGCCATTATGGGATGAATGTTAGGTGAGGGTATCCTGCCCGATACCACTTATGGTGAGGGTTTGTGATGCTTTTAGTGAGAGTTCTGCCCCTCACATAAATCGACATGCTGAATGATATTGATATGTTAAAGCTTGTTTATGTAACGCACATGTCCTTACCCATGAATGTGACCATCGTGATATGTTGTAATGCTAAACAAATGGTAAGCATTTAATATGGTTTGCTTATGATGAAATCTAAGCCCATGATCACAAGTTGAGGTTTAATTGATAAAGTATATAATCTTTAATGTCACCCTATGATGATTAGCATGGTCTCTCTGTTAAGCCTATGATAATTGTGCACACTAACCATGCAGGTGATGCATAGCCAATTGAAAGGGCTATGAGGTATATGTATATGTTGAGTAACTCTGCTGTGATGGTTACTCTCGATATTAAGATAATCTGTATGATGTATTTGACTACCGTATTGGGGATTGCTATACCATGATGATGATGTAAGCTTTGATAGGTAGTGGTAATATGTGATGAGGGATTTGGATCCCATGGTATGTGATGATCCTTGAGGTGGATCAGGATGATTGGCAAGAGGCCAAGTGATAACATGTACTGTTGGATCCTTGTGATGGATCAGGATGATTTGATTACAATAAAAAGCATAATGTTGAGTTCTATGTTGTTTATTTCCTGTTATAGTATGAATATTATGTAACTTGGTTGAATCTTGCAATCCATATAAAAGATACTAATTAATCACATTGAAATATATCATGTAGTTGCCCTGGCCATAGATCCATCATCGTCAGGAGTTGGTGATGGTGAAACGGGTTCTTCTGCGGGTTAACCCGGAGTGCATATTGTTGAATATGCAAGGTTTCTCCTAGCCTAAAATAGTGAGGATTCGAGTGCAGCTACGGTTGCAGACTCGGGATATGAATAGAGCATGGTGAACATGCCCATGGCTCCGGATTTGTGATATGAGGAGCATGAATGCGTTCATGGCTCAGAGCACGGTGAGTAGGATCATGGCTCAGATATACTAGCATCGAGACATGTACTGAGGCGGGCTAGAGGATGGGTAGCCTATGGAACTGACCCTATGGCTGAGGCCACTTCAGCATGAGACTGCGGTCCTGCTTGCGTTGTACTCATACACTGACTATGAGGTGGGAGGTCGTGGAGTCTGGCTCTTCCATTTGACCTTGTATGGCACCGGCTTTGGGTTTCACAATCGAAGGTTGAATTTGAGCGGTACGGCTCACTTCCTCAGGGCATAATAATACGTAATCCAGTTGTATAGTAGTTACTGCTTAAGACAAAACACGAAACATTGGTTGAGGTCTTGCTTGTGTAGATAATCTGGTGATATCTTGCAGTTACTTATATGTCTCTCATGTTATATGGTAATACCTTGTAAATCTTATCTTGTTAATCATGTTCCATAAAGAAACAAGTGGATATATGTCTTCCGTACATCTGGTAAGCTTGACGGTATGAACAACTTTACTATATAAACTGCTCTAGTTATACTTCCTACTAGTTATCTGTTGTAGTTGCTTTATCTTTCTAAGGTTTTATAGTTTTGGCGAGGAGTTATGTTTCTCGCTGGGACAATGTTCAATTGTATCACCCCGCTGGTTTTTAGGTGTTCGAGCTAGACGTGGTGGTGGTCGCGGAGTTTCTACTGAGCAGTAAGATGAGCAATAGAAGGTAAGAGATGGATATGCTGTTGTTTTGGTGTTTTGTAGTAGAGTCTAGAGTCATCCTTGTACTCTCAGGTCCTTGGGAGCATTTTGGCATTGTTTCACGATGTTTGGCTGTTGATCCTTTGTATATCCTGTTGCTGGCCGGATGTGGGCCTTTATGAATATATAACATGTGATGAACTCATGTGATGACAGAACAGCTGGTCTCCTAAGATGTGGACATGTATCAAGCCTTGTATATATTTATATAACATATTTTGTTGCAGGACGAGGACCTATATGCTACAGTTTCTCAGTTTATCCACTTTCCACAATCGGCTTTAAATAGCCCGTGTTTTTGATAATCTGTGGTTATGGTGATTTCCGCACATTTTCGCGTAACACCTCGATGTCTGTGTGATAGTGAGATGTGTTGCCACAAGTTTTGGTATCAGAGCTCTAGGTTCGCTGAGTCTACAGGGATTTAGGACTAGGTTGTGTCTGTTCTTGTAAGTTGTCCAGATTTTCTTACGATCGTCTTGTGCCCTCAGCAGAAGAAAAGTCAAGATGTCTGGAAACCATGAAGAACACGCTGCTGAGAACAGCGATGTTGCATCTGTTGATGGAGCTGAAGGACAGGCACATGAAGATCGGGTGCCTGAGGTCCCCCAACCTGACCCAGCCATTCTTGAACACCCTACCTATCAATGACTTATGGGGCAGATGATGGCTACAATGAATCTCATGGTTGAGCGATTGCCAGTGCCTCCGCCGAGAGCACAGGCTCCCCATGGAGAAGCATCGGGTATTGGGAAGACCTTCGAGCGGCTTCACCGAGTCGGAGCTTCGGATTATGCTGGAACGGCTGATCCAGCGGATGCAGATATGTGGCTGACATGTCTTGAAAAGGCTTTCTGGATCCTTGACATCCCTGAAGCAGACAAAGTAAAGCACGTTGTCTACCTTCTGAAGGGTAGTGTTGGTCACTAGTGGACCATCGAGGAAGAGAAGCGGCCTGGTGAGGTGATCGGTTGGGAGGTTTTTCGGCGTGAGTTCGTCAGCAGATACTTCCCGAAGATGTATCTGGATGAGAAGATCAGTCCGTTTGAGCACTTGCGCCAAGGAACGATGAACATCACCGAGTATGAGGCTAAGTTCATGGATCTATTGAGGTTTTGTCCTCACATGGCAGCAACAGATGAGGAGCAGATTAGACGCTTTGAGAAAGGTCTGAGTTCTGAATTGACAACACCTGTTTCTGCGTTGGAGAACTGTGAGCAGTTTGCTATGTTTGTGGAATCTGTCCGGAGAATTTAAAGGTCAGTAAGGGAGAAAATAGAATCCATGTCTCACAAAAGGCTTGCTCAGTTCTGAGGACAGAGGTTTGGTGGCTTCAAGAATCCAAGGTTTTCAGCACCTTTTGTGATGAGAGGTTCTAGTGTACCATCACAGTGGTCTCTGAGTAAGGGAAGACGATATGTTTCTTCGCCATCTAAGGCACATAGTACAGATTCAGTGGCAGTGACAGGGCCATCTAGGCCACGGTTTGAAGATAAGGCATGCTATCTTTGCAGTCAGACCGGGCATCTCAAGCTATATTGCCCGAATAGAGATGCTGAAGTGACACAGCAGCCGAGGCAGACTCAACAAGGATCAGATAGACAGTAGCCCAGTGGTAGCAAAGTTTGAGGATGCAGTCAAGCATCACAAGTTGGATCGTATGCTCAAGGAAGCAGAGGACGTGGATAGCAAGCAACGGCTCAATTCTATGCTATGAATCAGCCGGAGGTGATAGTCAACCCGTGAGTGGTGATAGGTCAGATGGATTTATTTCATTCTGATATGTCTTCTTCTTGCTTTATATCTATTTCGGTTGACCCGGGTGCTACACACTCTTTTATCGCCTATAGTATGCTTGAAAACTGTCGTTTACCTGTTAGTTGTAAGAAGGATAGCTTGTTGTTAGAAACCCCTCTTGATGGTTCCTCGATGCTTCGAGAAGAGTGTCCATCTTGTGTCTTGTCTTTTTTGGGACATTGTATCCAAGTGGACCTTATACCACTTGATATGCATGGTTTCGATGTTATCCTTGGGATGGATACCTTAGAGAAGTATAAGGTTGTTTTGGACTGTGGTTCCAAGCAGGTTGTGTTTGATGATGCGGGAGAGAAGTGGATCTTCCAGGGAGATAGGAAGATTCTTCTGACGTGTCTGGTATCAGCTATGGTGGCAGAGAAGTTGTTACGACAAGGATGTGAGGCGTTCTTAGCTCACGTTGTGGATACCGTTATGGCTACCAAGGCGAAAGGTCCTAGTCTTGAGGAGGTATCAGTTGTCCTAGAGTTTGCTGACGTGTTTCCTGATGAGTTCTCTAGTGTTCCTCCACCCGGAGAGATTGATTTTGAGATCAATCTGGTTCCAGGAACACAGCCAGTTGCACAGACATCGTATAGGATGGCTCCAGTGGAGATGGCGGAGCTTAAGAAGCAGTTGCAAGAGTTGTTGGAGAAAGGTTTCATCCGACCGAGTATGTCGCCTTGGGGTGCTCCAGTGTTGTTCGTTAAGAAGAAGGACGGGTCAATGCGGCTATGTTTTGACTACCGGCAGTTGAACAAGGTCACGATCAAAAACAAGTACCCGTTACAGAGGATAGATGATATGTTCGATCAGTTGTGTGGTGTGACATTGTTTTCAAAGATCGATCTACGATCTGGATATCATCAGTTGAGGATTAAGGCGGATGACATACCAAAGTCAGCTTTTAGGACAAGGTATGGTCACTTCGAGTTTGTGGTTATGCCATTTGGGCTAACCAATGCGCCTACTGCTTTCATGGACTTGATGAACAGAGTGTTCCGTCCATTCCTAGATCAGTTTGTTGTAGTCTTTATAGATGACATCTTGATCTACAGTCAGTACAGGCAAGAGCATGAGTGACATCTTCGTCTAGCATTAACTCTTCTTCGCCAACATCAGTTGTATGCCAAGTTTAGTAAGTGTGAGTTCTGGTTGGAAGAAGTGACTTTCTTGGGTAATGTGATATCTATAGAAGGAGTCAAAGTGGACGCGAGAAAGGTGGAGTCTGTTACAGAATGGGAACAACCGAAGACGCCGACAGAAGTTCGTAGTTTCCTGGATTTAGCAGGTTACTACCGGAGGTTTATCAAGGACTTCAGTGTGATTGTGTTGCCAATGACGAAGTTGACTAGGAAGGATGTATCTTTTGTTTGGGATGATCGTTTCCAGCAAGCTTTCTAGAGTTTGAAAGAGAAGTTGACTAGCACTCCAGTGTTAGTCCTGCCAGAGCCTGGAAAGGGCTATGTTGTTTTCTGCGATGCTTCCAAGAAAGGTTTAGGTTGTGTGCTGATGCAGGAAGATCATGTGGTTTCTTTTGCTTCACGACGGCTTAAGAAACACGAGGAGAACTATCTGACTCATGATTTGGAGTTGGCAGCAGTGGTTCATATGCTAAATATTTGGAGACATTATCTGTATGGGGAAGTGTGTCAGATCTTTACGGATCATAAGAATCTGAAGTACATCTTTTTGCAACATGAATTGAACATGCGACAATGTAGATGGATGGAGTTGATCAATGATTACAACTGCACTATCGAGTATCATCCTGGTAAAGCGAATGTGGTAGCTGATGCGCTTAGCCGAAAATCTTCTTCTCTTTCTTCAAAGAAGGCATAGTTGAGTTCCCTGGTATGCCATAGGCGGGATATGTTTGTTTCCTTGCGGAAGATGAATGTGCAGATGGAAGATTCCTTGTTAGCTCGACTTTTAGCACAAATGCAAGTAAATCCTACACTGAGACAGCAGATCAAAGATGCACAACAGACAGATGATGCAGTACATTTGATCAGATCAGAGTTCGGCAGCAAAAATCGTGATGGGTTCCATGAGTCCAAGGATGGGCTAGTTTGCTATCGTGATAGGATGGTGGTTCCAGAGGCTGATGATCTGAGAAAGTTAGTGCTCGAGGAAGCATACGTGTCAATGTATGCTATTCATCCAGGTGTCACCAAGATGTATCATAGTCTGAAGGAGTTGTATTGGTGGCCCGGCTTGAAGAAAGATGTAGCAGAGTTCGTGGCTAGATGTGTGGTTTGTCAACAAGTCAAGGCTGAGCATCAGAAGCTGGAAGGAACGTTACAACCCCTGCCGATACCACAGTGGAAATGGGATCATATAACCATGGATTTCATAGTTGGTCTACCCAAGACAACTAGGAATCATGATTCCATTTGGGTAGTAGTAGACAGATTGACGAAGTCTGCCCATTTCATACTGGTAAAGACAACGTATACCGCCGATAAGCTTGCTCGGGTATATGTGGATGAGATAGTGTGTTTACACGGGGTACCAGCAATGATAGTTTCTGACAGAGGTCCGCAGTTCATGAGTCATTTCTGGGAACAGTTGCGTAAAGTGTTGGGAACGCAATTGAGGTTCAGTACCGCCTTCCACCCGCAGACAGATGGACAGTCTGAGAGGACTATTCAAACATTGGAGGATCTCCTTTGAGCTTGTGTTTTACAGTTTCTAGGTAGTTGGGATGTACATCTCAGTTTGATAGAGTTTTCTTACAACAACAGTTATCAGCGGAGCATTGACATGGCTCCTTATGATGCCTTGTATGGTAGGAAGTGCAGATCTCTTCTATGTTGGTACGAGTGTAGCGAATGTCAGCTTTTGGGTCCTGAGCTAGTACAACAGATGTTAGAAAAGATCAAAGTGATACAGCAACAGTTAAAAGTGGCACAGGATAGGTAGAAGTCTTACGCAGACAATCGTCGATGACCTTTGGAGTTCCAGGTAGGAGACAAAGTGTATCTTAAAGTCTCGCCATGGAAAGGTGTGTTGAGGTTTGGCTGGAAGGGTAAGCTAGCACCCAGATATATGGGTCCATACCCAATCCTAGCACGATTTGGCAAGGTAGCTTACGAGTTAGAGCTACCACCAGAGTTGCATATGTTACATCCAGTGTTCCATGTCAGTATGCTGAAGAAAAGTCATCCGGATACAGGAACAGTGATACAGCCAGTCGAAGTTGAGCTTGATGAAGATGTGACCTATGAGGAAGGTCCTGTGGTGATCCTTGACAGAAGGGTTAAGAAGCTAAAGAGGAAGGACCTGGTTCTGGTGAAGGTTCTTTGGCATCATCGTGGCGTTGAGGAAGCCACATGGGAGATTGAGGAAGATATGAGGAGGAAGTATCCCTCGCTTTTCTCTTCGGATTTCAGGGACGAAATCCCTTTGTAGGGGGTTAGCTTGTAAGGACCCTGCCCTTTGTTTAGGGTGTACCCTGTTTGCTTTGCTTAACCTTGATGCTTTGCTACTTGCTAATCACCTTTGGTGGTGATTAGGGTTTGGTTGTGCTTTGTTGAGAGTTGGAGGTGCTACTTGCAATTAACCCAAGTCTAGGGTTTGTGGGCAAGTTTGTCACCTTGTGAGGTGTCCCTCTCTCTCCTTGCTTCCTCTAGTGTAGAGAGGAAGGTTTGGGCCCGTTTCTTAAGTTTCTTTGGGCTTGGTTGAGCTTGTTGGGCCTTGTGGTGCCTTTCTTTTGCTTGGTTGGAGCTTGTGTCGCCCAGGGCTGTGTCGCCCATGCTGGAGGTGTGTCGCCCAAGTGTGTCGCCCTAGAGCCTTTGACCAAGCTTTGACCTTGTTTGTGTCACCACTAGTGGACACTTGGTGCTTGATGCTTGCATGTAGCAATGGCCTTAGACATGTGGTTATAACATGCTAGAGTGGTGGCTTGTGCTCTTGGACAAGTGTCCCTAGGTGGGTGAAACCTTTCTTTGCTCTACCATGTTTTCTCCTCCATCCCCTTCTATATATGTGTTCTTTTTATCTTGCTAGGGATCCTTTTTAGTCTCTTGGTTTTCTCCTCTACCTTGGTGCACGATATCCTTCTCCCTTGCAAGCTTGGTGGCCGATCCTGCCTTGAAGCTTTCTTCTTCCTTGGAGCTAGGAGCTTGGAGCTTGCTTAAGGCGGGTTACATAACTCCTAACCCTAACTTCACTATTTCCTTCCATGATCTTGTTTATATGTTGTTAGATTAGCATCTTGCTTAGGTATCCATGTTGGCCAATCCTTATGATCTAGGGTTTCTTGGTGAGCAATACTCCTTTCTCTCCTTGGTCTAGAGGAGTGAGTTTGAGCTTCTAGTAGCATGGGCAACACCCCTCTCTCGTTTAAGTTGAGAGGTGAGCTTGTGTCCTAGTTGCTTAAGCAACACCCTCCTCTCACCATGGACTAGAAGGGTGAGCTTGGTCATAGTTGTGAACCTTTCTAGGGTTGATCCTTGTGTTTCCCGTTTGGTGATATATGATGTGTAAGACTCCCCTTTCTTAGTCGATTGTGATGAGCCATCTTTTTGACCCATTAGGGTTTTGGGCGCCCTTGTGCTTGAGGTTGATGATGAGCTTGGGGAGGTGCTTCCCGACAGCCCTCTTGACCTAGACCCTTGGACGATATGTTTTGCTGATAGTGGACGATACCCTTGGTCTCTATGACGGGGGTCACACCTTCACTCTGCCTTGTGGCGTCCGATAGGCCTTGGTGGGTTAGCGGGACGATAGGACCCTTTTTGGTTGGTTGAGCTACACCTCTGGATGATACCTCTTGTAGAATACCTTGCTTGACACACACCTATTTTTAGTTGGGGTTTAGTATCATTGTGCGTTGCTAGTTGTGACGGGCATCACACTGGTTCTGTAACGGCCGACAGCTCTACTCCCCCTTGGTGGGCGCTGCGCGACGCCCTGTCGCCCGACACACCTGGCTGCACGGCAGACCCTTGGCCATTTTCCTTGAGCTAACAGTGTGTTGCACGATAAAAGTCAGTGCATGGCACCCTGACGCCGCGTTGCAGGTTGCACATTTGTGTCGGCCGTTATGGGATGGATGTTAGGTGAGGGTATCCTGCCCGATACCACTTATGGTGAGGGTTTGTGATGCTTTTAGTGAGAGTTCTGCCCCCACATAAATCAACATGTTGAATGATATTGATATGTTAAAGCTTGTTTATGTAACGCACATGTCCTTACCCATGAATGTGACCATCGTGATATGTTGTAATGCTAAAAAAATGGTAAGCATTTAATATGGTTTGCTTATGATAAAATCTAAGCCCATGATCACAAGTTGAGGTTTAATTGATAAAGTATATAATCTTTAATGTCACCCTATGATGATTAGCATGGTCTCTCTGTTAAGCCTATGATAATTGTGCACACTAACCATGCAAGTGATGCATAGCCAATTAAAAAGGGCTATGAGGTATATGTATATGTTGAGTAACTCTGCTGTGATGGTTACTCTCGATATTAAGATAATCTGTATGATGTATTTGACTACCGTACTGGGGATCGCTATCCCATGATGATGATGTAAGCTTTGAGAGGTAGTGGCAATATGTGATGAGGGATTTGGATCCCATGGTATGTGATGATCCTTGAGGTGAATCAGGATGATTGGCAAGAGGCCAAGTGATAACATGTACTGTTGGATCCTTGTGATGGATCAGGATGATGTGATTACAATAAAAAGCATAATGTTGAGTTCTATGTTGTTTATTTCCTGTTATAGTATGCATATTATGTAACTTGGTTGAATCTTGCAATCCATATAAAAGATACTAATTAATCACAGTGAAATATATCATGTAGTTGCCCTGGCCATAGATCCATCATCGTCAAGAGTTGGTGATGGTGAAACGGGTTCTCCTGCGGGTTAACCCGGAGCGCATATTGTTGAATATGTGAGGTTTCTCCTAGCCTAAAATAGTGAGGATTCGAGTGAAGCTACGGTTCTAGACTCGGGATATGAATAGAGCATGGTGAACATGCCCATGGCTCCGGATTTGTGATATGAGGAGCATGAATGCGTTCATGGCTCAGAGCAAGGTGAGTAGGCCCGTGGCTCAGATATACTAGCGTCGAGACCTGTACCGAGGTGGGCTAGAGGATGGGTAGCCTATGGAACTGACCCTATGGCTGAGGCCACTTCAGCATGATACTACAGTCTTGCTTGCATTGTACTCGTACACTGACTACGAGGTGGGAGGTCATGGAGTCTGGCTCTTCCATTTGACCTTGTATGGCACCGGCTTTGGGTTTCGCAACCGAAGGTTGGATTTGAGCGGTACGGCTCACTTCCTTAGGGAAAAATAATACGTAATCCAGCCGTATAGTAGTTACTGCTTAAGACAAAACATGGAACATTGGTTGAGGCCTTGCTTGTGTAGATAATCTTGTGATATCTTGCAGTTACTTATATGTCTCTCATGTTATATGGTAATACCTTGTAAATCTTATCTTGTTAATCATGTTCCATAAAGAAACAAGTGGATATATGCCTTCCATACATCTGGTAAGCTTGACGGTATGAACAGCTTTACTATATAAACTGCTCTGGTTATACTTCCTACCAGTTATCTGTTGTAGTTGCTTTATCTTTCTAAGGTTTTATAGTTTTGGCGAGAAGTTATGTTTCTCGCTGGGACAATGTTCAATTGTCTCACCCCGCTGGTTTTCAGGTGTTCGAGCTAGATGTGGTGGTGGTGATAATCTGTGGTTATGGTGATTTCCACACATTTTCGCGTAACACCTTGATGTCTGTGTGATAGTGGGATGTGTTGCCACAAGTTTTATTTGTAACGATCGGGCCCACTGCCCAAGGCTCTAGTAGAGTTTCAGGAATGACGACTATCCCCACAGACCACCACTAGCCTTAACTGCGTGCTTTGTCCTCAATCACGCGCATGCCAGGATCAACTTCCTGACAGGTCACCCATCCCAGTATTACTCCAAGTTGAGCACGCTTAACACTGGAGTTCTTAGTGATGGGCTCCCGGAAAAGGAGGTGCACCTTGGTGATATGGGTAGTCCAATCATTCCTTATAAGATCGTTTTATCTGAGACCTCAAATCCTGGGACATTACAATCTCCCCCACTTAGACTCTTGACGTCCTCGTCAAGGCTCAACTTATACGGCCTCATAATATCTTCCCCATTTCAGTGCAGACCCATAATGGCCCATGGACACCCAGCTCCCATCCACGGCTACCAGCGCAAGGGTGGCTCCATCTCGTCTCTATGGATAACCCTTTCCAACTTTGCCTGGACCGCACGGCTCAAGACTGGCATGCCACATGCCCATGTGGGCCCCACCTACTGGAGGGGAATTGGCTTTGATACCATTTGTAACGCCCAGGCCCACTGTCCAAGGCTCTAGTAGAGTTTCAGGAATGACGACTGTCCCCACAGACCACCACTAGCCTTAACTGCGCACTTTGTCCTCACTCACGCGCATGTCAGGATCAACTTCCCGATAGGTCACCCATCCCAGTACTACTCCAAGCTGACCACGCTTAACTATGGAGTTCTTAGTGATGGGCTCCCAGAAAAGGAGGTGCACCTTGGTGATATGGGTAGTCCAATCATTCCTTATAAGATCGTTTTATCCGAGACCTCAAATCCTGGGACGTTACACATTAGAAATAGTTTTTGATCAAGAGTGTGAAGAGAATCACAAAATGCCACTTTTGACTCAAAAACCATATGTATAGTGCACACTAACTTGACAAAAACAAGTTAGAAATGGTTATAAGCAATAAAACCTTTACCTTTGTGCTTACCATTGCTTTTTCCACTTGTTGTCACCCTCTACACATCTCACCTTTCTTCTTTCATGTGGATTTGATAAGTCAATTTGCAATTCAATAGCTCAAGTCAATCCATTTGCAAGTACCTACAAGAAGAAAGATGAAATGGTCCCCAATCATGTTTTTGGGTCCGGAGGGGTTAGTTTAGCAACCCAAGTCCGATTGCTCTTGGGTGCTTTCCTAAAAGAACAACAAGTAGAATAATGACCAATTTCATTACAATAGTTGCATGTGCCCATAGTCTTGGAACTAGAGGATTCTCCGCGGAATATTGGAGGTCCTTTATCTTTTTTGTTCCCTTGACTACTATCATACCCTAAACCATGTCTACCAATTTGTTTACTAGTATGGTGTAGGATGTCATTAAGACTCTTTTTACCAACTAAGAATCTTTGCAAGGATGATCTCAAACTGTCATTATCATGCTTAAGAGAAGCAATAGTAGAAGACAAATTATTGATATTATCTCTAGCATGCAAAAGATCATTTTCTAAGCAAAGAGCTTTAGTTAAATAAGAATCTCTATCAATATGAAGAGCAGCAACATCATTCTCTCTATTTTTAGAACTAGAACAAGATTCATGCCCATTGATTTTAGCAAGCAAAGAGGCATTTTCTATTTCTAATTCATGCAAAACAAAATCTTTGTCCTTGTTTTCAGATTTAAGAACATAAATATCATGCATGAGAGAATCAACAATTAAGGTATGCTCTTCATTAGAATTAGTCATAAGAGGTTGAGCTTCTAGAAATCTAATCTTATCAAGCAAACTCGCATTTTCAAGTTTAAGAGAGTCTACTTGGCTAAGACAATCATTTTTATCATCAAGCAAGCAAGAATTAGCATGTTCAAGATCATCTAATTCTACATGCAAATTATCAACAATTTTAGCAATCTTTTTCTTTTTCCTTTTAGAAGACTTAAGAGAAGCACACATATCATGAATAATAGCAATCAAATATTCTTTATCTAAAGAGTTTAGATTTACCTCACTTGAGTCTTCACTTGTTGATGCTATAAGAGCAAAATGGCATTCTCCTTCATCACTAGATCTTGAGCTTGATCCTTCACTTGAATCTTCACGTGTGCTTGAGTTGGAGGAGCCACTTGAGCTTGATTGCCATTTCTTCTTGTGAAGATGGGTCTTTTTGCCTTGTGGGCAATCTTCCTTGTAGTGACCCTTCTTTCCACATGTGAAGCACCGGATGGAGGAGGACTTGCCTTTGTAGAGTTTACCCTTGGAGTACATGGCATCTTCTTTAGCTTGAGAGGATGGAGAGACTTGTTCCATGATAGATTCAATTTGAGCCTTCATTTTAGCCTTCTTCATTCTCTTTAGCTCTTTCTTCTCTTGTCTTTATACTTCCTCCCTCTTGTCAAGTGTGGCTTCATGTGCTTGTAGATTTCCAATGAGCTCTTCAATAGGAATATCCTTAAGAGACCTTTCTTCTTCAATTGAAGTCACCTTGGGTTCCCACCTCTTGGGGAGAGTTCTAAGGATCTTTGAGTTGATCTCTCCACTAGACATAGGATTTCCTAGAATAGCAAGACCATTCACGATGGTGTTGAGCCTTGAGTACATGTTGGTTATGCTCTCCTCCTTTCTCATCTTGAAGTTCTCAAGCAGCCCTTTGAGCATGTAGACTTTGCTTTCTTTCACTTGATTTGTCCCTTCATAAGTGATGCAAAGCTTTCTCCATACCTCATAGGCTGTTTCACATGAAGAAATCCAGTTGAACTCGGTGGGGGTCATGGAGGCATATGGGATGTGCATGGCTCTAGCATTCAAGGTTGCTTTCTTCAAGGTAGCTTCATCCCATTCTTCAATCCTTGTCTTTGGTAGCATGTATGGGTTGTTCACCATTTGCCACATCTCAATACTTGATCCTTGGATGTAGAATTGAAGCCTTCTTCTCCAATAGAGGAAATTTCTCCCATCAAAGATTGGAAGGGTGGTCGAGAATCTCCCTCCTAGGTAGTTACCCATCTTCTCCTACTTGTTGAAGTATGCTTGGAGAAGACCCGCTCTGATACCAATTGTTGGATCCTAGATGGGTGATTAGATGCTCTAGAGGGGGCTGAATAGAGGTGAAAGCACTTAAACAAAATTCATTAAACCTTCAAGATATATCACAAGATAAGGTTGCTAAATAAGAAATGTGTGTGCAACTAAAACATACATAGAAAGGGAGAGAGAGAGATTGAACATGCACCAATTAGACAAGCTATTTAGAGTGGTTCCACACTTCAAACTAGAAGTGTGTCAGTCCACTTGCCTAGAGAGGTCAACCTCTAGGACTTCCAAACTATTGCACTCATATATTCATTCATAAGACATACAATGCATGACCAAACAAAAGACTTACCTATCCAATACAAAGAGTCTTCAACCTTACCAAGGACTTACCCCCTTTGCATGAGTTTTCGGCCTTCTCCAAGGACTTACCCACTCTTGCACAAGTCTTCAGCCTTGCAGGGATCACCCACTCTTCTTGGATCTTCAGCTTTTGACTTCACCTTCACTCGAAGAAGCTTCCACCAAGGTCTTACCCACTTGAGCAAGGAGTCTTCTGCCTTCACCAAGGGCTTACCCACTCTAGCTCCAAGTCTTCAGCCTTGATCTTCACCAAGGGATTCCTTCCCTTGTTCTTCTTCACCTCTCTTGGACAAGAGAGAGAACCTTCATCTTCATGATTGAAATGAGAGAAAAGGAGGTGGTGGAAGTGAGAGCCTCACAGGATATACATATAGGACTAGCTTTCTTACATATTTCCTACTTACTCTAATGGATGTAGCAAGTGATTAAGCTTAGAGAGAAAGAGGAGGCTGTAGGAAGCACTCAACTATAGAATAGGAACCTGACATAGAGTTTCCAATGAATGCTCAACCTTGGAATGAAGCCCAAGGGGTCCTATTTATAACTGGGGATGCCTCTTAGCCTTTGGGAACACTTGTGAATGAAAACTAGCCATTTTGTGGCTTGCAACGGATCTATTTTCACTTATTGCAACTCCACAACGGCTAGAAACACTTTTCCGTACAATGCAATCGGTCGAGTTTCTATGAGGGTAACTTGACCGATAGAGTAAAAGACTAAGTCGATATTCAGACCATCGGTTGAGTTTGTCCTGAGGAAACTCGACCGACCAATGAAAATCGATTTGGTCAGTTACTCCATCGGTCGAGTTCTGTGTAAACACAACTCGACCGATCATCCTTGATCAATTTTCTGAAGATTGCATCGGTCGAGTTGTGTTTACACAGAACTCGACCGACAAAGTACTTGTAATCAATTTTCAAAGTTGCATCTAAAGTGCTCTAATATTCGATCTAAGTGCTCCTGATATTTTTCTAAGCTTAATTACAAGTCATACAATCATTACAAGTGATTTACAACATGATTCTAATGGATATACATCATATTACAAAAATGTGCACTTGTATGACTTTGACTTGTCTTTTCTCCAATTTGATATGCGCAAGTTAGGGCATTTGGAGTGTGTCTATACCTAATCTGAAATCCCTCAAGTAGAGACATTAGACACCAATTTGTGGAATGGTTAGTCATCATCAAAACACGGGTTTAGTCAATTTAGACGTGAGTCAACATTGACCTAATTGACCTTGAGTCAACAATTTCCCCCTTTTTGAAGATGACAAACCATTCCATAAATGTATTGAAAGCTTTTATGTAAAATCATACCTTTGGAGAAACCTAGGGGTTTCAATAGGACTGAGCCCATATGCTCCTCCTCAATTGATGTGCATGGAGTTTTCATACTCCCCTTCAATTGATGTTATTTCTCCTGCATGGTTAGCTTTCATAACATTTATAGAATACTATGTCTTCTACTCATATATGTTCTACACATATATGTCTTCTCCCCTTTACCTTCTCCCTTTACATGAACATACTTCTCTTCTTCATGTAAGACATGTCTTCTTCCTCTTTTAAAAGAAGACGTACCTTTCTCCCCCTTTGTCATTTCAAAAAGTGGGGTTATGAAGAAAAATAAGAAACATCACATGTTAAAGAGAAAGGAGATAACACAAATATATATAAGGAGAGTAGAAGAGCACAGATAGGGGCTTGTCCAATCATAGAAAGAAAAGCAAGTTAAAGCATATACTTGAACAATCCAAGATGCAAGATAAAGTGCTGCAGAAAAACAATAAAACATAATTTTGACGCTCAAGATGACGGAATTTGACCAAAAACCATCAGAGCTCATCGCGAAGCAATGAGTCTTGCTCAGAAGGTCGTTTCTGCATGAATAACACTAGTTTTGCACCAAAACTATCTTAACTTAGATTTCACTTTTGGGATTCATATTAATGAGTTATGTTAATATTTGTGACCATTAATATCACATTATTACTTAGATTATCATTTTTTCACTATTATCATAATTTCTTATTCCATTATGTTCCATAACTTAATATTATCACCAAAAGAGTTAGGTGTGGTTAATAGCATGAAATTTTATATAATTCATCATTATCACATGTGACATATTTTATATGTCTAATATTGGCCTAAAACTAATGTGAGAACATTAGGTTACATTAGGGGTATTTATACATGCATTATCTTATTAGGGTTAAACCTCATCTAGATCTATCCTCAACCTTGTTTGGATAAGTCCAAAAGATCGAACTTCTAGGGTAGGATATGAGATCTAGTATGTTACAAAAGGAATCCCACATTAATGCATATGGTACAATCAATGATGAGTTTAACCGAGCTTCCGACTACCTTTTGGGGGTATTCTCTTGAAACCTCCACGTTTACACTAAACAGAGTACCATATAAATCGATTCAAAAGACACCATATGAGATATGGATTAGAGAGTGTCCCAAAATGTCTTTTATGAGGATTTGGGGGTGTGAAGCTTATGTCAAGAAAATATTTCCTAAAAATATTGGCCCTAGATCTAAAAAATGTTATTTTGTTGGATATCCCAAACAAACCATGGGATACTACTTATATAATCCATCTGACAACAAAGTGTTTGTTGCCAGAATGTTGTATTACTAGAAAGGGGATTTATTTTCAAAGGAATCAGTGGGAGGCAAGTAGAACTCGAAGAGGCTTAAGACCAACAAGAAAACATAGAACCGATAGATGTATAAGAGGAACAAAGAGAATCACAAAGGTTGTGGAATCTCAAATTCCTCAAGTATCACAAGAACCTCGTAGATCTTATAGGACACGCCTTGAGCCTAAAAGATTTGGATATCTTGTAACTCAGGAAGGCAATGAATTGGTCATAGATGATGATCCAATATCCTATCAAGATGCTATTGAGAGAGCAGAGTCTGAGAAATGGCTTGAGGCGGTGATATCTGAGATGGAATCCATGTATACCAACAAAGTATGTACTTTGGTGGATCCACATGAAGGGGTAAAACCCATAGGGTAGAAATGGGTTTTCAAGAAGAAGACTGACATGGATGGAAAAGTTCAAGCCTATAAGGGCAGATTAGTTGCAAAGGGTTTTAGACAAGTTTAAGGTGTTGACTATGATGAAACCTTTTCTCTGGTGGCCATGTTTAAGTCTATGAGGATAATTATTGCTATTGGAGCTTATCATGACTGGAATTTGGTAGGTGGATGTTAAAATTGCATTCCTTAACAGGATTCTTCTCGAGGATGTGTATATGACACATCTTGAGGGTTTTATAAATCTAAAAGATGCAAATAAGGTCTGTAAGCTATAAAGGTCAATATATGGATTGAAGCAAGCATATTGGAGCTGGAATCTTCATTTTGATTAGACAATCAAAGAGTTTGTCTTTATTCCCAACGAAGTTGAACCTTGTGTGTACAAGAAGGTTAGTGGGAGCATAGTGACATTCCTCATATTATATATAGATGACATATTATTGATGGGGAATGACATCCCTACTTTACAAAAGGTAAAGACATGGCTTGGAAATACATTCTCTATGAAAGACTTGGGAGAAGCATCTTAGACTAAGTCATAGCACATACATTGACAAAGTGTTGAAGAGGATCAGTATGGAGAACTCAAAGAGAGGAAACCTGTCTAAATTGTGTGGAGTGACCGTCTCTAAGATTCAATGTCCCAATTGTTGTGAAGAAAGGGAATGCATGAGTTTGATTCCATATGCCTCAGCAATTGGATCAGTCATGTATGCAATGTTTTGTACCCGTCTAGACATTTCGTATGCCTTGAGCATGATGAAAAGATATCAGCCAGATCTAGGTGATGCTCATTGGATAGTCGTGAAGAAGATCCTCAAGTACTTGAGAAGGACTAAGGATCAGTTCTTGGTCTGTGGCAGAGAGGAGGAGTTGGTGTGGTAAAGGGTTACATTGATTCAAGCTTCCAAGTGATCAAGATGATTATAAGTTGCAGTCATGATTTGTGTTTTGCCTAAACAACAGAGTTGTAAGCTGGAAGAGTTCCAAGCAAGAGTCAGTTTCTGATTCTACAATAGAGGATGAGTATATTGTTGCATCAAAGGCAGCAAAGGAGGTTGTATTGATCAAGAAGTTCATTACATAACTTAGGGTCATTCCAAGCATCAGCGGCGCAATCAATCTATATTGTGACAACAATGGAGCTCTTGCACAAGATAAGGAGCCCAGATAGCATCAGTGCTCAGAGCATATACAAAGGTGGTATCATCTCATATGAGAGATTGTACAACAAGGAGATGTAAAGATTTGCAAAGTACCAACTGAGAACAATGTTGCCTACCCCTTGACAAAGGTACTTTCACAACAGAAGCATGATGGTCATGTAAGGTCACTTTGAATAAGATTTGTGGGTAATTATCTCTAAGTACAATTGAGAGTCTGTTGATATGTATGCCTAGAGAGCCAAACATGTGATGATTTTACTGACATAACTTGTAAAAATGATTTGATTGTTAATAAAAAGGAAAGCTTCCAATTTATTCAATTATGAGATAATGATGTAACATTATAAATGTCTAGAGAATAATATTACTCAATGGCATATGTCTTGAAGTATGTGACTTGGAAGAATGAGATCATATGGATGTTAAGGGTACATATACATATTCTCATTATGTCCCTGACCAGTTGTTATTGTGGAAGGTTGATAGACAACAATAATACATAAGATCATAGTGTGAGTTGGTTGATGATAGAATCTCATTAGCCATTATATGGAAATATTGAACCAATCACACAAATACATGTTAGAGAGCAATGCATCGAATAGACCCACCATGAGACTGACACATAAAATCCATCATTATATAAGTCATAGTCAGCTCTCACAGTGATGGTGGTGGTGGTGGTTCTTAGACCTAAAATCATTGTACTCATCACATGTCGTTGGGTACACTTTGACATCATAAAATGCAGTCCTAAAACATGGGTTGTTATAAAGGTGATGATTGGGTGACTTTAACACTTGGGGATAGATTGTGAGTGATAGAATGGGATTTGTCCCTCCTACACGAGTTTGATGTTCTAGGCCTCTTGATTAGCGAGACTGACTAAATGCATGGCCATGCACATGTGAGTCAATATGTGATATTGAGCTTACATATATCTCAAACAATCTGCTCTGTTCAAGAAACAAGATTGAATAATGAAGAGGATGACTACTCCATGCCTCGAGTTTAATCTAAACATTAGTGACAAAGGAACTATACAAACACTACAACACCATACACAGATTGTAGGTTGAAGTGGTTCTCCAACTTTCCATTTACTTGGGTAGAATTGATGTGAGACTAGGCACCACTCATTGCTTGTGATGTCATAATTTATTATGGACATTCACTACCAACGTAATACGGAACCTATAGGGCCACACACATCGGTCTCGACCTAGAAGAGGAGTTTGATCTTGAATGACAGATGAATTAATTGCTAAAATGTTTAGGTAATTGAATCATGCAACAAGCAGCCTGACTGCACTGCTAAACACCCGTCTCATGGCATGAGATGGCCGTCTGGAGTGCCAAACGGCTGCCTCAAGGGTTGAGATGGGCGTTTGAAGTATCAGACTAATTTGATTGAAATTGGCTATGGATTGAACCGACTGGCTCATCTTAGCTCACCATACAATCATCTAGGTGAGTGAGACAGTCGTCTCACATGGGAGACATATCCCCATTCGGACAAAGGAATGTTCTAGATATTTCTAAGCTCATTTTGGTTGCACATTACTTGTTGTGCAAGGAATTAATATGTAATATTAATTGGAAACAAATTGCCAATTATGTATATGATTAGGAAACTACAAAATGGTCATCTCGTAGTATGAGACAACCATCTTGCAAGCCATACGACCGTCTGGTGTGCCAGACGGCCATTTGGATGGTCGCAAGTTGCAAAAATTTAAGATCTTCCAGTCACTTCTACTCCTGCACATATTGGAAACCCTTACCCAAACCCTGCCTATAAATATAGGGGTATTAGGGGCTTCCTAAAGCACAACATAGACAATTGAGAATCAGTTGCTCTAACAATTATTGTCCTCTCTACTTGTGGTAACCAAGAGGGGCCAAGCAAGTCCTACCCGACTAGGGAGGGATAGCTACGGGAGAGAAACAACTGAGGATCATTGTTGTAAGAGAGCAAGTTGGTGACTAGTACGCCAACGGAAGGGACAACTCCTTCCTATCCATTCTAGCAGGAGGACAAGAGTTCTAAGCGGTGTGTGTGGACTTCTCTAGAGGTCGGAGGTTGTTGTCTATCGCTAAGGAGGACATCGTCAACCAACACTCTGTGATGAGAGGGTCTGCTGTAAAAGATGACCCTCGAGTATGTTGTCTGTGGAGGAGCAGTCAAATGAGTCTCAATGCAACAAGAATTAGAGTTGCACAACTACAATGATGAGGATTGTCGTTGGACTTTCTCCAGGACCAGGTATATCATTGAAACCATCATTTCCTATCTTATAGTTATTGACGCGATCTTCTAGTTATGGGAATATGGTAGATAAAAAAGCCATATTTCCCTACAGTACAAGCATAGTCATGATATATGTAGTTTTGTGTTCTTATTGATGTCATTTATAATTCAAAATGTTAAGTATGTACTATGTTTGGGAAATAGCGGGATCATACTAATAAAATAATCTAGTTATGAAAAAGTGTGGTTAGCAATTTTATAGAAATCAGAGACTAGTTAATTTGATTTGTAACTTACACATATACAAACTTATCAACTATTTAGTGTTTATTAATAAGCAAGATGCTATGAAATTATAAATATTTTTAGTTATAAAAAAATAAGTGGATATGTATATGTTGGTCTTTGTTTTTGAAACTCTTACTTTTGAAATTTGGAAGATGCACAACTAAGATACGAAAGAATAATGCGTAGAAATTTTGAATTGATTTTAGTTTATTGTTCAATCTCAAGGTTTAAGAGAATCAACACATCCTACATGATCATCTCAAATGAATTGCATGAACTCTTCTTTTATCACAACAATAAGATTTTCTTGGAACTAGTGTGTGGTAAGGAAAAAATCAATATTGATTCACTATATAATTTACATTTGTGGGTTGGGATATGAAGTAGTTCTTTGAAAATTTATGTCATTATTATGCCTGCTTCTGATATCTAAAAGCATTTTTTTGTTTTCTCAAGCTACTGTTCTAAAAGAAAACTTGAGGTTTAATGAAATAGCTATTGGGGATATGTCATGGGATACAATCATATGATGATTGTAACAGAACATCATGTAATTGATTTGATTATTAATAAAGTTAGTTCTAATTATTATGTTTGTTTATATGAGATAATGAATAATATAATAATATCCTAAGAATATATGACTCAATAACATGTGAATTGAGGTTGAGGACCTGAGCATGAGATCATGTGTATGTTAAGTGTATTCATTTTTTTGAGTCTCTAGTTAGATATTATTGTGGAAATTAGGAGCACAAAAATACATTAAGACCAGTATATGTGTTGATTGATGACTATGTCTCATTGGTCATCATATTGGATATTAAATCAAACGTACATGTACTTGTTATGAACAAGTGTACTGGACAGACTCACTTTGAGTGTGCTACTTGGAAGCCAATTATGGCGGTCATAATCACATCTCAATATGAGAGTGGTGATTGTGGTCCTTATACTTGAAGTCACTATAATGATTGTGTGTTGCTCAATGTACTTTAACACTACTCAGCGTGACCTCGAAAAGGGTTTCTATAAAAGTAGTGTTTAGATGCATTGTGACACATGTGGATCACTTTGAGTGACATATATGGAATTGTGCCTCGCTTTGGAGTAATATCCCATCCACTTCATGAGTGAGACTATGAAATGCAAGGAAATGCTCATGTGAGTCAATATATGATATTCAACTCATGTGTGTATCTCAAGTAGTCTATTGTACATCAAGAAACAAATATTGAACATTAAGACATTGACATTTCCTTGCCTCAAATTCAATCTAGATATCAAAGATAAAGGAATACACAATAATTATAACACTGGTCACAATAGTAGGTTAAAGTTGTTCTGCAACTTCTCCAATTGCTTGGATGGAAATGAAGTCTTGCTAGATACTAATCATTGCTTGTGAAGTCATACTTTGATTATGAACATCATTACCAATGCAATTTTGATCTTATAGGGTCGCACACATAGGATGCACTGCAATAGGAGTATAATTGTAGACATGATTGGAAATGTTCCAAGTTAAACTAATTACTATAATGTTTAGGTGATCATGTAGACAAATATTAGAATATAATCCAAGTTAATTGGTTAAATGGTTTAAACTAATTAATTGGATTTAAACTATTGACTTATATGATAAGTCAACTGGATAACCACGAGCGATTAGTTAGATTTCATAGTCGGGAGATGGAAAATTAATAAATCAACTAATATGATTAATTGAATAATTAATTAATGACATGATTTCAGAATATTCTAATTGCTTATTTGGCAGTCCACGAGTGGTGTGCTTTAAATGGAGTCACAACCTTTTGTTTTCAGGGTTGGAAAACCAACTTCCTTTCCTCTCCTGTTTAAAGGGACATGACGTTCGGATCACAAGACCCACTCTTTTGTGAACCCTATCCATTATTTTACTCAAGAGAGAGAGAGAGAGAAGGAGAGCAACTACAATGCTAGCATGTCACCAAGAGAGAGGTTCTCCTTCCCACCGACTCAGGCAGTGCGACAAGGAGTTCCAGTACATCCGCATGGACTACATAGAGACATGTGTGCAGTGCAACTGTGTTTGAAGGACGTTGACGAGGACCATTCTTGCATGAGAGGAGTGATGCACACCACTGTGTGCAAAGGACATTGATGGCTTGCTTTGCAATAATGTATACCTCGTGTACCCTCCTTATGAATAATCATTGTCGACAAGTTCTTCTTGTAGGATACATGGAGACATTTTTGTTGTTGTTTCTACTTCACTTGTCTCCTCTACAATTTCTAGCAATGGAGATCCCTACTTGTTCAGACTCTGGCACCACCCTCTTTATGCACTTATAGGAAAGGTACTTTGTGAACATTTTTGGTACGCACACTTGCATATATTTCCCAATTATGGACATTACTAGATATTTATTTGTCCAACTTTACATCATAAAATACTAATAAAGATGAGATTGATGCTTTAATGATGTTCACGGTGATGATGACTACCATAAAAATCAGTGGCACTTTTGTTGGCTTCTATTATAGCTCTATTAATAAGATCACATGTTTTTAGTTAAACTTTTTAAGCTCTTGCCTAGTTTAGAATATACTATACATGCGATCTGGTTAACCATTTTGAATTTTTTATTTTAAAACCTTTGAAAGTTTTTTTTTCTTTTTTATCTTGATTTGTAGCACTAAATTCTAATTGGCCTTTCTTGTAGCTATCTCTCTACAATAATTAATCTGAAATGACAGTGGAGTTTTTTTCTTCCACCTCACTCTCTATGACAACACCCTCCCCCTTTTATCCCCCATTGAGGAAAGACTGAAAGGGCAAGTATCATCATCCAAATTTCTAGGATCTAGATTTCAGAATAGCATCCAATAATAAATAATTACATTTCATAAATTTTTTTGCAACAAAATGATAAAAGATTTCTCATCGGGAGGAGTTCACATAATTTCCCTAGTAAAAGAGAAACTATAAGAAGAGAAATTACAACATGGATAGGTATTACTACCTATTTTATCCTCCTTGTTACTTTACCTTATATCTCTTTGATGCATTCATTAGAGTGTTTATACCTTCACATGTTTAAGTTAGTCAGCTACCTAAAACAATGACAATCTATTATGCAATCAGTATATTGTATACTGTGTATGTGGATGCAGACAAAAATGTGCATATGGGATATCAAAATGTATATACTCATCAATCAAGTAAGTTTACATATGAACTTACATTTTCATTTTACATTCTAAACCATGATCACAATGTGACCTCAGACGCATTCATTTCTTTGTCCATCATTGGACATATTGAACTGCCCCTTAGTAGGCCTAACATGTGTTCAAGGTATCTTATTATTCCTTATGTGATATACATATACATTATATATGAACTAGAATCAAATAAACATCCAAGTAGTTTATGATAAGGCCAAACATAAAAAAATCCAAAATCAATCAATAATCAATATGATCAAGTATTGATAAAATAACCATGTACCTTTATACATGAAGAAACCATGCAATATTATTCCATCACTACAAGTTGTATGTAATCCAACAATCAAGATGTATTCTAAGAAATTAATCAATAGGAACGTATGAATAACACTAAGGTGTCACCATGTGTGTTCATATGATGTAAATTAGGTCATAGTATAGATCCTAGCCTCTTAGTTTAGGGTGATATTAGGGTTAGGTTCCAAACCCTAGGTCTCATGTTCAATATCGTAATGAATTAGAAACCCTAAAGGTACATCATTAATATCCTAAACTTACAAATACCTTGAAATTACATTACCATTCAAAAATATCGTATTATGTCCAAGACTATACTTATTCAATGAGTTCAATGTAAATTTACACGATCTATGGTTTAAAAATAGTAATCACCTTATATCCATGCATTAATAGATCCTTTTTTAACAACAAGCATAATCAGGTATTTAATATATTTTATATGGATTATATGTGATTTTTTTATCAATTTAGTATCCGATTTCACAACATTCTGATTTTATTTTCTATTACTAGTACAAGATAAACATAGTCTATCAAATCACAAGGTGTCTCATCAATAGATAAAAGTATTATTTCTAATAGACATGGGGCCCAGTTGAGATAATGGGAAAATGATACATCAACTCTAAACCCTAGTGTGGGTCAGCCTTTTGAGAAAGGAGAGATGATCTCATTCCCTTGGTGTTCATTTATGACATCCTAATATACTCTAGAGACATCCAGCAACATGAACAACACCTACGACAAGTGTTAACATTGTTAAGGCAGCACAAGTTGTACGCTACGTTCAACAAGTGTGAGTTTGGGTTAAAAGAGGTGTCCATTCCCGAGCATGTGATATCTATTAAAGGTATTTGTGTGGATCCTAAGAAGGTTCAGTCAGTGTTAGAGTGGGAGCAATCAAAGATGCCAATGGAGGTTCGCAATTTTCCTAACTGGCTACTAGAGGAGGTTTGTTAAGAACTTCAATTATGTGGTTTTACCCCTAACGAAGTTGACAAGGAAAGGTGTACCGCTTGTCTGGGATGAAAGGTGTCAGCATTATTTCCAACTTTTAAAGGATAACCTAACTAGTGCACCAGTGTTAGTGTTGCTTGAGCAAGGGAAAAGTTATATTGTCTTTTGTGATGCTTTGAAGAATGGTTTGGGTTATGTGCTAATGCAGGATAAGAACATGATTTCTTTTGCTTCACAGTAGCTTAAGAAACATGAGGAGAACTACCTGACGCATGATTTGGAGTTTGCAGCTATGATCAATGATTTGAAGATATGGATGCACTATCTTTATGGTGAGAAGTGTCCGATCTTTTCCGACCACGAGAACCTTCAGTATATCTTCTCGAAGTAGGAGTTGAACATGTGGCAGCGGTGGTGGATGGAGTTGATTAAAGACTATGATTGCACTATCAGCTACCATCCAGGGAAGGGGGACATGGTGGCATATGCACTTAGTAGGAAGTCTTCTCCATCATCATCTACTGATAAGGTGCAATTGTGTTCCTTGGTGTACCATAAGAGAGATATATTGGTGACATTGTGTTAGATGAACGTGAAGTTAAAAGTTTCCTTGTTGGCAAGATTGTTGGCACAACTATAGGTGAAGCCCACATTGAGGCAGTAGACTAGAAATGCACAACATGATGACAATGTGATATAGTAGATCCGATCAGAGTTTGGCAGCAAAAAGCGTGATGGGTTCCATGAGACAGAGGATGGGACAGTGTGCTACCTTGGTAGGGTAGTGGTTCCTGATGTTGATGATATGAGGAATATGGTTTTGGAAGAGGCTCACTCTTTGATGTATGATATGTATCCAAGAAGTATCAAGATGTACCATAACTTGAAGGATTTGTATTGGTGGCCTATTTTGAAGCGTGACGTGGCTGAGTTTGTGGTAAGGTGTCTTGTATGTCACCAGGTTAAGGTTGAGCATCAGAAACCTGCACGAACGTATGTTGCCTATAGCGCAGTGGAAATGGTATCATATCATGATGAACTTTGTGGTTGGTCTTCCTAGGACAGTCAAAGGTCATGATTCCATCTGGGTGATACTTGATAGGTTAACCAAGTTAGCACACTTCCTGTGAAGATGACATATACATATGAGAAGTTGGCACATGTGTATGTTAATGAGATAGTCCATTTACATGATATCCCAGTGATGATAGTATCTGACAGAGGTCCTCAGTTTACCAACTATTTTTTGGGAGTGTTTGTACACAACAATGGGTACACAGTTGAGGTTCAGTATAATGTTTCACCTGTATACAAATGGTCAGTCTGAAAGGACCATTCAGATCTTGGAAGATCTATTGAGATCTTGTGTTCTATAGTTTTTGGGTAGTTAGGATGTGCACCTCAGTTTGATAGAGTTTGCTTACAACAATATCTACCAGAGGAGTATTTACATGGCACCATATGAATCCTTGTATGGGAAATATTGTCGGTCTTCGTTGTGTTGGTATGAAATGGGAAAGTATCATCTTTTGGGGCATGAACTTGTATAGCAGACAACAAAGAAGATTTAGATAATACAGAAGTAGCTGAAGGCAACCCAAGATAGGTAGAAGTCATATGATGATAATCATCACAGGCCTTTGGAGTTCTAAGTGGGGGAAAAGGTGTATCTTAAGGTCTCTCCTTGGAAAGGTGTGTTGAGGCTTGGGAAGAAGGGTAAGTTGGCTCCCAAGTTTATGGGACCTTACCCTATGGTGGCACATGTTGAGAAGATGGCTTATAGGTTGGATCTACCTCCAAAGTTGCACAACTTGCATCTGGTTTTCCATGACTCCATGTTGAGGAAGTGTCATCCATATATTGAGTTGGTGCTACAACCAGTGGAGGTTGAGTTGGAGGAGGATGTGTCGTATGTGGAAGGTCATGTGTTGATCTTGGATAGGAGGGTGAAGAAGTTGAAGAAGAAGGATATATTGTTGGTTAAGGTTTTGTGGCATCACTGTGGCATGGAATAATCCACATGAGAGTTGGAGGACAAGATGTGTAGGAAGTACTCATCTCTTTTCGTGTAGGAT
Source organism: Alisma plantago-aquatica (assembly GCA_963693085.1). NCBI lineage: Eukaryota > Viridiplantae > Streptophyta > Magnoliopsida > Alismatales > Alismataceae > Alisma > Alisma plantago-aquatica. Next base: position 823,755,082 of record OY856410.1, read on the forward strand.
TTTGGGGGTGAAATCCTTGTTAGGAGTTTATGGTTGTAAGACCCATGACCTAGCTTCATTGTTAGTCTTGCTTTCTTAGAATAATAATATGCTTAGAACCTTAATCTAATCATGTGATATTCTAAAATAACATGTGACGTGCTTATGTTTTCAGTTTGGTCCAGTTGCCTGATGTTTGAGCTATATGCGTGCTTGTTTTGAACCAAGTTGCAATTTACCCATGTTGAGGGTTTATCTTGTAATTTGTCACAAGTTGGATGTGCCTCATATGTTTTGGCATCATGAGAGAGAGAATTATGCTTAGGGTCATCTTGTTGGACCTTGGTTGTTGAGGTGGTATCATGAGTGTTGGAGTTAGGGTTTGCATGGGTTGTGTGGATGCTTAAGTTGATGTTGATCATTTGTGTTGCGACCAAAGTATTTTCCTTGGCTTTGTTTATAGCGACTGATGTTCCTTGTTTGGACCTTGTTTAATGTGGTCAAAGATGTTTTAGCTTGAGCTTTTGGTGTAGAGGGCGCTACCATGTTGGTCACCTTGGAACCTCTTCGACCAAAATGGCTTGGTGATCAAGTGGTCGCTACCCGACCTTGGTTTTATCACCCTTTTTTGCATGCATGTCTTGAGTGCTTTCATCTCTTAGTTTTGGAGGGACAAGTGTCACTGGTGTCTTGACACCTCATCTCCCTCACCTCTCTCCTACCCTTAGGTATTTATACCCCTCTCCTTGCATGCAAGTAATCCCTTTAGCTCTCTCTTCTCTCTCCCTTCTTGCTTGGAGTCCGCCCTTGTTCTTGGTGGTGCAAGTGGAGGTGCTTGAGCATGAAGAAGGAGGTCAAACCCTTTTATGTGGTTATATAGGGTTGGATCATCTCTATTTTGTTGATCCTTTGGTGATCCTCAGTCTTGGTAAGTGGTTTATCTTTCTTGATTTCATTTTCTTACAATCCTACCATCTTTATTCTCTTAGATGATCCATGGTTCTCCATGGTGGTTCTCTTGAGGAACTTCTCTCCAATAGAGGCTGAATCCATGGTTCTCCCATGGTAGTACCTAAGTGAGATGAAGGTCTCCTCTTTTCCCCTTTCTTTTTAGCCTATGGTTTGTACCCTCTCTTCTTTGTGCACCTTTTAGCCTGGGTTAGTTTTTCTTCTCTTGAGGTGATTTTTCTTGGCCATGGAGTTGATCCATGCTTTGTATTTATTTTTTCTCTTGGAGCTTCTTGGCTTTGGAGTTGTTTTTCACTTCAAATCAAGTTATATAACTTTCCCTTCTACTATTGTTGCACTCATCTTGCATGCTAATGATCCAACATTAAAATGTGATTATAACTTGTAGTAATGATATCTTAAACTAGGGTTTATAATTGGGTGGTGATCTTGTATAGATTAACTCTTTTTCTTGAACCCTAGTTCTTGTACTCGAGATCTAGTGGATGGTGGAGATGTTGGTTCTTGCATGCACATATTGAACGTTTGGTTTTATCCTCATGAGTATGGTTCAGCTATGATGTTGAAGATGGATGTTTTTACTCTTGTTTGCATGTGCTTGATGCTTGGTTTTCCTCTCTCTTATCTTGGTTCTCATGTGGACTTTGTGATGCTTGTTTTTAGGGTTTTGGAGGATTTTTCCTTGGTGCACCTCACTCCTTGTTGGGTTTTAGTTTTTCATCTTCTTTAAGAGGTTAACATCATGGCAACTCTTTGGATTCTTGATGTAGAACTAGCTATTTTAAGGTATATGGTCAATACGGTTGAAGTCCCATGGTGGTCACTACACAAGTTGATATTCCATAGTCGCTATGATTGTGTACTCATTGTGATCATTATGCTGATAATTCTTGTTTGGTCACAACAGTTTGGTCATGTTTGGTCGCTACAAACCCTAACCCTAATCTATTTGGTCACTATGTTTTCATTTTCATGTTGATCGCTATGCCTTGAGTTTCTTACGGATGCTACCATCCTTTAACCATTGCATTTACTATGAAGGGATTAACCCTGATGGTTGCTACACATGGTCACTACAGTTCCTTGATTTCATGATCTTGGTCATGTTGACTTAATGATGATAATGCTTATGGCTTACAAGAATGTGGGAAGTGGTAATAATTAGGACATGATGTAAATTTCTACTGAGAAACCCTAACTGGTTAGCTATGAGTAATCCTAACCATAGTTTGAGTAGCATGGTAAATAATGCTTAGTTGCTTGAGTAATTAGCATGATTGATGAATTATGTTCTCTCTCCTACTTGTTGTAGACCTAACTTGTAGGTTGAATGAGCATCATGGATAATGATTGATGTGGTATCATGTACGTGACACATATGTGGTGATTATGAGCCTTGATGAGGCATGATGAGATAATGATGTTATGCAAGAACTATGTGATTAGGTCTTATGACCTTGGCATACGCTTAGTTCCTAATTTGAGGTGATATCCTATAGTAATTAGATGATGGATTTGTTATCCCATAATGATGAGATAATGGTGATAGACTTGTGTATGGTAGTGAGACAGTATCATGTGGTGATGTGATCAAATTTATGCTTAATACGTTTTATATCTTATGATGTTGCAATCTACCCTTATCTTTGTAGAATATGTTTAGGGTTTATACATTGTAACTTGATTGATGTAGTACAAAAGATACCCAATTGGCTTAACTAATCAAGTGAAACCCTAATAATATAGTTTCCATGTACCATGGATCCATTCTAGTGTCAGAACTTGTTGGATGGTGAAACGAGTCTTCCTAAGGGAAACTTGGAGCACATATTGTTGAGTATTCAAGGTGCAAGTGACTATGGGGCCTTGTCATCTTGACCCCAGGTGTTTTGAGGATGGCCATAGTCATGCCTCAGTGTTTGATAACAACTATGGTTGTATCTCATTGATTATATTATGTGATGTGATTTTGGAGGACAACTACGATTGTATCCCGGTGGTAGGGGTTTGTACCCTATTGTCTAGCATTGTGAACTATGCCAAGGTGGGCTAAGTGTTTTCAGCCTGACTGTATGTCCTTGGTGGTAGTTGATTGTTATGTATCTATGCCCTGTTGTCTATAGCGTTGTGAACTATGCCAAGGTGGGCTAAGTGTTTTCAGCCTAACTGTATGTCCTCAGTGGTAGTTGATTGTTATGTCTTTGTGGTGTCTCTCCTACTGACCGAGAGGTGGAGGTGAGATCATAGATTCTGGCTCTTCCATAAATCTTGTATGACACTAATTTTGACTTAGTAGTGGTCAGTTGGATTTGTATGAAATTACTCAAATCCTCAAGGCATAATAAAACATGGAAACAATCATGTAGTATATTTGCTTAGGGCTAAACACAATTCACATTGGTTGTTGCCCTTGCCTTGTTTCTTCTATTGTTCAGTTGAATAATAATGCAGTAAGAGAAATCAACTATTATACATGTTCTTCATATTCCTTATAAATTTATAACTTGTTCTACTGATTAGTTGTAGCTACTTAACCTTTTTAGCTTGTATAACCCGTTTTAAATTATTCATTTAGCTGAATCTGTCCATTTTAATAATAAAGTTACTTTCCTGCTTAAGTATAATTTGTGTTTACAATATTTGTTGGCGGAGAGTTATATCTCTCACTGGAACATGGGTCTCACCCATGTGATTCGCCACATCTTTTAACGTCCTCATGCACAATGTGGTAGAGATCGTGCAGTTCAGGAAGAGCACCAAGGAGATCAGTAGTTGTTGAAGGTTGGATATGCTACTAGTGTTTTGTAGTAGAGTCCTATGTGTCGTCCCTGTACTCTCGGGTCTTGGAAAGGGTGTTTTGTATATGTTGTACTATGACATGTGTTTTTGGTTGTATGCCATGGTTGTATATAAGTGGTTTCTATATGTGAATAGGTTATCTTTTGTAACAGGTTGTGGCAGGATGGCTACTGTATAGTGATGTAATATTTTTGTCGTATGGTATGCGATATATGTGGTGAAAGGTTGTGAACCTTGATGTATATGGGATTAGGAGAGAAAGATTTCTCCCCCCCCCCTTCTCCCACACCTGTGGCAGAGGCCGAACGCCCACGAGGGTGGTAAATCATAGCAGCAACTGGGATGTATATGTTTCATCTTGAGATGGTTATATGAGATTGGTTTCAATTTACCCTGTTTTGTGGTAATGTGCTTGTTTAGTAGTTGATCGTGCACTTTGGTTTTGAGTTATCTTGTTATTGTAGCATCGGGTTATCACATCAATACCTTCTATTGATCCTAGGTTGAATTAGGGTAGATTAAGATTTGAGTGCATTAGGGTTAGGCTTACTGATCAACATCATTAAATTATGAAACTTGGTTGGATGATTACTGGTTTAGGTCATATTAATCACATGTGATCCATATTTAGGGCTTCATGGGTCAAATTAGGGTTTCTAATAAAACATCAGAACAGATAAGAAAATCATGGCTTGAAAACCCCAAAATCATATTCTTGTCAAAAATCATTTCCAATGATTATTTATTCACAATTTTCTGATAATGTTATGGTGGATTTTTAAAAATTGACCAATCAGAATCTGGGAAAACTATTGTGTGACATTGATTTAAGTTGAAAATAAACTTGATATAAATGAAATGCAAAATGACAAAAGGACCTTAGGAACACGTGACACATTAAGCACTAATGCAAGGGCAAAAGTGTCATTAGGTCATAAATCAAATCTATGTGTCTGAGAAATAAAAACATCTTTGAAAAGGCTAAATTGCCCTTGTAATATTAATAATATGATCAAATAGCTAGAGACACCATGGTCATTTACTAACATGGTGTGTTCCTTCCCCAACCATGGCGCGAGCAGCTTCGTAGGTGCATCTTGTCTTCAATCCAGGGTCGTGGATGCACGACCTTCAGGGCTACTAAGACCTCATATGAGTTCGCCAAATCTTAGTGGATGCACTGAGCCAACCCACTATCTACGGTGGGAACTGGATCTCTAGAAGCATCACAGGAAGAGGTGGAAATAGGGGAAATCACTCATCGTCAGGAAACAAAAATTTGAGGGAAAATCTAGAGCTTGGAGTCTTGGAAACATTCGCCAAGGTAGATCGAAGACCTAGGATCCATTTCTTTATCTAGAGAATCTATGAGGTGTCGAGGTGTCTAGTGCAGGCAATACGAAACTTAGTAGCTATAGAATATGGCAATTTGGAGTGATCTGAGGTAAACTAATGATGGCAAAAGGAACCTAGAGGGTAATGGGAGCTTACTGAACCCTTAATTTGGCCGGAGGAGGCGGAGGAGGCTGGGATGTTGTGGTAATCTTCAGAGTTGTACTTTGAGTAGGCTCAGGGGTTTCTAAGAACAAACTATGAAATTGATGGTGGAGAAGAGATGAGTGGAGACAGACGATGCTTTGGAATGCCTTAATAGGGAGATGAGGGTTGTGATCATGTTCGAGCATTCATGATGGAGAGGGCGTCTAAACCCAAGTTGAGCTTTTTGTGCACAGGTTAAAGGAGAAGGTGAGTAAAGGGCCATTCAATCCGGGAGAGAGAGGTGAAGCCGATGGAAGAAAAATCTCTTGAAATGGTGGAGTAGGGAAGGAGGATGAGGTCATGCAAGGAAACACTGAGAAATGCTCCTATTCGTGAGAAACACAGAGGTAGGGGACGATCCTCTGACTGTCAGATCTTTATTGGATTAAATTCCAACCGTCGCATTGCGTATGTGAAAGGAAACTTAAAAACATAACATGTGATATTGATAAATGATCATGACTTTAGTAAAATCAATGCAATTAATGTAAATTTGAATAATTTCTTAGTAAAACTATATTCAAACCTTTCCTAATTTAATTTGAAGGTCAAACATGGTCCAAATGACTTTAAATTTGAACCATAGGTTAATTTGATGGCCCAAAATATTCTTAGATAATTAGATTTGGTTTTTGTACATGTTTGGTCTATAATTTCTACATTGGCTATTAATCTTAATTATAATGCATTAAAGGGTGAGATAATTGAAAAATGATTCTCTTACTGAATCCTTTGAGTCAAATATTCGAGATATACATTATTCACTCATTCAAGAGTCATATAGCACCTCTTTATTCCCTTTTTGAGTAGTTTTCTTGTAGGAGAGAGAAAAGGAAGGGGGAATTGTGATTTATCAATTTGAGTTAATTGAATCATATATGAAAGAGAAAGTATATTGGAGTTTTATTTTAATTTCTCTTACTTCATTTTCATATAAGAAATACCATTTATGGTATTTTTACATTAAACCCCTAAAATATTATTATTTAGGAAATCCCCATTCTAAGGTTTAAATTAGCTTTGAAAATTGGGGTGTGACAATTCTACCCACCTTAAATGGATTTCATCCTCAAAAATTTCTAGGGTACTTCCCACCTTAGGGTTTTTCTTACTTCTTCATTTAATGATATCTAGCATACTAAAATTTGTATGAAAAGAAAATATATTTCATAAAAGGGTTCATGTGGACATAAATTAACTATTACATTCCTCTAACTCAACCTTGTCATGACTTCCTATCCTTAGGAGTGGATAACTATCTAACCTTAGATATTTAGGTACCTACCACATTCCTAAATATGCGGTGATTAGTCACATACCCAGAGTGTCGGATCCTATCATGTTATCTGTCACTAACCCACTAATACACATGTCCCATACCACATGAACTAGTAAGAATAGAGAAATGCGTTAAATGTCTAATGATTATGACATCCCTTTTTTATTTTCAATAGGCTAGCCATAACCATTGAGAAGGGAGAGGTTATCTCATTAGCTAGTGTTAGGTTGATACTTGTTATCTAAACTTGGTCCTTTGTCATCTCTATCTATTCTAAGGTGAAAACTCTAATCATTCTAGGTCATAGTATCTTTACTTTGGGAATATATCCCTAAACCTTAATCTCATATATTCATCCTAGGGTGACTATTAGAATCATGCTTTCCTAGTTGCCATTTACCAAATTGCTCTGATACCATATTGTAATACCCCATTTCTCATATCACATGTGCGGAAGCATTCTCACTGAAGGGGGTGTCACCGAATGATAATCTTAGAAAATTGAATAAATTAAACACTTTGCATTGATTTAAAACCAATTCATACATAGTTCTTGGAAAAAGAATACTACACCATATACGTCTATGAGATCTTATCTAATTGGTAACATGACTAATCATAAGGTAAATGTTATCTAAATCTCTGGATCATCTTAGTAAATGGCACTCCACCAGGCTAAGATTGAAGGTCTTCTAGTCCTTGCTTGCTCCTCTTTAGTCCTTATTTGCTCCAAATCCTGGGAACATCACGTTCCCAGCCATGCAAAGGGGAAAACAACACATCAATAAATGTTACTGGCACTTTATAACATAAACAAAATAAATGTACTTGACATGTAATAAAACTTGACATGAGTTAACTATTAGCATTCTTGAATCATTATTAACATGAAGATCTGAATAGTAGATGTATGCATCCCTCTATGATGCCCACTTAGGAGAAAATGATTGCTACGAAGTCCTTGATGACCCCTTGAGGTCCATGATTTGGGAGCATATAAAGACCGATTTAATTCCAGTTATCTTGATCATTAATGTTAACATGATCCTTGAACTTTAACATGATGGGATTTCTCCCTCTTGAACTTGAACATTAATTTCATGAATCATTAATCATAATTTCTAATCATAGTGAACATTATAACCATTGGACATGACATAAAGTAATCATCAAACAGTTGATATAGTGAACGTGATTAAAGCATTAAACTTGAAATCATAATGTCTAGTTTATAATTAGCATCAATCAACTATAAGTAATTGTGCTCAACATCATGACCGGTTTACCTTGGAGCAAAGTAGATCCTAATATGGTCTCTCTAATCTTGATCAAATCCTAGGCCAGACCCTCCCTTGTCTTGATTAGGCTCTAAGTACTTATACATACTTATTAAACATCATAAATCAATACCTTGTATTAATCCTAGGTTAAATTAGGGTAGATTAAGATTTGATTACATTAGGGTTAGGCTTACTTATCAATATCATTAAATTAGGAAACTTGGTTGGATGATCACTAGTTTAGGTTACATTAATCACATGTGATTCATATTTAGGGTTTCATGCGTCAAATTAGGGTTTCTAATAAAACGTTAGAATAGATAGCCAAACCATGGCTTGAAAACCCAAAATCAGATTCCTTGTTAAAAATCCTTTCTAATGACTATTTATTCACAATTTTCTGATCATCCATTGATTTATGGTGATTTTTCAAAAACTAACCAATTAGAGTTCAGGGAAATTATAGCATGACATTGATTTAAGTCAAAAATAAATCCGATGTAAATGAAACACGAAATGACAAAAGGACCTTATGAGCACATGACACATTAAGCACTAATGTTGGGGCAAAAGTGTCATTAGGTCATAAATCAAATCCGCGTGTCTGAGAAAGAAAAACATATGTGAAAAGGCTAAATTTCCATTGTAATATTAATAATCCAATCAAACAACCAGGGGCACCATGATCACTGACTGACCTAATTTGTTCCTTCCCCGACCATGTCGTGAATAGCTTCACAGGTGCATCTTGGCTTCAATCCAGGGTTGTGGATGCACGACCTTCAGGGCTACTAAGACCTCAGATGAGTTTTCCACATCTTAGTGGATGCATCGAGCTAGCCCACTAGCTCTGGGGTGAATTGGAGCTCGAGAAGCATCATGGGAAGAAGCAAAAACAAGGGAAATCACATGTTATTGGGAAATGAAAAATCTGAGGGAAAAATGTAGAGTCTGGATGTAAGGACCCTAACCTTCATTTTGGGCTTACCCTATTTGCTTTGCCTAAACCTTGTGTTTAGTTGCTTGCTAATCACCTCTAGTGGTGATTAGGGTTTGTTTGTGCTTTGTTGAGAGTTGGAGGTGTAACTTGCAAATAACCCAAGTTTTAGGGTTGATGTGCAAGTTTGACACCTTGAGAGATGTTTCTCTCTCTCCTTGCATCCTCTAAGGTTCATAGGATGGGTTGGGCTCGTGGTTTGAGTAGCTTTGGACTTTGTTTTGCCTTGTTGAAGCCTTGTTTGGGCTTTGCCTAGCTTTGTTGGGCCTTGTATCGGGCAAGGGTGAGCTTGGTGCCTTGTGTCGGCCATGGTGTGTTGGCCATGTGGTTGTGTTGGGAAAGTGGTGTGTCGCCCATGAGGTGTATTGGCCAAGTGACCTTCTTTGACCTAGCATCGTTTGTGTCACCCCCCTATGGACACTTGGTGCTTGTTTCTTGCATGTGGAAAAAGCTTTGGACGTGTGGTGGTGGGCGAGATAGTAGGTGGCTTTGCCCCATGGACAAGTGTCCCTAGGTTGGGCGACACCTTGACTTAGTCTCCCCTTCACCCTCTTCTATATATGTCTCTCCTTTCTCTTTCTTAGGATCCCTTTAGCTCCTTAGCTGTCTTCCTTTTTCCTTGGTGGATGATACCTCTCCTTGGTAGAGCTTGGTGGTTGATCTCCTTAGTGGAGTCTTCTTCTTCCTCTAGTGGTGGTTGAACCCTAGAATGCGTCTTGCTTCTCTTCTTGTGGTGAGCATATCCCCCTCTTTCCTTGGCACCTTCTTCTCCTTCTTCCTTGTTCTTCGGACGTGGTGGTTATAAGCTTTGTTTTTCTTCTTGTGGTGGCTGAAGGTGGTTCTTCAAGCTTGGAAGCCTGGTGCTAGGAGCTTGGAGCTTGCTTAAGGTGGGTTACATAACTCCTAACCCTAGCTATACGGCTTCCTTTTCATGTTGCATGTTTATATGTCATCTTGATCGGCCATGCATCTTGTTAGATATGTTTCTTGCCCTAGTATGTACCCTTTTATCTTATTATATATATATTGGTCATGTTGTTGATGTGTTCTTAGACCTTGTGGCTAAACCTTGAGTTTAGGGTTCCTTGGGAAAAATCCCTTTCTCTCCCATTTGGTTTAGAGAAGTGAGTTCGAGCTCTAGTGGTGTAGGCAAAACCCCTCTCTCTTGGTTGTTGAGAGGTGTGTCTATGCTCTAGTTGCTTGAGCAATACCCTTCTCTCACCATGGATTTAAGAGGTGCGCCTTGGTTGGCCGTTGACCTAGTGAAGGTTGGAATCTTGACCGATAAGGGGATGATCCACCTTGTTGCCCGATATGTGATGGAGATTGTGCAAAATCCCTCTCTCTTGGTTGTTGAGAGGTGAGCCAACTCTCTTGATCTATTAGGGTTTAATGATGTTGATCTTGAGGTTGATGATGACCAAACCGATATGGTCCTTGTGCCTTGGGCATTATGATGTTGGTGGATGCCCGACATGAAACCCTAACCCTAATGGGCGATAGGGTCTTGGACATTAGGGCTGGTTGTGCTGCCCAACACATCTTTGCCTTGGATGCCCGATATCACCTTGCACTTGGGTGCACAATATACCCTGCACATAGCTGAATGACACAGCTCTTGGATCTGGATACACGATACACTTCTGGCCTTAGTTGCATGATACACCTATGCTCCTTGGTTGTACAACATCCTTTGTGCATGGATGCACTCCTTGGTTGGCTGATATGTGTGGCTAAGTGTTCTAGTTGATAGGCTTTTGGTGAGGGAGGTAATCCTACCCAATACCCCTTTCGGTGAGGGATGCACTGCCTGCCACACCTTTGGTGAGGGTAGGCGGTATCTTTGGTAAGGGTTGCACCTAGCTCAGAAACCCTAGTTTTTGTGAGTTGTTATCTTGTAACTGCACCTCTGTTGATGATGCGTTATGAATGATAGGTTGTAACCAATGATATGTTTGATACCTAAAGTTGGTGCCAACTAAGATGATAAGATACATGTTTGTCTTCATAAGATAAAGGCATAGTGGATGCTCATGGTTTGATAACAATAATGTAATTTGTCTACAGATACAGCTTGTGCTTCATGTAACTATGATCATGGATGTTGTTCCAATCATGTACCTTCAACCCTAATAGCATGATAATCATAAAGATCCATGTCTGATAATTTAAGTTATATCTCTTGATATGAATACTAACCATGCAGTTGTATCAAATGAAATCATATCTAGGTAAGAGCTATGAGGTATATGTGTTTTGAATGACATTGAATGATGATAATCCTTGTTGATAGGATAACATGTATCACCCGTATGATGTGAAAAGGTTTGTTGACCTGATAAAGGCTGAGTGCCTAGTTGAGGTGTTATCCTCTGACGTTGAGGTAAGGGATTGCTATCCCATGGTGATGATGTAAGCCTTGAGAGGCAGTGGCATTTTGTGATGAGGGATTGAGATCCCATGATAATGTGATAATGACAGTAATAATGTAACTCAATATTGTTTATGTTTTACATCTTGGTTGCCTCAACAATCCACTTAAAATATACTAATTAATTATAGTGGAACATATCATGTAGTTTGCCATGTCCATAGATCCATCATCGTTAGTAGCTGGTGATGGTGAAACGGGTTCTCCTGCGGGTTAACTTGGAAGTGCATATTGTTGAATATGTGTGGTTGCTCCTAGCCAAAAATAGGAGGATTAGAGTGCAAATTCGGTTGTAGACTCCAGAGCACGGTTTCAGGCCCGTGGATCAATATGAAAGAGCATGGTGAACAGGCCCATGGCTCAAGATGTGTGATAAGAGCATGGTGAACATGACCATGGCTCAATGATTATGGAGCACGGTGAACAGGACCATGGCTCAGATCACTAGCGCTGATACCTGTACCAAGGTGGGTTAGGCAGAGGGTTGCCTGACCCTATGTGGCTGTGGCCACCTAAGCATGAGACTGCGGTCCTGCTTGTTAAGCACTCGTGCACTGACCACGAGGTGGTGAGGTCATGGAGTCCGGCTCTTCCATTGACCTTGTATGGCACCGGCTTGGGCTTCACAGCTGATAGTTGGATTTGAGCGGTACGGCTCACTTCCTCAGGGCATGATAATATGTAATCCAGCTGAATAGTATACACTTCTTAGGGAAAAACATGGAACATTGATTGAGGCTTTGCTTGTGTAGTTGATCTAATTATACCTTACAGTTATTTGTACGATCCTTATATTTTGTGATAAGTTCTTATAAAGATTATCTTGTCAATCATGTTCCATAAAGAATACTTTGTTATATGCCTCCTGGATATCCTAGTAACTTTGTTAATAAAATAAGTTCTGCTCAGAATGCTGCTCTTATGATCTGCTGATATCAGTTATATGCTTTACCTACTTTTTCTGAAGTTTTATAGTTTCGGCGGGGAGTTATGTTTCTCTCTAGGTCTGTTTGTCTCGCCTCGTTGGTTTACAACCTTTTTAGGTGATCGTGCTAGACGTGGTGGTGGTCGTGAGGTTGCGGTTGAGTAGCAAGAAGAGCAGTACGAGGTAAGAGATGGATATGCTGTTGTTTTGGTTGTTTTGTAGAAGAGTCCTAGAGCCATCCATGTACTCTAAGGTCCTCGGAGGTGTTTTGATGATGTTTTACGATGTATAAATGATGTAGCTTTGTATATCCTGCTGCTTTCCTGATGTGGCCCATTATGTATTAACAGGTGATGAACTCTTGTGCTGACAGGATAGCTGGTTCATATAAGTTGTGGACATATATAAAGGTTATGTATATTTATATAACATGTTTCCTTGCAGGATGAGGATCTGAATGTAATAGTTCTCTTTTATCTACTTTCCGCAATCGGTTTTAATTAACCTGTGTTTTTGGTAATATGTGGTTTATGGTGGTTCCGCGTGTTTTTGTGTGGCATCTCGTTGTCTGTGTGAAGGCGGGATGTCACACTATAAGTTTTTGGTATCAGGGCCCTAGGTTCACTGAGTCTACAGGGATCTAGGACTAGGTTCATTTCTGTTCTTGTGAGTTTTCCAGATTTTCTTACAATAACCTTCTGCCCTCAGCGGAAGATAAATCTTAAAGATTTCTGTAAACCATGAAGAACATGCTGCCGAGAGCAGTGATGCTGCATCAGTTAATGGAGAAAGAGTGTAGGCACATGAAGATCAGGTGTCTGAGGTCCCCCAACTTGAGCCATCCATTCTTGAAAACCCTACCTATCAGGAGCTTATGGGGAAGCTAATGGCTACGATGAATCTCATGTTGGAAAGGTTGCCCGTGCCTCCTCCAAGAGCACAGGCTCCCCATGGTGAAACTTCAGGTATTGGGAAGACCTTTGAGTGGCTTCGCCGAGTCGGAGCTTCGAATTATGCTAGAACGGCTGATCCAGTGGATGCAGATCTGTGGTTGACAGGTCTTGAGAAGGCCTTTCGGATCCTTGACATCCCTGAAGCAGACAAAGTCAAGCACGTTGTCTACCTTCTGAAGGGTAGTGTTGGCCACTGGTGGGCCATTGAGGAGGAGAAGCAACCCGGTGAGGTGATCTGTTGGGATGTTTTCCGACGGGGGTTCGTCAGCCGATACTTCCTGAAGACATATCTAGATGAGAAGATCAACCAGTTTGAGTGTCTGCGCTAAGGATCAATGAGCATCATCGAGTATGAAGCCAAGTTTATAGACCTACTGAGGTTTTGTCCTCACATGGCGATGACAGATGATGAGAGAATCAGACGGTTTGAGAAAGGTTTGAGTGCTGAGTTGACAACACATGTTGCTACTTTGGAGAACCGGGAGCAGTTCACCACGTTTGTGGAGTCTGTCTGAAGGATAGAACAGTATGTCAAGGAGAAGGGAGAGTCCATGGCCAAGAAAAGGCCTGCTCAGTTCCGAGACAGAGGTTTGATGGCTTCAAGAAGCTAAGGTTTTCATCACCTTCTGTGATACAACGTTCCAGTGTGCCGTCACAGTGGTCTCCGAGTAAGGGAAGAGGGCATGGATTTTCGCCATCCAAAGCCCACAGTACAGCTTTAGTGGCAGTGACAGGGTTGTCTAGGCCACAACAGAGAGATCATTCATGTCATATTTGTGGTCAGGTTGGGCATTTCAGGACAAATTGCCTAAAGAGAGATGTTCAAGTGACACAGTAGCCGAGGCAGAATCAGTAAGGGTCATATAGATAGTAGTCTAGTGGTAATAGAGGGCGAGGATGTGGTCAAGCATCACAAGCAGTATCGTCTGCCCAAGGAAGCAAAGGGTGTGGATGATAGTAAGTAATGGCTCGATTCTATGCTATGAGTCATCCGGAGGCAATAGTCAACCCATGAGTGGTGGCAGGTCAGATGGAGTTATTTCATTCTGATTTGTCTTTTTCTTTCTTTATATCTATTCTGGTTGACCCGGGTGCTACGCACTCTTTTATCGCACGTAGTACGCTTGATAGCTTCTTTTACCTATTAGCTATAAGAGAGATAGTCTATTGTTAGAAACCCCTCTTATTGGACCCGCGTTGCTTCGAGAGGAGTGTCCATCTTGTGTTCTATCTTTTTCGGGACATGAGATACAAGTGGATCTTATACCACTTGATATGCATGGATTTGATGTGATCCTTGGAATGGATACCTTAGAAAAGTATAAGGTTGTGTTGGACTGTGGTTCCAAGCAAGCAGTGTTTGATGATGATGGTGAGAAGTGGATCTTCTAGGGAGATAGAAAGATCCTTTTGACATGTTTAGTATCAACTATGGTGGTAGAGAAGTTGTTGCGGCAAGGATGTAAGGCGTTCTTAGCTCACATTGTGGATACCAAGGCAAAAGGTCCTAGCCTTGAGGAGGTGTCTGTTATCTGAGAGTTTGTGGATGTGTTTCCCGATGAGTTTCCCAGTGTTCCCCCACCTCGAGAGATTGACTTTGAGATCAATCTGGTGCCAGGAACACAACTAGTTGCTCAGACACCGTACTGGATGGCTCCAGCTGAGATGGTAGAGCTGAAGAAGCAGTTACAGAAGTTTCTAGATAAAGGTTTCATCATACTGAGCACATCGTCGTGGGGTGCTCTGGTCCTGTTCGTAAAGAAGAAGGATGGATCGATGTGTTTGTCCATAGATTACCGGTAGTTGAACAAAGTTACGATCAAGAATAAGTAGTCGTTACTGAGGACAGACGATCTGTTTGATCAGTTGTGTGGTGCTACAGTGTTCTCAAAGATCAGTCTACGGTTTGAATATCATCCTGGTAAGGCAAACATAGTAGCTGATGCGCTTAGCATGAAGTCTTCTTCTCTTCCTACGAGGAAGGCACAGTTGAGTTCCTTGGTATGCCATAGGCGGGATATGTTTGTCTCTTTGCGACAGATGAATGTATGGTTGGAAGTTTCCTTGTTGTCAAGATTGTTGGCACATATGCAAGTAAAGCCTATGTTGAGACAGCAGATCAAAGACGCACAGCAGGCAGATGCTTCAGTTCAGTTAATCAAATCCGAGTTTGGACGCAAAAATCATGATGGATTCCATGAGTCTGAGGATGGACTAGTTTGCTATCATGGTAGGATGGTGGTCCCTGATGTTGATGATCTAAGAAAGCTAGTGCTCGAGGAAGCGCACACATTAATGTATGCCATGCATCCAGGTGTCACCAAGATGTATCATAATTTGAAGGACCTGTATTGGTGGCTTGAAGAGAGATGTAGTCGAGTTTGTGGCTAGGTGTGCAGTATGCCAACAAGTCACGGTTGAGCATCAGAAGCTGGTAGGTACGTTGCAACCCATGCCGATACCGCAGTAGAAATGGGATCATATAACCATGGATTTTGTAGTTGGTCTGTCGAGGATAGCTAAAAATCATGATTCCATCTGGGTGATAATGGACAGATTGACAAAGTCTGCTCATTTCATACATGTGAAGACAACGTATATGGCAGAGAAGCTTGCTCAGGTGTATGTGGATGAGATAGTATGTTTGCACAGTGTGCCTGCAATGATAGTCTCTGACAGAGGACCCCAGTTCATGAGTCTTTTTTGGGAACAATTTCACAAAGCGTTAGGAATGCAGTTGAGGTTCAGTATCTCTTTCCACCCACAGACAGATGGATAGTCTGAAAGGACTATTCAGACTTTGGAGGATCTTCTCTGAGCTTGTGTTTTGTAGTTCCTAGGAAGTTGGGACGTGCATCTCAGTTTAATAGAGTTCACCTACAACAATAGTTACCAGCGGAGCATCGACATGGCTCCTTACGAGGCTTTATATGGCAGGAAGTGCAGATCGCCTTTGTGCTAGTATGAGTCAGGCAAGTATCAGCTTTTGGGTCCTGAGTTAGTGCAGTAGACAACAAAGAAGATCAAAGTGATACAGAAACAATTGAAAGTGGCACATGATAGATAGAAGTCGTATGCAAATAATCACCGATGACCCCTAGAGTTTTGGGTGGGAGACAAAGTATATCTCATGGTCTCACCATGGAAAGGTGTGTTGAGGTTTGGACGGAAAGGCAAGTTGGCACCCAGGTATATGGGGCCATATCCAGTAATAGAACGTGTTGGCAAGGTAGCTTACAAGTTAGAACTACCACCAGAGTTGCACAGGTTACATCAGGTGTTCCATGTCAGTATGTTGAAGAAAAGTCATCCAGACATAGGGACAGTGATACAGCCAGTTGAGATTGAGCTTGATGAAGACGTGACCTACGAGAAAGGTCCAGTGATGATTCTTGACAGAAGAGTAAAGAAGTTGAATAGGAAGGACCTGGTGCTTGTGAAGGTTCTTTGGCATCATTGTGGCGTTGAGGAAGCCACATGGGAGCTCGAGGAAGAGATGAGAATGAAGTAACCCTTACTTTTCTCTTTGGATTTCGGGGGTGAAATCCCTTTGTAGAGGGTTATGGCTTGTAAGGACTCTGACCTTCATTTTGGTCTTACCCTGTTTGCTTTGCCTAAACCTTGTGTTTAGTTGCTTGATAATCACCTCTAGTGGTGATTAGGGTTTGTTTGTGCTTTGTTGAGAGTTGGAGGTGCAACTTGCAAATAACCCAAGTTTTAGGGTTGATGTGCAAGTTTGACACCTTGAGAGATGGTTCTCTCTCTCTCCTTACATCCTCTAGGGTTGAGAGAATGGGTTGGGCTCGTGGTTTGAGTACCTTTGGGCTTTGTTTTGTCTTGTTGAAGCCTTGTTTGGGCTTTGCCTAGCTTTGTTGGGCCTTGTATCGGGCAAGGGTGAGATTGGTGCCTTTTTTCGGCCATGGTGTGTCGGCCAGGTGGTTGTGTTGGGCAAGTGGTGTGTCTCCCATGAGGTGTATCGGCCAAGTGACCTTCTTTGACCTAGCATCATTTGTGTCACCCCCCTATGGGAACTTGGTGCTTGTTTTTTGCATGTGGCAAAATCTTTGGACATGTGGTGGTGGGTGAGATAGTAGGTGGCTTTGCCCCATGGACAAGTGTCCCTAGGTTGGGCGACACCTTGCCTTAGTCTCCCCTTCATCCTCTTCTATATATGTCTCTCCTTTCTCTTGCTTAGGATCCCTTTAGTTCCTTAGTTGCCTTCCTTTTTCTTTGGTGGATGGTACCTCTCCTTGGTAGAGCTTGGTGGCCGATCTCCTTGGTGGAGTCTTCTTCTTCCTATGGTGGTGGTCGAACCCTAGAGTGTGTCTTGCTTCTCTTCTTGTGGTGAGTATCTCCCCCTCTTTCCTTGGCACCTTCTTCTCCTTCTTGCTTGTTCTTCGGCCATGGTGGTTATAAGCTTTGTTTTTCTTCTTGTAATGGTCGAAGGTGGTGCTTTGAGCTTGGAAGCCTGGTGCTAGGAGCTTGGAGCTTGCTTAAGGCGGGTTACATAACTCCTAACCCTAGCTATACTACTTCCTTTTCATGTTGCATGTTTATATGTCATCTTGATCGGACATGCATCTTGTTAGATATGTTTCTTGCCCTAGTATGTACCCTTTTATCTTGTTATATATATAGTGGTCATGTTGTTGATGTGTTCTTAGACTTTATGGCCGAACCTTGAGTTTAGGGTGCCTTGGGCAAAATCCCTTTCTCTCCCATTTGGTTTTGAGAAGTTAGTTCGAGCTCTAGTGGTGTAGGCAAAACCCCTCTCTTGGTTGTTGAGAGGTGAGTCTATGATCTAGTTGCTTGGACATTACCCTTCTCTCACCATGGATTTGAGAGGTGAGCCTTGGTTGGACGTTGACCTAGTGAAGGTTGGAATCTTGATCGATAAGGGGATGATCCACCTTGTTGCCCGATATGTGATGGAGGTTGTGCAAAACCCCTCTCTCTTGGTTGTTGAGAGGTGAGCCAACTCTCTTGATCTATTAGGGTTTGATGATGGTGATCTTGAGGTTGATGATGACCAAACTGATATGGTCCTTATGCCTTGCACGATACCCTTTTGTGGTGCTTTGCATGATACCCCTCTTCTAGGGTTTTGTCTTGGGTGATATGATGAGTTGGGTTTTGTTGACCTTGTTGCCCGATATGACCCCTTCACCATGTTAGTGTTGTTGGGTGATATGCCTTGACCAAGATGTACCTTTGTCTTAGTTGGTGTTGTGCCTTTGGCCGACATGGTGCTTAGTAGCTATCTCTGTTTTGTGCCTTGGGCGACATGAGTTGGTTTTGATGTTGCCCGATATGGTGCTTGGGTGGTGAAACCCTAGATAGATACCTTAGTGGTGACCGATATGTAGTGCTTAGCTTAGTTGGACGATATCCCTCCTTGAGCGCCATGATGTAGTTGGATAGAGGTCAGTTGTGTGCTTATTGGGAGTTATGATCTTGGCCTTGGTTGTTATGGCCTTGGGCATTATGATGTTGGTGGATGACCGACACGAAACCCTAACCCTAATGGGTGATAGGGTCTTGGCCGTTAGGGCTGGTTGTGCTGCCCGACACATCTTTACCTTGGATGCCCGATATCACCTTGCACTTGGGTGCATGATATACCCTGCACATAGCTGAATCACACAGCTCTACTACAGAACAGGCCTTTAGTGTCGGTTAATTAAGGGCTTTAGTGTCATTTTCCAAGCGACACCCAAGTGGATGCCGCTAAAGGTGGACCCCTTTGGCGTCGGTTACCAACTGACGTCAAAAAGCTTCCCGCCACCGAAAACGTGCCAGCAAAGGGACTATAGGCATCAGTTTTTTACAAAAACTGACACTATAGAATGATTACAGATGTCGGTTATTAGAAGAACCGATGTCACAACGCCTCCCACCACCGAAAATGTGACAGCAAAGGGCCTATTGGCATCGGTTTTGTTAGATAACTAATGCCATCTCCCCTGCCGCCATGGTCGTGCTTTCCAGTACGGCCGTGGTTCCTGGCCATATCAGCTGAACCGATGTCGGTTTTGTGCTAATAACCGATGCCATATCCCCTTCCTGCCACTACGACCATGCTTCCCAGCACGGTCGTGGTTCCTGGCCACATAGACGTCAGTTTTTTTTATCAAAAATTATGTTGTATGTCTTTGGTGTCGGTTTTGTTCAAATAACTGACGTCCATGTTATGATATTTTTTTCTTATCAATTTGTAGGCCTACTGTATGGCTGGTCAACAGGATGAGAACCTGCAGTTCAGTTATGAACTGCAGGTTTATGAATCCATTGATATCAACCAACAACATGCCACAAACCTGCAAAATTAACAAGATGGACAATATTATATATATGTGATTCACACACATGTATAAGCACATTTAATTCATATTATTTTTTCATCACACACATGTAGAAACCAATAGCAACCTACAGCTCCATTCATTTCATCTCTTTTCACATTCAGACACATGTAGAAACATTTATGTATTGATCATCTTCACACACATATGAAAATTCATAAAAATTCATTCACATTCACACAAAAATAATTATGAGAACAAATTTATTCTTTATTCATCATTGTCAATAAAATTATATCTAAAAATTTCCACTCTTTGTAGGGCTTTTTCCCATTCTTCTCTTACACCAACTAATTCATCTCTCGTATAGGGAGCATGTACATCGAAACGCTTCCCACATGTGCTGAAGTCAGCAGTTTTAAAGACCTACAAAGAGAATGATGTATATATAATTAATAATATATAATAAGATTGATATATTTCATATTATCTAATGAGACTATGTATAATACCTGTTGTATCTTATCGATTTCCATTACTGCATGTTTGATGATTAGGTCCATAAATAGCATCACTTAGTAGGTACATGCCCAGCCGTTGTCTTGTGTAGCACACTATAAATTGAAACATACAAAATATTCAAAAATACATATAAGCACATTTCACATAAATAATATATACATTGGAGTCAGGAAATTACTTTCACATTCTCCCAAATTAGTGACAGATCCTTTTTCCTGGGGACCTTTCCTCCAGCTTTTTCATATGTTAATGTAACCCATTAAATTGCATAATTAAATAGTAATGTAGTAACAGATGTTAACAGATATAAAAACATGAAATATTTCTCACGAGAATAATGGCATTTTAATTGCATGTCCATATAATGTATCCAACTCATTCCCCCCATGATCTAGATAATAGACAGTGAACGTCTTGGGGACAATAACTAGTAACTCCCAATGCCTACCACTACAGGTAAGAAAGTTAAAAATTAATAGCTCAAAATCCATAATAAAAATGTAATTTTCTTAAGTCCAAATTATAAGCAAAGTAAACTTACTCGACATTGAATGGAGCTATTATCACCATCTTCTTATTTTTACCAAAATATTCAAAAGCATCACAGTGGTATGAAGTAACTGAAGAAGGGTTTGTATCTACAAGACTAATCAAAGATGGAACCAAAAATCCCACATGGGAAAACCCAAAATCTGTACATATCTTGTGTAAGTGGCTACAAAACATGTATTATGTATGCATTAATATATAAGAAACCAGATCACCGTATATAAAATAAGGTATATGGATGTATAAACAAGATCTAACCATATCCACAACTCTATCATAGATGTGTTCAACCATTCATAACTAAACAACTCCAAAATATCTTGTATAAATATCTTATTTTCGTATGATTGACCTTCATTAATACGTACGTATGCAGAATTTGTATTACATATGCATTAATATGTATGCTAAACTTTATAAATAGATTGTTATCGTATGATTTAGCTGCAGCATCCTCCGGAATAGTAACAATTATAGGGAAATTTGTATCATGTTCGCCGATCCATACTACCCCACCCCTACAATTAGGACCTATCGAGGCGTGTAGGTCCCATGGAAGCCAACTTGGTAGTCAAGGAGGTGGAGGTTGAGATGTAGCGGGTCTTGTCTTTTTGACCTGTATATATAATTTTAGATCAATTGACTCATATATACACACTAACAAATTAAAGTAATGGAAATTTATCATACAATATCAGTATAGAGGACATCTGCTTCAAGCCACAATATCACTCTGCCTACTGCCTCACCAAGTGTTTCAGCATCTGGGTGTGCATGAGGCTGTGCAAGATCCATCCAGTCGGGGAGTACATGTATCAGGCTCACACGTACCACACCATCTGGTACTGGATAACCATGAAACATGCACCCTTTAAGGGGTGGGTAAGTCGACACCTCTGCAATGAAATATTCTTGACTCTTTAGTCGGCATGGCTTCAACCCCTACAAATTTAGGTAAAAAATGTTATATGCATATATATACAAACATATCATCTTGAACAAACTAGCTATTATGTCATAAAAATACTTATAGAGGACGTTCTAGGTGGTGGGTCTACAAGATTACTCCCAACCACTTCTACAGTAGGAGAAGAGCAGTCCGCCACAGGTACTGTCTGAGTGGCAGGTTGAGATGCCTGCAACTTCGCCATTTCTTCTTGCATTCTCTTCTCAATTAACGAATCTACCTATACATGGATAAAAGAAATGCTAGCTTCTGATTATTGAATTCCCTTTTGCAATAACATTCTAAAATAAAAATAGGTTACCTCAGCTTGTGAAAGTCCCGCTTTTGGGACAAGTTTGTGCTAGGATGGCCCAAAGAACGCTTTGATGCCCACACCAGTGCCTGCACCCGCACCCGAACACGTCCAGGATGCTCTGGGTTACCCAGAGCAACTGTCAGTTCATCCCTTGTACCCCGAGGGATGAACTTGTCTTCCTTCCTCTGCACATGCAGCTCTCGCTAATCACCATCAACAAAAATTAGTAAGTAAACATAATAATAATCAATATCGATCGATTGCTCTAAGAATTTATTTTTACCATTTTTTAGCCCCCTCAACAGTTGCGGGCTTCGGTATGTCTCCCTTCTTATTTTGTCTCCCAACGATCCACATAGCATGGCGAGGCAGAGGTGCGGGAGCAGTAGTAGAGGACTCTACAGTCTCCTGAGTAGCAGTAGGCTGAGCAGACTCAGCCTGTAGTCTTTGGTGAATGCCTGCATATCCTCTTGGACCCATTGTGTGGTCGTGCACATTAAGTGTACGCCTTGCTCTTTGCGCCTCATTGAGGGCCTAGTTAGTTAGCACATTGATTTGGTTAGTAACACTAAAGGTTAATCTTGAATAGGTGAATACATAAAAACGTATATTAATTAAATTGGGAGTGGCACTTAATACCTTGAATTCATCTATTTTTATTTGGTTAACAAATGCCTCCCAGTCTTTGGGGTCCAGGTAGTTCCATTGTTGTGTGGCTTCCTTTTGCCTAAATTTATTTTTTAAAGAGAATACAAACAAAAATTATTAGTGTAGAGTTAGTGAAATAGTGATCAATGTCTAGAATTGGAAATCAATCAAGAACCTCTTATCAACATCACGTATGTAATCTCAGGTGAGATTGGTCCTATAGTTCCTTAGGACCCTCCCACAGCGATGCATCACACATTTACGATGTAGCTTTTCATCCACATCAAATATGCTATGCAATTTAAATAGAATTGCTATTAACTAGTATCCTAAAAATTAGTAATCTACACAAATAGAATTACAAATAATAATAACTCATGCATAGTTCCTTCCATATGTGGTCTTTCTTCCCCTTAGGAACTTTATGCCAGGATTCTAGGATAGGACTGCAATGGCTGTGAGTAAGAACCCCAAGATATGAAACAAATGAGTTGTGGTTCACTCCATATGGATTTCCTACATGATCAAAATCCACAGTCAATTTGGGTCCATTGCCCCTTTGTTGTATTAACTTGTTCATCATTGTGATGCCCCTCACTTTCTCAATTTTCTTTTGCTGCTCATCAAGTGCTGTAATTTCTTTAGGGGGTACATCAGCAACCTAAAATTTGATAAAAAAAACACACTTACATGATATAATTATAAATGAACATATAGATAGAAACCTCAGGGATATATTCTTTGTCAGGTGGCGCAAGCACGTCCTCACCCTCATGATGATCATCAGCACGGTCATCATGGGAATACTCAGCCATCTGAAAGTTCATATTCAAATTATAAATTTCACATTGTAAAGTAACACTAATTGTAAAGTACACATTCACATTGTAAAGTAATTCACATTGTAAAGTTCACATTCACATTGTAAAGTTCACATTCACATTGTAAAGTAATTCACATTGTAAAGTTCACATTCACATTGTAAAGTTCACATTTACATTGTAAAGTAATTCACATTGTAAAGTCCACATTCACATTGTAAAGTTCACATTTAGAAAATAAAACATATAAAAAATATAAACATTCATGCCTCTAATATTGTGATCTTTTATCAATTAACAATCCTTCATTGTGATCCCCGCAAACATATAAGTCATTGTGATCCCCAGCTTCAATGTTTGGTGGTGTTAGCAACCCAACTGAGAATGGACTGGAGTCATCATACTTATCATAGTACTCTTCTTCATCTATAGGATCTTCAATGAACTATCTTTTACCATGAAGAACAACCGACCATTTATCATTTACAGGATTATCGATATAAAATACTTGTTTCGCCTGTGATGCCAATATGAATGGTTCACCCTTCTCGCCAATCTTTTCAAAGTTCACTAACGTGAAACCCAATTCATCCACTATAACTCCTTTATTGTTGTCAACCCAATTACATTTAAAGAGCAGAATTCTAAAATCTACATAGTCAAACTCCCATATGTCTTCAATGACACCGTAATATGACATTTTAGCTTCATGTGGTCTCTTATCCTTTGCACTTGCAAAAAACAATGAAGATGCTTGAAGGGTGACCCCACTGTTTTGGACGACACTCTTATCATCTTGATGCTTTCTGTAATACGAGAATCCATTTATGTCAAACCCTTCATAAGACATAACATTCAATTTTGGTTTAAAGGTGAGACATTTTATGGTTTCAGTAAGATTATCTAGTGTTTGAGATAGTTGATGTAAGACTTTATCTTCAAACCACTTAATAAATGTCTTGTTATGGTTTCAGTAAGATTATCTAGTGTTTGAGATAGTTGATGTAAGACTTTATCTTCAAACCACTTAATAAATGTCTTGTTATGCTCTCTAGCAAGCCACATTGAATTGGATCGAGGATATTGTCTCTTGATGAAATTGGTATGCTCCTCGATATAAACACTCACTTCATCAATGTTGTGTAAAATATACAAGTGACCTTACTCCAACTATTCACGGCTGATTACTTTCACCCGTGATCCCAAAATTCCTTTGCCAAAATGCTCCTCAATATTCTTGTCATTCACAGGAGCATCATTAGCACTCAAAAAGGCATTGCAAAAATACATAGACTCTCTCGCCACATAACCCTCAATAATACTCCCTTCAGGCCGATAATGGTTTCGAACATCACCTTTAAAAACACTCATGTATCGTTCAAAGGGATACATCCAATGCAAGAAAACTGGTCCCAACATTTTCACTTCCCTAGTCAAGTGGACAATAAGATGTACCATGACATCAAAGAACGAAGGAGGAAAATACATCTCAAGCTGACATAGGGTAACAACCACTTCTCTTTGCAATTTATCGAGAGTATCATGGTCAATAACTTTGCTGCACAGACTTTTGAAAAAGAAACAAAGTCTGGTGATTACAAACCGTACATGCTTCGGTAATATAGATCAAATTGCCACATGCAATATTTGTTGCATTAGAGTGTGACAATCATGAGATTTAAGACATAACAACTTCAGATCTTTCATTGATACCAATGTACAGATGTTGGATGAGTAACCATGTGGCACCTTAACATTTACCAAGCATTCACAAAAAGCTTTCTTCTCCTTTCTAGACAACGTGTAACAATCGGGAGGTAAGTATGTTCTCCGATCGCTACTAACTACTTCTATTAATTCTGTCCTTATTCCCATTTCACATAGGTCCAATCTGGATTTTATCCCATCTTTAGTCTTACCTGGTATATTCAACAGAATACTTATGACGCTATCACATACATTTTTCTTAACGTGTATGACATCGATACAATGCCTGACTGTCAAAGAACTCCAATAAGGAAGATCCTAAAATATTGACTTCTTCTTGAATAAAGACTTGTCACTCCGTGTGGCCATCGTACATTGTGATCTCTTACCAAATTCATTCGTGATGTCTTTTGCTCTTTCATAAACATCCTCCCCTGATATAGGTTTAGGTGCACTCTGTTCCTCATTCTGTCTATTGAATGCTTTGCGCAACCTATGATACGTATGAAATTTTGGAAGAAACCTTCGATTACCAAGATATACAGTCTTGCCGCCGTGTTTTAGTCATATTGAATCAGTGTTCTCTTCACATATAGGACACACTTTAGATCCTTTGACACTATATCCAGACAAATTCCCATATGCTGAATAGTCATTCACAGTGCAAAACAACATAGCGTGCAAACAAAATGTCTCTCTTCGTGAAGCATCATAGGTCATCACACCTTCACCCCAGAGCTTCTTCAAGTCATCAATCATAGGTTCAAGATAAACGTCAATATCATTTCTAGGTTGTTTAGGGCCCGATATCAAAGACGACAACATAACATACTTATTTTTCATACACAACCAGGGAGGAAGATTGTATATAACAATCATAACTAGCCAAGTGCTTTGTTGGCTGCTCAATGTCCCATACATATTCATCCCATCTGTACAAAGCCCAAGTCTTAGATTCCTGTCTTGTTCACCGAATTTTAGGGTACAATAAATCAATCTTCTTCCACTATGGGGAATCAGACGCATGTCATAGGATCCCATCATTATTTTTCTTAACATCTGCATGCCACCTCAAATTCTTCACATCTATAGGATTGGCAAAAAAGCCTTGAAACTATGGTATTATAGGTAGATACCACATCACCTTGGCAGGAGAACCAGTTTTGGACTCCCCCGAAGTCGTCAATTTATACCTTGACGCACCACATTTCGGACAATCTTTCAAATCCACACAGTCCTTTTGAAATAATACACAATCTTTCGGGCATGTGTGTATCTTCTTGGCCTCCATTCCCATTGGGCACAACAATTTCTTTAACTGGTATATTGAGATTGGCAACTCATTTCCTTCAGGAAGAATTTCTTTCAACAAAGACAACAATGATGTGAAGCTTTTGTCGCTCCATCTATTATTAGCTTTCAGTTTATACAATCTCAACACAGCGCTAAGCTTCGTAAACTTACAACTTGTGTATAATGGTATCTCAGCATCATGCACAATGTTTCTAAACATGGGAGGTGGATCGGTGTGCTCTACCCTACAACTATCCAACATCGCATCAACAATGTCTACTGGAACTGGTTCGTTCACATCTACATCATCGAAGGCAATTTCTTCTTCCACACAAGCACTGTTATCGACATCCACTGATTTTAGGTATGAAATTTCTCCCTGCCAGTACCATTATGTATAGCCTTGTACAATCCCGTTGCACATAACATGACTTTTGATTTCATCACCAGTGCTGACTTTCAAGTTGTTACCGCAATGCCTACATGGATAGTAGAACCTATCTCCAGGTTATTTCCTATGTTCCTCGGCAAATCTAATAAACAGGTCAAGACCAGAAATAAACTTGGGGGTGCAGCGATTTGGAATGGACATCCTTGATCTATCCATTCTATGATCAAAAAGAAAATAAGTATATATTAGAACAATATTAGGGTCTAGGGTTAAAAGATTAGGGTTTATGGTTAAAAATTTAGGGTTTAAGGTCTTATATATAATTAATGGTTAAAACATCCTAAGTGATATTAGGTGTTCAAGAATAGTCCCAAACCGAGGACTATCCAAGATTTACTCCTAATGAGTAAATCTTGGACGGGTTTCTAGGCCAACAAATACATGTGTTGTCATTCTTATATATAATAAATGTGTACCACATATCCCATTCTTGAACACCTAATATCACTAGTAAGTGTATAATGTGTATTGGGTTTTCAAGAAAATTTCGGCAGCATTTCCCCACTGTTCTCTAAGTACATATGTACTTAGAGAACAGTGAGGAAATGCTGCCGAAATTTTCTTGAAAACCCAATACACATTATACACTTACATCCTAAGTGAGATTAGGTGTTCAATAACAGTCCCAAACCAGGGACTATCCAAGATTTACTCCTAATGAGTAAATATTGGACGAGTTTCTCGGCAAACAAATACATGTGTTGTCATTCTATAACATTGATTTTAACATTTTGAGTGTCCATGCATGTTCATCATCAAGATAAAGATTACACATAAATTAGTATGACCTAGGGATGGAGAGATAATTCATAATTGATTTAAAAATTTCAAACTAGCTCATGCATTATCATCAATCTACGTCATACAATAGGGATTCATGTAGATGTTAGGGTGACACATCACTACAAAATCAGAGATTTAACATTAGGGTTTTAATATCTTACATAGATTGATCACAAGATTTCAGCAATATAGTTAATTCAACATTATGGTGAATGTGTATTAGGGTTTTAATATATTAATTCAACATGCATCAAAATTTATAGAATTAGGTCAAGCATTGGTATTCAATTGCAAATGTATCTTCTTCTTCCTGCTCCCTCCTTACCAAATGGATAAAAGTAAGGCACGGCCTACATGTGGGCTGGACACGGTGGTCGTGGCTGTGTTGGCCGACCATGGTCGTGCTGGCACAGCCATGGCCGTCGTGTCCAGCCCACATGCAATTCGTGCCTTGCTTTTATCCATACATTTGGTAAGGAGGGGAGCAGGAAGAAGAAGAGGTGGAGGAAGAAGAAGAGGTAGAGGAAGAAGAAGGGCAGCAGCTTACCTGTCAACATCGTGGAGGAAGAAGAGAGCAGGGATATGAGCTTGCAAGAGAGCAGCGGCCGGCCGGAGTAGCGATCGAGCTGGAGAGCAGCGGCCAGAGCTAGCAACGAGCAGTGGTAGCTAGCAGAAGACCAACAAGTGGCGGCGGAGGCGGGGACAGAGGAGCAGCGAGCGGCGACCGGTGAATAGAGGAATCGCCAGGCCTAAAACCCTCAATCACAGAATGAATGAAACAGAAGGGGAATGGCTCGTGCGGGTGCTGTTAAGTTAACAATAGGTGTCAGTTATTTAAAACAACCGATGCTAAACACTATAGTAATCAGTTTCCGTATAAAAACCGACGCTAAAGGGAGGTGAAAATTTTCACTATTAAGCACGCAAAAACACAACAACATCGATTATTGTAAGCCAACCGATGATAAAATTGGTCAAATTTGTTGTCTCGCAGAAAATATTTAGTCCTAGATTTCTCTTTTAACAACCGACGTTGTATGTTAAATTTTGGAGGTAATTTTTTCACTAGATTTGGTGGTTAATTTTAGGCGTCGGTTGTGTATTAAGGAACTGAAACTAAATAAAAGTGATACCCGTGTCTGGTCGCCCTTCATAGATAGATGTCGGGTTTTTTTATTTAACTGATGCTTTTTGTTTTAGGCGTCGGTTTTTTTATACAACCGACGCCGTTAAAAGTGACGTTATAAGCCATTTCTGTAGTATCTCTTGGATCTGGACACACAATACACTCCTAGACTTAGTTGCACGATACACCTATGCTCCTTGGTTGCACGACATCCTTTACGCATGGATGCACTCCTTGGTTGGCCGATATGTGTGGCTAAGTGTCCTAGCCGATAGGCTTTTGTTGAGGGAGGTAATCCTACCGGATACCCCTTTGGGTGAGGGATGCGCTGCCCGCCACACCTTTGGTGATGGTAAGCGGTATCTTTGGTAAGGGTTGCACCTAGCTCGGAAACCCTAGTTTTGGTGAGTCGTTATCTTGTAACTGCACCTCTGTTGATGATGTGTTATGAATGATAGGTTGTAACCAATGATATGTTTGACACCTAAAGTTGGCGCTAAGTAAGATGATAAGATACATGTTTATGTTCATAAGATAAAGGCATAGTGTATGCTCATGGTTTGATAACAATAATGTAATTTGTCTATAGATACAACTTGTGCTTCATGTAACTATGATCATGGATGTTGTTCCAATCATGTACCTTCAACCCTAATAGCATGATAATCATAAAGATCCATGTCTGGTGATTTAAGTTATCTCTCTTGATATGCATACTAACCATGTAGGTGTATCAAATGAATTCATAGCCAGGTAAGAGCTATGAGGTATATGTTCTTTGAATAACATTGAATGATGATAATCCTTGTTGATGGGATAACATGTATCACCTGTATGATGTGAAAAGGTATGTTGACCTGATAAAGGCTGAGTGCCTAGTTAAGTGTTATCCTATGATGTTGAGGTAAGGGATTGCTATCCCATGGTGATGATGTAAGCCTTGAGAGGTAGTGGCATTCTATGAGGAGGGATTGAGATCCCATGATAATGTGATAATGATAGTAATAATGTAACTCAATATTGTTTATGTTTTACATCTAGGTTGCCTCAACAATCCACTTAAAATATACTAATTAATTACACTGGAACATATCATGTAGTTTGCCATGGCCATAGATCCATCATCGTCAGTAGATGGTGATGGTGAAACGTGTTTCCTGTGGGTTAACACGGAAGTGCATATTGTTGAATATGTGTGATTGCTCCTAGCCAAAAATAGGAGGATTAGAGTGCAACTTCGGTTGTAGACTCCAGAGCACAGTTTCAGGCCCGTGGCTCAATATGAAAGAGCATGGTGAACAGGCCCATGGCTCAGGATGTGTGATAAGATCATGGTGAACAGGCCCATGGCTCAATGATTATAGAGCACGGTGAACAGGCCCGTGGCTCAGATCACTAGCGTTGATACTTGTACCAAGGTGGGCTGGGCAAAGGGTAGCCTGACCCTGTGTGGCTGCGGCTACCTAAGCATGAGACTGCAGTCCTTCTTGTTAAGCACTCGTGCACTGACCATGAGGTGGTGAGGTCGTGGAGTCTGGCTCTTCCATTGGCCTTGTATGGAACCGGCTTGGGCTTCGCAGTCGATGGTTGGATTTGAGCGGTACAACTCACTTCCTCAGGGCATGATAATACGTAATCCAGTTGAATAGTATATACTGCTTAGGGCAAAAAATGGAACATTGATTGAGGCCTTGCTTGTGTAGTTGATCTAATTATACCTTGCAGTTATTTGTACGATCCTTATATTTTGTGATAAGTTCTTATAAATCTTATCTTATCAATCATGTTCCATAAAGAATACTTGGTTATATGCCTCCTGGATATCATGGTAAGTTTGTTAATAAAATAAGTTCTGCTCAGAATGTTGCTCTTATGATCTGCTGATATCAGTTATCTACTTTACCTGCTCTTTTTGAAGTTTTATAGTTTCGGCGGGGAGTTATGTTTCTCGTTGGGACTGTGTGTCTCACCTTGTTGGTTTACAACCTTTTTAGGTGATCGTGCTAGACGTGGTGGTGGTCGTGAGGTTGTGGACGAGCAACAATATGAGCAGTAGGAGGCAAGAGATGGATATGCTGTTGTTTTGGTTGTTTTACAGTAGAGTCCTAGAGTCATCCCTATACTCTCAGGTCCTCGTAGGTGTTTTGACGATGTTTTACGATGTATAGCTGATGTAGCTTTGTATATCCTGCTGCTGGCCTAATGTGGCCCGTTATGTATTAACAGGTGATGAACTCCTATGCTGACAGGACAACTGGTTCCTATAAGTTGTGGACATATATCAAGGTTATGTATATTTATATAACATGTTTCCTTGCAGGATAATGATCTGAATGTAATAGTTCTCTTTTATCTACTTTCCGCAATTAGTTTTAATTAACTCATGTTTTTGGTAATATGTGGTTTATGGTGGTTCCGCACATTTTCGCGTGGCAACTCGTTGTTTGTGTGAAGGCGGGATGTCACACTACAAGTTTTTGGTATCAGAGCCCTAGGTTCGTTGAGTCTACAGGGATCTAGGATTAGGTTTGTGTCTATTCTTGTGAGTTTTCCAAATTTTCTTACAATAACCTTCTGCCCTCAACGGAAGATAAAGCTTAAAGATGTCTAGAAACCATGAAGAACATGTTGCCGAGAGCAGTGATGATGCATCAGTTGATGGAGCAAGAGTGCAGGCACATGAAGATCGGGTGCCCAAGGTCCCCCAACTTGACCTAGCCATTCTTGAAAACCCTACCTATCAATAGCTTATGGGGCAGCTAATGGCTACGATGAATCTCATGGTGGAAAGGTTGTCATTGCCTCCGCCAAGAGCATAGGCTCCTCATGGTGGAACATCGGGTATTGGGAAGACCTTTGAGCGGCTTCGCCGAGTCAGACCTTCAAATTATGCTGGAACGGCTGATCCAGTGGATGCAGATATGTGGCTGACAGGTCTTGAGAAGGCCTTCCAGATCCTTGACATCCCCGAAGCAGACAAAGTCAAGCACGTTATCTACCTTCTGAAGGGTAGTGCTGGCCACTGGTGGGCCATCGAGGAGGAGAATTGACCTGGTGAGGTGATCTGTTGGGATGTTTTTCGGCAGGAGTTCGTCAGCCGATACTTCCTAAAGACGTATCTGGACAAGAAGATCAACCAGTTTGAGCATATGTGCCAAGGATTAATGAGCATCACTGAGTATGAAGCCAAGTTTATGGACCTGCTAAGGTTTTGTCCTCACATGGCGACGACAGATGACGAGAGAATCATACAGTTTGACAAAGGTTTGAGCGTTGAGTTGATAACACCTACTACTGCTTTGGAGAACCAGGAGCAGTTTGCCACATTTGTGGAGTCTGTCCGGCGGATAGAACGGTCTGTCAAGGAGAAGAGAGAGTCCATGAATAAGAAAAGGCATGCTCAGTTCCCGAGACAGAGGTTTGATGGCTTCAAGAAGCCAAGGTTTTCAGCACCTTCTGTGATACAAGGTTCCAGTGCACCATCACAGTAGTCTCCGAGTAAGGGAAGAGGGCGTGGATTTTTGCCATCCAAAGCCCACAATATAGCTTCAGTGGCAGTGACAGGGCCGTCTAGGCCACAACAGAGAGACGGGTCATGTCATCTTTGTGGTCAGGTTGGGCATTTCAGGACAAATTTCCCAAAGAGAGATGTTGAAGTGACACAACAACCGAGGTAGAATAATCAAGGGTCAGATAGACAACATTCTAGTGGTAACAGAGGGCGATGACGCGGTCAAGCATCACAAGCGGGATCATCTGCCTAAGGAAGCAAAGGATGTCTACGAAAGCAAGCAACGACTCGATTTTATGCTATGAGTCAGTCGGAGGCGATAGTCAACCCGCGAGTGGTGGCTGGTCAGATGGAGTTATTTCATTCTGATTTGTCTTCTTCTTGCTTTATATCTGTTCTGGTTGACCCGGGTGCTACGCACTCCTTTATCACATGTAGTACACTTGATAGTTATCTTTTACCTGTTAGTTGTAAGAGAGATAGTCTGTTGTTAGAAACCCCTCTTGTTGGACCCGCGTTGCTTCGAGAGGAGTGTCCATCTTGTGTTCTATCTTTTTTAGGACATGAGATACAAGTGGATCTTATACCACTTGATATGCATGGATTTGTTGTGATCCTTGGAATAGATACCTTAGAAAAGTATAATGTTGTGTTGGATTGTGGTTCCAAGCAAGTAGTGTTTGATGATGATGGTGAGAAGTGGATCTTCCAGTGAGATAGAAAGATCCTTTCGACATGTTTAGTATCAGCTATGGTGGCAGAGAAGTTGATGCGGCAAGGATGTAAGGCGTTCTTAGCTCACGTTGTGGATACCAAGGCAAAAGGTCCTAGCCTTGAGTAGGTGCATGTTATTTGAGAGTTTGTGGATGTGTTTCGTGATTAGTTCCCTGGTGTTCCCCCACCTCGAGAGATTGACTTTGAGATCAATCTGGTGCCAGGAACACAACCAGTTGCTCAGACACCGTACAGGATGGCTCCAGCTGAGATGGAAGAGCTGAAGAAGCAGTTACAGGAGTTTCTAGATAAAGGTTTCATCAGACCGAGCACATCTCCGTGGGGTGCTTCGGTCCTGTTCGTAAAGAAGAAGGATGGATCGTTGCGTTTGTGCATAGATTACCGACAGTTGAACAAAGTTATGATCAAGAATAAGTACCCGTTACTGAGGATAGACGATCTGTTTGATTAGTTGTGTGGTGCTACAATGTTCTCAAAGATCAATCTATGGTTTGAATATCATCCTGGTAAGGCAAACATAGTAGATGATGCACTTAGCAGGAAGTTTTCTTCTCTTCCTACGAAGAAGGCACAGTTGAGTTCCTTGGTATGCCATAGGCGGGATATGTTTGTCTCTTTGTGGTAGATGAATATACGGTTGGAAGTTTCCTTGTTGGCAGGATTGTTGACACAGATGCAAGTAAAGCCTACGTTGAGATAGCAGATCAAAAATGCATAGCAGGTAGATGCTTCAGTTCAATTAATCAAATCAGGGTTTGGTAGAAAAAAGTGTGATGGGTTCTATGAGTCTGAGGATGGACTAGTTTTCTATCATGGTAGGATGGTGGTCCCCGATGTTGATGATCTGAGAAAGCTAGTGCTCGAGGAAGTGCACACGTCAATGTATGCCATGCATCCAGGTGTCACCAAGATGTATCATAATCTGAAGGACATGTATTGGTGGCCTGGCTTGAAGAGAGATGTAGTTGAGTTTGTGGCTAGGTGTGCGGTATGCCAACAAGTCAATGCTAAGCATCAGAAGCCGGCAGGTACATTGCAAACCATGTTGATACTGCAGTGGAAATGGGATCATATAACCATAGATTTTGTAGTTGGTCTGCCGAGGACAGCTAAGAATCATGATTCCATCTAGGTGATAATGGATAGATTGAAAAAGTCTGCTCATTTCATACCTATGAAGACAATGTATACAACAGAGAAGCTTCCTCAGGTGTATGTGGATGAGATAGTGCGTTTGCACAGTGTGCCAGCAATGATAGTTTCTGGTAGAGGACCCCAGTTCATGAGTCATTTTTGGGAACAATTGTACAAAGTGTTGGGAACGTAGTTGAGGTTCAGTACCACTTTTCGACCACAGACAGATGGCCAGTCTGAAAGGACTATTCAGACTTTGGAGGATCTTCTCTGAGCTTGTGTTTTGCAGTTCCTAGGCAGTTGGGACGTGCATCTTAGTTTGATAGAGTTCGCCTACAACAATAGTTACCAGCGGAGCATCGACATGGCTCCTTATGAGGCTTTATATGGAAGGAAGTGCAGATCTCCTTTGTGCTGGTATGAGTTGGGTGAGTATCATCTTTTGGGTCCTGAGTTAGTGCAGCAGACAACAGAGAAGATCAAAGTGATACAACAACAGTTGAAAGTAGCACAGGACAGATAAAAGTCATATGCAAATAATTGTCGACGACCCCTAGAGTTCCAGGTAGGAGACAAAGTGTATCTCAAGGTCTCACCATGGAAAGGCGTGTTGAGGTTTGGACGAAAAGGCAAGTTGGCACCCAGGTATATGGGGCCATATCCAGTAATAGCACATGTTGGCAAGGTAGGTTACAAGTTAGAACTACCGCCAGAGTTGTACATGTTACATCTGGTGTTCCATGTCAGTATGCTGAAGAAAATTCATCCAGACATAGGGACAGTGATACAGCCAGTTGAGATGGAGCTTGATGAAGACATGACCTACGAGGAAGGTCCAGTGATGATTCTTGACAAAAGAGTAAAGAAGTTGAAAAGGAAGGACCTGGTGCTTGTGAAGGTTCTTTGACATCATCGTGGCATTGAGGAAGCCACATGGGAGCTCGAGGAAGAGATGAGAAGGAAGTATCCCTCACTTTTCTCTTCAGATTTCGGGGGCAAAATCCCTTTGTAGAGGTTTATGGCTTGTAAGGACCCTGACCTTCGTTTTGGGCTTACCCTATTTGCTTTTCCTAAACCTTGTGCTTAGTTGCTTTCTAATCACCTCTAATGGTGATTAGGGTTTGTTTGTGCTTTGTTGAGAGTTGGAGGTGCAACTTGCAACTAACCCAAGTTTTAGTGTTGATATGCAAGATTGACACCTTGAGAGATGTTTCTCTCTCTCTCCTTGCATCCTCCGGGGTTGAGAGGATGGGTTGGGCTCGTGGTTTGAGTGGCTTTGGGATTTGTTTTGCCTTGTTGAAGCCTTGTTTGGGCTTTGCCTAGCTTTGTTGGGCCTTGTATTGGGCAAGGGTGAGCTTGGTGCCTTGTGTCGGCCATGGTGTGTTGGCCAGGTGGTTGTGTCAGGCAAGTGGTGTGTCGCCCATGAGGTGTATCGGTCAAGTGACCTTCTTTGACCTAGCATCATTTGTGTCACCCCCCTATGGACACTTGGTGCTTGTTGCTTGCATGTGGCAAAAGTTTTGGACATGTGGTGGTGGGCGAGATAGTAGGTGGCTTTGCCCCATGGACAAGTGTCCCTAGGTTGGGCGACACCTTGCCTTAGTCTCCCCTTCACCCTCTTCTATATATGTCTCTCCTTTCTCTTGCTTAGGATCCCATTAGTTCCTTAGTTGCCTTCCTTTTTCCTTGGTAGACGATACCTCTCCTTGCACTACTACAGAATAGGCCTTTAGTGTCAATTAATTAAGGGCTTTAGTGTCGGTTTCCAAGCGACACCCAAGTGAGCGTCGGTAAAGGTGGACCCCTTCGATGTCTATTCCCAACCGACGCCAAAACACATCCTGCCACCGAAAATCCACCAGCAAACGGACTATAGGCATCGATTTTTTTTAAGAAAACTGACACTATAGAATGGTTACAGACGTCGGTTATTAATAAAACTGACGTCAAAACGCTTCCCGCCACCGAAAATGCGCCAGCAAAGGGACTATAGGCATCGATTTTTTAAGAAAACCGACACTATAGAATGGTTACATACGTCAGTTATTAAAAGAACCGACGTCAAAATGCTTCCCGCCACCGAAAACGCACCAGCAAAGGGCCTATAGGCGTCGGTTTTGAAAACTGACACCATATCAGCTGAACCGATGTCGGTTTTGTGCTAATAACTTACGCCATATCCCCTGCCTTTTATTCAAATAATTGACGCCTATGTTATGCTTTTTTTTCTTATCAGTTTACAGGCCTGCTGTATGGCTGGTCAGTAGGATGAGAACCTATAGTTCAGTTCTGAACTACAGGTTTACGACATCCATTGATATCAACCAACAACAGGACACAAACCTATAAAATTAACAAGATGGACAATATTATATATATGTGATTCACACACATGTATAAGCACATTTAATTCATATTATTTTTTCATCACATACATGTAGAAACCAGTAGCAACCTACAGTTCCATTCATTTCATCTCTTTTCACATTCAGACACATGTAGAAACATTTATGTATTGATCATATTCACACACATATGACAATTCATAAAAATTCATTCACATTCAAACAAAAATAATTATGAGAACAAAGTTATTTTGTATTCATCATTGTCATCATTGTCAATAAAATTATATTTAAAAATTCCCACTCTTTGTAGGGCTTTTGCCCATTCTTCTCTTACAACATCTAATTCATCTCTTATATAGGGAGCATGTACATCAAAATGCTTTCCACATGTGCTGAAGTCAGCTATTTTAAAGACCTGCAAAGAGAATGATATATATATAATTAATAATATATAATAAGATTGATATATTTCATATTATCTAATGAGACTATGTATAATACATGTTGCATCTTATCGATTTCCATTATGGCATGTTTGATGATTAGGTCCATAAATCGCATCACATAGTAGGCACATGCCCAATCGTTGTCTTGTGTTGCACACTATAAATTGAAACATACAAAATATTCAAAAATACAAATAAGCACAGTTCACATAAATAATATATATATATTGGAGTCAGGAAATTACTTTCACATTCTCCCAAATTAGTGACAGATCTTGTTTCCTGAGGACCTTTCCTCCAGCTTTTTTGTACTCTTATAAAGCCCTACATATGTTAATGTAACCCATTAAATTGCATAATTAAATAGTAATGTAGTAACATATGTTAACAGATATAAAAACATGAAATATTTCTCATGAGAATAATGGCCTTTTAATTGCATGTCCATATAATGTATCCAACTCATTCCCCACAGGATCTAGATAATAGACAGTGAATGTCTTGGGGACAATAACTAGTAACTCCCAATGCTTACCACTATAGGTAAGAAAGTAGAAAATTAATAACTCAAAATCCACAATAAAAATGTAATTTGCTTAAGTCCAAATTATAAGCAAAGAAAACTTACTCGACATTAAATGGAGCTATTATCACCATCTTATTATTTTTACCAAAATATTGAAAAGCATCAAAATAGTATGAAGTAACTGAATATGGGTCTACATCTACAAGACTAATCAAAGATGGAACCAAAAAATCCCACATGAGAAAACCCAAAATTTGTACATATCTTATGTAAGTGGCTGCAAAACATGTATTACGTATGCATTAATATATAAGAAACCAGATCACTGTATATAAAACAAGGTATATGGATGTATAAACAAGATCTCACCATATCCACAGCTCTATCATAGATGTGTTTAGCCATTCATAGCTAAATAACTCCAAAATATCTTGTATAAATATCTTGTTTTTGTATGATTGACCTACATTAATACGTACATATGCAGAACTTGTATTACATATGCATTAATACATATGCTAAACTTGTATAAATAGATTGTTATCGTATGATTTACCTGCAGCATCCTTCAGAATAGTAACAATTATAGGGTAATTTGTATCATGTTCGCTGATCCATACTGCCACACCCCTACAATTAGGACCTATCGAGGCATGTAGGTCCCTTGGAAGCCAACTTGGTAGTCGAGGAGGTGGAGGCCGAGATGTAGCGGGTCTCGTATTTTTGACCTGTATATATAATTTCAGATCAATTGACTCATATATACACACTAACAAATTAAAGTAATGGAAATTTATCATACAATATCAGTATAGAGGACATCCGCTTCGGGCCACAGTATCACTCCGCCTACTGCCTCATCAAGTGTTTCAGCATCTGGGTGTGCATGAGGCAGTGCAAGATCTGTCTAGTCGAGGAGTACATATATTGGGCTCACACATACCACACCATTTGGTATTGGATATCCATGAAACATGCACTCTTTAAGGGGTGGGTAAGCCGATGCCTCTGCAACGATATATTCTTGACTTTTTTAGTCGGCATGGCTTCAACCCCTACAAATTTATGTAAAGAATGTTATATGCATATATACACAAACATATCATCTTGAATAGACTAGCTATTATGTCATAAAAATACTTATATAGGATGTGTTAGGCGGTGGGTCTATATGATTACTCCCAACCTCTGCAGTACGAGCAGTAGGAGAAGAGTGACCCACCACAGGTACTGTCTGAGTGACAGTCTGAGACGCCTTCCACTTGCTAATTACTTCATGGAGTCTCTTATCAAGTACTTCCTCGACTCTCCTATCAATTAACGAATCTACCTATACATGGATAAAAGAAATGCTAGCTTCTGATTATTGAATTCCCTTTCGCAATAACATTCTAAAATAAGAATAGGTTACCTCAGCTTGTGAAAGTCCCACTGTTGGGACATGTTTGTGCTGGGATGGCCCAAACAATGCTTTGATGCCCACACCAGCGCATGCACCCCTAACACGTTCAGGATGCTCTGGGTTACCCAGAGCAACTGTCAGTTCATCCCTTGTGTCCTGAGGGATGAACTTGCCTTCCTTCCTCTGCTCGTGCAGCTCCCGCTAATCACCATCAACAAAAATTAGTAAGTAAACATAACAATAATCAATATCGATCGATTGCTCTAAGAGTTAATTTTTACCATTTTTGTAGCCACCTCAGCAGTTGCGGGCTTCGGTATGTCTCCCTTCTTGTTTTGCCTTCCAACTATCCACATAGCATAGCGAGGCAGAGGTGAGGGAGCAGTAGTAGAGGACTTTGCAGTCTCTTGAGTAGTAGTAGGCTGAGCAGACTCAGCCTATAGTCTTTGGCGAATGCCTGCATATCCTCTTGGACCCATTGTGTGGTTGTGCACATTTAGTGCACGCCTTGCTCGTTGAGCATCGCTGATAGCCTAGTTAGTTAGCACATTGATTTGGTTAGTAACAGTAAAGGTTAATCTTGAATAAGTGAATACATAAAAATGTATATTAATTTAATTGGGAGTGGCACTTAATACCTTGAATTCATCTATTTTTCTTTGGGTAACAAACACCTCCCAGTCTTTGGGGTCCAGGTAGTTCCATTGCTTTGTGGCTTTCTTCTGCCTAAATTTACTTTTTAAAGAGAATACAAAAAAAAATTATTAGTGTAGAGTTAGTGAAATAGTGATCAATGTCTAGAATTGGAAATCAATCTAGAACCTCTTCTCAGCATCATGTATGTAATCTCAGATGAGATTGGTCCTATAGTTCTTTAGAACACTCCCACAGTGTTGCATCACACATTTACGATGCAGCTTTTCATCTAGATCAAATATGCTCTGCAAATTAAATA
Source organism: Alisma plantago-aquatica (assembly GCA_963693085.1). Classification (NCBI taxonomy): domain Eukaryota; kingdom Viridiplantae; phylum Streptophyta; class Magnoliopsida; order Alismatales; family Alismataceae; genus Alisma; species Alisma plantago-aquatica. Next base: position 823,794,754 of record OY856410.1, read on the forward strand.
GAATTGCTATTAACTAGTATCCTAAAAATTAGTAATCTACACAAATAGAATTACAAATAATAATAACTCATGCATAGTTCCTTCCATATGTGGTCTTTATTCCCCATAGGAACTTTATGCCAGGATTCTAGGTTAGGACTGCAATGGCTACAAGTAAGAACCCCAAGATATGAAACAAATAAGTTGTAGTTCACTCCATATGGATTTCCTACATGATCGAAATCCACAGCCAATTTGGGTCCATTGCCCCTTTGCTATGTTAACTTGTTCATCGTTGTGATGCCCCTCACTTTCTCAATTTTCTTTTGCTGCTCATCAAGTGTTGTAATTTCTTCAGGGGGGTACATCACCAACCTAAAATTTGATAAAAAAACACACTTACATGATATAATTATAAACAAACATATAGATAGAAACCTCATGGATATATTCTTAAAACTTACATTGTCAGGCGGCGCAAGCATGTCCTCACCCTCACAGTGATCATCAACATGGTCATCATGGGAATGCTCAGCCATCGAAAAGTTCACATTCAAATTATAAATTTCACCTTGTAAAGTAACACTAATTGTAAAGTTCACATTGTAAAGTACACATTCACATTATAAAGTAATTCACATTGTAAAGTTCACATTCACATTGTAAAGTTCACATTCACATTGTAAAGTAATTCACATTATAAAGTTCACATTCACATTGTAAAGTTCATATTCACATTGTAAAGTCCACATTTACATTGTAAAGTTCACATTTAGAAAAATAAAACATATAAAAAATATAAACATTCATGCCTCTAATATTGTGATCTTTTATCAATTAAAAATCCTTCATTGTGATCCCTGTGAACATATAAGTCATTGTGATCCCCGGCTTCAATGTTTGGTGGTGTTGGCAACCCAACTGAGAATGGACTGGAGTCATCATACTTATCATAGTACTCTTCTTCATCTATAGGATCTTCAATGAACTATCTTTTACCATGAAGAACAACCGACCATTTATCATTTGCAGGATCATCGATATAAAATACTTGTTTCTCCTATGATGCCAATATGAATGGTTCACCCTTCTCGCCAATCTTTTCAAAGTTCACTAACGTGAAACCCAATTCATCCACTATAACTCCTTTGTTGTTGTCAACCCAATTACATTTAAAGAGAGGAATTCTGAAATCTACATAGTCAAACTCCCATATGTCTTCAATGACACCGTAATATGACATTTTAGCTTCACGTGGACTCTTATCCTTTGCACTTGCAAAAAACAATGAATACGCTTGAAGGGTGACCCCACTATTTTGGACGACACTCTTATCATCTTGACGCTTTGTGTAATATGAGAATCCATTTATTTCAAGCCCTTCATATAACATAACATTCAATTTTGGTTTAAAGGTGAGGCATTTGATGGTTTCAGTAAGATTATATGGTGTTTGAGATAGCTGATGTAAGACTTTATCTTCAAACCACTTAATAAATGTCTTGTTATGCTCTCTATCAAGCCACATTGAATTGGATCGAGGATATTGTTTCTTGATGAAATTGGTATGTTCCTCGATATAAACACTCACTTCGTCGATGTTGTGTAAAATATACAAGTGACCTTGCTCCAACTACTCACGGCTGATTACTTTCACCCGTGATCCCAAAATTCCTTTGCCAAAATGCTCCTCAATATTCTTGTCATTCACAGGAGTGTCATTACCACTCAGAAAGTCATTGCAAAAACCCATAACCTCTCTCACCACAAAACCCTCAATAATACTCCCTTTAGGCTGATAATGGTTTTGAACATCACCTTTAAAAATGCTCATGTATCGTTCAAAAGGATACATCCAATGCAAGAAAACTGGTCCCAACATTTTCACTTCCCTAGTCAACTGGACAACAAGATGTACCATGATATCAAAGAATGAAGGAGGAAAATACATCTCAAGCTGACATAGGGTAACAACCACTTCTCTTTGCAATTTATCGAGAGTATCAGGGTCAATAACTTTGCTGCACAGACTGTTGAAAAAGAAACAAAGTCTGGTGATTGCAAATCGTACATGCTTCAACAATATAGATCGAATTGACACATGCAATATTTGTTGCATTAGAGTGTGACAATCATGAGATTTAAGACCTATCAACTTCATATCTTTCATTGATACCGATGTACGGATGTTCGATGAGTAACCATGTGGCACCTTAACATTTACCAAGCATTCACAAAAAGCTTTCTTCTCCTTTCTAGACAACATGTAACAAGTGGGAGGTAAGTATATTCTTCGATCGCTACTAACTACTTCTATTAATTCTGTCCTTATTCTCATTTCACATAGGTTCATTCTGGATTTTATCCCATCTTTAGTCTTACCTGGTATATTCAACAGAGTACCGATGATGTTATCACATACATTTTTCTTAACGTGCATGACATCGATACAATGCCTGACTGTCAAAGAACTCCAATAAAGAAGATCCCAAAATATTGACTTCTTCTTGAATAAAGACTTGTCACTCTGTGTGGCCATCATACATTGTGATCTCTTACCAAATTCATTTGTGATGTCTTTTACTCTTTCATAAACATCCTCCCCTGATATAGGTTTAGGTGCATTATGTTCCTCATTCCGTCTATTGAATGCTTTGCACAACCTATGATATAGATGAAATTTTGGAAGAAACCTTCAATTACCAAGATATACAGTCTTTCCACCGTGTTTTAGTCATATTGAATCAGTGTTCTCTTCACATATAGGACACGCTTTAGATCCTTTGACACTATATCCAGACAAATTCCCATACGCTGGATAGTCATTCACAGTGCAAAACAACATAGCGTGTAAACAAAATGTCTCTCTTCGTGAAGCATCATAGGTCATCACACCTTCACCCCAGAGCTTCTTCAAGTCATCAATCATAGGTTCAAGATAAACGTCGATATCATTTCCAGGTTGTTTAGGGCCCGATATCAAAGACGATAGCATAACGTACTTATTTTTCATACACAACCAGGGAGGAAGATTGTATATAAAAATCATAACTGGACAAGTGCTATGTTGGCTGCTCAATGTCCCGTACGGATTAATCCCATCTATACAAAGCCCAAGTCTTAGATTCATGTCTTCTTCACCGAATTCAGGGTACAATAAATCAATCTTCTTCCATTGTGGAGAATCATACGCATGTCGTAGGATCCCATCATTCTTTTTCTTAACATCTGCATGCCACCTCAAATTCTTCACATCTATAGGATTGGCAAATAAGCATTGAAACCATGGTATTATAGGTAGATACCACATCACCTTGGCAGGAGAACCCGTTTTGGACTCCCCTGAAGTCGTCAATTTATACCTTGACGCACCACATTTGGGACAATCTTTCAAATCCACATAGTTCTTTTGAAATAATACATAATCAGTCAGGCACGCGTGTATCTTCTTGGCCTCCATTCCCATTGGGCACAACAATTTCTTTAACCGGTACGTTGAGATCGGTAGCTCGTTTCCTTCAGGAAGAATTTCTTTCAACAAAGACAACAATGACGTGAAGCTTTTGTCGCTCCATCTATTGTTAGCTTTTAGCTTATACAATCTCAACACAATGCTAAGCTTCATAAACTTACAACCTATGTATATCTCAGCATCATGCATAATGTTTCTAAACATGGGAGGTGGATCGGTGTGTTGTACCCCACAACTATCCAGCATCACATCAATGATGTCTACTGGAACTGGTTCGTTCACATCTACATCATCGGAGGCAATTTCTTCTTCCACACAAGCACTGCTATCGACATCCACTGATTTTAGGTTTGAAATCTCTCCATGCCAGTGCCATTATGTATAGCCTTGTACAATCCCGTTGCACGTGACATGACTTTTGATTTCGTCACCAGTGCTGACTTTCAAGTTATTACTGCAATGCCTACATGGACAGTAAAACCTATCTCTAGGTTGTTTCCTATGTTCCACGACAAATCTACTAAACTGGTCAAGACCAGAAATAAACTCGGGGGTGCAGTGATTTGGAATGGACATCCATGATCTATCCATTCTATGATCAAAGAGAAAACAAGTATATATTAGAACAAGATTAGGGTCTAGGGTTAAAAGATTAGTGTTTATAGTTAAAACTTTAGGGTTTAAGGTCTTATATATAATTAATGGTTAAACATCCTAAGTGAGATTAAGTGTTCAAGAACAGTCCCAAACTGGGGACTATCCAAGATTTACTCCTAATGAGTAAATCTTGGACGGGTTTCTAGGCCAACAAATACATGTGTTGTCATTCTTATATATAATAAATGTGTACCACCTATCCCATTCTTGAACACTTAATCTCACTAGTAAGTGTTTAATGTGTATTGGGTTTTCAAGAGAAATTCGGCAGCATTTCCCCGCTATTCTCCAAGTACATATGTACTTAGAGAACAAACGAGGAAATGTTGTCGAATTTTTTTTGAAAACCCAATACACATTATACACTTACATCCTAAGTGAGATTAGGTGTTCAAGAACAGTCCCAAACCGGGGACCATCCAAGATTTACTCCTAATGAGTAAATCTTGGATGGGTTTCTAGGCCAACAAATACATGTGTTGTCATTCTTATATATAATAAATGTGTACCACCTATCCCATTCTTGAACACTTAATCTCACTAGTAAGTGTATAATGTGTATTGGGTTTTCAAGCGAATTTCGGCAGCATTTCCCCATTGTTCTCCAAGTACATATGTACTTAGAGAACAAACGGGGAAATGTTGCCGAAATTTTCTTGAAAACCCAATACACATTATACACTTACATCCTGAGTGAGATTAGGTATTCAAGAACAGTCCCAAACCGAGGACTATCTAAGATTTACTCATAATGAGTAAATCTTGGACAAGTTTCTAGGCCAACAAATACATGTGTTGTCATTCTTATATATAATAAATGTGTACCACCTATCCCATTCTTGAACACCTAATCTCACTAGTAAGTGTATAATGTGTATTGGGTTTTCAAGAAAATTTCGGCAACATTTCCTAGTTGTTCTCCAAGTACATATGTACTTAGAGAACAAACGGGGAAATGCTACCAAAATTTTCTTGAAAACCCAATACACATTATACACTTACATCCTAAGTGAGATTAGGTGTTCAAGAACAGTCCCAAACGGGGGACTATCCAAGATTTACTCCTAATGAGTAAATCTTGGATGGGTTTCTAGGCCAACAAAATATAACACCACTCATAAGTAGGCGTGTCTGATCACATTAATAATAAATAAAGAATTCAATAGTTTCAAAAATGCAATAATTCACAATGCAATATTATAAACTACAGGCAACATGGTTATTCCCACACTTTAGTAGACAGACTAACCAACACATGGTCTTTCTACCATACAGTCGTATACCGTTACTATAATCATCAAATGTTAGGATTGGAAAGGTATTTGTCAGTCGAACTTGTTGCAAACCAGAATAACTTATGATGACTGAAAACATTAAGATGAAGATGGTGGAGTTAAAAAGAAAGATTACAAACTTGCGAATAAATTTAAAAACACACATATTCAAATTAACTAAGAATGTCATGCATACCTAGCTGAGCATTCATATAATCAAAGACAAGAGGGATTGTATAAATTTTTAGCAATTTAGAGAAAATGAGTGTGAATCTTGTTAAACATACCAAGATTTCTAACCAGGACACAAATTGCCTTTAACATTTTACAAATATATGCAAGCACAAGATTTGTTTATATCCTAGGTTGATTTACAATAGCAACTTCTAAATAAGTAAACTCAAAGCATTAGATAAATAAATATAATCAGTAGATAAACAAATACAAAGTAATAGATAAAAAAAGTACAACTCAGTTGATAAACAAATATAAATCAGTAGATGATTAAATAATTTTAAAAAGTAGATGAAAAATACAAAGCCCTAAATTTAAATAATGTGATGAATACAAAATCATTAGATGAACAAATGAGTAGATAAGTAAATACAAATCAGTAGATAAGTAAATACAAATTAGTAGATAAGTAAATACAAATAAGTAGATATATAAATTCAAATCAGTAGATAAGTAAATTCAAATCAGTAGATAAGTACATACAAATCAGTAGAAGTAAATACGAAGGGCAGGGAGCAGACGGAGGGTAGGGAGCAGAGCGGGTTGACCTTGGGCGGCGGAGGGCAGGGAGCAGACGGAGGAGGATGGGAAGGGAGCAGACGGAGGGGGCGAGCAGAGAGACGACAAGCACAAAGGGCGCCAACAAGCATAGAGGGGCGCCGATGAGCAGAGAGGGCGACCAGAGAGGGAGAGGGCGGTGGGCGGCCAGTGAGAAGAGAGGGCAAGCAAAGAGGGAGAGGGCGGTGGCGGCGACCACGCAGCATGCAGCAACAGGGAGCGGTGTGGCGGAGCGAGCATGGAGCAGCAGGGAGAGCAGTGGCAGGCGGCGGTGCACAAAATCGATCACCAGACCTATTCTCATGGGGATGAAACAGAGAAAGGGGAAGAGTCAGCTTCGCATGGGTGCTATAAAGTTAACCATCAGTGTCGGTTATTAAAAACAATCGATGCTAATAACAATAGTCGTCGGTTACGATATAAAAACTGACGCCACATGGGTGTAAAAAATTTCACGCGGACAGCGTGGGAACACCCATTAGCGTCGGTTATTTCAAGCTAACCGAAGATAAAAATGCGGCTAATTTCTGTCTCGCAAAAAATCTTTAGTCGTTAGTTTTTAAGTTAATAACCGACGCCTATGTTAAATTTTGAAGGTAATATTTTTCACTGGAAAATTTGGAATTGGTAGTCGATTTTAGGTGTCGGTTGCTTATTAACGAACTGACGCTAAATTAAAAGTGATACCCGTGTCTGGGTGCTCTTCACTTATAGATGTCGATTTTTGTATTTAGTCGACGTTGTACACCTTAGGCGTCGGTTTCATGTATACAACTGACGCTTGTAAATGTGATGTTATAAGCCATTTATGTAGTAGTGTTGGTAGAGCTTGGTGGCCGATCTCCTTGGTGGAGTCTTCTTCTTCCTCTAGTGGTGGCCGAACCCTAGAGTGTGTCTTGCTTCTCTTCTTGTGGTGAGCATCTCCCCCTCTTTCCTTGGCACCTTCTTCTCCTTCTTGCTTGTTCTTCGGCCATGGTGGTTATAAGATTTGTTTTTATTATTGTGGTGACCGAAGGTGATGCTTGGAGCTTGGATGCCTGGTGCTAGGAGCTTGGAGCTTACTTAAGGCGGGTTACATAACTCCTAACCCTAGCTATACTACTTCCTTTTCATGTTGCATGTTTATATGTCATCTTGATCGGCCATGCATCTTGTGAGATATGTTTCTTGCCCTACTATGTACCCTTTTATCTTATTATATATATAGTGGTCATGTTGTTGATGTGTTCTTAGACCTTGTGGCCGAACCTTGAGTTTAGGGTTCCTTGGGAAAAACCCCTTTCTCTCCCATTTGGTTTTGAGAAGTGAGTTCGAGCTATAGTGGTGTAGGCAAAACCCTTCTCTCTTGGTTGTTGAGAGATGAGTCTATGCTCTAGTTGCTTGGGCAATACCCTTCTCTCACCATGGATTTGAGAGGTGAGCCTTGGTTGAACGTTGACCTAGTGAAGGTTAGAATTTTGACCGGTAAGGGGATGATCCACCTTGTTTCCTGATATGTGATGGAGGTTGGGCAAAACCCCTCTCTCTTGGTTGTTGAGAGGTGAGCCAACTCTCTTGATCTATTAGGGTTTGATGATGGTGATCTTGAGGTTGATGATGACCAAATCGATATGGTCCTTGTACCTTGCATGATACCCTTTTGTGGTGCTTTGCACGATACCCCTCTTCTAGGGTTTTGTCTTGGGAGATATGATGAGTTGGATTCTGTTAACCTTGTTTCCCGATATGACCCCTTCACCATGTTAGTGTTGTTGGGTGATATGCCTTGACTAAGATGTACCTTTGCCTTAGTTGGTGTTGTGCCTTTGGCCGACATGGTGCTTAGTAGCTATCTCTATTTTGTGCCTTGGGTGACATGAGTTGGCTTTGATGTTGCCCGATATGGTGCTTGGGTGGTGAAACCCTAGATAGATACCTTAGTGGTGACTGATATGTAGTGTTTAGCTTAGTTGAACAATAGCCCTCCTTGAGCACCATGATGTAGTTGGATAGAGGTCAGTTGTGTGCTTGTTGGGCGTTATGATCTTGGCCTTGGGCGTTATGATGTTGGTGGATGCCCGACATGAAACCCTAACCCTAATGGGCGATAGGGTCTTGGTCATTAGGGTTGGTTGTGCTGCCCGACACATCTTTGCCTTGGATGCCTGATATCACCTTGCACTTGGGTGCACGATATACCATGCACATAGCTGAACGACACAGCTCTTGGATCTGGATACACGATACATTTCTAGCCTCATTTGCACAATACACCTATGCTCCTTGGTTGCACGACATCCTTTGTGCATGGATGCACTCCTTGGTTGGCTGATATGTGTGGCTAAATGTCCTAGCTGATAGGCTTTTGGTGAGGGAGGTAATCCTTCCCGATACCCCTTTGGGTGAGGGATGCTCTGCTCGCCACACCTTTGGTGAGGGTAGGTAGTATCTTTGGTAAGGGTTGCACCTAGCTCAGAAACCCTAGTTTTGGTGAGTCATTATCTTGTAACCGCACCTCTGTTGATGATGTGTTATGAATGATAGGTTGTAACCAATGATATGTTTGATATCTAAAGTTGGTGATAAGTAAGATGATAAGATACATGTTTATGTTCATAAGATAAAGGCATAGTGGATGCTCATGGTTTGATAACAATAATGTAATTTGTCTACAGATACAACTTGTGCTTCATGTAACTATGATCATGGATGTTGTTCCAATCATGTACCTTCAACCCTAATAGCATGATAATCATAAAGATCCATGTCTGGTGATTTAAGTTATCTCTCTTGATATGCATACTAACCATGCAGGTGTATCAAATGAATTCATAGCCAGGTAAGAGCTATGAGGTATATGTGTTTTGAATAACATTGAATGATGATAATCCTTGTTGATGGGATAACATGTATCAACCGTATGATGTGAAAAGGTCTGTTGACCTGATAAAGGCTGAGTGCCTAGTTGAGGTGTTATCCTCTGACGTTGAGGTAAGGGATTGCTATCCCATGGTGATGATGTAAGCCTTGAGAGGTAGTGGCATTCTGTGATGAGGGATTGATATCCCGTGATAATGTGATAATGACAGTAATAATGTAACTCAATATTGTTTATGTTTTACATCTTGGTTGCCTCAACAATCCACTTAAAATATACTAATTAATTACAGTGGAACATATCATGTAGTTTGCCCTGGACATAGATCCATCATCATCAGTAGTTGGTAATGGTGAAACAGGTTCTCCTGCGGGTTAACCCGGAAGCACATATTGTTGAATATGTGTGGTTGCTCCTAGCCAAAAATAGGAGGATTAGAGTGCAACTTTGGTTGTAGACTCCAGAGCACAGTTTTAGGTCTATGGCTCAATATGAAAGAGCATGGTGAACAGGCCCATGGCTCAGGGTGTGTGATAAGAGCATGGTGAACAAGCCCATGGCTCAATGATTATGGATCACGGTGAACAAGCCTGTGGCTCAGATCACTAGCACCGATACCTATACTAAGGTGGGCTAGGCAGAGGGTAGTCTGACCCTGTGTGGTTGCAGCCACCTAAGCATGAGACTGCGGTCCTGCTTGTTAAGCACTCGTGTACTGACCACAAGGTGGTGAGGTTGTGGAGTCCGGCTCTTCCATTGACCTTGTATGGCACCGGCTTGGGCTTCACAGCCTATGGTTGGATTTGAGTGGTACAGCTCACTTCCTCAGGGCATGATAATACGTAATCCAGCCGAATAGTATATATTGCTTAGGGCAAAACACAGAATATTGATTGAGGCCTTGCTTGTGTAGTTGATCTAATTATACCTTGCAGTTATTTGTACGACCCTTATATTTTGTGATAAGTTCTTATAAAGCTTATCTTATCAATCATGTTCCGTAAAGAATACTTGGTTATATGCCTCCTGAATATCTTGGTAAGTTTGTTAATAAAATAAGTTCTGCTCAGAATGCTGCTCTTATGATCTGTTGATATCAATTATCTGCTTTACCTGCTTTTTCTGAAATTTTATAGTTTCGGCGAGGAGTTATGTTTCTCACTGGGACTGTGTGTCTCACCATATTGGTTTACAACCTTTTTAGGTGATCGTGCTAGACATGGTGGTGGTCGTGAGGTTGCGGCTGAGTAGCAAGAAAAGCAGTGGGAGGCAAGAGATGGATATGCTGCTGTTTTGGTTGTTTTGTAGTAGAGTCCTAGAGTCATCCATGTACACTCAGGTCCTTGGAGGTGTTTTGACGATGTTTTATGATGTATAGATGATGTAGCTTTGTATATCCTGATGCTGGCCTAATGTGGCCCGTTATTTATTAACAGGTGATGAACTCCTGTGCTGACATGACAACTGGTTCCTATAAGTTGTAGACATATATCAAGGTTATGTATATTTATATAACATGTTTCCTTGCAGGATGAGGATCTAAATGTAATATTTGTCTTTTATCTGCTTTCCACAATCAATTTTAATTAACCTGTGTTTTTGGTAATATGTGGTTTATGGTGGTTCCACGCATTTTCGCGTGGCATCTCATTGTCTATGTGAAGGCGGAATGTCACACTGGAGTCTTGGAAACATTCACCAAGGTAGACCGAAGACCTAGGATCAATTTCCTTGGCCAGAGAAGCCATGAGGTGTCAAGGTGGCTAGCATTGGCGGGACGACACTCAATAGCTATAGGAAATGGTGACTTGGAGTGAACCAAGGTAAACTAATGATGGCAAAAGGAGCATGGCAGGTCAGTGGAGCTTATTGAACCGTTAATTTGGCTAGAGGTGGCAGCGGAGGTTGGATGCTATAATGGTCACTGAAGTTGTACTTTGAGTAGGTCTGAGGGTTTTAGAGAGAAGGCGGTAAAATTGCTGGTGGAGGAGAGATGGGTGGAGACCGGTGATGCTTTTGAGTGCCTTATATAGGGGGAGAAGGGTCGTGGTCATGTTCGGGCATTCATGGTGGAGAGGGGGTCTAAGCCCAAGTTGGGCATTTTGTGCACACATAAAAGGAGAAGGTGAGTAAAGGAACATTCAATCCGGGAGAGAGAGATGAAGCCAGTGGAAGAAAATCTCTTGAAATGCTGGAGTAAAGAGGGAGGTCAAGGTTGTGCAAGGAAACACTGAGAAACGCTCCTGCTCGTGAGAAACACGGAGGCAAGGGAGGATCCTCCTATAGTCGGATCGTCGATTGATTAAATGCCAGCCGTCAGATTGCATACATGAAAGGTAAATTAAAAACATAAAATTGATAAATGACCGTGACTTTAGAAAAATCAATGCAATTAATGTAAATTTGAATACTTTATTAGTAAAACTATATTCAAACCTTTCCTAATTTAATTGGAGGGCCAAACATGGTCCAAATGACTTCAAATTTGAACCATAGGTTTATTTGATGGTCCAGAATATTCTTAGACAACTAGATTTCAATTTTGTACATGTTTATCAATAATTTTTATATTGTCCATTAATCTTTATTATAATGCATTAAAGGGTGAGATACTTGAAAATCCTTATATTATTGAATCCTTGAGTTGAAAATTTGAGATATACATTATTCACTCATCCAAGAACATATATCACCTCTTTATTCCCTTTTTGAGTAATTTTCTTGAAGGAGAGAGAAAAAGGTAGGGGAACTACCATTTATCAATTTGAGTTAATTGAATCATATATGAAAGAGAAAGCATATTGTAGTTTTATTTTAATTTCTCTTACTTCATTTTCATATAAGAAGTACCATTTTTTGTCTTTTTACATTAAACTCCACAATAATTATTATTTAGGAAATCCCCGTTCTACGGTTTAAATTAGCTTTGAAAATTGGGGTATGACAGCGATGTTATAAAGCAGGCAACGTTCATCACCTAGGTACAAGGTAATCATAAGTTGATAATGAAGGATAGGTCGATACTCAATTGGTGAGATGGGAAAACCAATCCCATCAATGGATATGACAATTAAGAATTCTTGTGCATGGCCGACTTGGAGAGAAGCAAGGATAGCTAGCTGTCGTTGAGAGAGGTCACTTATAGTGAATGGCTGGACAACAATTTTGTAGTAAGCATTTGCCAAAATAGACTGGGTCGTTGGAGTGGTAGAATGTGTACATAATAACTGAGACCAACAAAAAGATGGAAAGATCTTGCTTATGGTGTCATTTGCGGTAACAAAAGAGGATCCTATAGGCAAATATCCAATCTCTCATATGATGTGGTGTTGGAATTCTTTGGTGTGGATCTGAGAGGAAACATAAGCAAATTTAATAACATCATGGGAAGATTTGATGCCCAACCTTCCGAGGTGCACAAGAAGCATGGCCAAGGGACACCCCAGATCACCAAACCCTAGACCATCACCAACCACAATACATGATAGACATTGATGAAGCCCATGATCAAAGTCATCCAATGCAGAATCGATAGATGTTGGAAATGTTGTTGGAAGAGCAAAAAATAACTTGGGCATCCCAACACATGATCGGAGAAGGGGAAGCTCACATTATGGGTCTTGAAGCAAAGATAAGCGATCCATCATGGCAAGAGTTTATCCACAAATCCCTTGAGAAGCTCCAAGGCAAAACCTTGATCTATGGAAACATGACCTCCTACATTTTTTACTCCACGAGTAGAATGAGGTATGTTAGTATGGAACATACCAAATGCTGGGGCTCATCTTGGATCATATGAAGGCAAAAAAATATTTCTTTCTTCCTATTATTTATATGAAGACCAAAGCATGGGCCCCATTCTTGGATAATAGGTAACACCTTAGAGACTTCAACAATGTCACCAATGAGGGTGCCATCATCAAGATAGAAAGAAAGAAGGTTGATATCCCGTTCATCCTTTAGTTGCAAAATAAGAGTATGGAGAGCCAATGAAAAAGAAGTGGCCCCAACAGATCACCTTGTTGGACCCCAATCATGGAGATAATAGGCTCACTTTGAGCCATGTAGAGAGTAATTGAGGAGCTATAACATTTTTAACCCAACGTGCAATAGATGGGTAATGAAGGCAAACCTCTTTAAATATGGTGGATCTATCATCCATATTAAAAACATTTTCTAAGTCAACAAGGGCCATCATAAGAATGGTAAAATGATGTTGTACATGGAAAAGGTGAGTAACAACATGTAGAAATGGTTCAACACCCCCAGGAATACCAACACCAAATTGATAATCCTTAAGATAATTGACAACATCATGAAAGACACCTTGATTGCCACCTTAGAAATAAGATGCGTTCCAACTGTGATAGGCTGAATGTTGTTGTTTGGCTTTGAGAAGTGGGTTCAAAGGGGCACAATAACATAGGGAGCTAGGACAATGACTGTCAAGTCAAAGATTGACCACAATTGACACTACATTCAAAAATTCATCTATAACGACCATTGCTACACCACATATAGTGTCAAGAAGGTGTTATGTAAGAAGACCATCACATGCGCAAGCTATCACTTTCTTGAAGGATAATATTTCCTCTTCAACCATAGCACAAGAAGCAACAAAGGGAGAGCAAAAAATATTTGACACATGCTGCACCATTAGAGGAGGGCTTTGGGGGTGTTTTGCTACAAGCTCCAAATGAGTATCAGGGTTAGAGGGGACAATGCCGCTATAGGGAAGAACTCAAATGGCAGCTAAAAATTATCCATCCTTGATCTTTGTCTTAACACTTGAAACTCTGGTTTGCAAATTATGCACGCACAAAAGGACAATGGTGGGTCAAGATCCGAGCAAAGAGTTGTTAGATACCTCCATGTCCAAAATTTTGTGTTTCTAGGGCCTTAAGGATCATAAGTTATTGGAGTGTGGCGCGCTTTCGTGCTAATCATTCTTGGGAAGATTCAGGGGAAGAGCGGTAGAGAACGCACAAAGGGAGCAACAAAAGGTAAACCCAAACATCAATGGAGTAAGGACAAGAAGCAATTTGTTGTAAGGCAACATGCATAGTATTGACGAATGACAGAAAACAAAGAAGTGGGATACTCTTTACCATAGGGACACCTACATGAAAGATAGAATCAATAAGATTCACGTTGAGCTTGAGACAGTTCCTAAGAGGTGGTGGCGGTTGAATATACTGACAAGGCATTAAGGTACAAGGAATAGGAGCCGGAAATCCAGATTTGATGGGGGCATGCAAAACAACAATCACATCGACTAGATCCTGACTAGGATGGCAGAGTAAAGTAGTAGTAGCATCAGAGTCACCAAAAGTGCGGTAGGGGCAAGCCTTGGATCAATGTTTGGTCGCAAGACATAAGCCACACCTCTAACATTTGCAAGAACAAAGAATAATGACTGATCTTTTTTCAAACATCAGCTTATTACAACACCTTATAGATGTCTGCAACGTGAGTCAATGAGGGTAAATGTACAACTCAAAAATGATTAGTAAAGCTACTTGGAACAAAATGTTACCACGATATGTGTGGAGACTCATGAAAGGACATGTGATGTGGGCACATGTGTTGGTCGACTTGACAACAACTATAGAGGAACTTGATGGTGTCAAAACTTCCTAATGTTGTTGTATATGTTGCTGATGGTAAAAAGATATAGACGACGAAGATGCAATAGGGACCAACTCCATTAACCGTAATTAGAAAGGACTGGACATCAATCATGAAAGGATGTGAGAGAGGACACAAAAGAGAAGATCAAAGGACATGGAAGAGGAGACACGTTAAAAGGACATGGAAGAGGAGCAAATGACCATAGAAGAGGAGAGCAAAGGACTATGGGAGAGGAGACCAAGCAAGTCCTTTGATCAAAATAGAGATTCCTCCTATTTATAAAAAAACAAAACAGAGATTCCTAGTTTACCAAATCATCAAAAAGTTACTTTGCACGCCTTGTTCATTCCACGAGTTTCCTTTTTTAAGGCAAAAATCCATGTTTCACTAAAATCTAAAACGTATAATTATTTGTTTTTCGGTCAAAACACCCCACGTGTACTCATTTTTGGGGTCAATAGCATAATTCAAATAAAACGGCCCTCTCCTGCATCGGGGGTTTTACAAATTCAAAATCCCGCTCAAGCTCCCCGCAGCCCGCTTGCACCAGTTCGAGGTTAATAGCGCCCCTTCTCTTCTCCGCTCTCCATTCGCTGATCTGTCCGTCGCCCGGCGTCCTTCCAATGGAGAGAATCTCCGTAGCTGTCCGCTTCCGGCCATCTAACGCCGTTTCTTCGCCGGGGGACCGAGAGTGGCGCATCCAAGACAATCGCATCACCCTCCACCGCCCCCTTGGCACCCCAATCGCCGGGGTCTCTTTTGCCTTCGGTTCGTCCTCTTTTTCTGTGGCTTTGGTCTCTCGCGCGATCTGCCTACTTCTTCCTCTCTGTACCATCACCACTCCGTTTCCCCTGCGCAGATCACGTGTTCGACGACACCTGCAGGAACGCCCTTGTGTACAATGTGCTCATCAAGTCCATCATTGACGCAGCTCTGGCTGGTTTTAACGGTGAGTGGAAGGAAAGGAACTTGTTTTGGTTGAATTTTTTCCATTAAGTGGTTGTGGCGATTGCCGTATTGATTTTTCTTTGCGATTTTGGTTATGCCAGGGACGGCATTTGCCTATGGCCAGACTAGCAGTGGAAAGACCTTCACAATGAACGGTTCGGAATATGAGGCTGGAATCATCCAACTAGCGGTCAAGGATATCTTTGATAGCATTGAAGAGGTTCCGTTTTTGCCTACACTGTCACTTATTACTGATCTTCACTGTCCAATTTGTCAGTTCGGTGCAATATATGCTAATTTATAATCTACATCTCTGCCAATGCTAGATGACGGATCGTGAGTTCTTGATTAGGGTTTCTTATATGGAGATCTACAATGAGGAAATCAATGACCTCTTGTCGCTGGGGAGTGAGAGGCTACAAATCCACGAAAGCCTGGATGTGAGCCCTAGACTTACTAACATGTTGTAGCTGATAACAAAGATCATCTTGACATTCTACTTCGCCTTTCTGTGTTTTCCAGCGTGGAATTTATGTAGCAGGCTTGCGGGAAGAGGTTGTAAACAACGCCGAGCAAGTACTTCAGATAATTAAGCTCGGAGAAGGTAAATATTGACTTAGATGCTCACTTGCCCTGGATAAAATCTCGCCAAGAAACCCGCTTTTATATTTAGTTGGACCAATTAATATCTTGCAGCAAACCGGCGCTTTGGGGAGACAAATATGAATGCTAGGAGTAGCAGGTCACACAGTATATTTAGAATGGTAAGCATGCTTCTTTTGAATGATTTTATGCCTTAATTTATATTCAAGAATCCTTATAATAATTTCCAAAACAGGTTGTTGAAAGCAGTGTCAAGGAATCAGCATCATCTGGCGAAGCAGATGCCATCCGTGTGTCTGTTTTGGTTAGTGTCCCAACATGTTATCCTAACAGATATGACAATGTGATTTACATTCAGCAATTTTGTTGTTAATGACCATAAGGTTTTATATATGAATTAACTGAGCATGGACTGGCTCAAGCTATTATCATCTAAAATCTTTCCAAGGAGATGTGGTTTCTTAAAAAAGATTATGTGCCGTAGATAGTGGACGTGTTCACTATAGGGGATGTTCAAGGGCTATTATGGTTATTGGGGAATATATTTCCTAAAAGGGAGGTTGATTTTTTGTGGAAACTCCATGTGTATCAGATAAGGTAGATATTGTGAATAGCTAGCGACGAGGCTCCCTTCATGGTGAGCTTTGGATGAACCTATCTACACAAGGGCTGCATATGAACCAAATTGGGTAGATACGTGAATAGCTAGCAGCGAGGCTCCCTTAGCTTCATGATGAGCTTTGGATGTACCTATCTACATGAGAGCTGGGGCCTCTTGCTAGTGATGAATTCCATGTGCATGGGTTTGTTCTTGGCTGGTGTGCTGCGACGCTGTGTTGGGAATGGGTCAGTCCTGTCTGACACGTATTTGGTAAGGGATATAGCAGTAGGGAAATCATGTCCCTCGTCAAAAAATAGAGTCAAATATGATAATCTAGGAAGCACATACACGTTTCAGACACAAACACAGATGCATACATGTGACAAAACTATTTTCTACAATATAGAAAACGAACATGGCACTTGATGAGGGTATTATATACTTATATATGTTTGTGTGTGTGTGTAACTATAATGTATACTTTCTATATATATCTTCTGTGTACAGTGAAAACAATGTATGCATGCATATAAATATATGGGTTGAGTGGAAACAATATAAAGTAGACACACAACATTATTTTTCAGAATAAATAAACGAGCTCTTATTACTCAGTTAGTCAATTTACTAGATCAGAAAGTGGTTAATGCTATCTAATTCATCTTAGTTTATACAGATTGACAATATTTCACAAATTTTGTTTTGCTTGCTGATGAGATTGACAATATTACATTTTCTCATAGACAATTGTATACCAGTGCTGTTCATCATGAATTCCACTCTAAAATAACCTACTACAGCTGCTGCTACTATATGGCGTGTCCAGGAAAAGTTTAGGACGTATCCAATTGTATTCTGGCTGCGAAAAAGGACCAAACATGTCCTGGTTCATGCCCAATCCATGTCCATGTCCAAAACATGTTTGACAAAGCCACATGAACCATATAGAAGTTTTAATGCTTCCCAGATGAGAACTTATGTTGTAAGTCTTGGTTTGTTTAAGTACATGCGATATAATCAACAAACTCAATCAATGGCAAGTAAACCAAACTGAATAAGTCTATATTGAATCATAATGAGAGGTCAAGATAATGTGCAAAAGTATGCCCTTAGGTAAGTATAGTAGACAGGGAAATCACGTCCCTCATCACCAAAGAAGATGTCAAAGATGATTGTTGACAAGTGTGTGGGACACTGTAATCATTGTTGTTGTTCTATTGACATGTACACCCCTCTCCTATATATAGGAGAGGAGACAATTACAAGGAAGCGGACTAAACCCTAATGGGCCATGGGCAATCGGACCCATGTACATAATAGACTAATTAACATGTTAACTAAATAGGCTAATACTTTCTAACACTCCCCCTCGAGCTGGATCATGGGTGAACACATGTCCAAGCTTGGAGTTATATGACTCGATTAAACAATAAAAGATAGAAATGAAAGATAGAGATGTCACTCCCCATACAAAAATTGTTACTCCCCCTTAAACAACACTTCCTAACGAAAAAGATATGATGACGCCTCTTTGAGATGTGTTATGCAGGATGGAAATGCTCGAGCTTTTGGAGAAGGTCTTTCTTTTGAAGTGCATCTTGAAATGAAAAATATCTAAAACAAACATTTACAAATACCATGACTATACCATCTTCACCGGAGAGGAATGTGTGAGTGGAATAAGCGCACATCAACACACCCCAAGTACATAACACGGCACGAACACAGAGGCACAATGTCGATGTAGCAGTAGAAGTGTCTTCGAATCGTTTGAGAAGTGTAGCCAACTAGAATTAGCGCTAAAGACCAAAGACGTGCATAACGTGGCACGAGCATCTGGACGAGGTGCTGAGGTGTCGTCTCAACACGTAGAAGTAGCAGATGCAATTCGGAGAAGACGTAAATAACCTACTTTTTTGGATTTGACTGGCCCGACGGTGAATATAACTCTGGATGAATCCTTGTAGATACAAGATGCGCAGACTAGAAGATAATGAGCTTCGAAGAAATCTGACGAAGAAGCAACCATCTATTTCACCATCAACACTAGAGGGATCAAGAGGCCGGAATTAGCCGCAACAACTCGTCTTGTCTCATGAGAACGCAACATGGATGATCAACTGGAATGTCATTAACACCGAAGGGAACAAGAGGCCGAAATTAGCTGCAACAACTCCTATCCTGACGCACATAATGCGGTGCGAACGCAAAAGGCCTGATGTCAATGCTGCAACCGTGAAATTCTTCGATGTTGTCTGAAAGTGGAGAACAAATGTGCAATGTGCTGAAGAATGAAGCTCCATGAAGATGGCATGGTATCTATCATCTCATCTCATATCTCTCTCCTCGCATCCTCTATCTCATGTTCTCCTCATACCCTCCTCTCTCTCTCCTCTATTCCCCCCCCACACCAAATACGATGAGAGTGAGTAGATGGTGTGGAAAAAGGAAATATGACCCCCTGACATGTGGAAGACGTACACATGAGGGATGGGAGGGTGGGAAAGGGAAAAGGTAAAACGAGAGGTGTAGTATGTAAAGAAGAACAAAGCAGAAATACTACCAGAACGGAAACTCGGTAGAAAGAGGAGGATCACTATGGGAATGAAACTCGGTAGGAAAAGGAGTGGCACTTCTAGAATGGATCTCGGTAGGAAAATCGATCACTAGAATCAATATGCAAAACAACCCGATTTTAGATCCGGATAGAGAAATTAAGTGGATCTTTTCTTGACCTGAAAAAAGGGGTGCAGGGGCGGAGCCCCCCGAAATAAAGGGTTTAGGCTAGGTCAAAAAAATAACATGATCTGATTATCATCAATTATCGGAGAAGAGACCTTTGGAGGATGACATAACTAGAATTGGAAGTAGATTGACTGCTTCTGACACGCCGTGTTTGTGTCTTGACACGCCACGTAGATTGTCAAGGTTGAGAAGCAGACTCCTGATGACACGCTGTGTGAGGTTGTCGACACGCTGTGTAGCTCCTTCGTTCAAAAAATGACTGATTCCATGCAACACACTGTGTGGGGATCCTATATGCCGTGTAGGATGTCAGAGGTGTAAATTAGATCTCTACTGACAGTCGTGGTGGATGTCAACACGTCATGTAACTTGCGAACTGGGCAAACTAGAGATGACATACTTCCGTCAAACACGCTGTGTTGGTTGTTAAGACGTCGTGTGACTTGTGATCTGGACGAATTTTTGCGCCGCTGAGTAGATTTTGGACTGTTGCACGATGTGTTGGTTGGCCAACACGCCATATTGGATTCCATTGAAGCACGATATGATGAGAATTTGCGTCGTCAAGGAGACAAATAACCTCGGAAATTAGCACCATGGGTCGACGGGAATTAACGTCGTCTTTTGTACTCCTTTGATCATGAAAAGTGGTGACTCCTTGCTTGACCATGACTCAAACTGGACAGGAAATAACGCTGTCCATGGTCATGAGAAGTGGTGTAACGGTGGAGTGATGGACGGATGTCGGTTGGGAAAAATGTGGTGAACATGGTGGCGGTTGCTGGAGATGATTGCTGGAGCGGAAGACAGATCTGAGTTGACGTGGCTGCTTCAATGGCGACGACTACATACAATGCTGAATGACAATCATATCTTCTTGGAGGACTCGGGAAAAAGTGACGACTAACAAATAGATCTGGACGGGAATTAGCTCAGTCCAGAGACTCGAACTGGGGAAAGCTTACATTGCCAGGAAGGATGGCGCCGCCTCATAGATAAAGATCTATGTGAATGGGAAGAGATGCGACTATGGAGACCGGGATGTGCCTGGCGGGCGACCTTGCCTAAGCCATGGAGATGGCGGCCGCCTGCAGACAGGTGCTCTCTCTGTTGCTCTCTCTAGGAAGGAGAGGCGACAACTAGGGTGGGATCAAGCGTGTAGAGAGAAGAGGGAAGTAGAGGCGGCAACTAGGGTTAGATCTCCATGGCACACTTTGATACCATGTTGACAAGTGTGTGGGACACTGTAATCATTGTTGTTTTTCTATTGATATGTACACCTCTGTCCTATATATAGGAGAGGAGGCAATAACAAGGAATCGGGCCATGGGCAAACAAGCTCATGTACATAATAGACTAATTAACCTATTAACTAAATAGGCTAATACTTTATGACAATGACAAAATGGGGTCTTGATTGTTGTAAAATGTGTAGGAAAAATCAACAATTGAACCATAGTTGTCAAGGCCGACCAGTCAGTCAAATTCCTTGCTTGGGCAACCAGGGCAGCCGGTCATAGCTATAATTTTTACATACAATTAATTATAGTTTTGTACAATACAATATATAATCCCCTAATGTAAATGGTAAATAATGTCATAAAACACCACAAGCATTTTTCAAAGAAGACTATATAATGTATTTAAATTCAACAAGTATAATTAGATAGAGAAGAGTGACTTATTATTGTTAAATTCAGACCTTCAATATTTGTCGAATTGCTGCAACTAAAATAAAAGTTATATAGTAAACTGGTAGTGTGAATGAAATTGATATTTGGAAAAATATTATGATGGAAAAGTCCTCTTCTTTATTTCCTATGATAGAAGGACAACCCCCTCTCCTATAAATGGGATAAGGGGAAAGCTTACAAACTCAAGTAAAACCCTAATGAGCCAAGACACAATTGGACCCATATCCAAATTGACCCAACACCTTAAATAACTAAATAACCAGACTCTCCAACACTCCCCCTCAAGCTGGAGCTTGGGAGAATCCCAAGTCATCTTGCAAACAGACATACAAACTAAAGACAAAGAAGTAGAATAAAAAGATAAACCATGCTCATACAAGAATACTTCTCCCAATTTTACAATAAAACACTCAAAACACTCAAATACTCCCCATCAAGCAGATAATCCAAAAGTGTGTAAGCAAGCAGGAGTAGGAGCTTATTGATATGTATCAATGCTTCAAAAAGCGGGAAGCGGGAGGCGTGTGGAGAGCACCTTTTGGCCGCTTGAGCGCCAGGCGGCTGCTCAAGCGGGCGCTCTTTGAAAAAGCGGGTACATAAATTCTTCTATAATTTAATAAAAAAATATACATATTTGTATATAAGTAATATATTTATAAGGAACTTTTATACTTATCTAGACAGCCTACACAACAAAATAAAGCAGCCAGATAGTTTTTGACATAGTTTTAATACGGTATTTGGGTATTACTAATACCCAAATAGTTTACTATTACTGTAGTGGATATATTATGACTATATATACTAAAATGCAGTAAGCTGTAGACAATATATAATGTATTAATGTAGATTATGCAGTAAACAATTCAAATATATAGAATGGTTTATTATCAATATCCAGTAAATGGTAGAATATATATTACACGATAGAATCTATTAGTACATTATATTATATAAGGTAGTAGGGTATAAAAATACAATATGAAGTAGATAAGTATGTTTCATGTTAAACAATATACAACAACAATGTATTACATTATTACAAACTTATGGTATTGTACATTATATTACATGCTAATGCAGTCACTCATGCACATACATAGATACTAGGAAAGTCAATATATAATAGCAACAACAACATTTGATTACAAAAAAATGAAAAATGAAAGCAACGATACAAAAATCCAGCGCCCAAAAATTAGTTGGCCAAAAGCGGGAGCCCAAAACAAGGAATCAGGCGGGCGCATAGGCGGGTTAAAGTGGGTTTAGGTGGCCGCTTAATGGGCTGGCGCCTGAGTGGCCGCTCAAAGCCTTAACCAGGTGGCTGGGCCTCTTGGTCGCTCAAGCGGCCGCTCAGGCGGGTGCCTAGGATGCTTTTCAAAACACGGATCTCTGAATGAAATGCCATCTACAGTAGAACTAAACATAGACATGTAGGCATCATGGTCTTCACCTTAGTGGCTATCGTCACAACATAGACCGGAAAGTGCTAGAACACAAGACTAGAGACTGTTGGTGCATAAGAAGTAATAGTCAACGCGCAACAAACCACAGACAAGAAAAGAGTTAGCGTTCGCAAGGCATGGACAAGCCAGGGAGTGTTGGCACACAACAATAGAAAATAGACGACATAGCCAAATAAAAGACCAGTATGCTAGTAGCAAGCAGATAATGACTCCAAGATCCAATGTAGATAAAACTTCATCATGTATATGTAAAATCACCAACAAAATTTTCATCTTCTCTCTTCATAAAGTTTCCATCACAGAGTAGACGTCACAGTCCAGAGAGTGCTGAGTCATAGTAGTAGCAATGCTCGAGGTGCACAAGGCACGAACAAAGAGTCAACGTCCAAACGGAGCACGAATGGCAGATAGCGCAAAAGCACAAAGAAACAAATAAAATGCGCCTATCATAACACAAGTAGTAAGAATGATGTCATCAAATTGAAAATCAATGAACATATAACACAAGTGAAGTAGATAACTCCATAGCAGCAGTTGAGGTAGATGATGATGAATAAGCCTCACAAGCTCTCCATAAGGTAAAAAGATCAATAGTAGCTGCACAAGGATCCACATAGCACGAGTTAATGTACAACATGACCTGATTACATCGATCCAGGTAGAAAATATGAGCAAAATTCAAATTGGATTAAGTAGTATAATATGTATATGGGGTAGTATAAGCATTGAGGAGGTAGGCAATATGTATGCAAGGCTAGAAAGGGAGGGGCAATTAAAGAGTAAAAATAATATTACATTGTTGAACAATATAGATAAATGTTGCTGGTAAGGATAAAGATAGTACACACCATGTGTAAAAGCCTCCGTCATGTTATGGAATGATTGTAAATGATGGTGCACGTCTAGATGTAGCAGCAGATAAGGTGATATGCCGTGTCGATGAGAGACACATCATATCGCACATCAGTAGATGCATGCAACAGGAGACATGCTGTGTCAGGCAGTAGTAGTTGAAGTCGGCAGATTGCAGGCGACACCCCGTGTTTTTGAAGGGACACACCGTATTAGTCAAAAAAACTCAGGGTAGTCAAGAAAAAATATGTGATTGCTAGACAGCAACACGCCATGTAGGATGGGCAATAATAGGTTCAAGTAGGCAGTGACACGTTGTGTAGGATGCCAAACATGAAATTCAGGTCGGTAACGACCCACCGTGTCAAATTATGACACGCCGTGTCACAAGATAGACTTTACGACTTGAGTCACGAAAGAAGTACAACTTGGACCACATGCCGTGTCAAATAGTGACACGCCGTGTCAGTAGCAGAACAACACTAAACCCCGAGACAACATCAAAGGTGTGGATAAATCCTTTGAATCATCACCATAGCAATATAGGGGTGATATATCCCCAATATCAACCGAAAAAGGAGATCGTTTTCTATGATTTGGGATTAGATCTCAATTTTGATGGTGGCATGGATGATAAAGGCAATGTAGATCGGAAGCGGTATAGATGACGACGTTGTAGATCGACAACCGTGTAGATGATAGCGAAAAACATGATAGCACTGGCGGCTCCAAGAACATACAATAATGGCGACAACATGGTAGCCCATCTAAAACTAGTAGCAACAACGTCAAGATCAATTATTCTGTTGTTGAAGGTGGAGATGGCTCAATAGAGACGCTATGCGAATATGTAGGGGTAAGAAATCCCTTCGGGCAACCAATCAATGCCTAGGGGCGGCGGCTGTCCCGCACGCAAGGGAAAGCTTCTTTCCTATGCTCTCTCTCTCTCAGGGTTGGAGGAGGCGGTACATGAAAGCCTGCTTTGATACCATGTGGATCCATATAGCTATAAAGCAATACAACTAAAATCTTCTTCTTCTCTCCTCCATCTCATTTGTTCCCTGTACTCACCATCCTCCATTGAGCAGCAAAAGCATTGTGGGCCCCTAACCATGGTTGTATAGGTGGCCAGGCGGCTAGGCGTTCCAAGGGGACGCCCAGACAGCCTAGGCGCCCAGGCGTTTCAAGGCGTTTTTATATATTTTTATTTTATTTTAACATATATATGTAAAATTTCTAAAAAACACAATCCTTAGTTCCTTACACATATAAATATACATGATGAATATGCAATCAATGTGCTAGCATCGTATGAAGAAAGCAACAAAATCATTAGATATGGGTTGAATTGTGGAAGTTTTACCTAAACAAAATTCATATAGAAATTAGAAAGGTAAACATGTATTATGTTTGTAGCCAAAACATGTATAATACTATTATGTAGAATTTAGAATAAATCAACTAGAGCTGATTGGCCCTAATTTGAACTCATTTGATCCAAATTTGATTAAATTTGACTTTTTTTACCCTAATTTTTGTCTAAACCAGGCTAAATTTTGTATACCATGACCTAATCAATCCCAATTTCCATAAATTTTTCATATGTTCACCTAAATGAGACAAAATTTGGCCAAATAAGACTTAGTCACCAGTTTAGAACAATTTTCCCCAAAATCATACTTGTTTCCCCTAAATTAGATGTAATGTGCTCAATTTTGACATGATTTGGCCTAAATAAACCCTAATTTTGTATATTATTATCCAACCACACCTAATTTCCCCAAATTTTCCCTATATTGACCTAAACAATATCTAATTTGGCCAAATTAGACCTAATCTCACCATATCAGACTATTTCCTCAAAATCAGAATTGTTTTCCCTAAATCAGACCTAATCTGCTTAAATTTGACATAATTTGACCTAAAATCAAACCTAATTTGCATAACATGACCATTTCAAACCTACCTAAACCTAAATTTCCCAATGTTGATCTAAACGAGGCCTTACATGACCAAATGAGACCTAATTCCCCCAAATTAGACCTAATTCCCCCAAATCAAGCATGTTTTCCCCCAAATCAGACCTAATTTACCCTAAATCAAGGTTGTCAGACTCGAATCGGTCAACAAATTGGTGAGCCCTCTGGTTCCCGGTTCACTGGTTCAACCAGTGGTCTGACTGACCGGTTCAACCGGTGACGTCAGCATGACGTCATTAATAGTTTAAAAATATATAAATGTCTTTAATACTCATAGAAAATATCCCTGCAAAAGTTATGAAACATGAATAATAGCACAACTGCTCACAGTAACTTGATAAACATACCAAATAACAAAATTATTCTGTTCATGGACATTTATATACCAACATTTATATAGTATTCAATATTAATTAACAAAAAAAGCAACAATACATTTACTTGTCAAGTGAGAGAACCGGGCGGTTGGGCTAAAACCGGACCGGTTCACCGGTTTGATGCTGGTCAGACTTCATTTCCGGCTTTGGGAGGGAACCGACTCGGTAGAGTGACCAGTTCCCCGTTCAACCGGCAGGTCTAGTTTGGTTCTGATAACCATGCCCTAAATTGATTCCGTTTGGAATAAATCAGACCCAATTTATCCATAAAATGACTCAATTTGATCAAATTCAGATCTATTTATGCTAAATTAGCCTTGAATTGGCTTAATTTGGGCCTCAAAAGGCCTTAGGCAACAACTTAGGTCAATAAGGGGGCTGGGTGCCCAGTTTGAGGCGGGCTGACTTAAGCCTAGGCGCCGCCCAGGTGGACGCCTGTACAACTCAACCCATAACCCACTTGTCCCAAGACCGGAACTTGGCTCTGATACCATGTGGAAAAATAGTATGATAGGGAAGTCCCCTTGTGTATTTCTTATGATATAAGGGCAGCCCCCTTCTCCTATATATAGGTTAAGGGGTAAGCGTACAAACTCAAGTAAAGCCCTAATGGGCCAAGACACAATTGGGCCCATATACAAATAGACCCAACAACTTATTAAATTAAATAACTATACTCTCTAACAATATTCAAGTTTAAAGACACACAAATAGTCCAACACACTTTAGTCAACAGTGAGACTACATGACATATATCCAAAAAGGCAAAAACCCAAATAGCATATTGGTTAGACTTAAAATAAAAACAAAAACATGTCTATAGCTGCTGAAAATGTACTAAAACAACTAAAATCAAATGGCTCTTCCTCATCATCCTTTAGCTCCTCTTCATCATGTTCCCCTTCTTCAAGAATATTGTCCATTTGTCATCCTCCATTGTGTCATCCTCCATGTCATCCATATCTCCATCATTTGCCAAATCAGTGGGGACATCAGATGTTCACATTGGTTGTTTACGTCGTGGAGTCGGGACATGCAATGGGGGATTACAATTGCAAAAATAAAAAGAAGATAAAAACTTATGGTTGTGGGCCCAGGAAAGCCTTAGCTTGGGCAAACCAGTCATGCCAGTCTACTGACTAGCTGATCAGTCGGCCTAGGCGGGTGCTAAGCCAAAGCCCATTTGTGGGCGGTTGGCTAGTCGCCCCCTTTAGCAACCAGTCGACTAGTTGGCCTACTCAAAAGTATGAAGGGAACCAACGAGGAGGAAATTGAAGCTGAATTTCCTGTATTCAATCAAGATGAGAGATTAAGATTGAATGTGGAATACTCTCCCCTGTGTGTGAAAAGAACACTGGGAAAATCATGTGAAAGATGAATTATCATCATAATCATCTTCTAAGCCTCAGTCCTAACCATGTTGGGGTTGGTTACATGGGTCCTTCATTTCCATCCATCTCTATCATGGGTAATATTCTAATCAAGATGTCAAGATTCAAAAACTCTTTTTTAATGCTCTTTAATGTTAATTTAGGCCTCCTCTTTATCACAGGTCATATCCTGATCAGGATGAATGTTGAATTATAATTTGTAAACTTATCTACTTATTTTTTTTCTCCTCAAAATTGAAAAATTTGAGTCATAATAACAAGAATATAGATTAGATTGTTTCACGATTCTCCATATATTAGTGGTACTTTTATTATAGTAATAAAATTAGACCCTAACAACTCTATGTAGCAATGTTAAGAACACAAGTAGCATTTCCTAGCCCGTGCTAGTGTACATGCATGAGAGTTTGCTGGTTTGCTCATTGTCCTACACCCAAGATCAACAACTACACAACTGGATGATTGTGTATGCCAAGCATGTGTTGTTGTGCCTTCTTTCATTTTCGGCACAATGCCTAATCCTAAGAGTGTCTTATTCGCGCCATGGCCTATTCATCCTTCTCAAAAATTGCTACATGGTCCTCTATATGATGCATATAGTTAGACGACTCAAGAAAAACTATTGTCCATGTGTTCTTTAGATATTAGATGCTCCACATTATGGTTGGGGTAGTTTTATTTGATTTAGTTTACTAGTGCAAACCAAACCATACTTCTAGGTTTATGAAATATCAAACCATTTTTAGTTAGCTTTGATTTCAAACTATTATCTAAGAAAAAATAAAATTGTAAATCAGACATCTCATGTACAATGCAACAATTCTCATCATCTTTAGTAAAATGTCTAATACAACAACCAACTTCAGTTAAGTATTTTTTAACAAATGAGGAAAAATAAAATATATCCATAGTCCTTATTTTATTTCACATAAATACAAACATTTTAACATATAATATAGTTTAAACCATTGTACAAGACCTTGACTTCGTGTTGACTCCGCCAGGTGTGGAAATGAAAGTTTGTGGAAACTTTGAGGAAGTTTAGACGCAAACATCTATAAACTTCGATGACATTTGTAGAAGAAAATGATGTGAATTTGAAGAAATCTTCAATTGAAAACTTGTAATTGTGTTGTACCTCTATCTTATATATGTTAATTCAAAACAAAAACACGATTCATGACTCTCTAGCGCTTGGTAGGTTGATAATAAAATGTGTTGCTTGTAAGGATCAAATGTGCAATACAAATATACAAATACAATTCACCATATTTCCTTCTATACAATATGCAATCAAATAGTAGTTACAACGCCTCTAGGAAAGAGTGAACCAACAAACATAGGAACTGATATTAGAAGTTGTGAAGAGGGTGCATGCACCACTTATGCCACTTATGACCATTAGGTTACTACATTAGATTTAATGTTCTAGGCCGTATCAACTTTGCCTGTCTTTGCCATGTTCGAGGAAATATCGACAACTTCAGGGACGTTGAGATGAATATACACACAAAAAGTCAACTTTGTCGAAACATATAAAACTTCACCGAGAAGTTTAGACGAGGTCAAAATACTGGGTGTTCAATGTCGCCCTTAGTTATCAAGGCGCACACCTAGGCACTAGGTAAGGCGCCTCAAATTAGTCGCCCAGTCTATTAAATGTACTAAGTGGGTGTCTAAGGCCTTTTAGGCCCAAATTAAGCCATTCAAAGGCTAAATTATCATGAATTTAGTCTGGATTTGGTGGAAGTAGATCCCCTCAATTCATATTATGTCTGAAATAGGTCTGATTTAGGCCAAATAAATTCAAATTTTGGCAAATTAGGTCTTATTTGGGGGGAAATACGTCCAGTTTGGGGGAGGTCTGCTTTAGGGAAATTTGGTCTGATTTGACGTTAGTTAGGTAAATATAGGGTAAATTAGGGAAAGTTAAGGTCGAAGAAGTTTATGCTATGCAAAATTAGGTTAGATTTAGGTCAAATTAGGATAGATTATGTTTAATTTAGATCAAGATAGCTCAAATTAGGGCTAATCAGGTCTACTTAAGTCATGTTCGGTGTGGTTTAGGTCAAATATAAATTATGTGTCCTACTGCTATGTCCATGTTTCGTATTTCAGAGGCTAAAATTCAAACATATCCTACAACTCCTGCTCCCACATCTACTATAGTAATACTACTATTTGCATATATTCTTCTTTTTCTAACTTCTTGCTCCTACATCTCAAAAAGCTACTGCTGTTTGCATGTCTGTAACTAAAATTTCTTGATCTCTTTGCTGTAAGTCTACTTTCACACCTCCTGTACTACTATTTTTAATTTGGTTTTTCTAACTATGTCTTCCCACTTCACATCTCCTCTCCTACTGTCGTGCTTTTACTTTATGACTGCTTGCATGTCATTTGCATTTTTCATGTTTTCTTTCTCTCCTTTGATTCCAATTACCTTCCTCCCACTGTTGTTTGTTTTTTCTTCCTCTCAATTCTCCTCTTGATCCTCCCAACAGTTATCAATGCAAATCACGCATATGACACAATTTAATAAACATATATTATCAAAATAGCATGTATCATATTTATAAATATACAAACGTGCAACTGAAAAATAAATAAATAATAAAAATGCCTAGAAAAGCCTAGGCGCCTGCTTTGGCGCCTAGGCGACCTTGGCGCCCATTGGGTCAGACTTGCCGCCGCCTTGACAAATATGATTTTGTCTAAGGTTGAAACTCAATGTTTTGACGAATTTTCACCCAACTTCGATGAAGTTTAGTTACAAGGTTTAAACAAGTTTCTTTATATAATGAAAGTATATGTGTGTATTATTAATATGTGAATATATGTGTCGGTTTGGTCTGTGTGGTTTAACTCTATCCTCAAACAAAACCATACCGTAGTCTAATGATTTGAATATTTTAAAACCAAATCAAGCTGTGAAACTCCCTAAAACTGAACCACATTGGTCAGTTTGGTTTTATGCCCAACCCTACTCCACATGCACACTGAATGAGCCAGACCTACAAATTTCTTATGCGCAAGTACACTAATGTGCATGTGCTCTCTAGCATGGTACTAAACATCCTCGACATCTGGCGATATATCCTCGATGTTACATATGTCTACGCCTGTCGATGTCGAAACCTAGTAAACTTCCATGCCCCATTGGTTGCCTACTTGTTGACATGTGTCAATGACTTCAGCCTAGTTGGTGATGAAATCGACTCAACTAGCTTAAAACCTTCTATCTCTCGATGATCTTTGTAGTTATTATTGTTGCACACATAGTGAAGACATAAAGAAACTGTAGGAAACCGTTTTTGACATTGAGATGACCATTTCCTTGGTTTCTAACTAGTGAGTGATGATAAGTTTATTCCTCTTCTAGATTTCCACAAGTATTGCAAAATTTGGTGTAGACCTAATACCATTTCACCTCTCTTACTTTTTCCCCTCTTTACAAATTGAAGTAATTGGAAATAAGCTCATGTTTGTAAATTCTAGAATGTGATCCAATTGGGATGTCTGTAGATACAGAACACCACATATTTAGAACAGATTTAAGTTCTAAACATTTTGAATCGAAAATTATAAATGGAGTACGTGTTTACCAAAAGTTTGATGTTTTATCCAAATTCCCTCACAATCTCACCATCTTTTAGCTTATTTTGCGTTGAAGTATTAGTCCAAAACTTCATGAAAGTTTCCTTATATTTTTCACAAACTTCCACTTCTATGCCTGTCGAAGTTGACACTAAGATGACAACTTGTACATTTGCACGTGACTGTGTTTTTCTACATGTGTAAACATGTATGGATGGCTATATATAAATATATATTTACTTTTGAAGATAGATTTGATGAAAGCTATCAATTTCATCATGAAATCACTATTTTGAGCTTAATTTTTGTCAAAAACACGTCAAAGTTTGGTTGTAAAAATCCTCGAAATTTCCTCGATGTTTCTACAAACTTCCACATCCACACCTGTCGAAGTCGACTCGAAGTCGAAGTCCTGTTCCATTCTCTAGACACTATCCCTACTTTGTTAAGAAAATAACTATGGGACAATAAAACCCGACCAAAAATCCAATGTTTACCGTTTAGGATAATACAATCACTGGCTGAATTGTGTTGTCCAAAAATTGAGACATCTTGGACAAAGTACTATTGTGCCGCCCATCGTCACACGAAAGCGAGATTTCTCAAAGCAAAGCACAGAACTAATACTAAACATCCAGATTACCATAAAACATGGTAAATTAAAACCGATTCCATATTACTACAAAAGCGAAAACATATTACATCTGGGTCCACATGAAGCCACCTGTATTACATATCATGTCACAAGATGATACATATCACTGTTCACTTAGCCAACTTGTCACAACTTGTTACATATGATAATCTGTTCACATATATACAAACCATATATGTACAACCATGACCTACTGCCAAAAACTCGTGTCGATATACAACGTCTACAAAACACCCCAAGGACCTGAGAGTACAAGGTGTTGATACATAGGACTCTACTACATAACACTAGCAACATATCCAACTTTTAACAACTACTGCTCCTCTTGCTGCTCAGCCTCAACCGCACGATCTCTACCACGTTGTGCACGACCACCTAAAAGATGTGGAAAACCATTGGGTGAGACTAACGTCCCAACGAGAGATATAACTCTCCGCCAACAACTATTTTAAGCACATGTAAACTAAAGCAGGAAGATAACTGTTAGGAATCAGGGTTGCAGAGAGCATAGGGTTGCACAAAGAGTGCACCCTCATATATATAATACTGAAACAATTACAAAGAGGTCCATACAGAATAAACAAGTAACAAAATAAATAACAGAATAAGTAAACCACAGAAAACATATACTGTAACACTCCCCCTCAAGTTGGAGCATAGATATCAATCATGCCCAACTTGTCCACCAGTGTGCAGAAGTGCTTCTTAGCCAGAAGTTTTGTGAAGACATCTGCAACTTGATCTTCAGATCTTGTAAAAGGAGTGCAAATTTTACCAGCCAGAACAGATTCTCGAATGAAGTGGCAATCCACCTCGATATGCTTGGTGCGCTCATGATAGACAAGATTATTGGCAATGAAAATAGCAGCTCGGTTGTCGCAGTGCATTGGAATCGCATAAGGAGATTCAATCCCAAGTTCATGCAGAAGAGAACGCACCCAGAGAAGTTCACATGCAGTATGGGCCATGGCCCTGTATTCAGCTTCAGCACTGGAGCGAGCAACAACATTCTGTTTCTTGCTCCTCCAAGTCACCAAGTTACCTCCTACATAGGTGCAGTAGCTAGAGGTGGATTTCCTGTCAATTCTGCTGCCTGCATAATCTGAATCAGAATAGCCCTCAAGTTTACAATGTCCACTTTTCTTGTAATACAGACCTTTGCCAGGTGCCCTTTTTAAGTATCTCAGAATGTGACAGACAGCATCCCAGTGACACTGTCTAGGCTTGTCCAGGTACCTGCTCAGAAGGCCCACAACAGTAGTAATGTCAGGACGAGTAACAGTCAGATAGATCAATTTCCCAATAAGTCTCCTGTATTTCTTCGACGCAGAAAACATAGATGAGGTATCATCGTCCCAATCAACATTGGGATCCATAGGAGTATCTGCAGGTCTTGCTCCCATCATACCAGTTTCTTGCAGGATATCAAGTACATATTTTCTCTGGGACAGCACAAGAGCACTAGAGTTCCTGGAAACCTCTATACCCAGAAAGTATCGCAATCTGCCCAAGTCTTTGGTAGCAAAATGCTTACCTAAATGATTTTTGTGGCCTGAATACCTGAAGCATCACTGCCTGAAATAATGATATCATCTACATAGACAATCAGAATAATAATTCCTGCAGAAGTTTTCTTTGTGAAGACAGAATGATCCACTTGAGACCGTAGAAAGCCAAAGTCAGAAAGAATCCTGCTTAATTTATCGAACCATGCACGTGGACTCTGCTTGAGCCCATAAATAGATTTTTTAAGCCGACATACTTTGTGAGACTCCCCCTGAGCAACAAACCCAGGAGGTTGCTCCATGTAAACCTCTTCCTGTAGATCACCATGTAAGAAAGCATTCTTCACATCAAGCTGTAGAAGAGGCCAGTCACAGTTTACAGCTACAGATAGTAAGATTCTGACAGAATTTAAGCGAGCAACAGGAGAAAAAGTCTCAAAGTAGTCAATGCCGTATGTCTGAGTATATCCTTTGGCAACTAACCGAGCTTTCAACCGTTCAACTGTACCATCTGGTTGATATTTGACAGTGTACACCCAGCGGCAACCTACAGGCTTGCACTGAGGAGGAGGATCCACCAGCTCCCAAGTGCCTCTATCAGTCAGAGCGGTCATCTCATCCTGCATAGCAGAAGTCCAAGCTGTACTCCGCAGGGCATCCTGAATAGTCTTAAGAACAGTAACAGCAGATAAGGCATATACAAAATCACGCGCCTAAGCAGTGAGATGATCAGTAGATACAAAATTAGCAATACTGTGAGACGTGCAGGAACGAGTCCATTTGCGAAGTGCAATAGGGATATGTAAATCAGATTGTACCTCAGGTGAAGCAGAACCTTCTTGAGGTGAAGATTGGTCGACTGGGGGGGGGGTACATGTGAAGGAGGTGCTCTGTTCCTGCGCTGATAAACACGAAGCTGAGGAGGATCTGGTATCACAGTATCATCCGTCTCAGGGCTGCAGTCAGACAGAATAGGCAAGGGTGGTGCAATAAGATCCGTTTGCAAATTTTCTCCCGCAGATGAATAATAAGGAGTGTCTTCAAAGAACACCACATCACTACTAGTCAGCCACTTTCGCGTAGCAGGATTATAACAGCGATAGCCTTTCTGAGTCCTTGAATATCCCAAGAAAATACATTTGGCTGCTCTAGGCGACAGTTTATCAGATGTAGGGCCAAGGAGTCGTACAAAGCACGTGCAACCAAAAATCCGTGGAGGGACAGAAAACAAGGGAGCCTCCGGATGTAAAACTTGGAAAGGGATTTTGTTACCAATAACTGACGATGGCATACGATTAATGAGAAAACAGGCAGTCAGAACCGCTTCTGGCCAATAAGTACGAGGTACATGCGAATGCAACATGATAGTTCGAGCCACTTCCAACAGATGACGATTCTTTCTTTCGGCTACACCATTCTGTTGTGGTGTATAGGCACATGAGGTTTGATGTAAAGTTCCAACAGATTTACAAAAGAGTTCCACATCTTTCTGAACAAATTCCAACGCATTATCAGTTCTAAATATTTTAATAGGCACACCAAACTGGGTTTTAATTTCAGCAAAAAAGAACTTTATTGTGGATATCACCTCGGATCTACTTTTCAACAGAAATAGCCAAGTAGTCCGCGAAAAATCATCAATAAACAAAATAAAGTATCGATAGCCAGACACACTCGGTATATTACATGGTCCCCACACATCAGAGTGCACTACATCAAAAATATGCCTGCTGCTCACAGAACTACGCCTCGGATATACTGATCTAGTTTGTTTACCCAGTTGACAAGACTCACACTGGAAAGTACAACTACTCATGTCTGGAAGTAAATGGCGCAGTTTGTCAGAAGAAGGGTGTCCCAACCGGTAATGCCACTGTAAAGTAGAAACGGAGGCAGATAAGGCCGAAACCACAGCAGCTTTGGCAGACCTTGGCATCTCGTCCAAGTAGTAGAGACCATCAGCACCTTCATACCCCCCACCAATCTTCATCCTCGTGAGAAGGTCCTGAAAAATGCAGGAGCCAGGAAGAAAAGTCAGGCTACAGTTCAAATTCCTTACAAGTTTGCTAACAGATAATAAATTCATAGGGAAGTTAGGCACATATAAGGCAGATTTGATAAGGAACTGAGAAATAATGTCCCCAATGCCAGAAACTGGAGATCTAGATCCATCAGCAACCATAACCGTAGATTTATGAGCAGGTTTAGAGATGGACTTAAACAAGGCCCTATTGCCAGAAATATGGGATGATGCACCAGAGTCGATCACCCATTTATTATTACCAGATGGGGGTGGCAAATGTGAACTCAGAAAAGCAGTATCATAACCAGTATGGGCAGCATGTGCTCCACTCGTGGACGCTTCAAAAGATGATCCAGCACGCTCCAGAAAGAGACGTTCGACTTCAGCCCTGATGTAGTCAGCAGTAGCGCCCGCAGTGTCCGGTGTAGTAGGATGTGCAACACTCTCGGATGCGGTGGCGGGAGAATCAGTAGCAGTGTTCGCCCATTCTGGTTTGCCATATTTCTCCCAACACTTCTCTTCAATGTGGTTCGTACGACCACAGTAAGAACACAAGCGCGAGCCGGGCGGAGGACGCGCAGCAGTAGTAGTAGCAGTAGGAGGGGCCCCACGCCCAGCAGTAGGACAACGACCTCTCCCTACACCAAGGGGAGGACGTCCATCAGAAGCGCGGCCACGGCCACGACCGCGACCACGGCCGCGGCCACCCCAGGCAGCTAAGGCAGTAGAGTCGCCAACATCTGGAGTAGTATGTGGTGTCGGTGAGGAAAGGCGCTGAAGTCGCTGGTAGGCACTCTGAAGGGTAGGCAGTGGATCACCGGCCAGAATCTGATCCACAACGCCAGCATAGGAGTCAGGCAAGCCACTCAAGAACTGGATCAGCTGTAGCTCATCGCGCTGCTTTTGCATAATCACCAGATTCGTGGACAGAGGATGATACGCCTCCAGTTCACCCCACAAACCGGTGAACGTAGAGAAGTAATCAGTGATATCAGTGCCAGTAAAGGTGAGACGACTAAGCTGTTTGTTGATATCAAACACCTTCTTCGGATTCTGGCTGTGGGAGAAGGTGCGAGCAAGCTGATCCCACATCTGCTTTGCTGTAGGCAGACGGAGAATGGTCACACTAATCTTCTCAACCGTGCTGTTGAGAATCCAAGTCATCACTGTTGAGTCGTCACGGACCCAATCATCGTAAGCTTTGACGTCCTTCAAGTCAGCATCGTCAGCAGGCTGTGGCGGACCGGCACGAGTGAGATGGGAATACTTCCCTTGTGATTTGGCATATATCACAAAGGAGCAAACCCACAGCTGGTAGTTGCGCCCGTCAAGTTTTACCGTAGTAACCTGACGACGCAGATCATCAGTCGAGGACGCCATCAGTTAGGCAGGCACAGCAGGCAGGCAAGACAGGCAGGCAGAAGATCACAGGGGACCTCTCACATACGGACTACACCAAAGTGTAGTAGAAGACCCGGAGGCCGAAGCCTACACGGGCAGGCAGTCACAAACAAACACGAACCGAAGTAGGCTCTAGCCGAACAACGTACCGATCTCCCCCGGAAGACTGATCTAGTCCAGATCTACCAACCCGGCAGCGCACCTGCTGTGCGAACAACAACAACGGTTGCTCAAGCACTAGCGGAGCACCGCGCCAGGAGAGTAGGCGGACCTGTGACCGGCGGGAGACGGCTGGCTAGGCCAGCTGTGGCAGCCGGCTAGCGGCTGCGCTGCCCGGCGGCGGCGGCCGGCTGGCTGTGCTGCCCGGCGGCGGCGGCCGCTGGCTGCTGCTGCTGGGCCGGCGGCTGGTCCGCGCGCGGGGGGGGGGGGGGCGGCGCCGGTGGAGAGGGAGGGAGGGAGAGACCCTAGGTGTCGACCTGCTCTGGTACCATGTTAGGAATCAGGGTTGCAGAGAGCATAGGATTGCACAAAGAGTGCACCCTCATATATATAATACTGAAACAATTACAGAGAGGTCCATACAGAATAAACAAATAACAAAATAAATAACAGAATAAGTAAACCACAGAAAACATATACTGTAACAATAACAATATCATCAGGTTGAGTAGATTCAACTAAATGGTATGAGTAAAACAATTAACACTGTTTAATCAAATTAGGCATCTACAACTGAGCAATAGAACATCTTATACCTTTAGAAGGAATATGAAGAACATGTATAACAATTGATTTCTCTTACCGCATTATAAATCAACTAAATAGTACAAGAGATAAGGCAAAGGGTCATTTAATGTGAGACATATTTAACCCTAAGCAAATATACCACACATCAATATTACGTCTTTTATTATGCCCTGAGGAGATGAGGTATACCACTCATGCTCCAACTGACCATTGTTAAGTCGAAATCAGTGCCATACGAGATCTAGGAGGAGCCCGACTCCTATGATCTCCCTCACCCTTGGTCAGTCTGAGTCCGCTGCAGTGCCATATAAAGTCCAACTGCAAAATAGCCTATCCTGCCATGGTATATAGGCACAACACTAGTGAAAATTGAGTTACGACCGCAGCCGCATTCCTCCCAAGGTATGACTGCAGACATCCTTAAAACATTTCATATACATATACTGAACCACATCGTTTGAGATACAGCCTCGAATGTTCTCTACCAGCGTATGACTGCAGCCTATCTTGGGAAATACATATACTCAACAGTATACGACTCCGAGTTTCCCATAAAGGAGCACCCGTTTCACCATCCTGCAAGTACTAACGCTGTAGATGGATCTAGGACACAGGGCAACTACATGATTAGGGTTTCACCCGATTAATTAAGCCAATTGGGTCTCTTTTAGCATCAATCAAGTTAAAACCTGTGTTGTACGGGCGCTCGCCTAGGCGGCCCTTGGGTCCTCTAAAGCCAGGCGTCCAGTACATTCAGTGTACCCAGGCGGCTAGGCGGCCTAGGGGTCCGCCCAGGCGGACTGGACAACCCACCCAGGCAGATTGGGCCACTTAATCAAGCCCATTAAGAAATATTTTAATTGATTCCTATTAATTATATAATTCCTAATAGTAAATAAAATTTCTATTAGTATAATATCATATTAAACTTTACTCTAAAACCTAAAACTGAATCCTATTAAATACTAAACCTCTATATAAAATCCCTAATCTAACCCACCCTCAACAACTATTCATCAACTATTATTTCCGCTTCATCTATTTTTTTTGAAATTTGGGATTTGTATTTAATATTTATTTATTTACTGATTTTGTAATTATTTGTTCATCAACTGATTTATATTTATTTTCTAACTATTTGTATTTATTTATATACTGATTTGTATTTATTTATCTACTATTTCGTATTTATTTATCTATCGAGTGCTGGTTGGTATTCATTTATCTACCAATTTGTATTTATTTATCTACTGATTTGTATTCATTTATTTACTGATTTGTATTTATGTATCCACTATTTTGTATTTATTTATCTACTGAGTACTGGTTTGCATTTTTTTATCTACGTAATTATTTTTATTTATCTACTGATTTGTATTTCTTTATTTACTGATTTTTATTTATTTATCTACTGATTTGAATTTAGGGATTTGCATTTATTTATCTACGGATTTGAATTTAGGGATTGAGTGATTGTATATGATTTGTCATGACTACTCATCATGGTCGAAGACATCACCCAAAACCAGCGACCAAGACCATCAACAACATACCAACGGTCGAAGAGAATCCATAGGTCGAAGACCACATCAACGATCAAGAACACCACCAGACTCCATCGGTCGAAGGGAACCAAAACACCTCCTGCGATCAAAGATCATAACACCATCTTCAACGACCAAAACAAAGACAAGATCAACGACCAAAAGCTTCAACAAATCAACGACCAGAAACACCTTAGGGCCATCGACCCAAACATCCTCAACGACCACTCAAGGAACCATCATTACCAAGCAAGGTATGATCAAAGCAGGTGGTTAACATCAAGGAGTTCAAGCGACACCAAGGTGAAACATCATGGAAACGACAATCATCAAAACCCTAGACGAGCATCTCATAAGGTCGACATCAATACCATGAGATGATAGATATAAACCTAAGATTTAAGCACGTGTAAACAGAACCAAACTTCGTCTCATGCAAGATAACCGAACCAAAAACCAAGACAACATGACCAAGGTCGAGTTGCATGTAAGGCCATCATCATCTCCATCACTTAGATTTGGGGCATATGAATTAGGGTATAGGTAAAGGAACAAATACATGCAAGATCATTATAGGAACACAACCCTAAACCAGGTATTATTATCAACAACATGTAATCACGTTTTAGGAATAAGTTTTGCATGTAGAATTAAAGTGCAATAATAGTAGGGAAAAGAGTTATATAACCCGCCTTAGATGATGGTGCAACCACCTCCAAGCAAGAAGCTCCAAAAGCAAGAGAGAAACCTAGCTTTGATCACCTCCACGACCAAGCTAGTCAACACCTCAAAAGATAAGAAAACCCTAGGTTAAAGGGCAAGGAGAATCAAAACTTCTAGGCCGAAACGAACAAAAAGGAGAGAAAGGGCGAAGAGCTCTTCCACTCAACTTGAACACTACCTTGGAAAACTAGGGATTCAGCCTAAGAGAGAGGAGTACCTCCCCCCCAACACAAGCACTACCATGGAAGCTTCATGGATTCGGTTAAGAGAAGAAGAAAGGGATAGGTAATTACAAAGAAACGAAACCAAGAGGTTGGATCACTTACTAAGGATCAAAGATCTCCAACAAAGCAACAAGAGATGATGCTCCAACTCAAGGTCACCACAAGCAAGATGATCAACCACCAAAGCTCCAAGGATGAGCTCTTCTTCACCACCAAGCTCCAAGTGCCGATCTACAAAGATGAGAGAGGGAAAGAGGGTGCAAAAGGATCATATGCATGGGAAAAGAAGGGTACATATACCCAAGGGTAGAGAGAGGTGAAAGGGGTTAGGTGTCATGCACAAAGGTGCCACTTGTCCATCAAAGAACAACCATGCAACCACTAAAACCATGCATGCAAGATAGGTCGTGAAAAACAAGAACCAGCAACCTCAC
This sequence comes from Alisma plantago-aquatica, assembly GCA_963693085.1. Lineage (NCBI taxonomy): Eukaryota > Viridiplantae > Streptophyta > Magnoliopsida > Alismatales > Alismataceae > Alisma > Alisma plantago-aquatica. Next base: position 823,834,925 of record OY856410.1, read on the forward strand.
TTGGTCCTAGATGACCATCGGTCGAAGGATGACATGGCCACAAAGGCTTATTGTCGAAGGATTTCAAGCAACCAAACCAAAACCCTAGATCATCAGCGACCCAAGAGAGAGGTGGAAGGCTCTACGACTGAAGGGACATCACCACACATAAAAACCTCCTTTGACCGTAGAGAACACACCAAGAAACATCAAGGATGGTCGTTGAAAGACCAAGATCATATTCGGTCAACACAAGGTCAACACCAACCTAGGGTATCCAAGTGATATGCGTCGCTTAGCACACCAATCACTAAGATTGTTAATCCTAGAGTTTAAACCTTTTTTAACTTTCCGGTTAAGGCTAGTATAGAAAGGGTCGAATCCCACAAGACAACTCTTTAAGATTGTTTAATCTAAACCCAATTCTCGAAGAACTTTATTGTTTATTTTTGGTATTTTCAGATTTGGAACAAGAATTTAAAAGTCGTTTGGGGGTGATTGTTGATACGTTAAGAAAGAAAATTGTAGAATTTAAAATGCACGAAACAAGAATTTTATTTGCCCTACAAAAGGTAAACAAAGATTGTTGTTAGCACAATAAGCTATTGTGAATTGAAAGACTAAGAATTAAAGCAAACAAAAACAGTCGGTGATTGAAATCGAGGGGAGAAAATTGAGGTTTTAGGGGTTTTCACCACCTTAGCCTAGGCAAATGACTTATCCTTAAACGACGGATTCGATGTAGGCAAGCGAATTAAAAATCCACTAAAGATGATCTCCACATGAGCCCATTGGTCCTGGTGCTCTGTTTCTTAGTTCATCATCCTACAAAGAGAAAATCCACGGTCGTTTCAAAACTCTTATGTAATTGAAATTGTTGTTTTAAACTCGAATTTCCAAGGTCATATCCATTCGGATTAACTTTTGATATTATCAATTAATTACTTTGATATATCAATTAGTTATCAATCTCAAAGGCCATCTAGAATCGTTAAGGAAAAGCCGAAAACCATGGCTAAGGGGTTATTCCCCTTGCCTCGATAAATGACTACTCACTCATGGAGAAGGAGCAAAGAGAGATGGAGGAAGGAAGTGATCTAGCCATATTCGAGTCTTACGACTACTGATCCTCGACTAGAGACAATGAAAATGGCTGTCTCTTCCTACCTTGCTCAATTGCTCAAGAGAGGGGAGGAGAAGATGATGAAGAATTAGATCTAAAAAAACGGAAATAACAGAATTGAAACAACACCTAACCGAGATGAAATACTACTTTATTGCTTTAAGAACAAGGTTACATAAATAAATTGCTCCAGAAATCTTCGTACAAAAAGTGATGTGAAATGAGGAGGAAGTCCCCCTCCTTTTATAGGAGGAGGGGGCAACTTTACATTAGGGTTAGGGAAATGGTGGCTGGCGGCTGGCTTTTTGGGCTGTCTGCGCGACGCCAACTGATCGGTTCAAGGCTGAGCCGATCGACTGGCGGCTGGGGGAAGTCGGCAGCGAAGGGAACAATCGCCAACCCTACCCCGCTCAGTTGGGCTGGATTGTCTCCCATTTTTAGGGCTTCGATTGAGCGTTTAATCATGGGAAGTAATTCGCTCTGGCCGGTCGTTTGAACAACTGCGACGATCGGTGCTGGACACTGAAACGATTGGTTGGAGACATGAGCCGATCGACTCATGCTCCGAACCTGTGAGAAAATGCACATAATTGTCAGAATCAAAGATATTTGTGATAAAAATGAGAAAATATGGATTTGTGCAATTTCAGGGGATGAAATGATTATCTTTATTTGACAAGCTTAAATAAATTGCGGAAAAAGGTGCTAAAATAGCACGCATCACCAAGCAAACCCTAGAAACCACACTCAACCAGTCACCTTCTCCCTCCTCCTAAAACCAAGGCACCCCAAAGCACCGTCCTCTCTCTCATGATGCCAAGGCACAAAAGGTACAACCTACATGTGACAAATTGCAAGATAGACCCTCGACATGGGTAAAGTGCAATTTGGTCCAAAACAAGCATACATGTAACAAAACTATCTCAAACATCATCCAAACAGAACCAAACTGAAAACATGACCATATCACATGTTAATAAAGCATCTCAAGAGATTAGATTAAAGTTTAAGCATCTCATTAAACAAAGCAAGCACAATTAAGCACTAAGCTAGGTCAGGGGCCTTGCAACTATAACAAGAATTAAAGTGAAAAACTCTTTGTTTCTCCATTTAGTAGTGATTTCCTTACTCGTGTCGCTAAAATAACTACAAAAGGCCTAATCACAACTACAAGAATAAAAACAATACCATGTAATCCACAATATAGTGTAGAAATGGGTGACAGTTGGTTCACCCAATTATCAATGTTCTGGACCAACACCGTCTGTTTTATATTTTGATTAAAATTTTTGGAACTTTGAAATTTGGAATTCCTTGGGAATACACATGGGAATGACATTGCCACTGACTTAGTCATGCAAGCTGCAAAATTTCACCAACAATTTCAAACTTTTGGTGAATTTTGCCTACATTGGAAATATATTTTGCAAAATTTCAAAAATTGTTGGATGTGGCCAACACATTTCAAGAAACACATTTGTTGACCATTGTGTTTGTTAATTGACTGTAGAGGAGATGCTCCTTGGGGAGGTCTTCTGGATTTGAGTTAAGGCACATTAGCCCTAATTCTACCTTATTTTATCATCATTTTCTACTTCTACCCTTGTATCGTTATTAAAACATGAACTAAAAATATGTGATTTGTGAGCTGCATATGTATCGCAATATGGCCATCTAGAACTTAGATATCTAGATCTACCAACTAATATCACATTTAAGTTATAATCTACAAGTAATTCGTGAACATGCTAATCTATAAGTATCATATGCTTATGTTGAATTATAGTGAGGTTGCCCATTTTATTCTTCCATTTAATAATTTCTTACATGCTTCAAGTTATAACTTGTAATAGTGAAGAGTATAATGTTCACCCTTATAACGTTATTTGTAGATTTGAATATGGTTATATCTATCCCTTCAAAAATTTGGTCATTCATTCATTCATTCTCATACTCGTTCATATTCAGTACATGATACTATTGCTTAGACATGTGTATTTTTCTGCACACTCCAATTAAAATTGAATAAGTTATTTCCTCATCTCAAAAGTCAAAACGTGACAAATATGATGTTGTAATAAGAGTTACATTGACATCAACATACCAATTTCCCCTTCAGACATAATTACATGATGTACCTCCTAGTATGCTCAATATATGATATTATTGCATAAATAAGTGCATTTATGTCCACATATCATGCTTGTAAAATTTCACAAGTTACTTCATTCATTGAAGTTGGCTTCAATATTCTCATCGAAATAGCTCACTTTATTTCACTCACATGTAGGAGACTTACTAATATCTTATATGATATCTTTGCACAATAATGAGTATTTATGTCTGTATATATTTGATGTAAATTTTGTTAGTTTATTCCTCCATTTTTTTGTCAAAATCGTCATGATCACATTTTTCTATATTAATACAAATTTCTATATTTGGTCCCACATGAATGGTGCTAAAACCAAACACATTCTTCCTTACCTACACAAATGAATGTCTACCAGTCTATGCATGCCTAACACAAGTTGATGCATGCTAGTTGGTGCTTATGACAATGTCTGAACTTTAGAGTTGAGAGTCTGCCTAATCTGGCTACGACTAGATGGTGCCACTCACAAATTGCCACGTGATGTTCCTTGTGATGCTTGGTCCTGAATGACTTGGTCCCCACTTGCATGCTATACAAAGTCACTTGAGCTCTTGTTGGTTTCAAGTGAACAAGCACCCTCTTGTGCATATGCTCCCTAGAACCATCATGACCATGTTATTGTTAATTGCTTGTAGTTGGTGCATTGTTCTTCAAGTGAGAATGATACTTCAACCTTTGTTCATTTCAATGAAAGGTAAGAAAATCAAGACAAGCCATTACAAAAAAAATTGAGAAATGTTGAAAATCATGTATGAATGTAAATTAGTTTGAAAACGCAATACATTTTCATCCATTTTTTTTGAGATCCAACAACTTGACATTGTCTACACTTTGACCCATGGGGACAGGTGCTCTCGTAAATTCATCCTTACAACATTGTCGAGTTCCTTACAGAGCTCAATCATTTTTAGGATTATCATTTTATATAATTTTGATATCTTTGAATCTTCTTAAGATACATCTTGTTAATAACATTATGGATACAATGGTTAACTAATGTGGTTGTGTTTAATCCGTCCATGACACATCTTACTTTTTCTCATATCAATGCTATTATTGGTAGTGGATTGTATATAACACGGTCACCCTATTCATGCCCCCATATTATTTTCTTCAAGAATTTAGAATTTCAACTAACATGATTTTGCCTCAATCATTGATGAAGCAACACGTTTTTACATGATAAGACCCTCTTGGGAACATGAACATGCACCCAAGGTCAACGTTTTGTGACTAACATCATTGTTGCATCAAAAAAACTTTTAAGTATCCAAATATCAAGTATATACTTGTTTCTTAAGTATATGGATATCCAATTTGCTACTTTCAAGTGTCCTTTTCTAGGAATAGAGACAAAATGTCTCATAAGACCAACTGCTTGAGCTATATATGGTTTTGCACATGTCGTATCATTTGTCAATCTCACTATATAAGGATATGACTTCTTCTTGAGATGGAAGTGACTTGCCACTCAAGCACTTATGGCTCAGATGCTGCTCATGTTTGACCTTTCTAGAAATTTGTTCAACATAGCCTCTTTGAGATAACATTAATGCTCACTTTTCATTGGCACATCGGTTTGAGTCAAAAATGTCCCAAAAACCAAAATCTTTCATCTCAAAATTCTTGGACAATTTTTCGCTTGTTACTTAAACTGGCAACTTGCCGTACTATCATAGTATAAAATGTCTATTTTTGATGCCATTTTCGATGTGGTCCAAAAATAGAAATTTACAAAAATCACAAATTTCAACAAATCCTTCCTATCAACACAAGATTTTGATAACCAAATAAAGGATTAAGTCACAATCATACCAGTGTGTTCTATATACATAAATACACCTAGTTATGCAATAATATGCATGCGTGTTAATATTGGGTGGGGGTACTCCTACATGTGTGAGTGAAAAGATACAAAAGTTCGATAATGCAATCTATACATATATATACACACACATATATATATTATATATAAATATATTCTTATGCAATAACATGTTACATCTTATATCTTGCATGCAATTAAAGAATACATAATACTTCTCATTTTTAGATTTTGTTTTTAATTTTTAACGAAGTTACATATTGAACTTTTTATTGCAGTAGGTACGTGGATTTTGGTATCGGGTAGCTGTTGAAGACGATTTTTCAATCAAAATTTTCCCATTTTTTTCGAAATTTTAAGAATGCTACTAGAGTTGTAGAATAACATAGTCATCACCAGGGAATTATCTCACATTCTACACGAATCTCTAGTTTCCCTTGGGAGCTATTAAACCCATGACTTGGAATAAAGCCATCACCAGGAAACTCATTGTATCACCTTACGCCTACTTTAAAACATATAACCTATTCTTTAGTCAGCAAGACAAATGCTCCCTCTTTTGACTTGGAATCTTTTTGGTTGCTCGGTGTAGATTTCTTCATCAAGGTCTATATGAAGAAAATTATTTTCACATGTTAGAGAGTCTATATTAGCTTATTTAGTTAATAGGTTAATTAGTTAGTGGGCTTTTGTATCTCAACCCGTTTAGATTACTTGCGTCCTAAGTCTTAGGGCGTCTCCCCTCTCCTATATAAAGGAGAGGGGGTCCAGTCTTGTATTCATCCCATTACATTCAATACAATTTTATTTCACATAGTATCAAAGCACGTTTGCTCCTAAGGAACCCTAACCTAGCCGCTGCCCCTCTTCCCTCTCCTCTCCGACGCACACGTCACCCTAGCCGTCGACTCTCTCTCCGAGAGAGAGCAACACAGGGGCCGCCAACTCCATGGCTTAGGCCACCCGCCAGCCGCCCGCTGGGCATATCTTAGCCTCCATGGCTTTTCCTCCTTAAGATCTGATTTTCTTTTCCGTATGCCGGCGCTATCCATCCAGGCTATCTCCTATCTATCTTGCATCTCCCGACGCTATTAGCCACCATCAAGCCACCGTCGACAGTAGCAGTCAACGTCACCATCAGTCACGTCGTTGCATCGCACCGCCACATCACGCCGCTGCCGCATCCTCTTGCATTCGGTGCAAGCGTCGCGGCCAGCAGCAGAGCCGTTGGTTACCAACAACAATATTGCTCCCGCCGTTGGCCGCAACCATCAGTGGAGCCGCAGCTGTCGTCGGCCAGGACAGCAGCCGTTGCTGCCTGCCAATGCCGCCCATGCCCATCGACCGTACGCTCGACGCCGTCAGCGCTCAGCAGCAGCGCCACCGCCGCCAATCAGCGGCGACAACCGCAGCCAGTGATAGCCATCCCGTTGTTGCCGATCTCGTCGCCACCAGCCCCTGCAATCATCACCATTATCGTGTGTCCGTTCACTGCAGTGTTGTTGCCTCATTTAGCAACAACCGTATCCCCAACCGACGATCACACTCTTCAGTCACCGTTGCCATCATCCAGGCCCATTGGCTTCTGCTCCATCCTGCTGCCGTTGACATCCATTATCCATTGCCATCGTTGTTGAGTCCTCGCTGTTGCTGCGCCCCAACGCCATCACCGATCCTTGGCCAAAGCACTCCACCATATTCAACCATGCCATCACCCCCTAATCAGTATGCTTTCTCCTAAGTATGAGTGACATCTTCTATCTCTATTTGTCTTTTCCCAAGTATGAGTGACATCTTCTATCTCTATTGATATTCAAATCCTTACTCGGATCTATCTTTGGCTAATCGGATTTTTCGCGGGGCTCCGCCCCCGTCCCCCCAGATTTGTTGCTCTAACGGGCCAAACCTAGGAAGCACGGACACGGATACGGACACGGGACACGGGACACGGCAATTTTTAAAAATGTAGGACACGGACACGGGGCCGGACACGGCAAATTGTTTTTTCCACATATATATGTATGCATTATTGATGTATAAACACATTCTATTATAGAAATTTAATTGTGGAGTTTGCATTTCATTTACTTAAAAGACATACAATCATCCATCAAACACATTCATCCAAATAGGAAAAACCCATCAGATACAACAAGCATGGCCTAGTGATATTTATAAATTTATGTAAACGCATTCAGTCCATGCTTCCAATCAATTAAATCAAATTGTCAATTTAAATCATAACACAATGACTTTTGAACAGTAAATAAACAATAATTAGACCAATTCAACAATAAAGAAATCCAACTCAGAATGATGTATGATTAAATACAGTAAATACTACAGATTTGTATAACATAACTGAACCAACAACAACAATTATTGTTAACATTATAACAAAACAGAAGAAAAAGACTTATTAGAAAAATTGGGCATAGATTGGTAGAGGGGCAGGATTTCAGTAAGAAAACAACGAAAATTTGGAGTGAAATTGAGGAGAAGGGGAGCAAATATCGGTGGGTTAGGGAACATGGACGGGTTTAGTCTTTTTTCCTAACATAACTGGACCTGGATGTGGCTGGGCTGGGTCAGCCGTGTCCAAGCCGTGTCCCAGCCGTGTCCTAGCCGTGTCCAAGTCAAAAACTCTTCAAAAAAAAGTTGGACACTCCGGGGCCGTGTCCACCGCGTGTCCAGCCGTGTCCACGGCGTGTCCGCGTCCGACACGCGGCAGACACGGCCACAGCACCTCCCGGGAAGTGTCCGTGCTTCCTAGGGCCAAACAAATCCCTTTTCCGGTTGGGATTAGATCCATTTAATTTTCTACTCGGATCTTACATTGACCCATTTAGCATATTCTCTCTGTTTATCGATTTCATTCTCCACATGTTACACATCTTCATATCACAAATTTCTCTCAAATCCACCAATTCCTTTCCCACCCACCCATCATGCGGGGGGGGGTCGTATATCTTTTTCTCCACACCAAACACTCACTCTCGTCGTATTTGGTGTGCGGGGGGGATAGAGAGGAGATTAAGAGATGAGAAGAGAGAGAGAGAGTGAGAGAATATGTATGAGAGAGAGTATGAGAAGAGATGATGATATATGTATTTACTATTTAGGTTATATATGTTCCAGGCTATCATCTTCATGGAGCTTCGCATTGTTCAGCACATCCGTTCTCTACTTCCAGACAACAATGAAGGATCTTCATTCAGCGTCAACACCGAGCTATCCGCGTTCATACCGCGTTATGTACGTCAGGTGTTGATGGTGTACTTCAACTGCATTCACATGAGACAGATGGGTGCTTCTTTAGATTTTCAGAAGCTCAACAAGCCTGCCAATCTACTTCTGTAAGGTTGATTCATCCAGTTTATCTTCACCGAGCTGCTTCATCACGTCTTCTCCGAGCCGCATCTGCTATTTTGACATCACTTGTTGCTGATCTACTTGGGACTTTCCTTGATGGATGATCTCCTTTCCCATCTAGCCCCCAAGGTTCATGCGTCAGAGTTTTATGGCACCTGCATCGTATCATCAACACATCGTCCGTTCGTGTTCGTGCCACATTATGCACGTCTTCTCAGACAATTCGAAGATTCCGCTACTGCTACATCGACATTAGGCATCTGCGTTCGTGCCGCGTTAATTACGTAATCCAATGAAGATGGTGTAGTGATGGTGTTGAAGATCGTTCGCTCCAAGTGGCGAATTACTGCTGTAGTATCAGGTTCAATTCTTCAGATGCTCTTCATTCCAGATGCACTCCAAAGACCACCTTCAAAGCTCGAGGATCTCCAGCCTACAGAATACAATTTCAAAGAAAAGAGGCATTGTCACCACATGGTTCAGGGGGGGTATCGTTTAAGGGGAAGTATTAATCTTTTGTATGGGGAAGGATATTTATCTTTTATCTTTCATTTATAATTTCTTTTATCATTTTATCGAGTCTTTAACCTCCAAGCTTTGGACATGTGTTTCACCCATGCTCCAGCTTGAGGGGGAGTGTTAGAGAGTCTATATTAGCCTATTTAGTTAATAGGTTAATTAGTTAGTGGGCTTTTGTATCTCAGCCCGTTTAGATTACTGGCGTCCTAAGTCTTAGGGCGTCTCCCCTCTCCTATATAAAGGAGAGGGCGTCCGGTCTTGTATTCATCCCATTGCATTCAATACAATTTTATTTCACATCACATACACTCACTTCAACCAGATTTAGGCTATCACTTGACACCTTATGGAAGTCATTATTAATCTTCACCATTAGAGAGAATATCTCATCAAAATCCACTACGGTTCTCTAACTGTAGCCTTTCAACACTAATCTAACTTCACACTTTATCTAGTTGTCACTATCATCCCTTTATTTCTTGCATTTTGGATGGCACTCTTTTTAATCTTAGGAGTGATGCTGCATTCAACATGTACATGCTGATGTACCCAATGTCGATTATCATCAAGTAGTTGTACTTTCCTATCTTCAACAAAGTTCCCGAATCCTCATAAGAAGACATCAATTACCCACCCCATATTATCTTCTTTGACATGATCACATTTTTGTTCTAGGACTATCAATGCCACATCATTCATGTTCCACATAACATTACAAAGGTCTTATTTCTTCTTCTTCCAATGCTGTTCTAGTCCTTCCCCCAATGATTAAACTTACTACTGCAAAACAAGCATTGCTCTTTGACTGTGACATCACTGACATGCCCATGCACTTATCACACTCTTATGATTTATCACCGTAATCATGGCCTTATGCCATGCCTCACTCTATCGTTTTGTGATTAGTACTTGTGGGAGTCCTCCAAACACCCTTCCGAAGATTTTCCTCGACCAACAAGTTGCTCTTCAAATGCTTTGGTTTCTGTTTTGTTTATGCACATAAATGCTCATTGTGAGAAGAAATGAAGAAGGGAAGAAGACAAGAACACCGATCACATGTCGGCTGCAAAACGCAGCAAACGTGATTAGGGCTTGAGCCTACTCACTTGTATTTATATATTAGGGTAAGTACATGAGGTACAAAGAGAGAAAAGAAATAAAACATAGATATTATAAAGAAAATAAAACAACCGCCGGATTGACGATCCGCCGCTGTGCCGGTGTCGATACCATCGACACTCATGTCGATGGTATCGACGGAACCTCATCTCGAACCTGAACTGATCTCGATACCATCGACATGAATGTCGATGGTATCGACCATGATGCCGATTGCTTCATCTCGAACCTGAACTGATCTCGATACTATCGACAGAGTGTCGATAGTATCGACCGGAATGCAGGTTGCTTCACACTCCCCCTCAAGCTGGAGAGTACACATCGTGTATGCCCAGCTTGCCACAAAGTCTCTGAAAAATGACAATCAACCTCTATGTGTTTTGTACGCTCATGAAAGATAGGATTCCTGGCAATGTGCATAGCAGATTGATTGTCACACTTGAGCTCCATAGAAGGTAGAAGAGAAATTTTTAATTCAGATAGTACAGATTTGACCCATTTTAGTTCACAACATGCATGGGCCATAGCACGGTATTCAGCCTTAGTGCTGGATCTAGCAACCACATGTTGCTTCTTACTTTTCCATGTGATAAGATGATCACCTAGAAAGGTACAATAGCCTGATGTAGATCTCCTATCAGTATGATCACCAGCCCAGTCAGCATCTGAATATCCTGTGAGAGGCAGAGTAGATGAGGTGCCTTTGGTCTAGAATATGTGATACCCTTACCAGGAGCACTTTTCAGATATCTCAGAATTCTGCAGACTGCTGTCCAGTGTGACTGTCGCGGAGAGTGCATATGTTGGCTGACCACGCCCACATCAAAAGAAATATCAGGTCGAGTGACTGTTAGATATATTAACTTGCCCACTATTCTCCTGTAATATTCTGGATCTTGATACTCAGCATCATCAACTACCTCTTTGATGTGATAATCCATCGGTGTAGATACCAGTTTGGATTCAACCATGCCTGTCTCCTGAAGTAAATCAAGCACATATTTCCTCTGAGATAAATTGACACCCGTATGAGATCTAAGCACTTTAATGCCTAGAAAGTATCTTAGTTTGCCCAGATCCTTTGTATGGAAGTGTTTTTGCAAACTTTCTTTGACACGAGATATTCCCATGGTGTCACTGCCAGTAATTACTATGTCATCAAAATATACAACAAGAATAATGGATCCACAAGAAGAGCTGGAGTAAAATAGGGAATGATCAGTCATGGAGCGAGAAAAACCCATCTGAAGAATAACTGCACTGAACTTGTCAAACCAAGCTCTAGGTGACTGTTTCAGCCCATATATAGCTTTCTTTAATTTGCACACTTTCTGACACTCCCCCTGAGCAACAAACCCAGGAGGTTGCTCCATATATACCTCTTCCTGTAGATCACCATGGAGAAAAGCATTTTTTACATCCAGCTGAAACAAAGGCCAATTGAAGGTAGTAGCAAGGGAAATAATGATCCGCACAGAATTCAGGCGAGCAACAGGAGAAGTTTCAAAGAAGTCAACACCATAGGTTTGGGTGTAGCCCTTTGCGACCAATCGGGCTTTCAACCGTTCAACTGATCCATCCAGATTGTGTTTGATAGTGAAAACCCATCTACAACCCACTACTTTCTTTCCTGCAGGAAGATCAACAAGATTCCAAGTGCCATTATTTAAGAGAACTGACATCTCAAGTTCCATAGCCTGTTTCCAGCCACTGTTCTTCATAGCATCAAAATGATTTCTTAGTATAGTCACAGAATCAATTCCAATAGCGAATGCACGGGCCTGCTTAGATAGATGAGATAGGCAACATACATTTGTAATAGGGTGTTTAATAGTACAGGACCGAGTACCTTTCCGAACAGCAATAGGAAGATCGAGATCTGATATCTTTGTAGGAGTCTCTTGAGTAGAAGGCGATGATGAGGGCTCAGGGATTGGTGTCGCTACTTCTTCTGGATCTTGCCTGCCTCGCCTATGGTAAACATGTGTGTAATGCTCAATAGTAGGTCTATCTCATGCTTGTTCATCCGTAATAGAAGTAAAATCCGGAATGATAGGTGGCACTCCCTCACTCTGCACCGATGGTGCCAATTTCTCATTCTGTATTTTTTGGTGGCTCTCCCTCTCTCAACTGCTCCCCCTTGCTCATAGCATTGGAGAAATATGGAGTAGTCTCATGGAAGGTGACGTCCCTAGACACAAACATGCGGCGAAGACTAGGACATTAACACTTGTATCCTTTGCTAGTGTTAGAGTAACCCAGGAACAATGTTTTAATGGACCTAGGAGACAGCTTGTCGGCCTTAGGGTCAAAGTTATGGACAAAGGAAGTGCAACCAAACACTCTAAGAGGAACAAGAAAAGGGGAGTCCATGGGATGCAATACAGAAAATGGAGTCTGTCCTTGAAGAACAGAAGAAGGTTGCCTATTAATCAAGAAACAAGCAGTTAAAAGAGCTTCAGACCAAAACTTCTTGGGCACATTGGATTGAAACATAATTGATCGAGCAATATCAAGAAGATGACGATTCTTCCTCTCTGCCACCCCATTTTGCTGAGGGGTGTGAGGACAAGATGTGCGATGAATCATACCAACCGAGCTGCAAAAATCAGACATAGCCTTTTGAACATACTCTAAAGCATTGTCAGACTGGAGAATTTTTATATTGCAATCAAACTGGACTTTAATTTCAGTATGAAAATGTTTCACAATAGACAACACATACTCTACTTTTGAGAAGGTAGATCTATATCATGCGTGAGAAATCATCGACAAAGGAGATAAAATAACGAAAACCATTATAACTCTGGTCTTTTACAGGACCCCACACATCACTATGCACTAACTCAAAGGGACAAGAAGTCCGCTTATTGACTCGACTGGGATAGGATAACCTATGGTGCTTTCCCAGTTGACATGACTGACACTCTAAAGACGATAATTGGGACAACTCTGGTTCCAACTTCCGCAGGCTCTCCAAAGAAGGATGTCCATATCTGCAATGCCAAAGTAAGGGGGAACCACTCAACAGGATGGATGGAGCAGGAGAAGGCATTTGACGAGGCAGACTGTCACCGTTGAAAAGGTAGAGATCACCTTTCCTAGGCCCCCCACCAATCGTCTTCATACTCTTGAGATCCTGTAATATGAAACAAGAAGGTCCAAATATTACCCAACATTTTAGAGTGTCAATCAATTTGGCAACAAAAAGAAGATTAAAAGGAAATTCAGGCACAAAGTGAACAGATTTAAGATCAATCTTGGGTGTTAGGGAGATAGATCCACTAGCTAACACTCTTTTCACTGAACCATCTGCCAGTGTAACAGATTGGTGAGGAATAGATGAGTCAATAGTGTGGAGCAATCTCCTCATACCAGTCATATGCTGTGAGGCGCCAGAGTCAACCACCCAAGATGAGGATGAGCCAGATGCTATGAGAGATGTAGCCTGATTACCAGTTGTAGATGCCAGATTTGTCGATGAAGATGATGATGACCCCATACTCATGTGCTGTGTCGCCTGAATGAACCGATCATATTCTTCTTGGGTAAGAGTGATGCCGGTGCCAGAGGTAGTACTCACAGTTGTAGAGGATGAGGATCCTGTGGTGGTGGCACAATGTGCTGCTCCCACAGGTGGTGCAGCAGGTCTCCCATGTTTCTTCCAACACTTCTCCACTGTATGTCCCGGTCTGTCACAAAAGGTACACTTAGGACGTGTTCCACGCCCTCTGCCCATACTGGGTCGTCCTCCTCGTACCGCAGCAACAACAGACGCATGAGATTCTCCAGAAGGTATATCAGAAACAAAGGAAGCAGACTCAAATAGAGATTGTTGGATCCTTGAATAAGCCTCCACAAGACTAGGTAGTTTATCAGTAGCCAGAATAACGCTCCGAGCGGAGCTACAAGCCGAGTTGAGCCCAGATAAGAATTTGGCTGTAACAAGATCATCTCTATCTTTTATCTGTTCAGCAACAACCACAGGATGATAATAACTTAGCTCTTCAGCAAGAGCCTGAACCGCCCCAAAATATTCCTCAAGAGATCGGTCACCCTGTTTCTCAGAAAACAAACGATCATAGATCATAAACTGACGGAGAGCATTCTTCTCTTGAGAATAATGTTGCTTCACTGCGTCCCATATTTCCTTGGCTGTAGAGTAGAACATGAACCTTACGACGATCGCATGTTCCATACTATTCCACAGCCAAGTCTTCACAAGACTGTCATGACGCTTCCATTCAGCATACCCTTCGTCAGTAGATGCCTTGGCACCCGAGTCAACATGCCTCGCTCTGTCACGAGCCTTCAAGACGGTGTGGATGGCATTCATCCATAGAAGATAATTTTTCCCGTTGAGCTTGATGGAGGCGATAGGTGACACTTCGTTGTAGATCGTAGGTGTCTTGATATCCTCCATTGTAGACCGGAATATGTGACGGATTGATACACGTCAAATAGATTGTGGTGACGAAGAGATACACGTCACACACAGAAGAAAAGCAAGGAGAAATGCGTTACTGACGCATTCACAGCCTCCAAATGATCTTCCTAATCACACATGGAGGAGGTGTGACTAGGATGATGGCTGAGACGAAACTAGTCCTCCGGTTGTGTTTTTAGATGATCGTTGGATCACCTGGAGATCCCCAAGCGCTTTGTGATGGAGGCTACGGTAGAGTTGGATATCTACCGCAGACCTAGAGTAGCCGACGGTGGTTCTACACAGCCGGGTGGATTACACCAAGTCGACGGATGGGAAGCAGCCGGCCGCCGCAGAGGGAGAGATCCGCCGGAGAGAGAAAGGAGAAGCCCTAGATCGATCTCCGCTTTGATACCATGTGAGAAGAAATGAAGAAGGGAAGAAGACAAGAACACCAATCACATGTCGGCTGCAAAACGCAGCAAACGTGATTAGGGCTTGAGCCTACTCGCTTGTATTTATATATTAGGGTAAGTACATGAGGTACAAAGAGAGAAAAGAAATAAAACATAGATATCATAAAGAAAATAAAACAACCGCCGGATTGACGAGCCGCCGCTGTGCCGGTGTCGATACGATACCATCGACACTCATGTCGATGGTATCGACAGAACCTCATCTCGAACCTGAACTGATCTCGATACCATCGACATGAATGTTGATAGTATCGACCAGGATGCCGATTGCTTCATCTCGAACCTCAACTGATCTCGATACTATCGACAGAGTGTCGATAGTATCGACCGGAATGCAGGTTGCTTCACACTCATCATTCATATTTATCCATATATATTCATCTAGAGTCTTGAACTGTTCGACAACAATCCAATTTGTGGCAGTGACATGTAACTTATTCTTCATATTTATCCTAATCGAGCTGAGATCGTTTACTATACCCCTGAAGTACTAGGTGCTTTGCGATGCTCACACTATTCTTTCACATCTTGCTTGTTGCAGTTTTTATCTTGTGCAACTTCTTCAACTAGTCCTACAGTGAGAAATAATAATGAATGCATTGAATTGATTCAATGAATAAAAGATGTACACCCCTGTCCTATATATAGGAGCAAGAGAGAAACCTTGAGACTTGGGACACAAGCAAGGAATGAGGTACCGTCGGTATTTCGACCAAAATACCGATACTGATGGGTACCGGTACAGGTACATGCGTGCGTACCGGCGATATTTCGATCATGTGAGTTGGTAAGTAATATGTTAAAATTGTATATTGTTGCATAATTGTGTGTATTTATGTTTGTGGATTTTGCTAGTAAAATTTCCTATCTGAATTCCTACATTTTGTCATCGAAATCCTTCATCGAAATCCCAATGAAAAATGACTGATTTCTTACCTCCCACCGTCCCACATGATTGGACCCCCCAACACCCAATATAGATTTTTATTGCATAAAACGCTACATTTAGGTGTAGAGATTACACCTGTAAAATTTCATAAATCAATTCGTTCATTTTGGCGTTGAAACGGCAAGATTGCATCTGTCGATATTTCCATCGGTATACCGGTAAATACCGATTTCCAAGCTGTCGAAACGACATCGGTATCAGTCACCTTATTCCTTGGACACAAGTAATCTAGACGGGCCGAGACACTGAAGGCCCACTAACTAATTAACCTATTAACTAAATAGGCTAATATGTACTCTCTAACACCAACATATCTTGGACATTCGTCTCCGTGGATGCATGGTGGAACACAAAGATACCAAACTGCTTTTGTAGCATGCTTGCCATAGTTTTGCTTAGCTTCTTCCAATATAATTATGATATATCCCTCAATGTTCACTTTGTTCTTTCAATTGGATTGTAGAGATCATTGTGGTCCAATGGATGTCCCTCACCTATGGCTTCAAATCTATCGTTTGGAACTACTGAACCTGCTCATTGTAGTCCGTTGTCTTTCCCTATTTGGATCCACCTATTCTTTGATATGACTGGTTGTAATTAGCTATCGACAAAACAAATTAATGAAATATAAAACCAAGCCAAGTAACCTTAGCTCCAACCAATACGAGAAAGAACAATTTAGCGTGGAAATCCTTTCCGATCTAGTAGGGGTGTCAAAAAACTGATTTCGGGTCGGTTCCGGGTCAGACAACAACCGGGTTGATACAAAACAACTTGTCGGACGCAAGTATCACACTTCTTGCTGAACCAAATGAGGAGCTAAGGCCAGATAGAAATTTAGCAGTGACAAGATCATCTCTATCTTTAATCTGCTCAGCAACTTTCACTGGATGATAGTAGCTCAACTCCTGGGAGATAGCTTGAATCACACCGAAATACTCTTCAAGTGATCTATCACCTTGTTTCTCTGCAAACAGACGATCATAGATCATAAACTGGCGAAGAGCATTCTTCTCTTGAGCATAGTGCTGCTTAACGGCATCCCAAATCTCCTTAGCAGTGGAGTAGAACATGAACCTAGAAGCAATAGAAGGTTCCATGCTACCCCAAAGCCAAGTCTTCACTAGGTTGTCAAGACGTTTCCACTCGGCATAGTCTTTGTCAGTGCTAGTGAGAGGTGCAGAATCAACAAACTTTGCCCGATCGCGCGATTCCAAGACAGTATGAACCGCATTCATCCATAGCAAAAAGTTCTTCCCATTGAGCTTGATAGGAATAGGCGAGACCTCATAATAGGTCTTGTTCTCCATGATGTAACTGGGATATGTGTGACGGAGTGATACACGTCACAACGAAGGCTGAGTGGACGGACAGATACGCGTCCCGTGACGGAGAGATACACGTCACAACAGAAACAGGAAAGAGGATGCGTTACTGACGCATCGACAGCCTTCAAACGAGAGGTTCCTAATCACACATGAAGGAGATGTGATTAGGAAAGCACTGTGGAAGAGACGAGACCTCCGGGTAGGGCTTTAGAAGGCCGTTGGATCAACCGGAGATCCCCAAGCAGCAGGGTCGGCGTCCGAAAAGGGACCGAAAGGTGCTGAAAAAGTTCCCGGAGACGTAGACGGAGCCTTTAGATCTTTGCGGCTGGACCTACGGCAGCATGAGATGGACTACCAAAGTCCAGCGGCGATGGACGGGCGGTGGGAACCCTCCCTTAGGCGGCTAGCAGCAGCGCCGCAGGGAGGCTCCTGCGCTCCTGCCGCGCGCCGGCGGCAAGGAGCAGCCGCTGCTGCGGGCGGCGGCGGCCGGCGGCTAGAAGGGACCGGCGGCGGCCGACTAGGAGGGAGAAGAGAGGGGCGGGAGGGAGGGGCGGCGCCGAAGGAGAACGGGCGGGAGAGAGGGGCGGCGCTGGGTGGAGCGCTAACCTGCTCTTGATACCATGTAAGCGGAAGAGACGAATGGAGCGTTGTTGCACACTGGCAACGTGAGAGACCCAATAGGGTTCTCCTCTCTATTTATAGTAAAGGGAAAATTACATGTAGGTACAACAGTAATATGAAATATGAAATAAACACAAAGTAAAGATATATTAACACAACTCAACCCGGAACCGACCCTAAACTATTTTTTTTTACAGGGTGGTTTGTCTGGAGCCGGACCCAATTTCATAATGTGTAACCCAAAACCGAATTTGGACCATATACTTTCGTTAATTACGCATGATATGTAGTAATTTGTACACGATAGAGCTTATTTTTCTAAAATTTTCAACCCGGATTCAATTTGGGTTTAACAAATCACGACCCAGGTCGACCCGTTTTCAATTCGGACATCGATATCCAAACCCGAAACCAACCCGAATTCATAAAATTTAAAACAGAAACCAAATATTTCGGAGTTGGACGGGATCGGGTTCAAGGGTTCGGACAAATTTTGACAACCCTAGATCTAGGAAGAAAAAAAACCATGATGTAAACTAGCAAAAGCATTATAACTTGGATAATACAATCCTCACTCCCATTTACTGCCAAACTTGAGCACATGTTGTAAGATGAGATGTTCTAGATGAAAAACTAGTCTTGAGGGTTGATATGCCTGGATCAGGTAAATTATTCTAGTCATGATTTACTTGATGTATAGACAATACTCGAATCATCTAAACATTATACTAATCATTAGTGCTGCAAAAGACTTTTATATTAATGTCGTAGCTGAAGCATATATATTCTCTCTCTCTCTCTATATGCATACATATATATATATATATATACATATACATATACATATACATATACATATACATATACATGTATGTTTGTATGGGATAAAGAGGCATTCTCTCCCCCTCTCCCACGCCCGTAGCGAAGGCCGAACTCCCGGGAGGGTGGTAAACCAAGGAGGCAACTTGGATTTGAACCATATGTATGTATGTATTTATGTGTGTGTATACATATATATAATATAATATAATATAATATAATATAATCTTTTAAAATAACTTAACTTTTAATTATTGCATGTAATATACTAACCACTCCATGGAACGTTTAGACAATAAGATCTATTTCATGTTATTAAAATATGACTTGTTTTTAAGTAAACCTATAACTTGCATCAAACTTGAATCAAATTATTATTGATCTTCATTTAAATGCGTGGCTAGTAATTACTAGATGTAGTGGTTTTAACCAAACTTGACCACGTTTTTGTGGTCAAGTTAAGTTCGGTCTAGTTCTTTTTAGCAGTCAAGTTTGGTATGAAAAATTTGTATACCACTATATGAGATCTCTTCTATGGTTTTAGGGCCAGACTAGACTTGACTAGACCATGCCCACCCCTATACTTGATGCCTCTTTATTGCGTGGAATTATTTTAGCTACGAGTTTAGGCCTTTGATGTTATATTTGTGACCAATAATTCACCTTTTCCAAATTGCGGGGTGTCGTATTTGTCCGCAACGAACCGATATGTAATGTAAGGGTCTAGTTATGATGACACCAAATATCCAACATGGATCTTGGCATTTTTATTCTTACATCTATAGCAGTGTGTCACTCGAGATTAAAAATCCAAGGGGTGCAGTGTTACTTTGGCCTCTGCTTTCCTAGGGATACAATACCTTGTTTTGGTCGAACTATGCATGGAAGTACAACAAGTTACAGTTTTAGGAGAGTTAGCTGGTGTATTACTTGAAAGTGTAATCAGGTTATAGTATTATATGTTGTAGCATCTCATGATTTCTCTTTTGATCAGATATAGTAAGTTTATTATTAGTCCATTCAAACATTAAATTTAGATTTCTGTTACAGCTGGAATAGTTAGATGTCTTCAATGTTCTAAATTTGATTCTCTGACTGGCAGAATCTAGTTGACTTAGCTGGATCAGAGCGTGTTGCTAAGACTGGAGCTGGAGGAGTACGCTTGAAAGAAGGAAAATACATCAATAAAAGTTTAATGATTCTTGGTAATGTGATTAACAAACTCAGTGAGAATTGCAAACAGAGGTATGCAAGTTTGAGCTGTTTGCTTGGCTGTTTTTTGCTATTCAAACAGCATACTAGAGTTGCGATATAATATATGAATCCTGAGATCTGTAGCTGATGGTCGTGCAGGGGACATATACCATATCGCGATAGTAAGTTGACTCGCATTCTGCAACCTGCTCTTGGTGGTAACAGCAAAACATCAATTATATGTACTGTTGCCCCCGAAGAGGTGAGCAGGACTATGGAACCATCAGTTATACCTCAATTTGATGTATCTTGCTCTTTACCTAGGTGGGCCTTGTCAAATATTTGAAAACTAAGCATGCTGTATATAGATTCATGTTGAGGAAACAAGGGGAACCCTCCAATTTGCAAGCAGGGCCAAGCAGATCACAAACTGTGCTCAAGTCAATGAGGTCAGGATTAAGTTGTTTCTGCATCAAGAAAACCAGATTTGTTATTCGATTAATACAACGAGAAACATTTCTTTGTGCAGGAGGAAATTCATAATTTTGACTTTGTACACGCCCTTTTATTCTTTTTGCATGTTTGCAGATTTTGACTGATGCAGCATTATTGAAACGCCAAAAATTGGAGATAGAAGAGCTGCGCAGAAAGCTTCAGGTGATAAACATTTTCACATGATATTAATCTGTGATTTTTTGTTTTCTTATATCTGCTAACTGCCTAACAATTCCGTACCATAAAGAAAATGATTTTACTAATAATTGAGGAAGGTGAGTTCTGTCACATCGAATTGCATTGGTTTTGCCATGCCCTATGGTACGTTATCCCACAAAGACCATAACAGGACGAGTCCTAAAAATATGAATGTAAAACTAAGTTCATATGGATGCTTTCTACAAAATAACTCTATGGCAGAAGATTCCAACCATTCAACTCGCTTGCAACTAACTTTCATGTTACCTTCAGCATACCATATGTCTAGGTTTGGCATGATTAAGCAGCAATCTATATGACCAGAAAATAAGAAGAATGTCTTTGCTTTATGTCCTTGCAGCCACAATTAACAATGCATAAATTTTCAAACAAAATGTTTCAGTGATAGTCTGCCTTTAGTAATCTATATTGAAGCACAAGGTTCTGATTGCATAAACTTTTAATATTTCCCCGAAACATATTGTTCTTTTACTGCATGTGTCATTTGCTGAGACGAACAATACATTCTTCGCAGGGTTCACAATCTGAAGTTCTAGAACAAATGATATTAAAACAGAGAAATGACATGCTTAAGGTATGCTAGCCTAGAAAAATTCACTTATCAATATTCTTCATTACTGCAAACACAATTGCAAATGATATCCAATCCTGAATGATTCAGTCTGAGCTGGAGAAGGATAGGCTTGCCTCAGAACTTCAAGAAGAAAAAAGATCTCGCAAAGCTCTAGAGGAATGTGTCAGAGAGTTGCAAATGAAGATAGACGAGTCGATCAAATTTTCTAATAACGTTCAAGAGAAAACAAATTTCACTGTAAGTTATTACAACCCCACTGGAAAGACCAATACAATTTTATGCTGTATTCATTGACTATGAAACTATTATGTGGAGCTAGCTCTTGCACATGCTACGCATTTTCAAGTTGTTGATAATATTTCTCAATATGATGCTCTAAATGAAAGGTTACTGTCAACTCTCAAATCCCAAGTGTCTTTGGAAATAAGGCTTTTTCTTCCAGATTTTAGTAGTTTTTTGAATACTTAAAGTGTCAATCAAATTGGAGCCAACTTCCTTGTGGAAAGATCTATCCCAATTAAATCTTTGTTTGGTAAAGCGTGACAATTGCTTGGGAAGGGATAGACAATCATAGACAACGGGTCAACCGTTACTAATCGTGTTATCAAACGCAAGTTGCCCACCACTCTCATTTTACATTATGTTTTCTCACTGGAGCGTTTGCTACCAGTCACTCATTTCTAACCGTGGGGAATTGTACAATGGTCATCAACGATGGGCCATCAGCGATGAATGCAATCACTTTCCCAAACACCACATAAGAAGTTTGAAGGTGGACAGTTGTCTTGTGCCTTTATGGCTTTCTTTACAACAAGTCGCTAGACATGAGAGCCCTGACTCCATAAAAAGACGTCCAGGGGCTATAGCATCTTGTGTTGATAACTACAACAAGGGTCTGGTGTGATATCTCCCCACCCCCTCCTAAAAATATATATAGCAGAATCACGCCAGCAAGGGATAGTGTGGTTAGGGAATTCATTGACCCGACTTCGAACTACACATACAAGGATTTCTTGATTTAGGCATTCGGCCTCCACGACAGGCTGTGGGAGAGAGGGGGGATCTTTCTCTCTTAATCCATATATAGCAGAATCACCAGCTGAAATGCACATAATGATAGATATCAGCACAAACAGATATAGTAGGAGGTATTCCAATTTCCAACATTAACAATTCTGAACTTCTTAGCCTTTCTGTTTTATCTTCTTCTTTATTTGATTGAGTTTAACAATAATGCAGTTAATAAGGATCAAACCTTTTCCACAAACTTTGCCAAAAGTATGAAAAAGCTGTATTCACATAAAACACAAACAGTTGATTAGAACTCAAACTTGTAGATTAATCATCTATAAAGGAGAAACACTTTTATACTTTCCGTTTCTCTGTTATTCAAACTTTAATGTATTTGACAATATATCAAGAAGAGTCACTGCAAGAATATTCCAAAGGAACACATATGTCCTACGATAACATTTAATTAAAATCCATTTTTTACTAGAAAAAAAAAGAACTCTTACAGCTGTCTGTGCATAGATAAGGCATGATGCTTAGCTAGTGCCGGAAGGGAGGGGGGGCAAACATTCCCAGGGGCAAATTGTTTTTCGAATGAAATCATTTTCTACCATTTCTACTACACATTATTGTTGTGTGTCTTTGTCTGAAAGTAACATCATTTCCTTTTCATTTAGCTAATATGATTGTTTGATTCTTGTGTCTGAGTTATGCAAATATACTGACCTGGATTGTGTACCCTCGTTTCCAGAGTGATGAGTTTACAAGACTTCCAAGTGATTTCTTCCAAACTCCAGATTTCAAGTCTATACCGATTGACTATGTTGGGAGGAGACCACATTATTCTTTACCACATGATTCTAGCCCTGTTCCTGATGTTTTTTCTAATGTTGCTGATGAAGACATGTGGAATCAATTGAATAAAGGGCACACAACTGATCTAGATCTACTTCAGATGTCGCCTTCTGTGAACTCATTTGTCTCGAGCAATTTGTATAATGTAAGTACCAAACTAGTTGCCTTCTACAGGACACTTTATCGAATTTGTCTGCATACTATCCTTGTGTCAAAAATTCATTCACATCTTCTTCTACTAAGGGATACTACTTTCCATGAAAGGCTACGAAGAATACTAAATGTAGCTTTTTTTTAAATTTGTTTTGTGAATGGTTATATAGAATACGTTGAACTGACAAGTGAATGTTTCAAATGCTGTCACCAAAGGGATCTGTCATGGAGGAATCAACGAGAGGAAAGGAGCAGCCTTGTTTCAATGTTGACTGTACAGAGAGAAGCAAAACAGTTATGGACTTGCAAGATAAAAACAGCTCTCTCGAGACAGAGTGCAGGCTTCTAAAAGAGGAGATGGCTTCTGTTGTGGAAACTCTTACCAAAGAAAAGGAAGAGTTGTATGGCAAAACTGTTATGGAGCTACAAGATAAAAACAGCTCTCTAGAGATAGAGTGCAGGCTTTTAAAAGAGGAGATGGCTTCTGTTGTGGAAACTCTTACTAAAGAAAAGGAAGAGTTGTTGTATGAGCTGAATCTTGAGAAGCAGAAGATGAATGATTTTAAGGAACAGCCTTGTTCAAAAGCTGACTGTACAGGGAGAAGTAAAATGCTTATTGCTTTACAGGACAAATACAGCACTCTCGAGACAGAGTGCAGGCTTTTAAAAGAGGAGAAGGCTTCTGCCGTGGGAGCCTTAATTAAAGAAAAAGAAGACTTGACGAACGAGTTGAGCCTTGAGAAGCAAAAGATGAACCATCTCAAGGAAGAGTTACGAAGGTTTAGACTGGCATTTACTCAACGTGAGAGTATGCTGACCTCTCTCCATGCCAAGTCAAAGGCTTTGGTTGAAAATCTGAACTCTTGTCCAGTTCCAAAGGCTACACGGCTGGAATGCTGACAAGGAATGCCAAATTTGTTGTATCCCAGCCGATCTGCTTTTATTAGCAAACTACAAAAATTATACAGCCTCGTTTGTTAGATCAAATGGAGGCTTGAATCGCTCGTAGAGCCTTCATATGTCTTATGGGCTTGATCTGTGTGTATTTGTTACTCAAAACATGATAGGAAGTGTCTCATGTCCCATCAAATGTATGTATCATAATCCTCAATTCTTCATGTCAAAATGAGGACCAAAAGAATTATTCATGTAAACATTGCAAAATCAGATAAATTACATATCCAGATTGTTTTACTTTTTGTTCTTTTGGCAGGTTTCATAATGTTGCTGCCTGTTTGGTTGATTGTCTGTCTGTTCCATTGGTTGCTAAATAGTAAATAGTTATGCTCGAATCTAGCAGCATCTAGAAAAATAACTTAAACTCAAATTTTGATTTGGTTTCAACTTAGGGCATATTTAGTTTGAAGCAGTTTTTCTTCCTGACACTGGGAAGTGGTAGCATACCGTGTTAAAGCAAGGATACGAACATGGTCTCATATGAGGAGCAACAAACCATTCTATAGGCGACGAGTTGGAATCGAAATTTAGCTTGATACTATACGGTCAGGTGAAGAAGTTGATTCCCAACTCTATTCAACTACTCTTTGTTCTTTTTGAGACAACATTCAACCCTGAATTCTGAAAATATACCGCGCCGATTCAGGGTGCGGTCTGGGTGTAATTGACTGGCGTGCTGATCACTGTGCAGCAGTATTTCAGTCACATGGATTTTACTGATCCCCACTGTAATATAATAGTGTTTAAAAGCAATACGAAACTGTCACGTCCAAACAATTACAGTGGCTGGCCGCATTATCTTTTGTAGTGCTATCGAAACAGAGTATGCTGCACGTAACATGTTATTATATCTATGCTACTATCAAAAGAGTGAATGTTTTTTACAAATTACAATTATACCACTAACTAATAAGATCACACTATTTTTAAAATGTAACACTCTCCTTGACTCTTCCTCTTCTCTTTTTTTTTTCCCGAGGATTTTACTTTTTTTTTTTTAAAACAACGATTCCAACACCCACGTCTCTAGAAAGCACCCTCAACACTCACACTTCCAAAACAAACCACACTCACTACTCACATTCAAACACATATCTCACACAAAAACTCAACCGTCTTTCATTTCCATGTTGTTTACCTTTTTAGTTTTCTCTCGCCACTCATGTTATCAATTATAAAAAAAAACACAAGTTATCTGATTCAAATGCCTTCCACATCAAGAAACATTTAGTCATATGAAAAATAAAATCATTTATTGTGCATCCTAATCGATGGATTTAATTAGAAGCAAGGTAAATCAATTTTATTTTGAAAAAGGTGATACTTAGATCTCACATTTAGTCCAAGTATCCAATTCTTTGTACACAACATAGTTAATCTCTCTATAGCAGTATCATTGAGTTGTTGTGTACTCCTTAATTCTGTCTGTTCTTTCCTATTTCGGATTTTATTTATTTATTAATGTTGTTTCCAGTTCATTAGCAAATTCTTGCTAGAGGTTTTAATTTTTTAGCTTCCATATTCTCCGCCAACAAACTGCCTCTCCTCTTCTCTATCGTTTTGAGGAAAAAATCAATGTGGACCGCAAAACCACAACCACCCATTGTTCACGTTCCTTCGTGACTTCTCTATCTCCTTAACTACCCATCATCCACGTTCTCTCACTACTTATCTAATCTCAAGGGCTGCAAATGGGTAGGGTATGGTGCAAATATGGTCATATTCATAATCGTAACTTAGTTAAACAGATATGGATATGTGTATATACCCACTTTGTCAAAAGCTATACTCACACCATACCCATATCCGCATAACCGTTGGATATATGAGTGTGTAGTTGGATATACGGTTATGGATAAAGTTACTACAAAATATGCCACAAACTTCAGGATTCAACAAACTATTACACTTAAATGGGTAGGTTATGGAGAAATTTCATGCAAGGCAGACATGAGAGGGGAGTGGAATGAGAGAATGATTTTATAGCCTTCTTAATTTAATAAAACGTGCTTATGTGGCTATGAGAGTGCATCAATGTATTTATTTATTTTACTATTACAAAGTACTTATACTTATTAGATGTGAGTGTTACAAAATTTTACATTCTAATATACATCTTTACTATTTTAAAGTACTTATACTTTCTAAATGTGTATTATACAAATATGCACCATCACATTCTAATATAAGTTAATTTTGAAAATTTAAGATTCATAACTACCAACACATCCAACTCTTCGGTTCCTTATTGAACGCGCTATCTCGGACTCTCTGTTCGTATTGAACGCGCGTTCACTTCTCCCTCTTGATTTGTGGTCGTGTTAAATACTATGGATGCTAGCCCTTATGGGATGATCACCGTCAGCGGGGTGTCTTCCACGGACCACGGTTGCCGTAGATGGCATCACAAAGCCTGCCTCAGTCACCCGGTCAGTGGGCATGTTCACACCATAAACGAGCTACCGCTCCTTCTACTCCATCACGCAGAGGAGTTATCCGACAATGACAAGCTGCCCTCAAAGGCTCAATGCCTGAGGGCTGACGGGACATCTCAAGTGTTAGAGCACCCAGCATGCCAGCTTGACAAATGGCACGTCTGCTCTTAAGTTGTTCTGGCCGTCCTTGTAATTGCCCATGATCACCTCTAAGACCGTCGCCGTGTTTCGACTGTTCACCAGTGGATCGCTGATCCCTCATTCCTTACGAACCTGCACTGGGTGTGATGAGAATTCAGTAAGCATCAATTTTTCTTGTTTAGATCTTTTTTCTATTACATTTAATCTTTTCCTAAACAGTCTCTTGTTAATAATTAATTATCATTTAATGTATGGGGCCAGATTACTTCTTTCAGTGTGAGAACGATAAACAATTGATTCAATACTTTTAAGTAGTGTGTATTCTTCAGCAGTGACATGGAGTCTCAATAGCCAGATAAACAAAATCTCAGATTTATCTACTTTTTCTGTGATGAAAGAATTCACTTGTATATGTTGACAATAATGTTGACCACCTCAGAATATGTAAATGCTAGCATCTGGACTTTATCGACAAGGTTTTTTGCAACTTACCATTCAAGATAAACATCAAATTAAAATTGTACGTATAAGATGGCAAATTGAGATAAGAAGCTTTCAACACAACATCATGCTACTTCCTTTCTTAAAAATAATGTATGTAATTTAATCATATATATATTCATATCTGTTATATCATGTTGTATTTATTTATCTTGCTTTGAATAAATTCATCTGTAAATAATTGTTTTGCAGCTCTAGGTATTTCTTTCGTATTTTAGTAAGTAGTTATATTCTCTCTTTTTTTTCCACTACAAGCTCAAAATTCACTATATGTGAATTGGTAAAAGAATGACTAATAATGCATGTCATAAATATACGTTTTAGTTGCTATGCTAAATATTGTCACAAGGTCAAGACCACAAGATAGACTAAATTAAAGTTCTAATTAACTTAGTTCAATTATGAGATAATTTCTTCTTTTATTTGAGCCCAGTGGTAAGAACTCAGTGCCATGCGCATAAGTCTCTCGTAATGACCCGAATGCGTGAGCAAGTGCTGGTGGTGAGAGTATAATTTTAATTTAAAAACCCCGCGTGTTGGGAGCCGTTAATTTTCTTTTTGTATACTATAATATCATTGTTTACGAACTTTGATTCTTTTTGTTTGGCATGAAGTTTTTCTTATATTAAAATTATGACCGTCACATGTGTTTCTTTGAGCTATCAATATCAATCTCAACTTAGAGTGTGGATGGAACAAGGATTCTCTGCCTTGCTTCATCATGTTGAACTTTATCCATATGCAAAATAACAATAACAACATGAAAAGAACTTTGCATTGCGCGAAGATCTCCAACCACATAACATCATCATATGGCACTGCTTGCTTATATTTTTGTATGTTGTAGGTACGAAGACGACCTCACATAATGGGTGAGTAAAAGGAAAACAAATAATCATGGAGGTCAAAAAGTATTAGACGGGCAAGATAGAACATATAGATATAGAGGAAAGGAAAATAAATATGGGAGAGCCAAAAGTGGTGCGAAACATGGGAATTTTTCACATGAACAAACTTTTGTAGGTATCTAGAAGTCTAGGTTAGAGAGATGGGTGGAGAGGACATGTAAATAGGGATAGGAGACAAAGTGTGTGTTGATCAATAAATGGGGGAAAAAGAAGAAAAGATACATTAGATAGCACATGAAAAACAACCTACAAGGTAAACAAATAAAAAGAGATAGATATGGATAGGAGAGTTAATTGTCAACATAGGAATTGACATACAATGTGTGCACATAGTTGTACTTCACAAGACATACACTAGTACAAAAATGATATATAACAGTACCTTTGATGGCATCAATTACAAAAAAAAATCGACGTCAAAGAACAACAACGTCGGTTACATAAGACAATCGTCACCATATGTGAAATCTTACCGATTTAGAAAAGACATGAGTACCGCTTTTACTTTAACGTCAATTTCTTTTCAAAGAAACCGACGTCTAAAATTACCCGCGAAATATAATTTTCCAGAAAAAAAAATTTGCCTCCAAAATTTTCAATACATCGTTGTTTTTTCTCAAACCGACAACACATGTTTCGCGCCATGTCCCCACAAAAAAATTATCTCCTCATTAGTCTTCGACTCTTCCAAAAAACCGACAACTAATCACCCTTTGCGAAACAACTTTTTTTTAAGGAGATAAGTCTATAGCGTCAATTTTTTAATTAGAAACAGACGACTAGGTATTTTTACACCTTGTCCCTGTGAAAATATTTCCCCCCAATTTGCTCCTTCGTCATCGGTTTTTATTGGACAACTGAAAACTATGGTCCTAACACTAGAATATTTTTTTTTGACATGTAAATAGACGTCTGTTTTTATCTCTAGCAACCGACGACTAAAAGCCTAACCAGGTGCAACTTTTTTTGTTTAGATTTGCACTTAATTGTCAGTTTTTCACAAGTAACCGACAACTATAAGAGTTAGGCGTCAATTTTTCTAACAACTGACAACTATATGTAACTTAATAGCACCCATGCGAAACATACTCTTCCCCATTCTCTATTTTATCGCGATTCAGCTAGGTCTCTCTGGAAATTTTCTCCTCCGTAGCTCTTCCTCCATCCACCACCGCTTCGTTGCTTGCCGGCCGCCACTCTTCCTCCAACCATCGCCGTCGCCGTTGCTCGCCTTTTCTCACTTGAGAGGACGCCAAAGTTTGAGAGGATGCCGAAGCCATCGTCGCTGCTGTCTGCCAAAGCCATCGTCACTGCGGTTCGCCTCCAATTACTGTGTTGGCCGTCGCCGCCGCTCTGCCTCGACCGCCTCTAGCTGTTATGTTGGCCGTCGCCTAAGTCTAGTGGACAGGAGCTTGGAAACACCAATACCGCCTCCACCCTCCCCCAAAAGAGGAGCTCTCTTCTCAACACTGTTTCTCTACTACTCTCTTTAGATTTATGTGATTGTCTTCCCTCTCTCTATCAATGATACTTGTAATATATTCTTCACATTTGATTGATGATAAATATGCATAATGATAAATAAATTAGTTCTTAATGATATATTGATTCAAAATGCTTCTTAATTATATGAGGTCAAAATACTTCTAAAATTGAATGATGAAATGTAACTAGGGTTTTAATTTTGAATTGGAGAAACTATTTGGGTGCATTGTTCAATTTGGATGTAAGTGCTTGTATGTTTGGGTACATTGATCAATTTGAATGTTTATCAATAAATAATTGGTCTATATAACTATATTAGATATCAATAAATATGTGATACTCCTAAGATCTAACATGTCTTGATAAACCTTAACCTTACTTTCCCTATTATCCATTGGCCTAGAAACCCGTCTGAGATTTACTCATTAGGAGTAAATCTTGGATAGTCCCCGATTTGGGACTATTTTTGAACACTTAATCGCTGCGCCCCCAAGTTTATTGCTGGTCTTTATCAGTTAACTAGATTTGTAGAGGAGCATAGGAAACAACCTGGAGATAGGTTCTATTGTCCATGTAGGCATTGTGGTAACAACTTGAAAGACATCACTGGTGACGAAATCAAAAGTCATGTCATGTGCAATAGGATTGTACAAGACTATCCAGAATGGTACTGGCATGGAGAGATTTCAAATCTGAGATCAGTAGATGTCTATAGCAGTTCTTGTGTTGAACAATAAATTTCCTCCGATGACGTAGATGTGGATGAACCGATTCCAACAGACATTGTTAATGCGATGCTGGATAATTATGGGGTAGAGAACACCAATCCACCTTCTTTGTTTAGGAACACTGCACATGATGCTGAGAGACCGTTATACACAGGTTGTAATAAGTTTATGAAGCTGAGCGTTGTGTTGAGATTGTATAATATGAAGGCTAACAATAGATGGAATGAGTAAAGCTTCACGTCATTGTTGTTTTTGTTGAAAGAAATTCTTCCGGAAGGAAACGAGCTTCCAATCTCAACATACAAGTTAAAGAAAATATTATGCCCAATGGGAATGAAGGCTAAGAAGATACATGCATGCCCGAATGATTGCGTATTATTTCAAAAGGACTATGTAGATTTGAAATATTGTCCAAAATGTGGGGCGTCAAGGTGTTAAATGATGACTTCAAGGCAGTCCAAAACTGGCTCTCCTGACAAGGTGATGTGGTATTGTAACACCCTAATTTCACAATACTGAGCGGAAGCATAAATACATTGGGATGTCACACAAATGATAATCATTGCATAAAAATAGAGTTTGATAAACCAACACAGGATACATTGCATAGTTTCTCATATCTCAAACCCATAACATAAAACTCACTCTCTAACTAAAACACATGTCTCATAAACATAAAAGAAAACTAATTTAAGGATAGATGGCACCCCACCAGGTCTAATCTCTTAATCCATCCTTCAAATGTACGCTCCTTAGTTAAGCTTCCTTATTCTTTCCTCCTGCAGACATCCCCTCCCCAACCATGCATTTAAAAACGGAAAACATGTTAGAGTAAGTGGCATTGAGTATTATTATAACAACATAATAACTGGGAAAAAAGAAAAATCATAAAGTAATTAAACATAAAAAAATGGATTCACATACTATGTTCTTAATGGTTAATTATAATGTCCTCTACTCTTATGCACCAATTGTGCTCATAGGCCCATAGGCTCAAATTGATGTTCCACTTGAACTCATGATTTGCACCAAAGTGCCATAACTATGCTCCACTTGAGCTCATGATTTGCACAAGAGTGCTATACTATTCCATTTGAACTCATAAGGCCTGAGGGATCAACATTAACATAATGAGGACAAAATAATGTAATGAATTACATGATTAATCAATAACTTGGCAGTTCTTCACTTTAATTGAATTTCGTTTGATCATGACATAAGTAATTGAACATAAAACTTAAAAATATAGGCATTATATAATAACTTTTGTGTGACGGAGTGATACACGTCACAACGAAGGCTGAGTGGACGGACAGATACGCGTCCCGTGACGGAGAGATACACGTCACAACAGAAACAGGAAAGAGGATGCGTTACTGACGCATCGACAGCCTTCAAACGAGAGGTTCCTAATCACACATGAAGGAGATGTGATTAGGAAAGCACTGTGGAAGAGACGAGACCTCCGGGTAGGGCTTTAGAAGGCCGTTGGATCAACCGGAGATCCCCAAGCAGCAGGGTCGGCGTCCGAAAAGGGACCGAAAGGTGCTGAAAAAGTTCCCGGAGACGTAGACGGAGCCTTTAGATCTTTGCGGCTGGACCTACGGCAGCATGAGATGGACTACCGAAGTCCAGCGGCGATGGACGGGCGGTGGGAACCCTCCCTTAGGCGGCTAGCAGCAGCGCCGCAGGGAGGCTCCTGCGCTCCTGCCGCGCGCCGGCGGCAAGGAGCAGCCGCTGCTGCGGGCGGCGGCGGCCGGCGGCTAGAAGGGACCGGCGGCGGCCGGCTAGGAGGGAGAAGAGAGGGGCGGGAGGGAGGGGCGGCGCCGAAGGAGAACGGGCGGGAGAGAGGGGCGGCGCTGGGTGGAGCGCTAACCTGCTCTTGATACCATGTAAGCGGAAGAGACGAATGGAGCGTTGTTGCACACTGGCAACGTGAGAGACCCAATAGGGTTCTCCTCTCTATTTATAGTAAAGGGAAAATTACATGTAGGTACAACAGTAATATGAAATATGAAATAAACACAAAGTAAAGATATATTAACACAACTCAACCCGGAACCGACCCTAAACTATTTTTTTTTACAGGGTGGTTTGTCTGGAGCCGGACCCAATTTCATAATGTGTAACCCAAAACCGAATTTGGACCATATACTTTCGTTAATTACGCATGATATGTAGTAATTTGTACACGATAGAGCTTATTTTTCTAAAATTTTCAACCCGGATTCAATTTGGGTTTAACAAATCACGACCCAGGTCGACCCGTTTTCAATTCGGACATCGATATCCAAACCCGAAACCAACCCGAATTCATAAAATTTAAAACAGAAACCAAATATTTCGGAGTTGGACGGGATCGGGTTCAAGGGTTCGGACAAATTTTGACAACCCTAGATCTAGGAAGAAAAAAAACCATGATGTAAACTAGCAAAAGCATTATAACTTGGATAATACAATCCTCACTCCCATTTACTGCCAAACTTGAGCACATGTTGTAAGATGAGATGTTCTAGATGAAAAACTAGTCTTGAGGGTTGATATGCCTGGATCAGGTAAATTATTCTAGTCATGATTTACTTGATGTATAGACAATACTCGAATCATCTAAACATTATACTAATCATTAGTGCTGCAAAAGACTTTTATATTAATGTCGTAGCTGAAGCATATATATTCTCTCTCTCTCTCTATATGCATACATATATATATATATACATATACATATACATATACATATACATATACATATACATATACATATACATATACATATACATATACATATACATGTATGTTTGTATGGGATAAAGAGGCATTCTCTCCCCCTCTCCCACGCCCGTAGCGAAGGCCGAACTCCCGGGAGGGTGGTAAACCAAGGAGGCAACTTGGATTTGAACCATATGTATGTATGTATTTATGTGTGTGTATACATATATAATATAATATAATATAATATAATATAATCTTTTAAAATAACTTAACTTTTAATTATTGCATGTAATATACTAACCACTCCATGGAACGTTTAGACAATAAGATCTATTTCATGTTATTAAAATATGACTTGTTTTTAAGTAAACCTATAACTTGCATCAAACTTGAATCAAATTATTATTGATCTTCATTTAAATGCGTGGCTAGTAATTACTAGATGTAGTGGTTTTAACCAAACTTGACCACGTTTTTGTGGTCAAGTTAAGTTCGGTCTAGTTCTTTTTAGCAGTCAAGTTTGGTATGAAAAATTTGTATACCACTATATGAGATCTCTTCTATGGTTTTAGGGCCAGACTAGACTTGACTAGACCATGCCCACCCCTATACGTGATGCCTCTTTATTGCGTGGAATTATTTTAGCTACGAGTTTAGGCCTTTGATGTTATATTTGTGACCAATAATTCACCTTTTCCAAATTGCGGGGTGTCGTATTTGTCCGCAACGAACCGATATGTAATGTAAGGGTCTAGTTATGATGACACCAAATATCCAACATGGATCTTGGCATTTTTATTCTTACATCTATAGCAGTGTGTCACTCGAGATTAAAAATCCAAGGGGTGCAGTGTTACTTTGGCCTCTGCTTTCCTAGGGATACAATACCTTGTTTTGGTCGAACTATGCATGGAAGTACAACAAGTTACAGTTTTAGGAGAGTTAGCTGGTGTATTACTTGAAAGTGTAATCAGGTTATAGTATTATATGTTGTAGCATCTCATGATTTCTCTTTTGATCAGATATAGTAAGTTTATTATTAGTCCATTCAAACATTAAATTTAGATTTCTGTTACAGCTGGAATAGTTAGATGTCTTCAATGTTCTAAATTTGATTCTCTGACTGGCAGAATCTAGTTGACTTAGCTGGATCAGAGCGTGTTGCTAAGACTGGAGCTGGAGGAGTACGCTTGAAAGAAGGAAAATACATCAATAAAAGTTTAATGATTCTTGGTAATGTGATTAACAAACTCAGTGAGAATTGCAAACAGAGGTATGCAAGTTTGAGCTGTTTGCTTGGCTGTTTTTTGCTATTCAAACAGCATACTAGAGTTGCGATATAATATATGAATCCTGAGATCTGTAGCTGATGGTCGTGCAGGGGACATATACCATATCGCGATAGTAAGTTGACTCGCATTCTGCAACCTGCTCTTGGTGGTAACAGCAAAACATCAATTATATGTACTGTTGCCCCCGAAGAGGTGAGCAGGACTATGGAACCATCAGTTATACCTCAATTTGATGTATCTTGCTCTTTACCTAGGTGGGCCTTGTCAAATATTTGAAAACTAAGCATGCTGTATATAGATTCATGTTGAGGAAACAAGGGGAACCCTCCAATTTGCAAGCAGGGCCAAGCAGATCACAAACTGTGCTCAAGTCAATGAGGTCAGGATTAAGTTGTTTCTGCATCAAGAAAACCAGATTTGTTATTCGATTAATACAACGAGAAACATTTCTTTGTGCAGGAGGAAATTCATAATTTTGACTTTGTACACGCCCTTTTATTCTTTTTGCATGTTTGCAGATTTTGACTGATGCAGCATTATTGAAACGCCAAAAATTGGAGATAGAAGAGCTGCGCAGAAAGCTTCAGGTGATAAACATTTTCACATGATATTAATCTGTGATTTTTTGTTTTCTTATATCTGCTAACTGCCTAACAATTCCGTACCATAAAGAAAATGATTTTACTAATAATTGAGGAAGGTGAGTTCTGTCACATCGAATTGCATTGGTTTTGCCATGCCCTATGGTACGTTATCCCACAAAGACCATAACAGGACGAGTCCTAAAAATATGAATGTAAAACTAAGTTCATATGGATGCTTTCTACAAAATAACTCTATGGCAGAAGATTCCAACCATTCAACTCGCTTGCAACTAACTTTCATGTTACCTTTAGCATACCATATGTCTAGGTTTGGCATGATTAAGCAGCAATCTATATGACCAGAAAATAAGAAGAATGTCTTTGCTTTATGTCCTTGCAGCCACAATTAACAATGCATAAATTTTCAAACAAAATGTTTCAGTGATAGTCTGCCTTTAGTAATCTATATTGAAGCACAAGGTTCTGATTGCATAAACTTTTAATATTTCCCCGAAACATATTGTTCTTTTACTGCATGTGTCATTTGCTGAGACGAACAATACATTCTTCGCAGGGTTCACAATCTGAAGTTCTAGAACAAATGATATTAAAACAGAGAAATGACATGCTTAAGGTATGCTAGCCTAGAAAAATTCACTTATCAATATTCTTCATTACTGCAAACACAATTGCAAATGATATCCAATCCTGAATGATTCAGTCTGAGCTGGAGAAGGATAGGCTTGCCTCAGAACTTCAAGAAGAAAAAAGATCTCGCAAAGCTCTAGAGGAATGTGTCAGAGAGTTGCAAATGAAGATAGACGAGTCGATCAAATTTTCTAATAACGTTCAAGAGAAAACAAATTTCACTGTAAGTTATTACAACCCCACTGGAAAGACCAATACAATTTTATGCTGTATTCATTGACTATGAAACTATTATGTGGAGCTAGCTCTTGCACATGCTACGCATTTTCAAGTTGTTGATAATATTTCTCAATATGATGCTCTAAATGAAAGGTTACTGTCAACTCTCAAATCCCAAGTGTCTTTGGAAATAAGGCTTTTTCTTCCAGATTTTAGTAGTTTTTTGAATACTTAAAGTGTCAATCAAATTGGAGCCAACTTCCTTGTGGAAAGATCTATCCCAATTAAATCTTTGTTTGGTAAAGCGTGACAATTGCTTGGGAAGGGATAGACAATCATAGACAATGGGTCAACCGTTACTAATCGTGTTATCAAACGCAAGTTGCCCACCACTCTCATTTTACATTATGTTTTCTCACTGGAGCGTTTGCTACCAGTCACTCATTTCTAACCGTGGGGAATTGTACAATGGTCATCAACGATGGGCCATCAGCGATGAATGCAATCACTTTCCCAAACACCACATAAGAAGTTTGAAGGTGGACAGTTGTCTTGTGCCTTTATGGCTTTCTTTACAACAAGTCGCTAGACATGAGAGCCCTGACTCCATAAAAAGACGTCCAGGGGCTATAGCATCTTGTGTTGATAACTACAACAAGGGTCTGGTGTGATATCTCCCCACCCCCTCCTAAAAATATATATAGCAGAATCACGCCAGCAAGGGATAGTGTGGTTAGGGAATTCATTGACCCGACTTCGAACTACACATACAAGGATTTCTTGATTTAGGCATTCGGCCTCCACGACAGGCTGTGGGAGAGAGGGGGGATCTTTCTCTCTTAATCCATATATAGCAGAATCACCAGCTGAAATGCACATAATGATAGATATCAGCACAAACAGATATAGTAGGAGGTATTCCAATTTCCAACATTAACAATTCTGAACTTCTTAGCCTTTCTGTTTTATCTTCTTCTTTATTTGATTGAGTTTAACAATAATGCAGTTAATAAGGATCAAACCTTTTCCACAAACTTTGCCAAAAGTATGAAAAAGCTGTATTCACATAAAACACAAACAGTTGATTAGAACTCAAACTTGTAGATTAATCATCTATAAAGGAGAAACACTTTTATACTTTCCGTTTCTCTGTTATTCAAACTTTAATGTATTTGACAATATATCAAGAAGAGTCACTGCAAGAATATTCCAAAGGAACACATATGTCCTACGATAACATTTAATTAAAATCCATTTTTTACTAGAAAAAAAAAGAACTCTTACAGCTGTCTGTGCATAGATAAGGCATGATGCTTAGCTAGTGCCGGAAGGGAGGGGGGGCAAACATTCCCAGGGGCAAATTGTTTTTCGAATGAAATCATTTTCTACCATTTCTACTACACATTATTGTTGTGTGTCTTTGTCTGAAAGTAACATCATTTCCTTTTCATTTAGCTAATATGATTGTTTGATTCTTGTGTCTGAGTTATGCAAATATACTGACCTGGATTGTGTACCCTCGTTTCCAGAGTGATGAGTTTACAAGACTTCCAAGTGATTTCTTCCAAACTCCAGATTTCAAGTCTATACCGATTGACTATGTTGGGAGGAGACCACATTATTCTTTACCACATGATTCTAGCCCTGTTCCTGATGTTTTTTCTAATGTTGCTGATGAAGACATGTGGAATCAATTGAATAAAGGGCACACAACTGATCTAGATCTACTTCAGATGTCGCCTTCTGTGAACTCATTTGTCTCGAGCAATTTGTATAATGTAAGTACCAAACTAGTTGCCTTCTACAGGACACTTTATCGAATTTGTCTGCATACTATCCTTGTGTCAAAAATTCATTCACATCTTCTTCTACTAAGGGATACTACTTTCCATGAAAGGCTACGAAGAATACTAAATGTAGCTTTTTTTTAAATTTGTTTTGTGAATGGTTATATAGAATACGTTGAACTGACAAGTGAATGTTTCAAATGCTGTCACCAAAGGGATCTGTCATGGAGGAATCAACGAGAGGAAAGGAGCAGCCTTGTTTCAATGTTGACTGTACAGAGAGAAGCAAAACAGTTATGGACTTGCAAGATAAAAACAGCTCTCTCGAGACAGAGTGCAGGCTTCTAAAAGAGGAGATGGCTTCTGTTGTGGAAACTCTTACCAAAGAAAAGGAAGAGTTGTATGGCAAAACTGTTATGGAGCTACAAGATAAAAACAGCTCTCTAGAGATAGAGTGCAGGCTTTTAAAAGAGGAGATGGCTTCTGTTGTGGAAACTCTTACTAAAGAAAAGGAAGAGTTGTTGTATGAGCTGAATCTTGAGAAGCAGAAGATGAATGATTTTAAGGAACAGCCTTGTTCAAAAGCTGACTGTACAGGGAGAAGTAAAATGCTTATTGCTTTACAGGACAAATACAGCACTCTCGAGACAGAGTGCAGGCTTTTAAAAGAGGAGAAGGCTTCTGCCGTGGGAGCCTTAATTAAAGAAAAAGAAGACTTGACGAACGAGTTGAGCCTTGAGAAGCAAAAGATGAACCATCTCAAGGAAGAGTTACGAAGGTTTAGACTGGCATTTACTCAACGTGAGAGTATGCTGACCTCTCTCCATGCCAAGTCAAAGGCTTTGGTTGAAAATCTGAACTCTTGTCCAGTTCCAAAGGCTACACGGCTGGAATGCTGACAAGGAATGCCAAATTTGTTGTATCCCAGCCGATCTGCTTTTATTAGCAAACTACAAAAATTATACAGCCTCGTTTGTTAGATCAAATGGAGGCTTGAATCGCTCGTAGAGCCTTCATATGTCTTATGGGCTTGATCTGTGTGTATTTGTTACTCAAAACATGATAGGAAGTGTCTCATGTCCCATCAAATGTATGTATCATAATCCTCAATTCTTCATGTCAAAATGAGGACCAAAAGAATTATTCATGTAAACATTGCAAAATCAGATAAATTACATATCCAGATTGTTTTACTTTTTGTTCTTTTGGCAGGTTTCATAATGTTGCTGCCTGTTTGGTTGATTGTCTGTCTGTTCCATTGGTTGCTAAATAGTAAATAGTTATGCTCGAATCTAGCAGCATCTAGAAAAATAACTTAAACTCAAATTTTGATTTGGTTTCAACTTAGGGCATATTTAGTTTGAAGCAGTTTTTCTTCCTGACACTGGGAAGTGGTAGCATACCGTGTTAAAGCAAGGATACGAACATGGTCTCATATGAGGAGCAACAAACCATTCTATAGGCGACGAGTTGGAATCGAAATTTAGCTTGATACTATACGGTCAGGTGAAGAAGTTGATTACCAACTCTATTCAACTACTCTTTGTTCTTTTTGAGACAACATTCAACCCTGAATTCTGAAAATATACCGCGCCGATTCAGGGTGCGGTCTGGGTGTAATTGACTGGCGTGCTGATCACTGTGCAGCAGTATTTCAGTCACATGGATTTTACTGATCCCCACTGTAATATAATAGTGTTTAAAAGCAATACGAAACTGTCACGTCCAAACAATTACAGTGGCTGGCCGCATTATCTTTTGTAGTGCTATCGAAACAGAGTATGCTGCACGTAACATGTTATTATATCTATGCTACTATCAAAAGAGTGAATGTTTTTTACAAATTACAATTATACCACTAACTAATAAGATCACACTATTTTTAAAATGTAACACTCTCCTTGACTCTTCCTCTTC
The DNA here is from genome assembly GCA_963693085.1 of Alisma plantago-aquatica. NCBI lineage: Eukaryota > Viridiplantae > Streptophyta > Magnoliopsida > Alismatales > Alismataceae > Alisma > Alisma plantago-aquatica. Next base: position 823,874,451 of record OY856410.1, read on the forward strand.
TCTTTTTTTTTTCCCGAGGATTTTACTTTTTTTTTTTTAAAACAACGATTCCAACACCCACGTCTCTAGAAAGCACCCTCAACACTCACACTTCCAAAACAAACCACACTCACTACTTACATTCAAACACATATCTCACACAAAAACTCAACCGTCTTTCATTTCCATGTTGTTTACCTTTTTAGTTTTCTCTCGCCACTCATGTTATCAATTATAAAAAAAAACACAAGTTATCTGATTCAAATGCCTTCCACATCAAGAAACATTTAGTCATATGAAAAATAAAATCATTTATTGTGCATCCTAATCGATGGATTTAATTAGAAGCAAGGTAAATCAATTTTATTTTGAAAAAGGTGATACTTAGATCTCACATTTAGTCCAAGTATCCAATTCTTTGTACACAACATAGTTAATCTCTCTATAGCAGTATCATTGAGTTGTTGTGTACTCCTTAATTCTGTCTGTTCTTTCCTATTTCGGATTTTATTTATTTATTAATGTTGTTTCCAGTTCATTAGCAAATTCTTGCTAGAGGTTTTAATTTTTTAGCTTCCATATTCTCCGCCAACAAACTGCCTCTCCTCTTCTCTATCGTTTTGAGGAAAAAATCAATGTGGACCGCAAAACCACAACCACCCATTGTTCACGTTCCTTCGTGACTTCTCTATCTCCTTAACTACCCATCATCCACGTTCTCTCACTACTTATCTAATCTCAAGGGCTGCAAATGGGTAGGGTATGGTGCAAATATGGTCATATTCATAATCGTAACTTAGTTAAACAGATATGGATATGTGTATATACCCACTTTGTCAAAAGCTATACTCACACCATACCCATATCCGCATAACCGTTGGATATATGAGTGTGTAGTTGGATATACGGTTATGGATAAAGTTACTACAAAATATGCCACAAACTTCAGGATTCAACAAACTATTACACTTAAATGGGTAGGTTATGGAGAAATTTCATGCAAGGCAGACATGAGAGGGGAGTGGAATGAGAGAATGATTTTATAGCCTTCTTAATTTAATAAAACGTGCTTATGTGGCTATGAGAGTGCATCAATGTATTTATTTATTTTACTATTACAAAGTACTTATACTTATTAGATGTGAGTGTTACAAAATTTTACATTCTAATATACATCTTTACTATTTTAAAGTACTTATACTTTCTAAATATGTATTATACAAATATGCACCATCACATTCTAATATAAGTTAATTTTGAAAATTTAAGATTCATAACTACCAACACATCCAACTCTTCGGTTCCTTATTGAACGCGCTATCTCGGACTCTCTGTTCGTATTGAACGCGCGTTCACTTCTCCCTCTTGATTTGTGGTCGTGTTAAATACTATGGATGCTAGCCCTTATGGGATGATCACCGTCAGCGGGGTGTCTTCCACGGACCACGGTTGCCGTAGATGGCATCACAAAGCCTGCCTCAGTCACCCGGTCAGTGGGCATGTTCACACCATAAACGAGCTACCGCTCCTTCTACTCCATCACGCAGAGGAGTTATCCGACAATGACAAGCTGCCCTCAAAGGCTCAATGCCTGAGGGCTGACGGGACATCTCAAGTGTTAGAGCACCCAGCATGCCAGCTTGACAAATGGCACGTCTGCTCTTAAGTTGTTCTGGCCGTCCTTGTAATTGCCCATGATCACCTCTAAGACCGTCGCCGTGTTTCGACTGTTCACCAGTGGATCGCTGATCCCTCATTCCTTACGAACCTGCACTGGGTGTGATGAGAATTCAGTAAGCATCAATTTTTCTTGTTTAGATCTTTTTTCTATTACATTTAATCTTTTCCTAAACAGTCTCTTGTTAATAATTAATTATCATTTAATGTATGGGGCCAGATTACTTCTTTCAGTGTGAGAACGATAAACAATTGATTCAATACTTTTAAGTAGTGTGTATTCTTCAGCAGTGACATGGAGTCTCAATAGCCAGATAAACAAAATCTCAGATTTATCTACTTTTTCTGTGATGAAAGAATTCACTTGTATATGTTGACAATAATGTTGACCACCTCAGAATATGTAAATGCTAGCATCTGGACTTTATCGACAAGGTTTTTTGCAACTTACCATTCAAGATAAACATCAAATTAAAATTGTACGTATAAGATGGCAAATTGAGATAAGAAGCTTTCAACACAACATCATGCTACTTCCTTTCTTAAAAATAATGTATGTAATTTAATCATATATATATTCATATCTGTTATATCATGTTGTATTTATTTATCTTGCTTTGAATAAATTCATCTGTAAATAATTGTTTTGCAGCTCTAGGTATTTCTTTCGTATTTTAGTAAGTAGTTATATTCTCTCTTTTTTTTCCACTACAAGCTCAAAATTCACTATATGTGAATTGGTAAAAGAATGACTAATAATGCATGTCATAAATATACGTTTTAGTTGCTATGCTAAATATTGTCACAAGGTCAAGACCACAAGATAGACTAAATTAAAGTTCTAATTAACTTAGTTCAATTATGAGATAATTTCTTCTTTTATTTGAGCCCAGTGGTAAGAACTCAGTGCCATGCGCATAAGTCTCTCGTAATGACCCGAATGCGTGAGCAAGTGCTGGTGGTGAGAGTATAATTTTAATTTAAAAACCCCGCGTGTTGGGAGCCGTTAATTTTCTTTTTGTATACTATAATATCATTGTTTACGAACTTTGATTCTTTTTGTTTGGCATGAAGTTTTTCTTATATTAAAATTATGACCGTCACATGTGTTTCTTTGAGCTATCAATATCAATCTCAACTTAGAGTGTGGATGGAACAAGGATTCTCTGCCTTGCTTCATCATGTTGAACTTTATCCATATGCAAAATAACAATAACAACATGAAAAGAACTTTGCATTGCGCGAAGATCTCCAACCACATAACATCATCATATGGCACTGCTTGCTTATATTTTTGTATGTTGTAGGTACGAAGACGACCTCACATAATGGGTGAGTAAAAGGAAAACAAATAATCATGGAGGTCAAAAAGTATTAGACGGGCAAGATAGAACATATAGATATAGAGGAAAGGAAAATAAATATGGGAGAGCCAAAAGTGGTGCGAAACATGGGAATTTTTCACATGAACAAACTTTTGTAGGTATCTAGAAGTCTAGGTTAGAGAGATGGGTGGAGAGGACATGTAAATAGGGATAGGAGACAAAGTGTGTGTTGATCAATAAATGGGGGAAAAAGAAGAAAAGATACATTAGATAGCACATGAAAAACAACCTACAAGGTAAACAAATAAAAAGAGATAGATATGGATAGGAGAGTTAATTGTCAACATAGGAATTGACATACAATGTGTGCACATAGTTGTACTTCACAAGACATACACTAGTACAAAAATGATATATAACAGTACCTTTGATGGCATCAATTACAAAAAAAAAATCGACGTCAAAGAACAACAACGTCGGTTACATAAGACAATCGTCACCATATGTGAAATCTTACCGATTTAGAAAAGACATGAGTACCGCTTTTACTTTAACGTCAATTTCTTTTCAAAGAAACCGACGTCTAAAATTACCCGCGAAATATAATTTTCCAGAAAAAAAAATTTGCCTCCAAAATTTTCAATACATCGTTGTTTTTTCTCAAACCGACAACACATGTTTCGCGCCATGTCCCCACAAAAAAATTATCTCCTCATTAGTCTTCGACTCTTCCAAAAAACCGACAACTAATCACCCTTTGCGAAACAACTTTTTTTTAAGGAGATAAGTCTATAGCGTCAATTTTTTAATTAGAAACAGACGACTAGGTATTTTTACACCTTGTCCCTGTGAAAATATTTCCCCCCAATTTGCTCCTTCGTCATCGGTTTTTATTGGACAACTGAAAACTATGGTCCTAACACTAGAATATTTTTTTTTGACATGTAAATAGACGTCTGTTTTTATCTCTAGCAACCGACGACTAAAAGCCTAACCAGGTGCAACTTTTTTTGTTTAGATTTGCACTTAATTGTCAGTTTTTCACAAGTAACCGACAACTATAAGAGTTAGGCGTCAATTTTTCTAACAACTGACAACTATATGTAACTTAATAGCACCCATGCGAAACATACTCTTCCCCATTCTCTATTTTATCGCGATTCAGCTAGGTCTCTCTGGAAATTTTCTCCTCCGTAGCTCTTCCTCCATCCACCACCGCTTCGTTGCTTGCCGGCCGCCACTCTTCCTCCAACCATCGCCGTCGCCGTTGCTCGCCTTTTCTCACTTGAGAGGACGCCAAAGTTTGAGAGGATGCCGAAGCCATCGTCGCTGCTGTCCGCCAAAGCCATCGTCACTGCGGTTCGCCTCCAATTACTGTGTTGGCCGTCGCCGCCGCTCTGCCTCGACCGCCTCTAGCTGTTATGTTGGCCGTCGCCTAAGTCTAGTGGACAGGAGCTTGGAAACACCAATACCGCCTCCACCCTCCCCCAAAAGAGGAGCTCTCTTCTCAACACTGTTTCTCTACTACTCTCTTTAGATTTATGTGATTGTCTTCCCTCTCTCTATCAATGATACTTGTAATATATTCTTCACATTTGATTGATGATAAATATGCATAATGATAAATAAATTAGTTCTTAATGATATATTGATTCAAAATGCTTCTTAATTATATGAGGTCAAAATACTTCTAAAATTGAATGATGAAATGTAACTAGGGTTTTAATTTTGAATTGGAGAAACTATTTGGGTGCATTGTTCAATTTGGATGTAAGTGCTTGTATGTTTGGGTACATTGATCAATTTGAATGTTTATCAATAAATAATTGGTCTATATAACTATATTAGATATCAATAAATATGTGATACTCCTAAGATCTAACATGTCTTGATAAACCTTAACCTTACTTTCCCTATTATCCATTGGCCTAGAAACCCGTCTGAGATTTACTCATTAGGAGTAAATCTTGGATAGTCCCCGATTTGGGACTATTTTTGAACACTTAATCGCTGCGCCCCCAAGTTTATTGCTGGTCTTTATCAGTTAACTAGATTTGTAGAGGAGCATAGGAAACAACCTGGAGATAGGTTCTATTGTCCATGTAGGCATTGTGGTAACAACTTGAAAGACATCACTGGTGACGAAATCAAAAGTCATGTCATGTGCAATAGGATTGTACAAGACTATCCAGAATGGTACTGGCATGGAGAGATTTCAAATCTGAGATCAGTAGATGTCTATAGCAGTTCTTGTGTTGAACAATAAATTTCCTCCGATGACGTAGATGTGGATGAACCGATTCCAACAGACATTGTTAATGCGATGCTGGATAATTATGGGGTAGAGAACACCAATCCACCTTCTTTGTTTAGGAACACTGCACATGATGCTGAGAGACCGTTATACACAGGTTGTAATAAGTTTATGAAGCTGAGCGTTGTGTTGAGATTGTATAATATGAAGGCTAACAATAGATGGAATGAGTAAAGCTTCACGTCATTGTTGTTTTTGTTGAAAGAAATTCTTCCGGAAGGAAACGAGCTTCCAATCTCAACATACAAGTTAAAGAAAATATTATGCCCAATGGGAATGAAGGCTAAGAAGATACATGCATGCCCGAATGATTGCGTATTATTTCAAAAGGACTATGAAGATTTGAAATATTGTCCAAAATGTGGGGCGTCAAGGTGTTAAATGATGACTTCAAGGCAGTCCAAAACTGGCTCTCCTGACAAGGTGATGTGGTATTGTAACACCCTAATTTCACAATACTGAGCGGAAGCATAAATACATTGGGATGTCACACAAATGATAATCATTGCATAAAAATAGAGTTTGATAAACCAACACAGGATACATTGCATAGTTTCTCATATCTCAAACCCATAACATAAAACTCACTCTCTAACTAAAATACATGTCTCATAAACATAAAAGAAAACTAATTTAAGGATAGATGGCACCCCACCAGGTCTAATATCTTAATCCATCCTTCAAATGTACGCTCCTTAGTTAAGCTTCCTTATTCTTTCCTCCTGCAGACATCCCCTCCCCAACCATACATTTAAAAATGGAAAACATGTTAGAGTAAGTGGCATTGAGTATTATTATAACAACATAATAACTGGGAAAAAAGAAAAATCATAAAGTAATTAAACATAAAAAATTGGATTCACATACTATGTTCTTAATGGTTAATTATAATGTCCTCTACTCTTATGCACCAATTGTGCTCATAGGCCCATAGGCTCAAATTGATGTTCCACTTGAACTCATGATTTGCACCAAAGTGCCATAACTATGCTCCACTTGAGCTCATGATTTGCACAAGAGTGCCATACTATTCCATTTGAACTCATAAGGCCTGAGGGATCAACATTAACATAATGAGGACAAAATAATGTAATGAATTACATGATTAATCAATAACTTGGCAGTTCTTCACTTTAATTGAATTTCGTTTGATCATGACATAAGTAATTGAACATAAAACTTAAAAATATAGGCATTATATAATAACTTTTGGGGAACATTCATTCAAGGTATTTTTGAAAATTGAATACATAGCTATCACATGGTTTAACTGTTGGGTTTTAGGGGAGACAGAGAAGGCAGCGGAAACAAAAATTTTCTCCCCCAACCCATACCGAGGAAACGCGTCAAGTCTATATAATAGGAAAGGATGGTTTGCGGAATCATACCTTGTCCCGAGGCTTGCTCGGCGACAATACCTCGCGCAATGCGCGGTCTTCAACTCCGGACTTCGACGGTGTCTGTGCAGCTCCTGGTCGCATCGGGACTGACAACTCCTACTCGAACCGGACTGTCGGATGATAGTTGTCCTCCTAAGCGGCAGTGTCCTCCCGCCTCTGTAGTAGTCCACACGGACCACCTGGAACTCCACTCTCCTTGTCCCACAAGGAAGTGGAAGGAGTCGCACCCTCTTGTTGACGTACTAGTCGCCAACACGCTCTCCTGCCTCCTGTTGCAACTGCAGTTGTCCTTCCCTTGCTGCACCTCCCTTTTGCGGGAAGCACTTGCTCGGGCTCTCTCACGGTTACCAAAACCAGAGAGAACGACAACTTGCAGAGCAACTGGTTGCACTGAGCTGTACTTTGAGAAGCCCCCAATACCCCTATATATATAGGAGAGTCATGGGACAGGGTTCTCCATCCCGGGCAATGCAGGACTAAAGCAGGAGTAGAAGGGTTCGAGATTTTTCCACAAAAAACAACCGGTTCGCAACTTGAAATGATCGGTTCACAACTGAACCGATCGGTTCGGCCATTGAGCCGATCGGTTGGACCTAAGCCGATCGTTTGGGGCACTCCAACCGATCGGTTGGTGTCCTGAACCGATCGGTTCATGGTCCTGATCCGGCTCAAAAAGACTTTCCTTGTTTCTTTCCCAATTGGTATCGAATACCAATATTATTCCCAATCGAATTGGGCAATTTGAAACCAAAGGAAAATTCTTGCCGACATGACTTTTCCCAACTGGTCGGTTGCACCAGTTGAGCCGATCGGTTCAACCCTTGAACCGGTCGTTTCAAACTGGGCATGAGCCGATCGGCCTGGACACTCCAGCCGACCGGTTCAACAACCTCAGCCGACCGGTTCATCACATGAACCGATCGGTTGGGAGCACAAATTGGGCAAAATCAGTCAATTGTGATTTCAATCAATCCGATACTCCAATCAATGCGTCCAACACCTTGAACCATACGATATTGAGCTATCGACTGATTGAGTGTTTAATTGAACTACTAAACTCCTTTAGTAATCAATCTAAACATTGCTTGTGGACAAAACTCCTCTTCCAGGTTAAATCCTATGTGTGTGACCCTGCAGGTCCATTTCACGTTGGCAGTGAAAGTTCATAACACTTATGACTTCACAAGCAAAGAGCGGTGCCTAGTCACACATCAGTGCTACCCAAGTGAAAGTAGAAAGTTGGAGAACAACTTTCATCCTACAATCCGTGAATGGTGTTACAGCGAATGTATAAATCCTTTGTCACTGATATCCCGAATGAACTCGAGGCATGGAACAGTCATCCTGTCAACGTTCATTCACTTCCTTGATCTCAGAGTAGACTGGAAGAGATATGCATGACATCAGTATCACATACTAATTCACACATGCGTGCACGCCTTTCTCAATCCTACTCATCAAGTGGCCATGGATATCAAACTCCCTCAGGAGGGACAAATCCCATATCTATCACTCGCCCCTCAAAAGCCCCATGTGTCAAAGCCACCCAATCATCACCTTTATAACAACCCATGTTTCAGGACTGCGTTTGATGATGTCAAAGTGTGCCCAACGACATGTGTTGAGTGCAGTGATTTCAGGTCTAAGAATCACACTCACCACCATCACTGTGAGTACTGTCTGTGACTACCATCTCATGGTTCCATGTGTCAAACTCACGGTGGGTCTGTCCGGTACCTTATTCTCTAACAAGTACCTATGTGTTTGGTTTGATATCTCTATATCATGACTAATGAGATTCTGTCATCAACCAACACCACAATCTAGTCTTGTGTGTCATTGTTGTCTATCTACCTTCCACAATGACATCCGACTAGGGACATAACAAGAATGTACAAACTCTTAGCATCCGTATGATCTCATCGTTCAGGTCCTCAACCTGAAAGCATACGTCATTGAGTACTGTCATTCTCTAGACATTCAATCTATTCTATCACTATCTCAAATGACTGAACCAGAATGAATTGGAAGCTCGCCTTTGATGTTTATCAAATCAATCTTAATGTATCCCACCAATCATCACATGATTGGCTCTCAGGGCATACATACCAACAGACTCCCACTTGCACTGCAAGCCAATCACCCATGAATCATATTCATAGTGATCTTCAGACATGTCCCACATGTTATTGTGCTCTAGTGCCAACATAGTGAGTAATGACAACACCTTGCCAAAGTCTGTACAAATTGCATGTCTCATATCTCTTCGCTGTACGTCGCACGTATGAGATGGAGTTGCCGTAATATGCGATCTAGTATTCCTTTTGCTAACCTTTAGCCACATTGCATGATCAAGGATTCCAGACTTGTCATCAATGAGTGGAATATAAGTTCATCTCATGAACTTTCAGATCCATATAGTATCCACTGCTGTTCACTAACACATAGATACTCGGCATTTCCCTTCTTAAATGGCTTTATTGGAACATTTCCAATTATCAACAAACTTTCACTTTTATACATCTTATGTATATATTTTACGATTAATTTTCTGTCCTTTCGGAAGTTCGCATCAATGTAACTCTTTACATCGAACTCTTCCTTATTTCCATAGAACTAGTACTTCACAAGAACTTATCAAGTTCTCATGGTATTCCAGTAACCCTTACTGGAAATAGACAGCCATCCACTCATCATGTCACACATGCGAGTTATTAGGATGAGCACATCATATTGCCATGTCCTACATACAAGATGATGAATGCATTTTATTCTTTCCATGTCATACATGCAAGATAATGGGATGATTACATACATGATAGATCCATATCTATTCTTAGTGTTCCCATTCTTCATAAGAATTGGACACTTGGCCTTGGGATACTAACTCCATGTAACATGGACAAGTTTTCTCCCACTGAATCTGTGCATACTGAACACTTCAGTACAGATTGCCAATGTATGCTTTCTCTTTCCAGGTCAAGAGATTTTCGAGAACTATCTCTATAGATCTCTATTCCTATCACATAGGAAACATCTCTATCTTCCTTAAAGATAATTTCCACTTTTGGATTTCCAATCTAGAACATTTCCATTTCACATCAATATGTGGAATGTGAATACGCTCCCACTAAATCACAGATCCCTTCTTTATCTTTGACATATCAGTCAAACCCTTTGACTATATTATCAAAATAAAGATCCGATTTTGAGTTGCTTGTACTCAATCAATCACATTGATTAGTCCATTATAACTTATAGACTTCATTTGCATTAGTGGATTCATAAACCTTATAGGCTGTGTCACGTACACATCCTGGTTTTATTCCTCATTGGAATGCGGTTTTAGTATCCATATGCCAAATGTCTTATTCATTAAGTTGCAATCAACAAGCATCATCCTTCTCAAAATGTTATCCATGTGTCTTAACACTTAAGACTCATCTGCACTTATGGATATGATCCAATGAGTGCTACCATCAAGGTCATACCTTATGGTTCACATGGAAGTCATTTAGGATGTAATGGTTTTAAACCATAACTCAAGATTTGGTTCCTCATATTCATCTTGATAGTTGACTCATCATATGAACAACTCATCACATAGATAATTGAGGTGTATCTGTTAAAGATATAAGAACTCACAACTCTTGTGATTCTTAATTTCTTTTATTAGTGTGGGCTATTCTTTTATTAAGAAGAATTCAGTTATTTGATAATCATTCTCTAACTCCTTAGAGTATGATTCCTTCTTGATTCAGACATCACCATGCCTTAATCATGAGTTCACTATGATACACTATCATAAACACTCATAAGGATCTCAAACATTTGGTCCAAGTATTTTATTCATTGATCTCATCAAGAATTAATACTTTACCAAATTTGTACTTTATTTATGATAATCTTGAACACTTCAAGATATTCATATTGGTATTTCTCTAAACACCATTTGAAGTATTAGCATTTATTCCAATAGGTATGTAAATACATCACATGTATTATACCTAATAGGATAATCACTCTCCCACTACATTAGTGAAGATTGATTAATCATGTCCAAGATATTCATGTCTCTTACTGGTTCTATAACCAAAAGAGTCTAGATTTATCCATCACATGGAAACTAGAAATGAATTTCTCATGATTAATGCTAATTAAATTGTTTGAGTTATCTATAACTTTTAGGTATCAAATATCACAGGATAAATAAGGCATTGCCACAAAGATCACATCTTTATAAATTGAAACATCTCTTTATTAATTGCCATCATTGTCATACAATATGCAAAAATAAAGTGTTTCTATCTATTGGCAAGTATGAAATAGCAATTCATAACTGTATTACATGCCTTATTGGCTGAAAATAAACTAAAGTATTCCTATCTATAAAGGCAACACTTGCCCCAAGTAAGAATGCTTTACACTTTACATCTTGATATCATATATCTCAAAAAGTGTTACAAGTTTATTTACATGACACCTTCAAGTAGAGGCTTCAGTCGCCTCCTTCTTCTTTTGTTCTTTCAGGTAGAGAGGACAATTCCTTTTCCAATGTCCTGGCTTTTGACAATGGTGGCAATTTCCTTTCTTGGTCACGCCTCCCTTGGCCTTGAGAGCTGAAGATGGCTTGGACTCCTGGCTAGCTTCAGAACCTTTCTTAGCTTTGCCCTTGCCCTTGCGCTTGGACTTGCCTTTCTTGCTCGTGATCACCATCACGGACTTAGGCTTGTCCTTCTTCATCTGTAACTCAGCTGTCCTCAACATGCCCAACAACTCTGACAGTGGCCTATCAAAGTTGTTCATGTTGTAGTTCATCACAAACTGACTGTAAGATTCTGGCAACGATTGCAGTATCACGTCAGTAGCCAACTCTTGGCTCAGTGGGAATCCCAGTCTCTGTAGGTTCTCCACATACCCAATCATCTTGAGTGTGTGAGGACCAACTGGATCTCCTTCTGTCATGACGCACTTGAACAACGCCCTAGAAACATTGTACCTCTCTTGCCGTGCCTGATCTTCATACATGTTCCTGAGATGCAGAATCATCTCTATGATACCCATGTTCTCATGTTGCCTCTGCAACTCATGGTTCATTGAACATAGCATCAAGCACTTTGCATCAATGGCATCATCAGAATGCTTCTTGTAAGCATCCCTTTCTGCCTTTGGTGCATTAGGAGCGGGTTCCTCTGGAATTGGAGTATCCAGGACATAGAGCTTGCGCTCTTGAGTGAGAACAATTCTCAATGTCCGATACCAGTCGTGGAAGTTTGTCCCATTTAGCTTGTCCTTGTCAAGGACCGATCACAAAGAAAAGTTGTTGTTGTTTGTTGCCATTTGAACTACAAAAGGAAAATATGCAATTTTAGTCCAAAACTCATTTTTGACTTATTTGATTGATTTGAAAGTTTGACGATATAATTAGGCCTTTAATTAATTATCGCTCCCACTATTTTACTTCAAATTGATAGCCCTCACCATCAATTCGGAAGATTGCAGCGTACAACCTTCTAGTGGGCAAGATCCTGAAATCCTCGAAGTCATGAGTCAGCTTTGGCTGATCGCCCACAACTTAGATCTCTCAGGTAGGCAACTCTTGCCAATTGCATCATATGCAACTCTTGATAAGATGTCATATACAACTCTTTGCAATGATCATCTCCATGCCTCAAGGTACTAGATCCCATCTAGATCACCTTGTTAAGTCCGACCCAAAGCAAACACGATGAATATGCACCCTGCTTTGGCAGACCCACACATTCATCCTTCACGCTTCCAAGAGATAGACGGTGCACCACGCTTTGGCGTGCCCACACTTGGTCGATCAAGCTTTTCATGTGTGTTGCATTTGGAAGGCATCTAAAACTTAATATTTAATGAGGGATTTGGTTTCTCATACATATACATATCCAATCACCACAATACATAGTACGTATCATATACATGCTATATCCCACAGAAAACATGCACAAACAATAAAAAGCGATGATTATGGCCATCCTAATGTGATTCCTCGAGCCAAGAGGAATCATGGTCATCTAGGTCTACATCACATGCAACCTGTACAAGATGAACTCTGTGTCTTGCCATCCGAGTAGATCAACTCATCACATGAATGATCTGTACTCTCCAGCCGGTCGTCTGGGTGCCACCAGCGGATCGGTTGGCTCCTCCAACCGATCGGTTCGCCTGGTCGTCGTGCATCTCGTCATGTCCGCCACCCGCTCGTTTCGCTCCTCGAACCGGTCATCAACCAATCGGTTCACTCCTTGAACCGACCGTCTGGAAGGTCAACCGATCGGCTCACTCCTTGAACCAATCGTCTGAGCAGTCGTCTTGATGTCCTCCGGTCTTTGACATAACAGGAAATAAAATCCTATTCTTTTATTACATTGCTTTAAAAAGGGAAACCCCGAGTTACATTCGGGGGGAGCAAAGGTAGGAAAGAATCTCAAATTATTTCGAGTTACATCAGGAATAAGAGAGGGAAGATCGGTGCGCAGACCGAGATGCAAGCAACCACATACAACCAATCACAGATAGGGGTTTATAGGCCATAATCATGCTACACACATCCACCACAAAACTCGTTTAAGGGCGACGCGTATCGAGTGCATTAATAATACATATCATATATGTAATTAGGGATTTGTGGATTTAGGATTGGACATGCATAAAGCCGATATTATTCGCATCGTATGCAATAAATAAGGCGACAAACCAAAATCGATCATATCGATATTCCTAAAATATAGAACAGCTGACGTGGCTCTGATACCACTGTTGAGTTTTAGGGGAGACAGAGAAGGCAGCGGAAACAAAAGTTTTCTCCCCCAACCCATACCGAGGAAACGCGTCAACGTCTATATAATAGGAAAGGATGGTTTGCGGAATCATACCTTGTCCCGAGGCTTACTCGGCGACAATACCTCGCGCAATGCGCGGTCTTCAACTCCAGACTTCGACGGTGTCTGTGCAGCTCCTGGTCGCACCGGGACTGACAACTCCTACTCGAACCGGACTGTCGGATGACAGTTGTCCTCCTAAGCGGCAGTGTCCTCCCGCCTCTGTAGTAGTCCACACGGACCACCTGGAACTCCACTCTCCTCTTCCCACAAGGAAGTGGAAGGAGTCGCACCCTCCTGTTGACGTACTAGTCGCCAACACGCTCTCCTGCCTCCTGTTGCAACTACAGTTGTCCTTCCCTTGCTGCACCTCCCTTTTGCGGGAAGCACTTGCTCGGGCTCTCTCACGGTTACCAAAACTAGAGAGAACGACAACTTGCAGAGCAACTGGTTGCACTGAGCTGTACTTTGAGAAGCCCCCAATACCCCTATATATATAGGAAAGTCATGGGACAGGTTTCTCCATCCCGGGCAATGCGGGACTAAAGCAGGAGTAGAAGGGTTCGAGAATTTTCCACAAAAAGCAACCGGTTCGCAACTTGAAATGATCGGTTCACAACTGAACCGATCGGTTCGGCCATTGAGCCGATCGGTTGGACCTAAGCCGATCGTTTGGGGCACTCCAACCGATCGGTTGGTGTCCTGAACCGATCGGTTCATGGTCCTGATCCGGCTCAAAAAGACTTTCCTTGTTTCTTTCCCAATCGGTATCGAATACCAATATTATTCCCAATCGAATTGGGCAATTTGAAACCAAAGGAAAATTCTTGCCGACATGACTTTTCCCAACTGGTCGGTTGCACCAGTTGAGCCGATCGGTTCAACCCTTGAACCGGTCGTTTCAAACTGGGTATGAGCCGATCGGCCTTGACACTCCAGCCGACCGGTTCAGCAACCTCAGCCGACCGGTTCATCACATGAACCGATCGGTTGGGAGCACAGGTTGGGCAAAATCAGTCAATTGCGATTTCAATCAATCCGATACTCCAATCAATGCGTCCAACACCTTGAACCATAAGATATTGAGCTATCGACTGACTGAGTGTTTAATTGAACTACTAAACTCCTTTAGTAATCAATCTAAACATTGCTTGTGGACAAAACTCCTCTTCCAGGTTAAATCCTATGTGTGTGACCCTGCAGGTCCATTTCACATTGGCAGTGAAAGTTCATAACACTTATGACTTCACAAGCAAAGAGCGGTGCCTAGTCACACATCAGTGCTACCCAAGTGAAAGTAGAAAGTTGGAGAACAACTTTCATCCTACAATCCGTGAATGGTGTTACAGCGAATGTATAAATCCTTTGTCACTGATATCCCGAATGAACTCGAGGCATGGAACAATCATCCTGTCAACGTTCATTCACTTCCTTGATCTCAGAGTAGACTGGAAGAGATATGTATGACATCAGTATCACATACTAATTCACACATGCGTGCACGCCTTTCTCAATCCTACTCATCAAGTGGCCATGGATATCAAACTCCCTCAGGAGGGACAAATCCCATATCTATCACTCGCCCCTCAAAAGCCCCATGTGTCAAAGCCACCCAATCATCACCTTTATAACAACCCATGTTTCAGGACTGCGTTTGATGATGTCAAAGTGTGCCCAACGACATGTGTTGAGTGCAGTGATTTCAGGTCTAAGAATCACACTCACCACCATCACTGTGAGTACTGACTGTGACTACCATCTCATGGTTCCATGTGTCAAACTCACGGTGGGTCTGTCCGGTACCTTGTTCTCTAACAAGTACCTATGTGTTTGGTTTGATATATCTATATCATGACTAATGAGATTCTGTCATCAACCAACACCACAATCTAGTCTTGTGTGTCATTGTTGTCTATCTACCTTCCACAATGACATCCGACTAGGGACATAACAAGAATGTACAAAATCTTAGCATCCGTATGATCTCATCGTTCAGGTTCTCAACCTGAAAGCATACGTCATTGAGTACTATCATTCTCTAGACATTCAATCTATTCTATCACTATCTCAAATGACTGAACCAGAATGAATTGGAAGCTCGCCTTTGATGTTTATCAAATCAATCTTAATGTATCCCACCAATCATCACATGATTGGCTCTCAGGGCATACATACCAACATTAACTTGATCATCATGATACAATAATCTTAAAGCGATTGAAAACCATTACTTAAATACTCAAAGTGCTTGGACCCGCTTACATTTATTGGAGCAAACCCTAATTTAGTCTCCCTGATTAAATATCACCTTAAGTATATCCTAAACCCTGATTTGGGTACTTTAGGGAAACATAGTAAAAATCTCTTGATTTAGGGTTTGAAAACCTAAAAATCAGCTTTCTCTTTGAAAAATCTTTCCAACGAATATTTTTGTGTAATTTTCTGATAAGCCGTTGATTTACTGTGAATTTAGGGAAATCTGGCCAATCAGACATCAAGGAAAATCCAAATAGAAAAATCAATTATCAAAGAGCTGCGAGCCCTACCTAGCTAGCCCAATCGGGGGCCGCCAACTAGAGAACAAACTCATCATTTATGAAAAGGAGACAAGGGCACTCAAAACCCAAAAGTACCCACATCCGCATAATACATGAATTAGATTCGTAGGGGAAAAACTGGTAAAACCCCACCTGGCATCTTCATCTTCGAATAGAAGATGGCACAACGCACTGCAGTTTGAATTCAAGAACCAAAATAAAAAACGTGATGGATTCATTGCGAACTAACTAGAGGAACCAGTTCCTGGGATCATTGTGGTCTCAAAGAGCGTGGACTCAAGACCTGCAGTGCGAGGAATGCCATTGTTCCTGTAAGGACCCTGACCTCCATTTTGGGCTTACCCTGTTTGCTTTGCCTAAACCCTGTGTTGAGATGCTTGCTAATCACCTGAGTTGTGATTAGGGTTTGTTTGTACTTTGTTGAGAGGTTGAGGTGCAACTTGCAAATTACCCAAGTTTTAGGGTTGGTTTGCAAGTTTATCACCTTAAGAGATGTCTTCCTCTATCCTTGCATCCTCCAGTGTTGAGAGGATGGGTTGGGCTCTTTGTTTGAGTAGCTTTGGGATTTGTTGAGCCTTGTTTGAGTTGTGTTGAGCCTTATTGGAGCTTGGTATCGGGCTGGGCCTTGGTGTATCAGCTAGGAGTGCTGGTTGTGTCGGGCAAGGGGCTGTGTCGGACACGGTGTGTCGGGTTGCCATGTTGGGCGACACACACCCTCTTGACCTAGCCTCGTTTGTGTCACCATCTTTGGACAAGTGGCCGTTGCTTTGCTAAGTGGGTGGCTAGTCGTAGACAAGCGGTTTGGGGTTCTAGCATGTGGCATAACCCTTAGACAAGTGTGCTAGGGGCGGGTGCCACCTTGCCTTGCTCTTCCCCTTCACTCCTTAGTATATAATCGAACCCCTCTTTGCTTTCTAGGCTCTTTGGTTCCTTTAAGTTGCTTCCCTTCCTTTGGTGGACGAGCTAGGAGAAGAGTGGAGCAAGTGGTGTTCGATACAACTGGTGTCTTAGGCGACACACCTTGCTAGCTTGTCCCTTTCCTTCTCTTGTGGTAGGTATCTCTCCCTTTCCTTGGCATCTTCCTCTTCTTCTTCTTCTTCCTTCTCTTCGGCCATGGTGGTTACAAGTTGTTCTTCTTTATGTTGGCCGAAGGTGGTGCCTTGGAGCTTGGAGCTTGGTGCTAGAAGCTTGGAGCTTTAGAGCTTGAGGCGGGTTACATAACTCCTAACCCTAACTATATTACCTTCTTACCATGATGCTTTGTTTATGTGCTATCTTGATCGACCATGCTTATCTTGTTAATAATATATTTGCTCTAGTATGTACCCTTGATGTTGTTGGATCTGGTGACACAGTTATGTTGTTTATATGTGTTCTTGGACCTTGTTGGCCGAACCTTTGGGTTAGGATTCTTTGGGCAAAACCCCTCTCTCTTGGTTGTTGAGAGGTGAGCCTAGGGTTTCCTAATTCCATGGTGCGTGTAGTGTGTTCTTGGGGCAAAACCCCTTTCTTTCCTTGGTCTTAAGAAGTGAGCTCAAGCTTTAGTTGTGTGGGCAAAACCCCTCTCTCTTAGTTGTTGAGAGGTGAGTATACACTCTAGTTTCTTGGGCAATACCTCTCTCTTACCATGGACTTGAGAGGTGTGCTTTTAGTTGGTGTTGACCTAGTTGAGGTTGTAAGGATGGCTGTTATGGTGATGACCCACCTTGTTGCCCGATATGTGATGGAAGTTGTGCAAAACCCCTCACTTGGTTGTTGTGAGGTGAGCCAACTCTCTTGACCGTTAGGGTTTCTTGGTGGCAGTCTTGAGGTTGAAGATGACAAACCCGATATGGTACCTTGCCCGATAGGATATGTGGTTCTTGGCCGTCACAGTTACAAGGTTACCTAACCTGATATGGAGTGAAGTGTGTTGGATGCTAGGGTTGCCCGATATTCCATATCTAGGTTGAGCTTGGCCGATATGCTTGATGGATGCCTTATTGACCTTCTGACCGATATGGACCTTTGCCTTAGAGGAAGCTATTGGGCGTTATGCCTTTGGTCGATATGCTTGGTAGACATCCCTAGTTTGAATGATAGGCTACCTTGGGCGCCATAATGTCATTTGATGGATGGAAGTAGTGTGCCTTGGGCAGTGTGAGAGTTTCCTTGGGCACCATGTTGTACTAGCCAAGGAGTTTCTTATTGGGTGACAGGGTTTTGACCTTGGGTGTTATGGCTGTGGGTGACACGGTCTTGATGGTTGCCTGGTATGGAAACCCTAACCCTAGCTTAGGCGATAGGGTGTCTTGGATGATAGGGTAAAGGTGCTATCCGATAAACTCTTGTACCTGATGTCCGATACCCTCTTGGTTCATGGCTACACGACACAACGTTACACGTTATGGTTTTTCCCAATATGACGCTGTGCGTTTGAGCGTTACATGTTGGTTCTCAACTGTTGCCCAATATGATGTCTTGGGCGTTGCACTTGAAGAAGTGCTGCTCGTTATCAGCCTGCTTGTGGTGCTACCTGACATAGTGCCTTAGTGGCTTGGGCAATACGAAGTGGATGATAGGGTTTGCTGCCTTGAGCATCACAGGTTGTGTGCTGCCTGATACCAAGGTGACAGTGGTTGGCCGATATGGTTGTAGCTCTAGATGGGTGCTGGCCGATATAGTAGGTGGTGAAGAGTTGCATGCTTAACCAATATAGTGCTGGGCGTCACACTCTTTGGTGAGAGACGCTGTGCCTTTGGTGAGGCTATTCCTTACCCGAGATGCTTTTGGTGAGGGTTGTCCCTTACCCGATACACCTATAGTGAGGGTTGTACCTTGTATTCGGTTGGTAACCCTAATGCTTGTTGTGCTTTGATACATGAGTCTGTTATGCTTTGATATATATATATATATATATATATATATATATATATATATATATATATATATATATATATATATATATATATATATATATATATATATATATATATATATATATATATATATATATATATATAAGAATGCTATGCTTTGATACACTCATCTATGTTGCATGGTTGACTCTCATAATAAAGTAAAGAGCTGTAAATGTTCCTTGTGCAAGTATCATTGCTCCTTTGTGATTTCACTAACCATGCATGTACCATTTGTATGATGAGGCCATGGCGATGGCATGACAATGATATGATGTGGAACATCAAGGGTTATGATGAACCCAATGATATATGATGGGTGTTACCCATGGAATGGCAATGTGTGCCTTGATGATGGGATTGAGTCCCAGTGATGTTGATCCTTGAGATGGATCTTGATGTTTGGCAAGAGGCCAAGTGGTAACATGTGATGTTGGATCCTTGTGATGGATCATGATGATTTTGATGGCTTTGAGAATAAGAGTGACAATGTAACACCTGATCATGAGATCTATGTTGTTTACTTGTGTTTTAGTTTACATGTTACATAACTTGGTTGACTCTTGCAATCTTCTTAAAATGTATTAATTAATTACAGATGAACCTTTCATGTAGTTTGCCCTGGCCATAGATCCATCATCGTCAGTAGATGGTGATGGTGAAATAGGTTTATCCTGTGGGATTACCTGGATCACATATTATTGAATATGTAGGGTTTCTCTTAGCTGAAAATAGAAGGATTAGAGTGAAACTGAGGATGTGGATTGAGCATGGTGAATAGGCCCATGGCTCAGTATGATAGAGCATGGTGAACATGCCCATGGCTCAGTGTGATAAAACATGAATGCATTCATGGTTCAGGAGCACAGTGGATAGGCCCATGGCTCAAGGAATACTAGCACCGTGACTTGTACCAATGCAGGCTAGAGGAAAAAGGGTAGCCTACAGGAGCTGATCCTGTGGCTGAGGCCACTTAAGCAAGAGACTACGGTCCTACTTTGGATATCGTGCACTGACCACGAGGAGGTGAGGTCATGGAGTCCGACACTCCCATTGACCTTGTATGGCACCAGTTTTGGGCTTCGCAACTGAAGGTTGGATTTGAGCAGTACAACTCACTTCCTCAGGGCATAATAAAATTGTAATCCAGCCGTATAGTATATATTGCCTAGGGCAAAAAACATAACATTGGTTGAGGCCTTGCTTGTATAGTTGCCCTAGTTATATCTTGTAGTTATTTGTACATTCCTGATATCTTGTGATAAGTTCTTATAAAGATTATCTTGTCAATCATGTTCCATATAGAAATATCTGGTTATATTCCTCCTGGATATCTTGGTAAGCTAGTTCTGTTCAGTATGCCGTATATATGAGCTGCTTATATCAGTTAGCTGCTTTATCTATTCTAAGCTCTCCTTTGAGGTTTTATAGTTTTGGCGGGGGTTATGTTTCTTGCTTGGACTGTGTGTCTCACCCCACTGGTTTTAAACCTTTTTAGGTGTTCGTGCTAGACGTGGTGGTGGTCGTGAGGTTGCGGCCGAGCAGCAAGAAGAACAGTAGTGGCAAGAGATGGATATGCTGCTATTTTGGTTGTTTTATAGTAGAGTCCTAGAGTCATCCCTGTACTCTTAGGTCCTTGGAGGTGTTTTGATGATGTTTCACGATGTATAGTTGATGTAGCTTGTTTATCCTTCTATTGGCCTGGAGTGGCCTGTTCTGTATATAAACATGTGGTGAACTCTTTGTGCTTATGAGACAGTTGGTTCCTATAAGCTATAGACACGTATCAAGGTTTATGTATGTTTATATAACATGTTTCCTTATAGGATAAAGATCTGGATGCAATAGTTCCTTTATTATCTGCTTTCCGCAATCGATTTTAATTAACCCGTATTTTTGGTAATATGTGGTTTATGGAAGTTCCACACATTTTTGTGTGGCATTTCGTTATCTGTGTGATAGCGGGATGTCACAATAAGTTTGGTATCAGAGCTCTAGGTTCACTGAGTCTATAAGGATCTAGCACTAGGTTTTGTGTCTGTTCTTGTGATTTGTCCAGATTCTCTCATAATAACCTTCTGTCGTAGTAGAAGATAAAGCTAAAAATGTCTGGAAGTCACGAAGAACATGCTGCCGAGAGCAGTGCTGCTGCATCTGTTGATGGAGCATGAGTGCATGCACATGAAGATCGGGTACCTGAGGTCTCCCAAATTGACCCAACCATACTTGAGAACCCTGTCTACCAGCACCTTATGGGGTAGGTAATGGCAACGATGAATCACATTGTGGATAGATTGCCAATGCCTCCGCCAAGAGCACATGCTCCCCATGGTGAATCTTCAGGTATTAGGAAGACCTTTGAGCGGCTTCGCCGAGTCAGAGCTTTAGATTATGCTGGAACGCCTGATCCAACATATGCAGATATGTGACTGACATGTCTTGAGAAGGCCTTCTGGATCATTGACATCCCCGAGGCAGACAAAGTCAAGCATGCTGTCTACCTTCTGAAAGGTAGTGCTGGCCACTGGTGGGACATCGAGGAGGAGAAGCGACCCGGTGAGGTGATATGTTGGGACATCTTCCAACGGGAGTTCGTGGTTCGATACTTCCCGAAGATGTATCTGGACGAGAAGATCAACCAGTTTGAGCGTTTGCGCCAAGGATCGATGAGCATCACTGAGTATGAAGCCAATTTTATGGACCTGTTGAGGTTTTGTCCTCACACGGCGAAAACATATGATGAGAGGATCAGACGTTTTGAGAAGGGTTTGAGTGTCGAGCTGTCGACACCTACTGCTGCTTTAGAAAACCGAGAGCGGTTTGCCACATTTGTGGAGTCTGTCCGAAGGATTGAACGGTCAGTCTGAGAGAAGAGAGAGGCTATGGCCAAGAAAAGTCCTGCTCAATTTCAGAAACAGAGGTTTGACAACCACAAGAAGCCGAGGTTTTCTGCACCTTCTATGAGGCAAGGTTCTAGTGCACCATCGTAGTGGTCACCAAGTAAAGGAAGAGGGTGTTGTTATTCACCATTCAGAGCTTACAGTACAGACTCAGTAACAGTGACAGGGCCATCTAGGCTACAGTTAGAGGACATGTCATGCTATCTCTGTGGACAGACAGGGCATTTGAAGTCAAATTTCCCAAGGAGAGATGTCGAAGTGATGCACCAGCTGAGGCAGAATCAACAAGGACTAGATAGACAATAGTTTAGTAGTGCCAGAGGGAGAGGACGCGGATAAGCGTCACAAGCAGGATCATCTGCTCAAGGAAGCAGAGGACGTGGACAGTAAGCAATGGCTCGATTCTATGCTATGAGTCAACCGGAGGCGATAGTCAACCCGTGAGTGGTGACAGGGTAGATGGAGTTATTTCATTCTGATTTGTCTTCTTCTTGCTTTGTATCTGTTCTGGTTGACCCGGGTGCTACACACTCTTTTATCGCTCGTAGTATGCTTAATAGATGTCTTTTACCTGTTAGTTGTAAGAAAGATATTCTGCTGTTAGAAACCCCTCTTGATGGTTCCTCAATGCTTTGAGAGGTGTGTCCATCTTGTGTTCTATCCTTTTCGGGACACAACATACAAGTGGATCTTATACCACTTGATATGCATGGATTCAACGTGATCCTTGGGATGGATACCCTAGAGAGGTATAAGGTTGTGCTGGACTGTGGTTCCAAGCAAGCAGTGTTTGCTGATGATGGTGAGAAGTGGATCTTCCAAGGAGATAGGAAGATTCTTCCGACGTGTCTGGTGTCATCAATGGTGGCAGAGGAGTTGCTGCGGTGGTAGAGCATTTTTAGCTCATGTTGTGGATACCAAAGCGAAAGGTTCTAGACTTGAGGAAGTTCCTATTGTCAGAGAGTTCACAGATGTGTTTCCCGATGAGTTTTTCAGTGTTCTCCCACCTCGATAGATTGACTTTGAGATCAATCTGGTACCAGGCACAGAACCTATTGCTCAAACACCGTACAAGATGGCTCCAGCCGAGATGGTAGAGCTGAAGAAGCAGTTATAGGAATTGCTTCATAAATGTTTCATCAGACTGAGCACATCGCTGTGGGTTGCTCCAGTTCTGTTCATGAAGAAGAAGGATGGATCGATGCGTCTGTGCATAGATTACCGGTAGTTGAACAAAGTTATGATCAAGAACAAGTATCCTTTGCTGAGGATAGACGATCTGTTTGATCAGTTGCGTGGTGCTACAGTGTTCTTGAAGATCGATCTATGATCTAGATATCATCAGTTGAGGATCAAGGTGGATGACATACCAAAGTCAGGCGGTGCGGCTCGCAAGGCCTCTGCGAGAGGTCACGGGTTCGACTCCTGGCTATGCCCCAGAAGTGAATTAGCCCACGCGTCAGCCGGCCAACGATGCGACTGAATTGGGATACCCGGTATGGACAACAGGGTCCCCGAGAGTTTACACCGCCTGCGGGGGTCACAAAAGTGGCGCTCGTGCGGGGGTGGTTCTCTCGCAAATAAAAAAAAGTCAGCTTTTAGGACGAGGTATGGTCACTATGAGTTTGTGGTTATGTCGTTTGGGCTAACCAATGCACCTGCTACTTTCATGGATCTAATGAACAGGGTGTTCTGATTGTTCCTAGATTAGTTTGTTGTGGTCTTCATAGATGACATCTTGATCTATAGTCAATATAGTCAACAGCATGAACAACACCTTCGAGAAGCATTGACTCTCCTTTACCAGCATCAGTTGTATGCCAAGTTTAATAAGTGTGAGTTCTGGTTGAAGGAAGTAACTTTCTTGGGTCATGTGATATCCGCAAAGGGAGTTAGAGTGGACCTCAAGAAGGTGGAGTCAGTTGCATATTGGGAGCAAACGAAGATGCCAACTGAAGTTCATAGTTTTCTGGGCTTAACAGGATACTACCGAAGGTTTATAAAAGACTTCAGTGTAATCGCGTTGCCATTGACGAAGTTGACCAGGAAGGACGTACCTTTTGTTTGGGATGATCATTGTCAGCAAGCTTTTCAGATAAAGGAGAAGCTGACTAGTGCTCCAATGTTGGTGTTGCCAGAGCCTGGGAAGGGCTATGTTGTTTTCTGCGATGCTTCCAAGAAGGGCTTAGGTTGTGTGCTGATGCAGGAAGATCATGTGGTTTCTTTTGCTTCACGACAGCTTAAGAAACATGAGGAGAGCTATTCGACACATGATTTGGAGCTGGCAGCGGTAGTCCATGCATTAAAGATATGGAGACACTATCTTTATGGGGAAGTGTGTCAGATCTTTATAGATCATAAGAACCTAAAGTATATCTTCTCACAGAATGAGCTGAACATGCAACAACGTCAATGGATGGAGCTGATAAGTGATTATGATTGCACCATAGAGTATCCTAATAAGGTGAATATAGTAGCTGATGCACTTAGCAAGAAGTCTTCTTCTCTTTCTACGAAGAAGGCATAGTTGAGTTCTTTGATATGCCATAGGCGGGATATGTTCATCTCTTTATGACATATGAATGTACAATTGGAGGTATCTTTGTTGGCAGGACTGTTGGCATAGATGCAAGTAAATCTTACGTTGAGGCAGCAGATCAAAGAAGCACAGTAGGCAGATGCTGCAGTCTAGTTGATCAGATCAGAGTTTGGCAACAAGAAGCGGGATGGCTTCCATGAGTCTGAAGATGGATTAGTTTGTTATCATAACAAGATGATAGTTCCCGATGTTGATGATCTAAAGAAGTTAGTGCTCGAGGAAGCACACACATCGATGTATGCTATGCATCCAGGTGTCACCAAGATGTATCATAATCTGAAGGACATGTATTGGTGGCCTAGTTTGAAGAGAGATGTAGCCGAGTTTGTGGCTAGGTGTGGGGTATGTCAACAGGTTAAGGCTGAGCATCAGAAGCCGGCAGGAACATTGCAACCCATGACGATACCACAGTGGAAATGGGATCATGTAACCATGGATTTCATAGTTGGTCTCCCGAGGACAGCTAGGAATCATAATTCCATCTGGGTGATAGTGGACAAATTGACAAAGTCTGCTCATTTCATTCTGGTAAAGACAATGTACACAACAGAGAAGCTTGCTCAGGTGTATGTGGATGAGATAGTGCATTTGCATGGTGTACCAGTAACGATAGTCTCTGAAAGAGGTCCTCAGTTCGCGGGTCATTTTTGGGAATAGTTGCACAAAGCATTGGGAACATAGTTGAAGTTCAATACCATTTCCACCCACAAATAGATGGACAGTCTTAAAGGACTATTTAGACTTTGGAAGATCTTCTCCGAGCTTGTGTTTTGCAGTTCCTAGGAAGTTGGGACATGCATCTCAGTTTGATAGAGTTTGCCTACAACAATAGTTACCAATAGAGTATTGACATGGCACCTTATAAGGCTTTGTATGGTAGAAAGTGCAGATCTCCTTTATGTTGGTATGAGTCTGGCGAGTATCAACTTCTGGGTCCTGAGTTAGTACAACAGACGACAGATAAGATCAAGGTGATACAACAACAGTTGAAAGCAGCACATGACAGACAAAAGTCATATGCAGATAATCTCCACCGACCTCTAGAGTTCCAGGTGGGAGACAAGGTGTATCTCAAGGTATCTCCATGGAAAGGTATGCTGAGGTTTGGCCAGAAAGGCAAGTTGGCTCCCATGTATATGGGTCCATATATGGTAATATCACGTGTTGGCAAAGTAGCTTAGAAGCTAGAGCTACCATCAGAGTTGCATATGTTACATCCGGTGTTCCATGTCAGTATGCTGAAGAAAAGTCATCCATGCATAGAGACAATAATACATCCAGTTGAGGTTGAGCTTAATGAACATGTGACCTACAAAGAAGGTCCAGTGTGATCCTCAATAGAAGAGTGAAGAAGTTGAAGAGGAAGGACCTGGTTCTTATGAATGTTCTTTGGCATCATCGTGGCATTGAGGAAGCCACGTGGGAGCTTGAGGAAGAGATGAGGAGGAAGTATCCCTCACTTTTCTCTTTGGATTTTGGGGGCAAAATCCCTTTGTAGAGGTTTATGGCTTGTAAGGACCCTGACCTCCATTTTAGGCTTACCCTATTTGCTTTGCCTAAAACCTGTGTTGAGATGCTTGCTAATCACCTAAGTTGTGATTAGGGCTTGTTTGTGCTTTTTTGAGAGGTTGAGGTGCAACTTGCAAATTACCCAAGTTTTGGGGTTGGTGTGCAAGTTTTTCACCTTGAGAGATGTCTTCCTCTCTCCTTGCATCCTCCAGGGTTGAGAGGATGGGCTGAGCTCTTTGTTTGAGTAGCTTTCGGCTTTGTTGAGCCTTGTTTGAGTTGTGTTGAGCCTTGTTGGAGCTTGGTATCCGGCTGGACCTTGGTGTATCAGCTAGGAGTGCTGGTTGTGTCAGGCAAGGGGCTGTGTCGGCCACAGTGTCTCAGGTTGCCATGTTGGGCAACACACACCCTCTTAACCTAGCCAAGTTTGTGTCACCATCTTTGGACAAGTGGCCGTTGCTTTGCTAAGTGGGTGGCTAGTCGTGGACAAGTGGTTTGGGGTGCTAGCATGTGGCATAACCCTGGGACAAGTGTGCTAGGGGTGGGTGCCACCTTGCCTTGCTCTTCCCCTTTACCCCTTAGTATATAATCAAACCCCTCCTTTGCTTGCTAGGCTCTTTGGTTCCTTTAAGTTGCTTCCCTTCCTTTGGTGGCCGATCTAGGAGAAGAGTGGAGCAAGTGGTGGCCGATACAACTAGTGTCTTGGGTGACACACCTTGCTATCTTGTCCCTTTCCTTCTCTTGTGGTAGGTATCTCTCCCTTTCCTTGGCATCTTCTTCTTCTTCTTCCTTCTCTTTGACCATGGTGGTTACAATTTGTTCTTCTTTGTGTTGGCCGAAGGTGGTGCCTTGGAGCTTGGTGCTAGAAGCTTGGAGCTTTAGAGCTTAATGCGGGTTACATAACTCCTAGCCCTAACTATATTACCTTCTTACCATGATGCTTTGTTTATGTGCTATCTTGATTGACCATGCTTATCTTGTTAATAATATCTTTGCTCTAGTATGTACCCTTGACATTGTTGGATATGGTGACACAATTATGTTGTTTAGATGTGTTCTTGCACCTTGTTGGCCGAACCTTTGGGTTAGGATTCTTTGGGAAAACCCCCTCTCTCTTGGTTGTTGAGAGGTGAGCCTAGGGTTTCCTAATTCCATGGTGCGTGTAGTGTGTTCTTGGGGCAAAACCCCTTTCTTTCCTTGGTCTTGAGAAGTGAGCTCAAGCTTTAGTTGTGTGGGTAAAACCCCTCTCTCTTAGTTGTTGAGAGGTGAGTCTACTATCATGTGGACACTATTTTTTTAAGAGGGGTATATATATGCACATCGTATTAGGTTTACTACATGCATGTTATATGTTAAGATTAGATAAGTTCAAGAACATATCTCTTCTTGTTTAAGATGAGTAATGCAATTATGGGTGAAAACCCTAAGTAAGATAAGATAATATCAGTTCAGAGTAAGAAATAAATAATTAGGCCTTACTCATGAATACTTTTCATGGAAGGTTTGTGCCTCATGAGCCCCCTTCATTTTATGGGTTCAATCCCAAGTCTATTCACTTTCAGTGTGCTCATTATATTTCTATTTATTAGGTTAAATCCCAATCCTATTCTCTTTCAGTGTGTTCAGAAGCTTGTTCACTTTTAGTGTGTTTAGTGATGTTCATGTTTATTGGGTTCAAGCCCAAATCCGTTCACTTTCATTATGTTCAAAAGCTTGTTCACTTTCAATGTGTTCAAAAGCTTGTTCACTTTCAGTGTGTTCACTGATATTTATGTTTATTGGGATCAGAAGCGTGTTCACTTTCAGTGTGTTCAATGATGTTTATGTTTATTGGGATCAAGCCCAATCCTATTCACTTTCAGTGTGTTCAAAAGCATGCACACCTAGTATGTGTTGTGAGACCAGATCAAATAAGGTTCCATGAGTAGTTTCCTTAATAAGAATACTTAATTAAGATAAGCACGTATATTGAAGTCATTGATAATGATTATGTTCAATATCCATTTTAATATTTATTTAAATTATGTTCATATATTTACCAAACTAAACCACTTACAAACGATTTGTCAAATGCATGCTATATTTGGTTACATATAGGTTATCTATACATGGAATAACTCTTAGGAGGTTGATCTATGTACAATTTCAAGACTTAGTGGGGTGCCATGGATCGGATCCAAGGATGTGTAACTAGTTCACCAATTATATCATGTATTATGTTCTTTGTTGTATGATTTGTGAGAAGAATGTGTATATGAGAATCAATGTAATCATATCTTGTGTAAATTTATTTCTATTATTTCAGTGAATGATATATACTATTTATGAAATTCCTCGAGCATAATATTCATGATCCATGCTTATGTGATGTTGTTTTTATGGATTGCACTTGGGGGATGCTACAAAAGTGGTTCAGAGTGATAATATATATGGCCAATAAGAAAGATTCTCACATTCTTATAGTCTTCACCTCTTCAATAAGTCGTAAGTGTAAGACTTAGTGAAGTCAAGCCAAGTACTAAACATAAGATCCTCTTAAATATATAGGTCTATATTATCATAATCCCTAGCTTAATGAATCATGAGCATTTATGGATATAGGATATCCTAGATCTTGGGGTTGTTATATACTAGACTACAAGTCTACTTTTCAAAGAAGATAATTAAGTCTAATCAAGTAGGATGAAACCTCAAATAAGTTGGCTTCAAAGATGGTGAAATAATCAATGACTTGATGAGGATTAGATCTTTTTATTTAGGTAAGAATCCCTCACCTTGGATATATAGCTAGAATTAATGTACAACTATTGAATAATGTTTTCTTGAATAATGATTTTGGATCCACATTTCGTTATGGTTTTAGAATTTCTCTTGAGAACTTTTGTTTTGATTAAAAAACTATTTTCTTATAAGTATTATACTATAAAGTGTTTAGGTTTTTCATGAAGCCTCTATTCTCTGACTCTTTTGAAAGAAGGAATAAAATAAATATTTTATTGTCATTTTGTGTTTTAGAAATTGAAGATGTTACATATATAATGCTAGAGCCAAAGATGGATATGTAACTCTAGACTTGAGTCTCTTTTAGTAACATATTTTAGGGTTGACTTCCTAACTCATAGCATGTTCTCTTTCATTATCCATAGTTTGGGGTTTGGGACATAGATAAATTGAGAACCTTAGAGGATATTTTATGAGACACAAAATCTAATTATACTAATATCCTTTCTTCTGGTGTTTGTGGAATGGGACACTTGTACTGGGGATGTAGAGGATGAGTATAGTATGATCTTTCGTATCTAGATACATATATTCGTGAGTATGTGTCAAGAGACACCATAAGGAGTTAATGATAGAAACCCATACATGTGGTCACTTGAAAATAATGGTACACAAATGTGGTAGAAGGCCACAAACCATGTTTTATTTACATTCTTTTTCATAAAGAGTAGAGGATTGTTTTAGAGATAGCTTACATGTTAAGGATACCCTAAAGTCACTATTTTAAGGCTTATTAGTGTACACATTCATCTATTAATGCATGCTCTAGGTTATCTAGAAATGGTTGAGGAATGTTAGAAATTTAGTAATTCAAAAAAGTGTTTATAAATATATTTCCTTTAAAATCTAGGGAATGTGTGTAAGGGTGATAACAAATGATGTTTAATACCAAGGGTTATAAAATGAGATGTTAAGATATGCAATCCACAAGTATTTTGAGGACTTATTGTTGATACCTAGAAAGCCTAACCTTGAAAGAAAGGATATAATATTTTCTTGAGGAGAAATACCCTAATACATTTCTGTATGTAGATTTATGGTGTGATAAGGATTATGAAAATTGCATAGTAATGTCTAAGTTAAGCTCAAATAAGAATATGTTTCTTACTTTTGCAAAATAGGTGTACATATATCACGGGACATGTTGAGGTAATTAACCTCTAAAGTTAATGAATATAAATGCTTTTGACTAATGTATATGTTCATGTAAATATTAAAAATTTAAGATGAGATTGGTGAGTATGAATCTACATCATGCTTCATGAACATAAATGCCTATGTGGATGAATATACTAAAGTTTAAATAAATGATGAAAATCGTATATAGGATTTTACCATGGACTTCATGTATTGAACTATGTGGTGAAATTAGTCTTTGTAACCATCAACACCATGTAGTTGGCATATAGCAACTTAAGTTTAAGATGGCTCACATCATAGGATGGAGACCAACCTATGTTTATGTGTACCACATTGAGCTTCAGATCAGATAAATTCTAGGAATAGATGTACATGCATATAACTCATGTCATGATTAAGTAATGAGAGAATACATCCTGAAATCTAGTTAATGACTCATGGTTAGAGATGTTTCATAATTTTTATGTGGCAATGGAAGTTATATATTAAGAATGATGATTGAAGACATGGTAAGTATTGTGATCTTGTAGAACTATACTTGTTTAATAGTAGATATCATCTATGATTGGATTTCTAGATTACTGATTGGAGGTAAATATGGTCTTTTTAATACTATATATATCAAGAGAATAAGGACTCTCTAGAACCATGGTTCATAGTAGAAAATTATAATACAAGTGAATATTTTTAGAGCATATTTGAATATTATCCAATCAAGTTGGACTCAATGTTTTGGTCTGTAAAGTAGTAGTATAATGGTAATTACATACCAAGTGTAGGTTTGAAACGATATATTATGATGAAAAATCACAAATTTTGATGAGTTTAGATCTCAGTTTTAGAAGCCATACACAAACTACCTCTAATTTCCTCCGAACTCCATCCTAACATCACCCCCAAAATCTATCTTCATCTACGATGATGACAAGTCTAGTCCAGAAGGACAAGCCACCTTGAGACAATTCGATCCCCAATATGCTTCCATGTATCATTGAATGAAGTTTTCATGCACTGGTTCAAGACCTAAGTTTCAAATTTTTTTGCTTCCCCTTTTTTTGGCTAGCGCACAACAACTTTGGGGAGTCAGAACACTCTCATTGTTTGTGGAATGCTCCAGTGGTTTTTTTGGATTATTGGAAAGTTGGCTAGTGCATCACCTCCTTTATTTTCCTAGAGTTTTTGGTTCCTGAGCATCTAGTCAACGACCATGGAAACAATGGTACGTTGGGAAACAAGGCAGCAGAGTGCCCCATCCTTTGTCCTTTGAGCTTTTCGAGGTGTGGGAACCCCTTTGGCATGATTTTTCCATGAAAGGATGTGACACCCAACGTCATACAAACCAGATTAATCAAAACTAAATCACGCGATCAACTACTAATTAACCACATATCCAAGAAACATGGTCAATGAAAACTAATTTAAACATTGCTATTGTGTTTAGAAAACATTACATAAAGGTCCAACAACATATGACATAGTACATATCATACCAAGTATTTACATATCTGAACAGTGGCATCAGCCACAACCTATATACAGTCGAGAGAGATGTTCCATAAATGTACAAGCCATATAAACCATGTCATACTGCCAAAACCATGTTTCATTATACATATCATCTGCAAAACAACCCATGACCATACTTGAGAGTACATGGATGACTCTAGGACTCTAAACAACTACTATCCAACCTTCAACCTCTACAACTCTCGAAGTTGCTCCTTCTCGGCACCACGATCCTGACCACACCACTGACAACTACCTAAAAAGATTTGTTGACCCAGAAGGTGAGACCCATGTGCCAACGAGAGACATAACTCTCAACCAATAGTTATTGATTACAACACACATCATTATTAAACAAAATGAGCAGATTCATCTAATTAAACAACTTAAACAGGTTAAGCAGTATAAACTAATTAAGCATGCTAAGAAGGATAAATAACTAAAGTAGGTAATACGTGATTAGCACGATATATAGGAAAATAGGTAAGACTACCACTTTCTATATAGTTGATTTCTCTTACCACATTATATAACAACTAAGCATGATAAGAAAGTAGGCCAAGTTTAACATCCAATTTGAAGCATGTTCAACCCTAAAAATATATACTATATGGTTGGATTAAGTCCTTTAATAGCCCTAAGGAGTTGAGGTATACCACTCAACTCCAACTAACCATATATATATGTAAATATATGTATATACATATATGACCTAGGTAATTGTATAAATGGATTTATGCATCACTAATAGGTAAGGAAAGTTTGTAATTCTTGACTAAGACTAGAGCTAATATCAAATTAACTATTGTTATCAATGATGATTATAATGGAGATTCCCTCCTCATAAAGGGATAAATATACATATGTTAATAAATATATATGAGGAAAGTGAATAATATAGATTAAAATCCTATTCCTAATTATACTATTATTTTTACAACCCATGAATGCATGATAAATAGCCTCTAGTAAAAGTTTACCTTTTTGTAATGCAAACACATACATTACATATATTCATGTGGCCTATACTAGTGCATTACTAAATCAGTACTATGTAAGATACAAGTATATGAATCATATATAAAATGGATAATAATGATCATATATGTGACTGATAACACCCATTTTATGGCTATCAGAACTCATATTCCATCGTTAAAATAGCCTCCAAACTCACTTCATTATGTTCTATTTATCATGAAAAATCATGTCTGCTACGTTTCTAACAATATTTCCCATCTTTTCAAGGGCTTTCCTATTTTTCTACAAGAAAAGAAGGATAAATGGGCTCAATAATCCCATTGACAAAGGATATTGGTTCCCATGTCCTGACTGCCCGATGCGCTGTAAGAAACCATCACATCGGCTCAGCTATTCTCAAGGCATGAGACAAGTCACAACCCGCTATGACTTTTACCTATCATGGTGTCATCCCGTCACCGTTGCAACTCGATACGGTCAACAACCTGACATTATCATCCGGCGGTGCCGTAGCCCGATATGACTTCAACCCGTCACGACCAAACATAGACATTACCACTGTACGATACAACAATAGCCCATCACGCGCCGTAGCCCGATATGCCTTGATGCCTGACACCACAATAGCTCGACACGGTCACTGTCCTCTTGACTACCAGTAAGGACAACCCAACACAACATAGTGGGCAACAACCCGTGGCAGCCCCACTCAAAGCTCCAGCTAAATTCATGACTAGCCAGACACGTGGACCAGTAAATCTACAACCTCCACCAACCTACTGCCCTATAAATAGCAGCTACAAGCCTACGATGGGACGGGCCTGATCCAGCAGGAGAGCTAGTGCACTGAGTTCCCAAGAGTTTTTGAAGTGATAGTTAGGTGAGCATACTCCCATCCCGAGAAGGATGGGAGGGGTTCACTTAGAGATCGTTCTGGTAGCAGTAGGTCATGCCCAGTGATCCTTGAAGATTCTCTGAGAATGTCGGGTTTCTGTCTCAGCTCAAACTCGAGACGGTCTGCCTAGATAGAACAATATGACACGAAAAACCCGAGAGCCGGGATAGTGCCAACCCGACATGTATCTTACCTGATACACACATTAATTCGACACATTCCCTTCGCCCATTATGGTTGCAACCCGACACGGTTGCAGCCTGACACGACTGTATCACATTGAAGTCATATCCTGATATGATCACCACCCATCATGTTTGCTACCCAATACGACCATCCAACCCAACACAATCGTAACCCGATATAACTACAACTCGGTATTGGGTTAGCACTGTCCCGGGCATCAGCTGCTGTGCATATCGATTTCCCAAATCAAGGAGACCGATACCTATCTTCCTTTTACATCATTTACTTTCATTCAGTATATCATTGTAACCAAACCGTTATATGATAATTGGAATATGTGGAGCATTTCTCATATCATCATGTGTATGGCTTTATTCCGTTGAATATTCTCCTTCTAGCATCCGAATTCTAGTTCCCTCTTTCCATTACACATTTTTGACCAGCTATCAAATCGTGTTTCCAGTGTTGACTTCTCGAGAGAGAAGAGCCATGAACTTCTAGAGTTCGGTCTAGTTCGGGTGTACGACAGTACCTAGGACCAGAGCTGCATCCAATTTATTTCCCGCACGAGTCTGTGTCTGGTCCCTTTGAGAGAGGTTTCCAGTACACAGTTTGTTGGCACTTTCTTTGAGAGAAGGAAGCGTCGGGTGTAGACCAGTGCCGCTTGTTTGATAAAAGTTTTCTTTCTTCATGATTTTCCTAATGATTGTCCTTCCTCTTCAGTTTCCCTTTATGTAAACTACCCTAAAAACTGCTAAATCCCAAAATACCTAAACCCTTATCTTTATGGTAACTTCCCTTGGAGATAGATTTCAGTTTAATTACTTCAAAAAAATTTTCGTTACGCTTTCTTGCAACAAACCTCATCCCTTGGCTTTATGGTGACTTAGACAAGTAGAACTTAGGTTTTGAATTGATATTCCCCCTAGTCCACATGTTTGACCTCGAACTGCTACTTCGACCCTGAACTAGTTGTAGGCGTCTTAAACATCCGGGTATTATATACTATAGAAGTCCGATGACCTAGACCTGCTTCCTTCTCCTTTTTGAACCCACATTTAAGGCTGATCAACTTTTTGGCACCGTTGTCGGGGACTAGTCAACGAATACCATTTTACAAACCTAAGTTTTACTTGAACTTTGTCTAAAACATTGTATACATGTATATAAAACTATAGATACATATTGCATATACCTACCTCACCACCCTTATGATTCTACATTTCCTCCTTTCATGTACTTACATCCCTTTTCTCTCGCAAGCATGGCTGACCAGGCTCCCAAGGCCAAATCCCTTCGATCTTTTTTTCAAGTGAGGGCAAATAAGGAAAGGAACCCAGTGGTGGATCAACCACTCATTGTGGCAAACTTTGAACTGAAGCAAGGTTTTCTCCAGTTGTTGCAACACAATTTCTTTGGAGGAAACAACATCGAAGAGAACCCATACAATCATCTCACCACGTTCAAGAGGACCTATAAGACTTTCAAGATTAATAGGGTCCTGATAACCTATATCTACACCCAATGCTTCCCTTTTTCTCTGAAAGACA
This sequence comes from Alisma plantago-aquatica, assembly GCA_963693085.1. Lineage (NCBI taxonomy): Eukaryota > Viridiplantae > Streptophyta > Magnoliopsida > Alismatales > Alismataceae > Alisma > Alisma plantago-aquatica. The sequence continues at coordinate 823,909,493 of OY856410.1, forward strand.
AGGCACTGGAATGGCACTCAAGCCTCCAGGATGGGAGCGTCCCAAATTGGGAGCATCTCGCTAATGCCTTCATAGCCAAGTTATTCCCTATTGAGAGGACTATAAAATGTCAAAATAAGATTAGTCGATTTTCACAAAAGGTTTAAAAAAATCTACATGAGACGTGGGAGTGATTCCAAGGTTATCAACGTGAATGTCCACACCACAACTTTTCTGAGCCAAGCTTGATCACCACCTTTTACAATGGCTTGTGTATCGGCGAGTGGAAATCCTTGAATGCTGTAGCATGCAACAATTTCTTTGGGTTCAATGCTCAGAGAGCCAGGGAGATCATCGATAAAATGGCTACAAATCAATAAGACAGTGAGTACGATAGAGAATCAACAAGTCACTCTACCTCTGGAGAACCAAATGTGATGGAAGCACTATCGGCCAAGCTAGACAAGATAGTGATCGATGTTCAAAACTTGAAAAAATAGAGCTATAAAAGCAAGACCCGACAAGAAACGGTCAGGAGTTGTGTCACGTGCGGAGAGCCTGATCATCTATTTGACTTCTACCCACACACATCTATGTAGGGTGATCTTGATGAAGAAAATATGGAAAATGTAAGCTATGTTTAGTACCGACGCCCCGACCACCCAGGGTTCTTCTACAGGGACATTAGTGCTATAGAAAATTCACTCCAGCTAATAAGAGGGACCTCTTCTAGTGGCCTACAAAATCTGCAATTCCAAGCTAACTTCTAGCAACAAAGAAGTTTTTTTTGGTTCGCCAAAACTATGTAGCTTTTTTTCATTTTTTTGTTTTTTGGAAAGTACAAAGCTCGTTGGTACTCAAATGAGAACCAACAGTAAAAGGAAAAAAACTATCTATACATCAAGAATCTATCAGTAAGAAGAGAAAAGGGTATAAAAGAAAATGACCCTCAAACAAAAGCATCACCAGGAACAGATCTTTAGGCTAAGGCCAGTAAAAGGAACCTCAACCCATAAAATATTGAATCTTCATGAGGTCTCTTAAAAAACCATCAAGATTCAAAAGAGACTTCATGCTAAACAAGACAAGCATCCACATAAATCCATCACCAACTCAACCATCACTCCTAGAGTGAGAGGGGAGCATCAAGCAGACTAAGCCAATCATCAGTAGGAAAGAAGCATATAACCATGAGTCCAACCCCAACTCCAGAAAGAAACCAACACTCCAGGAACAAAAATCCAACTCAGGAAAGAAGAACCAAAGGAGCATACACATGATCCAAATAACACCTCAACCATCACTTCACGGGAGGGAAGGATCATCAAACAAGCTATGCCAAAGCCAACAGAAGAAGAGCATGAAGCAGTAACCCAACCACAAAACTTCAGAAGGACAATAACCAACACATAAAAACTTGAACATCACTCAAAAAGTGAGAGGGGAGCAAGAGCAGCAAGACCACCCATCATCATGAACAGAATGCCAAAGAAGACTAACCAATATATGCTAGCAACCAGGTCAGGAAAAAAAACTTCAGGCTAATACAAGCAAAAGGAGCCTTAATCCATAATGGTTTGAAGATTCACGAAGCCTCATCAAAAACCATCAACAACCATAAAGGTCTTCATGCTGAACAAGACAAGCAACCACATATATCTTCCAACAACTTGACCATCACTCCTTGAGTGAGAGGGGAGCATCATGCAGGCTAAACCAATTCTCAGCAGCCAAGGAATAAATGACCATGAGTCCAGCCACATAACACCAGAATGAAACCAACAACCATAGGAAAAAGAACTCAACCATCACTCATAGAGTGAGAGGGGAGAAAAGGCACCAAAACTAAACAAGGATAAGAGGTCGACCATCTCAGTAACAAGCAGCCAGCTCAGGGAAAAGAGAATTGGGAAAAAAGGAACCATCAGAAAAGCTATGCCAAGCCAGTAGAAGAAAAGCAAGAAACAAAAAGCCAGCCACAGAACTTCAGAAGAGCACCAACCAGCATAGAAAAACTTAACCATCACTTGAGAGTGAGAGGGGAGCATGGGCAACAGGGGCCAACCATCAACATGAAAAAAACAAAGAACACACAAAGAAAAAAAAAACTCAACCATCACTGCAAAAGTAGAGAGAGGGGAGCAGAACCAGGGAGACTCCTTCACTAGGAAGAGGCATCTAACAAGAGCACAGAAGCAGAGAGAACTCAACCATCACTTGAGAGTGAGAGGGGAGCAACCAGACAACAGCCTCAAACACCAAGACTTAATGGTTCTGAATAATACCATAGAAATCACCTTTGAGCCTGTTCCATATATTCTTAACCGAAAGGAAAGAATTTTTGTGCAGTCTTCTATTTCTTTCTGCCCAGATGTAATAATGGCAGAAAAAGAAAAGCAACTTTTCATTCTTCCTAAGAAGAGAAGCTTTGTTCCAATTATTGATACTCTTCAAATTAGGAAGACCAAGGTCTTTTGCAATCAAATCAAAGAGCTCTTTGCAGAAAAGGCATTCAAACAAGATGTGGTTTGTATCCTCATAAGAATCAAAAATTTCCATCACGATGTGGTTTCTTCAAGGGTTCATCTACATATTTTAGTATAAAATCTTCTTCTGCCTTGGCTATCTGAGAACAACTTTGTGCCCTCTACTTGAATGGGAATGATTTTGAGGACCTTTCTTGACAACCTCCAAAGTGTTGTTAAAATTTTAGAACATAGAATATCCTTTGGATGAGGACTCTAAGAACTTCTTGGTGTCATCATTAATAAACTTGTATAAAGTCCCTATAAATTGAACGTGTAAGATTCCATGATGTGGGAATCAACAAAGTGACTTTGAACCATTCCCAATACACAGCTTGAGACTTGCTTGGGACCATAGAGAAAGTTGTAATCCAGCCCTAGGTCTAATAAGTTAGATATGGAAATAACATTTCTCTAAGAACATGTTTTGAAGACCTTCCCAAGTAGTTATATTATTGCCTTAATGCTTGAAATATTGGAGTTTTATAACATGTCCCTAAGATTCTTCTGTTGTTCAACTTTAAGAATGACAACCTTTCTAACCCTATTCTCCTCTACTATAGTGGCTCTTGTTTCCCACACGAGAGAGTCTCTTTGGGATACAAGATCCATATTCACTCGTAGATGATTTCTTCCTAGTTCAAAATGTTCCTATTTGATGTGTTCAGGTGATGGAAAGTCCTATCAATCTCAGGGTTGAGATCAAGAAGTGTAAAATCAACATTTGTGGAGCATCACATGCACTACTGGTACCTAAAAAGGGGATAGAGAAGATTAAGTGGGAGCAATAAAAAGTCAAGTAGATATGTGAGAATATCAATTGAAAAGAAAATCCTAATTTTTCTCAACTATTGATTCAAAAGCTATTCTTTTGTTTCGGACAACCGTGCCAAAATTTGATGTGTGATTTTATCACACGAGCAAATATCTCCAGGTGATTAACCCTGAGTCTATCCTACTTCTATCTGTAATATCACCCACCCACAAGTGGTGAGTCTTATTGCAATATAGATTATAGGGTTAAACCTAATAGACAACATTTTAAAGAAATTATTGTTAATTCCAAGGGATGAGATCAATATTTAGGAAATTAATGGTTTATTTGTGTATTAAACTATTTATACGAAAATAAAATATTTCTTAAAGGATAAATGTATTGAGAATAAAAGATACCGAGGCATATGGATTTCACAGCTGCTGCCTACATAGTCATAGTAATCATTACAACTTACTCAATTATGACTATTAGATTAGGACCATATGAAATTGTAACCTTTTTGGATGTGAATGGAATAAGTATTGGTTTTTCCATGGGGTAAAGGTATTCTTACCCATGCAATATTAACTAATTTTCCTAAAAACCCATTTCATGATCTCATTGGGGTACAACACATCTAATCAATAATCTAATCCTTGATTTCATGATGTATCCATTTAGGATTATGTTAAACATGAAATTTGATTGATTAGATCAAAGAGCAAGAAAAAAATGATTAGAAACCAATCTAAATATCCATAAAGATACATGTTGATAACAAGAAGAATGAAATCTGGGTGAAATGGCCACCCCTTGTTCCCTAGTGAAGAAACTACTCGATCACGTCCACATAACTAGTACATGTACATAGAGAATACAAAAGATATATATATTTTATAGGAGATGAAGAGAAATAAGGCTAGTTGTCTATGCAAATATATTCTCACTATGGCAAAAACATGTCTAGGTTTCTTCATGAAGAGGACGACATTACTCTTTCACTACTCTCCATTTTCTAAAAGATGGATTAGAAATGAGTGTAATCGGTCCCCTTATATTGTGTGGCAGTTGAAGGAGTCTAACTCTGTTAATGTGGTGGCTATGTTGGGTATCTATAGTTGTGGATAGGCAGAAATAGATTTGTTACTTGGTATTTCTACTGTCACGTAATTAATATGTGGGATCCTCCACATAAATGAAAGCCATTGACCTTGTTGCTAGTCTAGGTGTCATGGTTGATTATTGGCGCTCAAGCATGCATTCAACAGGTGTTGTCTATTGAAATGAGTACAATCATAACACACCAGACTCCATAAGAATGAAGAGCCTATAGAAAAAACAAGTTTTGAGGTGAGTGAAAAATCAATAGACACCTTTTGAGTTATCACCTTTGTTGCTAATGAAGGGTTCATTCTTGATAACTACTCAAATAGCATGGCTAGTATAAATTAGGAAAATGAAGCATTTGAGTTCTAGAACTAATGAATTTGTAGAATCAAGAGAGTTGATTCTCCTAGATTCTTGATTTTGTGTATAATTTTAATTCTAATTGCTCAATTGTTGTGATTTCCATGAAAGTTGAGTCACATATTGGGGAAATTTTCTTTGGTTTTGCATTGATGCCTATTAAAAGTTTTCCTTGAATTGTTGTCTTCCCAGACAAATGAATCTCATTGACAATATGAATTTCTTTGTGTCTTCCTTGATAGGAAATATAAAAAAATGTTGCAGTGACCTTAATCTTCATTTTTGCCATTCGTTAAGGAAATTATTTAATTAATTGCCTTGGTACCCGATCAAAGAAATAGCCTTGACAACACTAATTGCCATCATTTTGCTACAATAGGAAATAGAGAACAATGTTGCTTGGCTTTGATTTGAGTAAGATATTTTGTGATTGTTCAACTTCCTAAAGTCCTTTTAAATATAGTACCCAAGGATCGATTGATTAATTAATATATGGATATTTATTTCCTTGTCGAAAATTGATCAAGCCTCTTGGGTAATTAATTATATGACTTGCCTTGGTTCTTGTTTAAAGGAGTAATCATTGATGTACAAAGAAATGTTTGTGGTTGTAGTGCTACTTAGTAATCATGAGCACCTTATACCTTATAGGATTGGGAATGATGCGAGACTTGTATGTGGGGAGAATTGTCTCTACCCATATGGGTCATCATTTGAATGGAAAAAGGATTGGGACCGTTTCCTTGGAGATTTTTTTGTCTTTTTTATTCAAATTGCATCATGGATCACTTGATCACAAAGTTCAACATTAGCTACAATCGCATCATTAGACTCTATTTTAAATTTAATTGACGACTCCCTTAGATCAGATTCATCCCATGCTTCACATTCTAAGATCATGATCTTTCGTGTTTAAGGGGGTGAGTACATTTGGAGCATGAGCGAGAGAGTGAAACTTCCTTATCCTTTCTCTTCTTACTTTTGATGAAGCCCAAAATTGTATCCTTGAGCTTGTCTTTGGCACTGGTGAGAGATTTACATATCTTTGTCATAATATTGATTTTCTAGAAGACAAGAACATAGAAGCTTTAACTTCATTAAAAGTATTCTAGTGAGACAAATAGTTGATTATCTCGAGCAAGATGATGATTGTAGGTGTCATATGATCTAGATCTCGATGATATGATTGAATGGTGTAGTGAGACAGTTGATTGGGGTGTGACTTGGTAGACCAGAGAAAGGGAAAGAGGAGGTTGGATGGCGACACTAGGGCTAGGGTTGTGTTGGAGAGTTGGGGGTGATCAGGGGGCGATTGAGAAGATTGGGGAGATTTGGGGGAAGACGGAGACGTACGAGAGCTAGATGCACATTCTAGACCAGGTATCGATGGCCAGTAGATCGAAAAGATTGATTCCAACTACAATAGATTTAAAGGAACCACCGCACAGAAGGGGACACAACATCAGAAAAAATACACTACACTGAACGTACCAGAGATAGGGTTTCGATTTGAAGTTGCAGACATGAGGGGCAAAGGGGAGTCACATCTAGAAGGGGAGACAATGGAAAATTGAAGGGACACATGCCAAACGCGTAATGGAGAGTCAGGAGACAGAAGACAAGACCATGCAAACCAGTGGGAGCACGATACTGCCTACACTGAGGCAATAATGAACCTCACAGGAATCAAGGAGACAACAACATGGAACTTAAAATGGGAAACATATTTTCTAGAAAAGTTGTTTGAAGAGACCCTCCCATTGAGAGCAGTAACATTGGGTGAGATGGATGGAATCCCAATGTTAACAATAGAACCGGAGGCTAAAGAGGAACTTGTACAACCTTGGCGATACACAATGGTGGTGAGGATGCTTGGGACAGACATAAGATACATGACCTTGATGGATTGAATCAAATTACTGTGGAAAATTAGAGGTCGTTTCAACATGTTTGAGCTCGAGATGGGGCGTTTCATCATACAATTTTCTTGCCAGGAGGACTTCGACACAACTTTAGTGGGTGATCCATGGAAGATTTTCAATTGTAACATTTTAGTATGGGAGTGGTGTCCCACATTTAAACCTACTGAAGCCTTCCCAAACTATATAGTCACATGGGTTAGAATCATGAACCTTCCCCTACACCTGTACATCCATACAATGTTCGAGTACATAGGCATGGTGCTAGGATGTCTCACAAAGGTGGACAGTCATACACATAACAGATCAAGAAGAAAATTTGCATGGTCGACAATGGAGATCGATACATATAAAGATCTAGAGAGTTCAATAATGATAAATGGAATAGAACATGAAGTCATGTATGAGGGTTTCCCTTGGGAAATCCAAGACAAAACAAAATATGGTGAAAGAAAAAGACTAGAAACACAACCGTGGGAGATACAGAAGGTCAGAGAGTTTGGGCGACATCACTAACACAGATCATGGAGAAAACCAGGAAGCAACTATTGCATCAAAGAAGACAAATCAAATGAATGGAAAGCACATTGCCATCAACCCAGAGATAGACGAAGTCGTTATGGTAGACGACACTGATGTAATATCACTTGTGGAGGAGGAGAGATGTATAGCAAAAGAGGCTACTAAGGAAGGAGACACGTCTATACCTGTGATTCCAAACCTATTAAGAAACTCTTCAAAGTCATTATTTTCCCTATATTCGGAGTCCCACACACCGTCATTTTTGATGGGGGGTCCCATTTTTTAGAGAAACGTTTTGAGGCCCTACTGAAAAAATATGGGGTCTACCACAAAGTCACCACTCCTTACCATCCTCAGACTAGTGGACATGTTGAAGTATCCAACAGACAAATCAAATCCATCTTAGAAAAGATTGTTGGTCGCACTAGGAAGGATTGGGTGTTGAAAATCAAAAACACTCTGTGGGCATACAGAATTGCCTACAAAACACCCATAGGCACTACTCCATTCAGGATGATCTACAACAAATCATGCCACCTGCCAATAGAATTAGAACACAAGGCCAGCTAGGCCAATAAAAGCTTAAATTTTGACCTTTTTTCAGCTGGAGAAAAATGTTTTCTCCAAAATGAATGAACTAGATGAACTTAGAATGATTTCTTACAAAAGTTCTAGAATCTACAAGGACCGAACAAAATTATGGCATGACAGTCACATCAAGCGCAAGGACATTAGAGAAGGTGACAAAGTTCTAGTATTTAATTCCAGACTAAGGCTTTTTTTCTAGAAAACTTAAGTCAAGATGGTATGGTCCCTACCTCATCAAATGTGCCTATCCACAAGGTACCTTTCTTCTCTAGGATAGAGGTTTGGGTGAATTTAAGGTTAACATGCATCATCTCTGTAACGTCCCCAGATTTTCACCTTCTCAAAACCCCATGGAGATGAGAAGACAAAATCTGAAAACATTAGCAATTATATCAGAGAGCAATGTGGAAGCATAATTCGCATACATGAACATACAATCATAACATTTCTCAGCATTCAACATGTACATTATTACTACACAATTTACAATTGTAAATTGAAAAGGAATTTATACACAAGTCTAAACATGTATGTTAACTAGGATCTTAGACAATAGGTACAACCTGTACAACTTGCTCACATCCTATTCTTTTATCCCATGCTAGCTGTGAACCTAGAAAATATGAGAAACAAAAACATCAACAAAAGTTGGTACGTGGAATTAAAAGCTATACTATGCTGGCATATAAAATACTCGAAATTGAAAAAAGAGAAAGGAAACGTTATTTAAGGCAGAGAATCAGGTAATCCCAAGTTATTAGTCACATTTAGAATGAATATGCATTACTATGGTGGACTTAGCACATACATAAATGGTGGGCCCTTCCCCGTGTACCTTGTACTCTAGGGATCTCCCCATATACCGTGTACTCTAAGGAGGTGCTAGTCAACATTAAAGATTTCCCACTCTAATAGGGAGTTTATTGAGCACCACTAGTAACTACATTCCATTTATCCTCATTTATGTTCTTTTATGTTCAAGGCGGAAAAATTGTCAATATACATACATCTACATCCAACAGTGTATTTCAAATACAAGCAAGCAAGTACATATATTTAACATCCAACAAATCTAGTCATATAATTATATCCATGTACCTGAGTTCAGATATTCCAGACATATCCATGATCATCTAGATAATCTGGTCAGCACAATAACAATTAATCATAATTAATACAATGTTCACCATTATTAATGATATTTTAGGTCCAAATTAAGGTTTTGGTCAATCCTAGCTCAATATGATGTTAGGATGGTTTCTAATATTTTTAGCCTGATCTATATGTCATTATTAAGGTCTGGTATGAATTTCATATTTTACTGATGCTTTGTATATTTTCTATAACTAAAAAAAGGCTAGAAGCACTTAATTGAGTTTTAATACCAAAAGTCCTAATATCGGGCAAGTCAGTTCCAATCAGGGTCAAAATATGGTATAGAATGACTTTTAGCTATGACATAAATTTTTGGAGATTTTATGTCCACATATATCATTTATTACATTTAATATACTCTAAAAGAAGCTTCAACTTGTTATTCAAAAACCTTAGAAATTACTACTTCAAAGGTCTAATCTAGTTGGTTTATGATAGAGGGCATATTTTTCCGAGTCTAGGGGTATTTTTAGGATAATGGGGCTATTTTCTATGTATTATACAAGATATAGACAAATCCTAGAATTTTAGATGATATTTACTTGTATTGGCCAATCACCATTCGCCACGTGTATACTAGAGGGACGCTGCTCCTCATCTGAGACGGTCTAGTTCAGGCTATTGGGTTGGTTTGTTTTCTAGACCACCTGGGTTTGATCTTACTCAGTATGCCCCTCTCCTTCTTGCTTTCTCGCCGCACGACGCCCTCCTACGCCCATCGTCGCGAGGCCCTCCTATCATTCTTCAACACTGCCTCAAGCCCGGTGTCGAGATTCTCTTCTATACAACACCACTATATCTCGATACTCTGGCGAGATGGCACCATGCCTTCTCCTCATTTTCTCAGGCCAGACGTGATGCCTTCTGCAGACGGACGATCACATGTATTTGCCGCCGCGGAAGGGGGATCGCTAGAAGGTGAGGGAGCTGGGGGTCCCTCACAGATGGGGATGGGGTCTTAGAGTTCACAGTGGCTTCCCTCAAGCCAGAAGAACCTCAGATCCTTGGCAGTGGCCACCATGGCCATGAGCTATGACCGAGTTTGCAGCAAGGAGCCCGGTGGAGAGATCTGACGAGGAAATGAAGAGTCTTGGGCCAGAGGCATTAGCGATGAAAGCCTTGGACTTCTCTGAGACCCTCCACGAAGTTCTAATAGCTTGGCTCCTCCATTGGCCTTGACCTCAACGCCAAAGGTGATTTGGGGGGGGGTAGCGGCAGAGTATAGCAACAGGAAAGGGGCATCAGTGCTAGAGATGGTCCCTTCTCTACTCGATGATGCACAACCAGCTACGACATCACAACAGCTCGTGCGAGGCATTTTTCCATGGTGGGGTGTTCTGGGTTCTTCTCCCAACCCCCAGCTCATCCTGCTGCCATAAGGAGATCGCCCAAACACACCTGGTCCTTCTTCTAGCATCACAAAAATTGTCGTCCTGGGTTTAGGGAAACTCCCTAACCCACTATTAGTTGTCTCTGAGGCACCTACTTGCCTTCCTCTACTCCGATCACCCCTTAGCTCTCACTGTAAGCATCGTGGACAGATAAGGGAATGGTTGGGTTATGTATCTCGTCAAATTCTTGGCTATCAGCAACATATGAGAGGTTGTTGGGTAGTTTTGGTCTTGCGGATCTAGTGGAGTGATTCCAAGTTCTAGAAAATATCTCCACAAAATCATTGTATATCAGTTCTCCGATGTCATCACCTACTCCCTATTTCTCGGATCTGAAAAACCTGCTAGACGAGTGCAAGGTGTATTATGGACTAGGTGATTGAGGTTGGGTGGATCGGCATGATGTTCTGTTGCTCTTCCCTAATTTGTCAGAGGTTGAAGACATTACTTAGCCGTCTGATCCTCCCTACTGGTGGATGAGATCAGGCCACCTCAATAGGCCGTGGGCACGCCTAAGTAAAGGGAGTAGATCAGTGTGACATCAAAATCTCATAGATACTAAATCATATAACTAAAAGACTAAGGTTCCACCACATATATTTCATTAATGTCCTCAACTTCAAATGCATACATCTTTTTATAGAAATCTCCAAACGTTCTCAAATTTTAAAAATAGGCTTATAACATCATAGTGTAGCTTCAAACAAAGTTTGAGTCACTAAATCCATTACTTGGTCATGCAAATAAGTTCCCTAACAACCTTATAGATGGGTGCTTAAAATCTGAATTCAACTCAATGAATAATAAGATCTTGGTTCGATGGAGTCCAACAATATGAGTTATGATGTTGCATACCCGAAGGCTTATCAATTTACCACTCAAGATCATTGTGACTACTAAATAGGAATCTTGGCCTCAAGATACCCAAATCATTTAACCAAAATCATTCATCATATTTGGACGAAATTAATGCTGTAATCATCAATTGGGTATTTAGTTCACTTTTTGAGTGAAAAGTGTTAGTGTTGAATAACAATATCTCTATTAGTATCAATCCTCTAAATGACACACACATGGTCCTAAAATGCTATATTGGTTATCAAAACCCTACAATATGGGTTATCACATTCACTCCACCTTATATGGAATTTCGTCCTCGAAATTCAACTAATGTCATACTTAAGGTGAAAATAGCTAGGTTCAACCTCATACATGTCACTGTTTCTAGCTTCCAGTGTTCTCATACTTCTGGATGTATCCTAAAATCTCATCTTAGGATTTTTATGTGTCTAGTACCCACCCTACCACATAAAGGTTGAAGCACCATTATGTCTTAGGCATAACCAACTGTACGTCTTAGGCATAAATGTTAGGATTTACATATCCCCATTCTTCTTAGAAATTAGGGTTTTGTTCATACATATTAAGTTGGGAAGGTCAGTCTTAATGTCTTTAATGTTATTTATCATCAACATCATACTAAAATTTCAGCATTAGAGGGAATTGATTTTTATAATTACATACTAGGTTTTTCACCTGATTGTATGAGACTTGTCTTCAAACTAGAAGCACATATTTAGAAGTGTTAAGGTTAGGAACTATATTTTTGATCTTATAATCTATGAATCAAGGATATCTTCATTTCAAGATCATGATTTCAAAATTATATGTTTCATGAATGATATGAAGGGAAAGAGAATATACTTAGTCAATCTTATCATGATTGCAAACTTGGATAATACATGTATCACATAGGAGGGGAATATAGAATATGTCAAGCTTATATGAGTGACTTCTCATATATAAATCATCTATATAGCTCAAGTGAGGTTTCTATCATCATATATTAAGAAAGAGAAGAAGAAGGGAGAACATGTATTTTGAGTATCTTTTGCACAAAGCATCATACTCTCATAACTAGAGTTCATATATTACCTCACTTGCAACTAATGATGAGATTCACAAAATATGTCACTCCAGCCAGGACTTAACTCAGCCAAAGGATTGACTTTATCATATGGGTCATTTACCCATCCCTCTCTTTTACTGAATTCTCACATATAGATTTGAATCATGCATAAGGACTCAACTCAACACTCGAGAGTAATCTAGTGTAGCACATTTTTTTTAACACATATCTCATATATTGGAGGCTAGGTCCGATGGCCTTCTCATTGTGGATCTTACTCTCTCTAGAGTTCACCACATATCTCATCCTACCACTAGACATCCTCCTTGTATAAGAGCTTGAGGCTCATGCACACTCAACTATATCTTAACTTAGCTTATCTTAAGTAGGAAAATGGAATGTACTTTCATCATCACGACTTAGCATAGATCCTCTAAGAGTGGATTCGGCTCATATACGACTCAAATCTTAATAAGGGAAGTTATACCATCATGGATTAAAGATAGATAAGATTATATATGCTTATTTCATTCATCTTTCTTTTGTCTATCTATGTATCACATAACCTTATGAGGCTCTAGATGTCTAATCTAGATCTATTCTCTCTTCTAGACTGATGTCACTCCCTTTCATTTTGATTGCATGAACAACCACTACTCTCCTGTGTGAGGGACACATTTTCATATTTACATATATCTAATAAAATATTATATAGTTTTTCTTCGAGAAAGAAGGCGTCAGAGAAAACTGTCGAGGTGCGAGCTGATTGGAAACAAAACCAAACCAACAAACTCAAGTGTCCAACACATAGTAGATAGTCTGGTGCCATGTAATCTAATGAAATGGTGAGAACATGGTGTAGACTAGTGTAGCTACCCCATACATATGAGCTCTATATGGAAAGGGTCTCACACACTTGTCTAAACCTAGTTCTCGAACATCTAGGTTCTAACCTAGAGGCTAAGTCAGACCTTATTCCTATAGAACAACTTACTAGGTTTCTAGGGTTTAAAGTGAAAGGTGAAATTATGTTTTATGTTTCATGGTGAGAAATTGCTAGGTTTATCTATTGTTCATGCTCTGATACCAACTGTAACATCCCCGAATTTTCACCTTCTCAAAACCCCATGGAGATGAGAAGACAAAATCCAAAAACATTAAGTAATTGTATCAAAGTGCGTTGCAGAAGCAATATGTGCATACATGAACATACAACTATAATGCATACACCATAACATTCTCAACATTCAACATGTATATTTATACAACATGAATTATTACACAATGATTTACAATTACATATTGAATGAAGATTTTACAATCTATGAACATGTATGCTAACAGGATCTTAGACAATAGGTACACCATATACAACTTGCTCATATCCTATTCTTTTATCCCATGCTATCTATGAACCTAGAAAATACGAGAAACAAAAACATCAACAAAAGTTGGTACGTGGAATTAAAAGCTATACTATGCTGGCATATAAAATACTCAAAATTGAAAAAAGAGAAAGGAAACGTTATTTAAGGTGGAGAATCAGGTAATCCCAAGTTATTAGTCACATTTAGAATGAATATGCATTACTATGGTGGAATTAGCACATACATAAATGGTGGGCCCTTTCCCGTGTACCTTGTACTCTATGGATCTCCTCGTATACCGTGTACTCTAGGGAGGTGCTAGTCAACATTAAAGCTTTCCCTCTCTAATAGGGAGTTTAATGAGCACAACTAGTAACTACATTTCATTTATCCTCATTTATGTTCTTTTATGTTCAAGGCGGAAAAATTGTCAATATACATACATCTACATCCAACAGTGTATTTCAAATACAAGCAACCAAGTACATATATTTAACATCCAGCAAATCTAGTCATATAATTATATCCACGTACCTGAGTTTAGATATTCCTCACATATCCATGATCATCTAGATAATCTGGTCAGCACCTGATTAATAACAATTAATCATCATTAATACAATGTTCACCATTATTAATGATATTTTAGGTCCAAATTAAGGTTTTGGTCAATCCTATCTCAATCTGATGTTAGGATGGTGTCTAATATTTTTAGTCTGATCTATATGTCATTATTAAGGTCTGGTACGAATTTCATATTTTTCTAATGCTTTGTATATTTTCTAGAACTAAAAAGAGGCTAAAACACTTAATTGAGTTTTAATACCAAAAGTCCTAATATCGGGCAAGACAGTTCCAATCAGGGTCAAAATATGGTATAGAATGACTTTTAGCTATGACATAATTTTTTGGAGATTTTATGTCCACATATATCATTTATTACATTTAATATACGCTAAAAGAAGCTTCAACTTATTATTCAAAAACCTTAGAAATTACTTCTTCAAAGGTCTAATCTAGTTAGTTTATGATAAAGGGTGTATTTTTCTGAGTCTAGGGGTATTTTTGGGGGATTTTTAGGACAATGGGGCTATTTTCTATGTATTATACAAGATATAGACAAATCCTGGAATTTTAGATGGTATTTACCTGTATTGGCCAATCACCATTCGCCACATGTATACTAGAGGGACGCTGCTCCTCATCTGAGATGGTCTGGTTTAGGCTGTTGGGTTGGTTTGTTTTCTAGACCACCTGGGTTTGATCTGACTCAGTCTGCTCCTCTCCTTCTTACTTTCTCACCGCACGACGCCCGCCTGCGCCCATCGTCACGAGGCTCTCCTATTGTTCTTCAACACTGCCTCAAGCCCGGTGTCTAGCTTCTCTTCTATGCATCACCACTGTATCCTGATACTCTAGCGAGATGGCACCATGCCTTCTCTTCATTTTCTCAAGCCAGACGCGATGCCTTCTGCAGACAGACGATCGCGAGTATTTGCCGCCACAGAAGGGGGATCGCCAGAAGGTGAGGGAGCTGGGGGTCCCTTGTAGATGGGGATGGGGTTTTAGAGTTCACAGTGGCTTCCCTCAAGCCAGAAGCACCTCGGATCCCTGACAGTGGCTGCCATGGCCATGAGCTATGACCGGGTTTGCAACAAGGAGCCCGGTGGGGAGATCTGACGAAGAAAGGAGGAGTCTTGGGCCAGAGGAATTAGCGATGAAAGCCTTGGCTTTCTCTAAGACCCTCCACAAAATTCTAACAGCTTGGCTCCTCCATTGGCCCCGACCTCCGCGCCAAAGGTGATTTGGGGGGGGGGGTAGCGGCAAAGCATAGCAACAGGAAAGGGGCATCGGCGCTAGAGATGTTCCCTTCTCTACTTGATGATGCACAACCAGCTATGGCATCACAATAGCTCGTGGGAGGCATTTTGCCATTTTGGGGTGTTCTGGGTTCTTCTCCCACCCCCCATCTTATCCTGCCGCCATAAGGAGATCACTTAAATGCACCTGGTCCTTCTTCTAGCATCACAAAAACTGTCGTCCTGGGTTTAGGGAAACTCCCTAACCCACTATCAGTTGTCTCTGAGGCACCTACTTGCCTTCCTCTACTCCGATCACCCCTTAGCTCTCACTACAAGCATCGTGGACAGAGAAGGGAATGGTTGGGTTATGTATCTCATTGAATTCTTGGCTATCGGCAACATATGAGAGGTTGTTGGGTAGTTCTGGTCTTGCAGATCTAGTGGAGTGATTCCAAGTTCTAGAAAATATCTCCACGAAATCATTGTATATCAGTTATCCAATGTCATCACCTGCTCCTTATTTCTCGGATCTGAAAAACCTGCTAGACAAGTGCGGGGTGTATTATGGACTAGGTGATTGAGGTTGAGTGGATCGACATGATCATCTGTTGCTCTTCCCAAATTTGTCGTAGGTTGAAGACATTACTTAGCCGTCTGATCCTCCCTACTGGTGGATGAGATCAGGCCACCTCGATAGGCTTTGGGCACGCCTAAGCAAAGGGAGTAGACCAGTGTGACATCAAAATCTCACAGATACTAAATCATATAACTAAAAGTCTAAGGTTACACCACATATATTTCATTAATGTCCTCAACTTCAAATGCATACATCATTTTATAGAAATCTCCAAACGTTCTCAAATTTTAAACATAGGCTTATAACATCATAGTGTAGCTTTGAATAAAGTTTGAGTCACTAAATCCATTACTTGGTCATGCAAATAAGTTCCCTAACAACCTTATAGATGGGTGCTTAAAATCTGAATTCAACTCAATGAATAATAAGATCTTGGTTCGATGGAGTCCAACAATATGAGTTATGATGTTGCATACCCGAAGGCTTATCAATTTACCACTCAAGATCATTGTGACTACTAAATAGTAATCTTGGCCTCAAGATACCCAAATCATTTAACCAAACTCATTCATAATATTTGGACGAAATTAATGTTGTAATCATCAATTGGGTATTTAGTTCACTTTTTGAGTGAAAAGTGTTAGTGTTGAATAACCAATATCTCTATTAGTATCAATCCTCTAAATGGCACACACATGGTCCTAAAATGCTATATTGGTTATCAAAACCCTAAAATATGGGTTATCACAGTCTCAAAAGATACATAACCACTGAAGACCTTGTCACTTTAGATACCAATAAACGCTCATCCTTGGAAGATCTTAACTTAATCAATCCCCAAACTCCCCCAGAATATCAATAGGCTGATATATCATATATCGGGCCCCGACGTAAAATAAGGTGCTTGTTGGGAGGCAACCCAACCCTATCTTCCTTACCCACATTTATTTGCCTTGTTATTTCTTTTTGGTTTTTATCTCTTTTTTTGTTTTTTGACAAACAAACCGATCGGTTCATCATCCAACTGATCATTTCTCAATCTTTGAATGACAACCTTTCTGTTGGCTAAATGAATGGTTCACCATCCAAACGATCATCTCGAGTTTCACGAATCTTTTCAAAATGGCCCGACCCCCTTCCCCACGCATCGAGCCGGCCATTTCTGGAATGCAGGGCGTCTCGACACCTTGGATTCCACCCTCTACCTGTGCTATCCAAACACCACGAGCCGACTGTCTGGTTCTCTAACTGATCGGTTTGGCACCCTCCCATGGCTATATAATCACCACGCATCGAGCTGACTGTTTCTTGAATGTAGGACGTCTTGACACCTTGGATTCCACCCTCTACCTACACTGTCCAAATACTGTGAGCTGACCAACTAGTTTTCCAGTTGATCGGTTCGACACCCTCCCATGGCTATATAATCACCCCTGTGGCGAGTTTCATCCTCATCCATTCTCCCATCTAAACCTAGCCGCCTCTCGCCACCTAAGAACTCCGTCCCACCTGAGCTTCCCCTTGCCTTATTTGTCCTATGCACCTGAGGTTCCCCTCACACCGCTGGAAGCTAACTGGCTCCTACGCTGACCGTTCATCTCGCTGCCCTAAACGACCAGCTCTGCCCAGCCATGCTCATCTTGTGCCCTCACCTCCATCATCCTTGCCTTTCTAGCTGAGCACCTGGGTGCTGAAGTGCTCGGCCAGCCTACTCTGCCCCGCCCAGTTAAGCACACCTACTCTGTGAGCCGCTTGCCTCGCACCCTCGCCGCTGCCGTCCCCGCCTTGCTAGCCGAGCATCTAGGCCCTATGCCGTTCGGCCAACATGTTCCCTTCCCCCCCTCCATCCACCGCGGTAAGCATCACTTTCCCCCTTCTTCCACCTACGAACCAATCATTTCAGGCTATGACCCACCCACCTGACATTCCCCAACTGATCGACTCACCTATCTGGACGATCGACTCATGCTCCACAACAACCATGTTCAACCGATTCTGTAAGAAAAAAGGAAGTCCATAGCCTCATCCTCCCAGGACCCACCTTGCCAATCTAGATCCCATTCCAGGATGTAGTTCCACACACCCTCCCCTGCCGGTGAGTTCTCCCCCGATCTTAATGAGGAAATGCTCAATGATGATCCATATGTTCTTATCTGAGAGATGGAGGGCAACCAGAAGGCTAGTAATGACCCAGAATCCACCATTCTGGGTAGCTACCTCCAGTTCACCAGCACCGAACACCTCAAATGTTATGAAGATATGTTTTTATAGGTGTTTCCCTCCCCCATTGGGCATGTGCCACTACCCTCGACGCCTTAGGAATCCAAGAATCCACCAACAACATTATTCACAAAAACCACATTCTCCTCTTTCCTTACCATGTTACCTTAGTGTATAGCAATCTCACTCTTGAGTTCATGTCTACCATACACCGATATCAGTGCTCCCAAGGCAACTCCAATTGCAAGATCTATATTTTTGGGGAAAATCTAGAGATCTCTACTAGACAGTTCACCTCCTTCATCCTTGATGGAAGAGATGACTATTGGTTGAGTCGTTGCATGGAGCGATCCCATGATTCCTACCCTGACCAGTATGATAGAGACAAATTCTGGGCTGAGATCACCGGTCTCATGCCCCATCTTCCCTGTGAGCCCAATGCCTCTAGTATCCATAATCATGTAGTCCGCTACCTTCACCGCATCATTGCTTGCACTATTTTTAGTCGGGAAGGTACTCAGGGAGCCATTACTCATGTAGAACTTTATGCTCTCTGGTGCCTTCTACATGAAGAACCCTTCAATTGGGGGGAATGACATTCTTGAACATTTCAGTACCTAGGCCAGCTGCACCACCACCTCCTCCTTCTACATTGGCCATTTTGTCACCCATGTTGCCATCTTTCTTGGCTACATCCACATTCCTTTCGAACAACTACCACTCAAAAACCACCTAATCGACAGTTACTACATGAAGAGCAGCAAGTTCATTCGCTTGGGTACTAATGGTGTCTACTACCTTCTCTTCAAGGATTCATAGGAGGTTCTATAGATCCCCTTGAATGCAAGGTTTGCAACAACAAACCTTATCTATGAGCTCACCGATCTCCCAGGGCACATCTAGAGGTACAGTCTGGAGAACCCAGACCAAGATGACATCCCCAAGCCATAGGCCGATAGGAGGAGCATTTCTTTGGAGGCTCATGATGACGCCTTTCGTCCACCGCCACCACCCTGCATTGACACTAGGCGGCAACCAGATGACGATGCAGGCACCTACGAGTTCTATGAGGTCTAGCAGTAGCTGGATGAGATTCAGCACGAGCAGCAGTGCCAAGGCCACTAGCTCAACCACATGTATCTCATGCAGCATTCACAGGAGTCTTGGCATGTGGAATGTGGCCACTATGCCCCTAGATGCCCATCCTATGAGGAGCATGGGGCCCAATAGGCCTACCCAGATCCCCACTCCCCTTACTGGGGAAACTACTACTCCTCCCACCAGTATCATGCACCACCACAGTGATCTTCTTCCCTCCATCTTAGTCTAAGGGTTTGCTCGGGACGAGCAAAACTCTTGTCCGGGGTGGGGTGGGTGGTATGTGTTCCACCCCTTATCTTCCCTTTTAGCATTTTACCTTTGTATTTCAAAATTAAGTGCAGTTTCCTTTTTCAAAATTTGGTCTTTACCTAGTCGGCCAATCGATGTATATTTTTTTTCAAAAATTAGATAAATCTTTATTTCTCAAATTGTTCAAAATTTTCATTTCTTTTTTTTCTTCCAAGTTCTCCATACCTAAATAGCAATATTCTTGGGAAAGATGGCAAGCCTTAGAGTATCAAATAGAATCAACTACAAACCTTCTTGTCTTTAGAATTAGATTAACTGATCAATCTTTCTCATATAATGTATTTAAACAATTTTTCTTACTGATGCAACAACACTCGAAAAAAAATATTGCACGAGAAAATAATCCACACGTCAACCCCTAAGTATGGGGTGGCATGCTCCTCCTCTCTCCCTTCTTCAATACCCCTCATAAATTTAATAGGGGTGTACTGTCAAAAGATTCCAAAAAAGAGCACACAAAAAAATTATGGTCAATGTAACCACAAGTCCATGAAATTAAAATCTTGAGTCAAATAGAGGAGGGATCCTTCTTCCACACCTCACTTTTTCTCTTTCCCTTGCCAAAAAAAATTCTAGTGTTGAAGTGCAAGTAGGATTAAGACTATTTTTGCAAAGTATAGGCTTGAAAGAGAAAGTTATGGAAAATGTTTGTTGTAAGAAATTTAGTACTTGTATTTTGTTATTCTAGGAGATGGGTCACTTGGCCATGAAAAGGATAGTAGATATTGCTAATTAAGGAAGGACAAATATTTTTAATTATTTTTTTATTTTTCTTGAGCACAAGTAAAGGCTTAAGTCTGCAGTATTTTGATGCGTGCTAATCTAACACCCTTTTCTCACAGCCTTTTAAGTCTTGACACATGAAAATTCCTATCTTTATCCAGTGAAAAGAAAAAAATTGCTATCTACCTCCTTTCGTGACAACTTAACTTTATTCTCACCCAAAGCTTGCAATTCTCGTAGGTTCAGGATATGAGTCGATTGGTTCATCTGCTCTAGACAACCGACTCACTTGACCCATCCGATTGTCTCAGCTGCTCTAGACGACCAGCTACCACCCCTCAGAGCGGCACTTCATTCAAGTTCAAACGGTCATTTCAAACTCCAAAGAGGGAGTTCTCTCACCCCAACTGAGCAGGTCAAAACCGTGCCTCCACCCAAATATTAGGGTTGCTGACTGACTTCCGTATGTTCCCACCTACTCCAGCCCCAACAGTTCAGATCCCACCTAAACTGATCGGTTGGTTGTGCACAACCAGTTCAAAAAGCCCGCTGCCAGCCTCATTTTTTCCCAAACCCTAGTTGTAAAATCCCCCTCCTTCTCCTATAAAAGGAGGGACACTTCCTCCTCTCTTGACATCCTTTTTTGTATGAAGAGTTTCCGGGCTATTATTTCTCTATTTCTCAAATTCCATTCTTCATCCAAGCAATTGTACTCTTGTTTCTCATATTTCATCTTCAATAAAGATTTTTATTCGCAAGCTAAGTTCTTTTATATTGTTGTTCCTTTTAATTCAATTGTTATTAGATCTAGTTCTTCCTCTACCTCTTGTTCTTCTATAGATTAGAGAAAGGAACTAAGAGTCAGCCATTTAATAGTCTCTAGTCTAAGGATTATTCCTTTGATAAGTCTAGACTATGGCTAGAACACTTTCTTCCTCTATCTCCTCTTTCTCTATAGTCATGAGCGAGTAGTTTTTCTATCGAGGCAAGGGGATTAACCTCTTAGCCATTGTTTGAATCAATTTAGATATTGATAACAATTTCTATAGATGGCTTTTGGTTTTAAGAACTAATGAT
Source organism: Alisma plantago-aquatica (assembly GCA_963693085.1). Taxonomy (NCBI): domain Eukaryota; kingdom Viridiplantae; phylum Streptophyta; class Magnoliopsida; order Alismatales; family Alismataceae; genus Alisma; species Alisma plantago-aquatica. The sequence goes on from OY856410.1 coordinate 823,930,881, forward strand.
CTATCCGAGTAATTAATTGATTTGGTCATATGTTAATCCGGTTGGAAATGACCATAGAAGCCCAGATTTAGAACACTAAAACCAATCACATAGAGATTTTGAAATGACTGTGGATTTATCTCTTTTTGGATGATGTACTAGAAAACATGAGCACCAGGACCAATGGGCTCATGTAGAGTTCATCTTTTGTGGATTCTAGTTAATTCACATACCTTCATCTTTTTGTCGTTTGATAGATTTAAATAGATTCTCCCCTAGGCTAAGGTGATGAAAACCCCTAAAAGCCTTGATTTCCCATCAATTGATTCAATCACCTTTTGACCTGCTCTCTTTATATTCCGGTCTTTTCATTTATAATAGTTTTATTTGTGCTAACAATTATCTCAAATTTCCCTGTGACAGGGCAATTTTATTTCTTATTAAGCACAATCTTGTTCTTGTGTTTCTTTCTTGCTTTAGTGTTAAACACCAATCTCCAAACCCGATCTTTACTTTTTGTTCTAAAAATTAAAAATACCAAAAATAAATAAAAATTTCTTCAAACACTTGGGATTAGAGCTAACAATCTTGAAAATGTTGTCCTATGGGATCGAACCTTCTATACCAACCTTAATCGAAAAGTAGAAAAGGATTAAACTCTAGGATAATTATCTTAGTGATTGTAGTGCACTTTGACCCACTATCAGGGGAGCATAGGGAGGAAAGAACTAATACATTTACACATGGAAAAGAAGAGAGAGGATCGGTATGCAAACCTAGATTTAAAAGGAAACAACAACCATCCACCAAGCACAAGAGGTCTAGGGGTATAGGTCATAACCATGATACTAACTACCATCAAACTAATTTTAGGGCAACACATATCAATTGCACACACACACACAAATATATATATATATATTGGGGTCGTTTGTGGTGTTTAATCAGATATGTTGACTCAAGGTCAATTAGGTCAATGTTGACTCACGTCTAAATTGACTAAACCCGTGTTTTGATGATGACTAACCATTCCACATATTGGTGTCTAATGCCTCTACTTGAGTGTTTTCAGATTAGGTATAGACACACTCCAATTGCCCTAACTTGCGCATCTCAAATTGGAGAAAAGACAAGTCAAAGTCATACAAGTGGACATTTTTGTAATATGATATATATCCATTAGAATCATGTTGTAAATCACTTGTAATGATTGTATGACTTGTAATTAAGCTTAGAAAAATATCAGGAACACTTAGATCGAATTTTAGAGCACTTTTAATGCAACTTTGAAAATCAATTACAGGCACTTGTTCGGTCGAGTTTCCCACCCTGAAACTCGACCGATCAACCTTGGTCGATTTTCTGAAGATTGCATCGGTCGAGTTGTGCACTCACAGAACTCGATCGATTGGGTAGTAGGCCAGTTCCAATTGGAATGGTCGGTCGAGTTTCCTCTGAACAAACTCGACCGATCATTTCAATATCTGGCTGCCTGCTACTTGATCGGTCGAGTTACACTTATAGAAACTCGACCGATTGCACTGTACGGAAAAGTGCAGAAAAGTGTTTCTAGCCATTGTGGAGTTGCAACAAGTGAAAATAGATCTGTTGCAAGCCACAAAATGGCTAGTTTTTGTTCACAAGTGTTCCCAAAGGCTAAGAGGCATCCCCAGCTATAAATAGAACCCCTTGGGCTTCATTCCAAGGTTGAGCATTCATTGCAAACTCTTTATGAGGTTCCTATTCTATAGTTGAGTGCTTCCTATAGCCTCCTCTCTCTCTAAGCTTAATCACTTGCTACATCCATTAGAGTGAGTAGGAAATCTGTAAGAGAGCTAGTCCTACATGTATATCTTGTGAGGCTCTCACTTCCACCACCTCCTATCTCTTCTTTCAACCATGAAGATGAAGGTTCTCTCTCTTGTCCAAGAGAGGTGAATAAGAACAAGGGAAGGAGTCCCTTGGTGAAGATCAAGGCTGAAGACTTGGAGCTAGAGTGGGTAAGCCCTTGGAGAAGGCAGAAGACTCAAGCTCAAGTGGGTAAGACCTTGGTGGAAGCTTCTCCGAGTGAAGGTGAAGTCAAAGGCAAAAGATCCAAGAAGAGTGGGTAATTCCTACAAGGACGAAGACTTGTGCAAGAGTGGGTAAGTCCTTGGAGAAGGCCGAAGACTCTTGCAAAGTGGGTAAGTCCTTGGTAAGGTTGAAGACTCTTTGTATTGGATAGGTAAGTCCTTTGTTGGTCATGCATTGTATGTCTTATGAATGAATATAAGAGTGCAAGAGTTTGGAAGTCCTAGAGGTTGACCTCTCTAGACAAGTGGACTGACACACTTCTAGTTTGAAGTGTGGAACCACTCTAAATAGCTTGTTTAATTGGTGCATGTTCAATCTCTCTTATCCTTGCTATGCTTGATTTAGTTGCACTCAAATTACCTATTTAGCAACCTTATCTTGTCATATATCTTGAAGGTTTAATGAATTTTGTTTAAGTGCTTTTAACTCTATTCACCCCCCTCTAGAGCATCTAATCACCCATCTAGGATCCAACAAGATATACACATTAGCCAAATTAATTATTCACATTATATGCAATAAATAAATGATAAACCCAAAATCCTATCATATCAGTCAAATAAAAAAAATAAAGTAAATTGACGTGGCTTTGATACCACTGTAAGGAAAAATTGCATCAGGTAAGGTAGCGGAAACAAAAAAATATACTAGCCATGTTTCCTAAAGATAGTAGATCACGTCAACAAATATGAGATGGGAAGCATGGTTGCAAGGTTATACCTTCTATTGGAGAAAGTCCAATGACAATTCCCTTGTAGTAGCGTGCAACCTTTTTCAAGTTGCACCTAGACGTCTATCGTAGTTGGCCTCCTGGTCTGTCATCACAAATGTCGGTTGATGTTGTCCTCCTAATGGAAGATAGTGACCTCCTTGCCTCTAGAATAGTCCATGTGGACCACCATAAACTCCTTTTGTTATCGTGGAATGGACAGAAGGAGTTGTCCCTTCTAGTCAATGTACTAGCATCAACTTGCTCTCCCAATTGTCTCTCACATGCTGTTCCTCCCTTTGATGGGTATAACTTGCTTGGGTTCTCTTGGTTACCACAACCAGAGAAGACAACAATTGTCAAAGCTTATTGTTGTGTTTGGGAAGCCCCCAATACCCCTCTATTTATAGGAGAGCCAGGGTCATGATTTCCAGTCGATCTGGGAGTCGAAGAGATATATTTTATGAATTTTCTGGAACCTGCAAATGGTGAATATGTCGGTTTGCAATTCCAACCGTCGGATCATGCATGAACATGTCAGTTCATGTCAAAAACCGGTCAGTTTGTGCATGTTTCCTGTTCTGAATCACATTGGTATTTAATGCACAATTAAAGCAATCATGTCATCAACATCAATCCTTGATCCAATAAAATTAACCATTGAATTGGTTGTTTGAGATCATGAACCGGTCAGTTGATGCCTTGATTCAGGCACTGTTTAACCAATGTTGTTTCCAATTTACCTGACACTCCAAATGATCAATTCAACACTTGAACCGGTCGGTTCAGAGTCCAGTCAGCCAATTTTGATCCAATGTTGTTTAAATTGAATATCCAAACACTTTTAGTAATTAAGTCAAACATCATTCATGAATAAACTCCTATTCCATGTGCATCCTTTGCGTGTGACCCTATAGGTCCCAAGTTACATTGGTAATAAATGTTTATGACCAATTTATGACATCACAAGCAATGATTAGTATCTAGCAAGACATCATTGCTGCCCAAGTAATTTGAAAATCTAGAGAACAAATTCAACCTACAACGCGTGATTAGTGTTACCATGATTGTATAATTCCTTTGTCTCTAATATTTAGATTGAACTCTAGGCATGGAATCATCATCCTCTTCAATGTTCAATCCATGTTCCTTGAACTAGAGCAAACTATCTGAGATATGTGTGAACTCAACATCATATATTGATTCACATGCGCATGGGCATGCTTTTCTCAGTCTCACTTATCATGTGGGTATATCAAACTCCTATAGGTGGGACAGATCCCATCTACATCACTCACAATCATCCCCATGTGTCAAAGTGCACCCGAGAACCACCTTTATGGCAACCCTTATCTAGGATCACAGTGGATGATGTCAAAGCACACTGAATGACATGTGATAAGTGTAGTGATTTCAAGTCTAAGAACCACAATTACCACCATCACTATGTGAGTATATTTTGACTACCTTTCAATGGTTCTATGCATCACTCTCAAGGTGGGTCTGTCTGATACAATGTTCTCTAACAAGTATCTATGTGTTTGGTTTGGTATCACATATAATGAAATATTGAGATTTTTTCAACATCCAACACACACTAGTATTATATGTTATTGATGTCTATTATCTTTCCACAATAACATCTGACTAGGGACATAACAACAATGTATATACTCTTGATATTTGTATGATCTCACTGTTAAGGTCCTCAACCCAAACACATACATCATTGAGTAATATCATTCTTTAGACATTTATTATGTTACATCATTATCTCATATCTGAATAAAATAGAATAAATTGGAAGAAATCCTTTATTATTAATCAAATCATTTATAAGTTATTCCATTAAAATCATCATATGATTGTCTCTCTAGGCATACATACCAACATATCCCACATCTATAAATAGGTATCAGAGGTTGAAGGATATAAGGGGGTCGTGGTGTGACAAACTGAAACTTGGACATATTATATTTTTGGCCCTTTTCCAAGCTTTTCCTTTCTTATCTATTCTTTTTGGCTTTGATGTTCAATTTGTGAAAATAATAGTGGCTTGGTGAACATTTGTTCACTATTTATGCCAATAAATGGGGTTATGCACAAATACCTCAGTGAATGCTTTAATCATGGTCTAATATGCAATTTGACCACTTATGTGGAATATTGATAAAATAATTCATACTAGAACCTTCTATGACCTTTTGGAATAAGAAAGAGAAAAAGAAATAAAATGGAAAAGGCCAAAGTCAAATAAATAAGGCACTAAATGCTTTAATGTGACATATAGTGAAAATATGAGTAAATTGCCTAAACTTCATAAAAGGGAAACTTAAAAGATAATTCTAAGCCCAAATTCATTTTCTCAGAGTTAAAGTTTACGTAAGTGACAAGTTTCACCTATTTTGGAAATTGGTAATTATAAATACATTAATTGAATGGGAAAATAGGAGATATCTCAAAAATAGGAAATAAATCACATAATGACTTCAAAATAGACAACTAATGCCAAATTCGTAATTTACACATTAAAATATACCTTTGGGCAAATTTTCACTCAATTTGGAAAATAATTGATTAAAAGATGAAATTAAAAGAAAGAAAGTGTGTAGAACTTTCAATACATTAATTGATTAAACAAATAACTTCAACATGAGGAAATAATGTCAAAATTGTATCCAACACAATAAATGTGACTTATGGATGAGGTTTCATAAATTTTGAAGAATCTTATAGTCATTAATGCATGAAGAAAGAGAAAACAAGAATTGGTTTAATTGATAAATCAAAAGTTCTCAAAAGCCAAATATAATTACAAATTTGGATTCTACTTATCAATAATAGGCTAGGTGTCAAGTTTCAGTTAATTTGGAGGTTGTTTGCACCCTCAATTGAGGAACGAGAAAATATTAAGTAATTTGGATTTACACTTTAGTTGGATTCGATTTAATACATGTCACATAGTTTCCCGATTTTCCACTAATTCTGGACCATCCGATCGCCCGTGGACAACACAAATTGTGTCTCCTACCTTGGGTAGGAGACTACGCACCGTGACCAGTAGTCGTGGCCTTATGGCCTAATCTTTTGCAATTTTCTCGGTCTTTTCTCGACCATTCTTCGAGATTTCTTTCATATTAGATTCATGAGATGTTTCCACATCCATTGGTATATTACATATGTCCTTTTTTTGAGTATTTTGAAAATACCCAAAACCCCTCTCTAAGCTTCTTGAAGCTACCCCCTATAAGCCCAAAACCCTAACCATATAAATAGGGAACGAGATCCCTAGTTCTGCACAATCTCATTCAGTTCCTCTCTGGTCTCAATTTCTTCTTAAATAGCTATGTTGGCCGTCAATGATCAAATTTTCTAGTTTGTTTTGTGGCTCCCTTTCCCAGACTTAAGCGACATTGGCATCACAATTTTAACCATCGGTGAGTTTGCCATGCTTCCACTCTTTCTTTCCTTGCCTTTGTTTTCTCGATTCGTCGTGCCTCGTGGTTTTGCCCAAATCCAGGCATGAGCGGAAGCTTGCTACTACCTAGCCATGGCATTGGGTGAGAGGGAAGCAATCCCTCTGGTTGAATTCCTCTCTTACCCCTTTGTTTCTTCTCCTTTCTTTGTTTATCATTCAAGGGCATTATCATTTTTTCTACCTTCTTTTCTTTATTTTGTGCGATTCAAAGCCAAGACTTTGACCGTGACTTAGCCAGCCCTGATTGGCCAAGTCAGTGGGTTGGCCCCACTTTTGACCCACTCTCTCATTGTTTTCTCACTTACATGAATTTTCCTAATTATTTGATTGGCCGATTTTGGAAAATTCATATCTTTTAATCTACTAGTCCAAAAATTATAAATAATTATATTTTGCAATTGTAAAAATATTTTCTATCTAATAAAATACTTTCAGAGCCTAATTTTAATGTTTTTTGAAGGATTATCTTTGTAGACTGAAATATATATAAAGTTCATAATAATTATAATTTAATCATATATACTCCAAATTAGACAAAAAGATATGTTTTCTTAATCATAAGAATCTAACTAATCGATGGGTTAAGTTTTTAGAGTCTAATTCCAATTTAATAAAAAGGTGATTTTTCTAGGGCTGAAATATGTACATTAATTAATGATTTACATCCTATATGAGATTAGGTAAAGATATACTCTGATGTGATCTAGAGTGTGGGCTCTGATCTCCAAACCATGACATAAACACGATTAAAACGTAGCGGAAGCGAATCAGTAATCAGCAGAAGACAAAAATCACGGGAAATTAAAACTTTTCGAGATAAGAGCTTGAATCCATAAAAGCTTCTTTCATAAAGAGAGATAAACTGTTTACATCTCAGGATAATTACTTCTCGAGTAATTATATACATCAAGATACAAAATCTCAAGATCACTATACAAAAGACTCCAAGACCTGAGAGTACAGAGGACACATAGGACTGACTCTAACTACACCACATGGCAGGACAAATCTCCACCTGAGATTACTGCTGCCCCTGGTGCTGCTGCTGCTGAGACTGGTCACCTGTAGGTTGGTTCCTTCGTCTCCGATGTCCACCTAAAAAGTTGAAGCCTACGGGGTGAGACAATTATACATAATTGTCCCAGCGAGAGTTATAACTCTTCGCCAGAAGCTTTATTATAACATCAAAGATTATTTTAAACAGTAAAGCCTTCAAAGCATTCTATAACAGTTGTAGGTATAACAAGATCTCTACAATTTTAGGAGATATGGAGAATATCAACACTATTGCAATGTAACATCAATCAACTAACTTGGAGTTATCTCTAACAAGTTATACTATATGGTTGATTATGTTTTACAAACAACATTATGCCCTGTGGAGATGAGGCTTACCACTCATACTCCAACTGATCGCTGAGAAGCCGCATCAGTATCATACATAGGTCATTAAGAGAGCCGGATTCTCATGACCTTCACCTTCCTCAGTCAGTAAGAGGATCACTTGTAGGACATCTCGTGTCTCTACTACTATAGCTCACCAGGGTAAACTGGTCCTTCGCTATTCTAGAGTCACAGTGGCGTTCTGTACTCTCTTCGTCATCAGGAGGTTTCATATTTACCTACCACTGATACGGATATCTGTGCTTTCTTCGTCATCAGGAGGTTTCATGTTTACCTACCACTGATACGGTATGGAACTATAGTGAAGGATGGATGGATTCCACATCTACATCACTTTCCTACACTAGGATGTAAGGTTCTACACATCCATGTACCCCACATACTCAAAAGTATGTGCTCCAGGAGTTCCTTGAGGAAAACCTGTTTCACCATCACATAATTTCTGACAATGATGGATCTATGATCAGGGCTCTACATTATACTTGATTAGTTAGGTACATTCAATATTCTTTAACAGCATACATTGTTCTTCAAACAATAACAGTAGCATAGCAGCTATAAAAGAAGAATACTAAATGTAACAGGCCTAACTCATATCAATCATCATTTCTCATTATCCTCATCACAAGTCATCTCTAAGGCATGACCTTGATGGTATTCATGGCTCTCATAGCCCATTATCAACATAGGATGCCACTGGCAAGGCATCAGATTACTTTACTCATTCATAAGGCTAACAACATGCCTTCAATGAATATAACATCAACATCCATACCTGGATATGATTACCTTCATATCAGAACCTGCATGGTTAATACATCTGATAAAGGTAATACAATAATAAGGAATGTACATCCTACTCTTGTCATAAGAGTTAAATCTTTAATTCAAATCAAATAGAGTTTATTGCTCAAAAGCATGCCATTACCCTTGAATTAGGGTTTACTATTCACATCAAGGTGAATTAAACTCATAACATCATCATGTATGAGTAACATCTTCATTGATGCTCTTAGATTAGTTAAGAGTTCATCATTTATCATAATTAGGGTTTCTATGATCTCACACAGGTGGATCATACCCTAATTATGCTCACTTATGTGCATTGGAGATGCTCTACTTGAGTTTCCACTTTTAAATAGGGTACTTTCTCTCTCTAGAAGTACTTTCTCTCTCTAGAAGTACTTTCTCTCTCATCATAAGGTTAGGTGATGTCAACATCACTCTAAAACAGGTTGGGTTGAGTCATCATAGGCTAACATAGCCAAAAACATCACCATTATGTGATTAGAGTTACTTTCTCTCTCTAGGGTACTTTCTCTCTCTAGAGTACTCTCTCTTTCATCATACTAAAGGTTGATGATAAAATTAGACTAGATCAAGTTAGATAGAGTCATTATGACTAAAAGCATCATTCTCATGTAATTAGGGTTTGAATTGAGCAAGGTATAACTTAATTGACCCTTCAGGGGTATATTGGTAATTCACCCCATTGATCATCATTATGGTCAAAACCTTAGTCAAATAACCCCTTAATATCCTAGGTTGTCATTAGGGTTTGATTTGAGCAACATTGAACCATTTACATCATCAAATGATTGAATGTGGTCAACCTTGAATCACATTGATTGATTTCAATCATTAATCATCAATTGGGTTGAGATTGGTTGAAAGTGTTGACCGTTTGCCCACTTTGACCCTCCAAGACCGCGAGCCCCCTTAGGCTTCAAGACCGCAAGCCTCTTCAAGGGTTCAAGACCGCGAAGCCTTCCATTGGTTCAAGTTAATGTTGATACCGCGAAGACCAATTTGAATTGAGACCGCGAGGGTCATGAAGACCGTTTGCCCTTCTTTGACCTCAGGACCGCGAGGCCCTTCGCGGTCTTGAGACCGCGAGCCTCCTCTCGGTCTTGAGACCGCGAGCCTCCTCTCGGTCTTGAGACTGCGAGCCTCCTCTCGATCTTGAGACCGCGAGCCCTCTCACGGTCTTGAGACCGCAAGGCCCACATGGTCTCAGCCGCTTGGTCTATCAACAAAATCAACAAAGCAATCGATGATGTCAACCGATGTTGAAGCCCTCAAAAGGTCAAATCTATGTTGACCACCTATGGATTGGGTTAATCAAGATTATGCTTGACCAATTGGTCAACCAATTGACCCTCAATTGTTGACCAAGTAGGATTAAAATCGATTCAATTACGGTCTATCAATGTTCACCCATCACCACTCAGCAATGTGCATCAACACAAGGTTGAACCCTTCAATTGAGCTCCAATTGGGCCCAAACTTGGCCCAAACGGTATTGAGGTCATGTGGGTGGACCCCACATGGTCTTGAGACCGTTTGCCCAAGATTTCATCAAAGTCTAAGGTGATTTGATAGAGGTTGAACCATGATTGGGTCACCAATTCAGTATTTTGATTAATTGATAACTTATTTGCAATTGGGTCCTCAATTGGTCAAATTACTCAACCCTAAACCTTCAAACGGTCTTGGGTGATTGTCTTCTCGGTCTTGATACCGTTTGGATGAGTTCAAAACGGTCTTGAGACCGTTTGCCCATCCAATTTTTGGATTCTAGTGCAGATTCATCAAGGTTGAACAAATTGAGTTGATGATTATATCAATATTTAATTGCAATGTAACTTGGTGTAAAAGTACCTTCAATTGGTCAACAAATCTTGACCCCAGACCTCCAAACGGTCTTGGTTGATTGCCCTCGCGGTCTTGAGACCGTTTGGTGACCCCCAAACGGTCTTGAGACCGTTTAGGTCAATCAACCCTAAAAACCCTAATTAGGTCACCATAATTTCAGTACTGATTTCACCTAGGGTTATCCCTAGTAATCACCCTTCAACTCTTAGCCCGTTTGGAATTAGACCATCAAACTTGGTGAGTTGTTCATTAACATAATTTTGAACAGTAATCTCATACGGTCAAAGCTTAGTCAACGACCTTACACGGTCTTGAGACCGTTTGCCCAAAAAGGCAATTTCAGACCGTTTGAAAATCAGCAATTAATTCATTTAAAGTTGTGAATTAAAAAGGTCATATCTCCCAGTTCCTTTGGAGTTAGTCTCCCAAATTTTGAGGGTAATTAGCCTATATAATTAGAAACAGATTTCTTATACGGTCCACGCTCGGTCAACGGGGCCAAACGGTCTTGAGACCGTTTGCCGTGTCGCGGTCTCGAGACCGTTTGCTCACCTCGCGGTCTTGAGTCCGAGAGAGCAAACTGTTAGGACCGTTTAAGGAAAAGAAAAGTGGTGGGTTTTTCTTGGAAATCACGCCTCCATCTTCTAGCTCAAGAACAGTACAGATATACCACGGGTTTGCTTGCAAAATAGCAGGGAAAAGTAGGGAAACACTAAGAGCTATCATCAAAACGCATATAAAGATGCATATAGTAAAGCATGGGTTTAGAGTTATAAAACCCGCCTAAAGCTTGCTTCTTGAGCTCCAAGCTTTCAAGCTCCAAGCTCTAATGGCGTCCTTGAGTTCCCATAGGTTGGCCAAGGTGAAAACTCCAAGGAAGGATGAAAAGAGACGGCTAGAAAGGTAGGGTTTCAAGAGTTAGCCATGAAGATGACCTTGAATTCGAGTTCTAACCATGGAATTAGGCAAGAAGAGGGGTTTAAACCTACCTTGCACCCCTTGGTCGTCCTCCTTAGCTCCAAGGCAGTCCTTGGTCGTCTTTGGTGAAATGAAACAGTAAGGGAACGAAGGGTAAGTTCCCTTGCAACTCAGGGAAGGAGAGCTTATATACATGGGGTAGGATTTTCAACATTAGTGCATAAGTTTCCCTTAATTCCAACTAAGTCCTTCCTTTATTACTTGCTCGTCCCTTCCTCTTTATTCTAAGGACAAACCTTAACTTAAGTTATAGAAAAGAAGGCAAGGAAGAACAAACTAATAATAAAGTTCATACTTAAAGGGATATTGCACATATACCCTGATTATTCAATCACAAAGCCTATTTCTTAACTTGATAACTCAATTGAGGTGAATTCCTCATCATTTCTTCTCTAAATGATGGCAAGAGTCTAAAAAGATACTTTAGATGACATTCTTTACAAATTGCATCCCTTTATTTGGGTAATTTGCATTTTACCCCAAATTAGGGTTTCAAGCCCTGGGATTGCTTTCACAGCTGCACCTTGGTGCTCTAGCTTGGGAAATCCTTCAAACTTTGCCAAAGAGATTCTCATGATGTCTCAACATCAGAGGAACATCTCATCATGTGCAAATTGCAAGCTAACCCTTTTAACTGGGTAAATTGCACATAGGTCCCTGTATATCAAAACAATGCTACAACTTTAAAATAAAAAGGAGCAAATACTGAAATATACGTTTCTGGGAATTTAATTACATGCTCAGAGTTAATCACAAAGATTTAATTACATATTTAGGCAAAACACCTAGGGTTAACTCATAACCCAGGTCAGGGATGTTACATAGAGTGTGTATCCTAACCCAATATACACATCATTGAGGTATGCTGCATCTGTTGGATTTTAGGCGAGATAGAGAAGGCAACAGAAACAAAAATTTCTTCTCCCCAAACCCAGAATAAAGGAATTGCGTCAATGTCTATACAGTAGGAAGGATGGTTTGTAGAGATATACCTTGTCCCGAGGCTTTCTCGGCGAAGTTACCTCGCGGCTTGTGTGATCTTCACCTCCAGTCTTGGATGGTGTCTGTGCAGCTCCTGGTCACCCCGAGACAGTCGGGATTGACAGCTGTCCTCTGAGCGGCAGAAGTCTCCTGCCTCTGTAGTAGTCCACACAGACCAGTTGGAACTCTGATCGCCTTGTCGCACAAGGCATCAGAAGGAGTCGTACCCTCCTGTCAATGTACTAGTCACCGACACACTCTCCTTCCACCAATCACCTTTCTGTAGTTATCTTTCCCTTGCCGTGCCTCCCTTGTCGGGTAGCACTTGCTCGGGTTCTACTGGTTACCACAACCAGAGAGAACGATAACTTTGTAGAGCAACTGGTGTTCTGAGTTGTACTGTTTGAGAAGCCTCAATACCCCTATATATGTATGAGGGTCATGGGATAAGGTTCACTATCCCGGGCAATGTGGGATTAAAGTAGGAGTAGAAGGGTTCAAGGTTTTCCACAAAATCTGACAAACTGCGCCAGTTGAACCAATCGGTTCAGACCTGAACCGATCATTTGAGACCCTAAGCTGATCGGTTCATGCTTGAGCCGATTGGTTTGTGGTCCTGGTCCAACTCAAATTGACTTTCCATGTCCGTTTCCAACTAATCAAATATTAGTCCTTGTCCAAATCAAATTTTTACAAGTGAAACAATTATGTATTAGCAAAAAGATTCTTCTGACTTTCCAAACAATCTTAGTTGGCCACACAAATCGACCGGTTCAACAATTGAGCTGATCGTTTCATTGACCTATGAGCTAATCGACTCACCACTTTGAGCCGGTCGGTTCACCAACCTGAGCCGATTGGTTCAACCCTATGAGCTGATCGGTTGGGGCAGTAGACTGTGCAAATCGGTCAATTACAATTCCAATCATTCCGATACTCTTAATCATCTGGTCCAACACATTGAACACTATGATTTTAAGCTATTAATTAACTGAGTGTTTAATTGAACTACTAAACTCCTTTAGTAATCAATCTAAACATCGTTTGTGGATAAAATCCTCTTCTAGGTTAAATCCTATGTGTGTGACCCTACATGCCCATTTCACATTGGCAGTGAAAGTCCATAACACTTATGACTTCACAAGCAAAGAGCGGTGCCTAGTCGCACATCAGTGCTACCCAAGTGAAAAGGAAAATTGAAGAACAACTTTCAATCCTACAATCTGTGAATGATGTTACAATGAATGTATAATTCCTTTGTCATTGATATCCTGAATGAACTCAAGGCATGGCACAATCATCCTTTCAACGCTCATCCATTTCCTTGATCTCAGAGCAGACTGGGTGAGATGTGTGTGACATCAATATCACATATTGATTCACACATGCATGCACATGCAGTTCTCAATCCTACTAATCAAGTGGCCATGAACATCAAACTCCCCTAGGAGGGACAAATCCCATATCTATCACTCACCCCTCAAAAGCCCCATGAGTCAAAGTCACCCAATCATCACCTTTATAACAACCCATGTTTCAGGACTGCATTTGATGATGTCAAAGTGTACTCAACAACATGTGTTAAGTGTAGTGATTTCAGGTCGAAGAATCAAACTCACCACCATCACTGTGAGAGCTGACTGTGACTACTTAATCATGGTTCCATGTGTCACTCTTACGGTGGGTCTGTCTGGTACACTTGTTCTCCAACAAGCACCTATGTGCTTGGTTTGATATCATTATATCATGACTAATGAGATATTATCATCAACCAATACACAATCTAGTCTTTAGTGTTATTGATGTCTATGGTTATTTCCATAATAACAACCGAATAGGGACAAAACAAGAATGTATACTCTTAACATCCGTATGATCTCATCGTTTAGGACCTAAACCTAAAAGCATACATTATAGAGTAAAACAATTCTATAGACATCTTTCATGTTATACTATCATCTCAGAAATAGTTAAAACATATAGATTGGAAATTACCTTTATTATTATTCAAATCATTTACAGAGTATCCCATTACAATCATCACATGACTTGCTCTATGGGCATACATACCAACAGACTCCCACTTGCACTTAGAGCCAGTTACCTAGGAACCTCAATCCTTGTGACCTAGCATGACCATCATGCTTCTACTGAGAAAAGGCCTTCGTCAGTGGATCAACTATGTTGTCTTTAGTTGGTACTTTGCAAATATTCACATCTCCTCACTGTACAATCTCTCATATGAGATGGAAGTGCTGCATTATGTGCTTGGACCGCTGATGTGATTTGGGCTCCTTAGCTTGAGCAATAACTCCATTATTGTCACAGTAAAGCACAATTGCATCATAGCTACTAGGAACTACACCAAGTTCAGTGATGAACTTCCTTATCCACATATCCTCCTTTACTGCATGTGAAGCAGCAATATACTCGACCTCTATCATAGAATTGACAACTGTCTCTTGTTTGGAACTCTTCCAGCTCAAAGCTCCATTGTTTAGGCAAAATACAAATCCTAATTGCGATCTGTAATCATCTTTGTCAGTTTGGTAGCTTGCATCAGTGTAACCCCTTACAACCAATTCTTCCTTGCCGCCATATACAAGGAACTGATCCTTAGTCCTTGACAAGTACTTGAGGATGTTCTTTACAGCTGTCTAGTGAGCATCCCCGGGATCTGATTGGTACCTGCTCGTCATGCTAAAGGTATATGAGACATTTGGGCATGTGCACAACATAGCGTACATGATGGATCTGATGGCTGATGCATATGGGATCCCATTCACACGCTCCCTCTCTTCACAAGATTGGGGACATTGAGATCTAGAGATGGTGACCCCATGTAGCATGGGGATGTTGCCTCTCTTTGAGTTCTCCATGCTGAACCGCTTCGATACTTTGTCAATGTACGTTCTCTGACTTAGTCCGAGAAGCTTTCTAGATCTATCTCTATAGATATTAATACCTAGAATGTAGGATGCTTCTCGTAGGTCCTTCATTGAAAAAGTATTTCCAAGCCAAGTCTTTACCTTATCTAAGGTTGAGACATCATTCCCCATCAATAGTATGTCATCTACATACAATATGAGGAATGTGATCATGCTCCCACTAACCTTATTGTACACACAAGGTTCATATTCATTTTAAATAAAGACAAACACTTTGACTTCCTCGTCAAATCAAAGATTCCAATTCCGAGATGCTTGCCTCAATCCATAGATTGACCTTTGCAGCTTACAGACTTTATTGGCATTCTTTGGATCTACAAAACCTTTAGGTTGTGTCATGTACACACCCTCATGAATATTCCCGTTAAGGAATGCAGTTTTAACATCCATTTTCCAAATCCCATAGTCATAGTAGGCTGCAATAGCAAGCATGATCCTGATGGACTTAATCATGGCAACTGGAGAAAAAGTTTCATCATAGTCAACACCTTGAACTTGTCGAAAACCCTTCACAACCAATCTACCTTTATAAGTTTGCACATTGCCATCCATGTCGGTCTTCTTCTTGAAGACCCACTTGCATCCTATGGGTTTTACCCCTTCAGGTAGTTCCACCAAAGTTCATACTTTGTTGGAGTACACAGATTCCATCTCAGATTTCATGGCCTCAAGCCATTTCTCAGAATCTGGTCCCTCCATAGCCTCTAGATAAGTAGTTGGATCATCATCTATGATCAACTCACCACCTTCTTGAGTCACAAGGTATCCAAACCTCTCAGGTTCAAGGTGTGTCCTACTAGATCTACGAGGTCATTGTGTTACTTGAGAAGACTGAGATTCCACAACACTTTGTGAACCTCTATGTTCCTCTTGTACATCTACTGGTTCAATGTTTTCTTGTTGGGCTTGAACCTCTTCAAGCTCTATTTTCCTCCCATTATTTCCTTAAGAAATAAATTCCTTTTCTAGGAACACATCATCCCTGGCAACAAACACTTTGTTGTCGGTTGGGTGGAATAAGTAATATCCCTCGGTCTCCTTAGGATATACTACAAAATAACATTTATCAGATCTAGGGCCTAGCTTGTTAGGAAACATTTTCTTGACATATGCCTCACATCCCCAAATCCTCATAAAAGACATATTGGGATGCTTCCCAGTCCATATCTCATATGGTGTCTTGTGAACCGATTTAGATGGTACTCGGTTAAGTGTAAACACAGTAGTTTCAAGAGCATGACCCCAAAAGGAAATCAGAAGATCAGCAAAACTCACCATTGATCGCACCATATCTAGTATAGTGCGATTCCTTCTTTCAGACACACCGTTATGCTGTGGTGTTCTAGGTGGAGTCCATTGTGATATGATACCACAGGCTTGCAGAAGGTCCTCAAACTCTTGGCTTAAGTATTCTCTCCCTCAATCAGATCAAAGTGCTTTGATACTTTTACCAAGTTGGCTCTGTACTTCATTCATGAAATCCTTGAACCTTTCAAGGGTTTCTGACTTATGTTTCATCAAGTATACATAGACATACCTACTGAAGTCATCAATGAAGGTAATGAAGTACTGACACCCATTTCTGGCATTAGTTCTAAAAGGCCCACATACATCAGTATGTATGAGTCCTAATAGATCACTATCTCTCTCACCTTTACCTAAAAAGGGAGTCTTGGTCATCTTGCCCAACAAACAAGATTCACATGTCTCTATTAATTCATAATCAAAAGAGTCTAGATAACCATCTTTATGGAGTCTAGAAATGCGCTTCTCATTTATGTGCCCTAGATGACAATGCCAAAGATATGTTTTGTTTGAGCTATTGAGTTTTTGCCTTTTGGTGTTTACATTGTATACACTTATTTCTAGATCTATCAAGTATAGACCATAAGACATTGGGGCACTTCCATAAAAGTTACCATATTTTGAAATGGACCAATATCCATTCTTAATAAGAAATTCAAAACCATCCTTGTCTAAACAAGAAATGGAAATGATATTCCTATTTATGGCATGTACATAATAGCAATTCTTCAACTCTATTATTAGCCCACTAGGCAGAGTTAACTCATAGGTTCCTACGGCACTGGCGGCAACCCTTGCCCCATTGGCAACATGTAGTTCAACCTCGCCTTTCCCCAAAGGCCTACTCCTTTTAAGATCCTTCACATTTGAACAAATGTGAGATCCGCATCCTGTATCAAGTAACCACGACAAAGAAGTAGTAAAGTTAATCTCTATTATGTATACACCAGAAGTAGAGATCTCTATCTCTCACTTCTTCTTCCATCATTCCTTCCATCCTCTCCATGTTTTGAGTGCAGAAGACTTTGATGTTGGTTTGGCGAGAGAACCCTTCTCTCCCTCACCTTTATCCTTGGACTTTGTTCCATTGATCTTTATCAATGAATTATCCTTCTTCTTATTTGTCTCAAATAGCACATTAAGCATACATAGAGTGGATTCAAAGACTACCAGTATATCTGGATTGTACAGAACACTTCTCACAATCCCTAACCAGTTATGGAATTTATTCTCAATTAATTTGCCCATTTTAAAAGATGATTATTTTTCCATTCTACAAGAGAAAATTGCATTTATCAAAACTCCTTTTGATTTGATTTGATTTGATTTGAATAATATTTGATGATAGTTAATTAGGCCTTTAATTAATTACCACTCCCACTATTTTGATTCAAATTGACATCCCTCACTATCAATTCGGAAGATTACAACATACAATCTTCTAGTGGGTCCAAGATCCATATTTCATCCAATCACGAGTCAGGTTTGGCTAATCGCCCATAATATAGATTATTTAGGTAGGCAACACTTGCCAATTGCATCCTATGCAACTCTTATATGGATGAAATGTGCAACTCCTTGCCATTCATCCCGTGCCTCAAGGCTTAGATGCTCTAAGAATCACCAGTTAAGTCTAACCCAAAAGCCGATACGGTAAACATGAATCCTACTTTGGCAGATCCTACATGTCTACCCTTCACACTTCTGCAAGATGGATGGCACACCACACTTTGGCATAACCTACGCTTGGTCGATTGAGTTTTTCATGTGTGTCGCTAATGGAAGGCGTATAAGACTTAATATTTAATGAGGGATTTGGTTTTATAGGTACATATACATATCCAATCACCACAATATATAGTACGTATCATATACATGCTATATCCCACAGAAAACATGCGAAATGATAAAAGCAATGATTATGGCCATCCTAATGTGATTCCTCGAGCCATAAGGAATCACGCTCATCTAGGTCCACATCACATGCAACTTGTACAAGATGAACTCTGTGCTTCGCCGTTCTGGGTTTGATCAACTCATCTCCATGATTGATCGACTTGCCATAAGGCCGGTCGGTTGGGTGCCACCAGCCGATCGACTAGCGCCTCCAGCCGATCGGATCATTGGTCATAGTGCATCTCCTTAGGCCACCACCCACTCATCTGACTCCTTGAACCGGTCGTCTATAAAGCTAACTGATTGGTTTATGCCTTGAACTGATCGTCTCAGTTGTGATCAGGTGGTCCGCCGTTCTTTGACATAACATGAAATAAAAGTTCTATCCTATTTACATTTGAATTGAGAAACCCCGAGTTACATTCAGGGGGAGCAAAGGTAGGAAAGAAATCTTGAGTTATCTCGAATTACATCAGGAATAAGGAGGTAGGGAATCAGTACACAGCCCGAGATGCAAGCAACCACATACAACCATTCATAGACATAGGGTTTATTGGCCATAACCACACTATACATCCACCACAAAACTCATTTAAGGGTGACGCATATCGAGTGCATTCATATTACATATCATATATGTATATTGGAATTTGTGGATTTAGGATTGGACATGCATAAAGCCAATTTTATTTGCATCGTATGCAATAAATAAAGGCGACAAACCAAAATCAATCACATCGATAATCCTAAAGTATAGAGCAATTGACGTGGCTCTGATACCACTGTTGGATTTTAGGGGAGACAGAGAAGGCAGTGGAAACAAAATTTTCTTCTCCCCAAACCCAAAATAAAGGAATCACATCAACATCTATATAGTAGGAAGGATTGTTTGTAGAGATATACCTTGTCCCAAGGCTTGCTCGGTGATGTTACCTCGTGGCTTGCATGGTCTTCACCTCTGGTCTTGGACAATGTCTGTGCAACTCCTGGTCACCCCCGGACTGTCGGGATTGACATCTGTCCTCTGAGCAATAGAAGTCTCTCGCCTCTGTAGTAGTCTACACGGACCAGTTGGAACTCCGATCGCCTAGTCGCATAAGGTACCAGAAGGATTCATATCCTCCTATCAGTGTACTAGTCACCGACACACTCTCCTGCCACCATTCGCCTTTCTGCTGTTGTCTTTCCCTTGCTGTGCCTCCCTTATCGGGTAGCACTTGCTCAGGCTCTCTTGGTTACCACAACCAGAGAGAATGACAACTTTGCAGAGCAACTGGTGTTCTGAGTTGTACTGTCTGAGAAGCCCCAATACCCCTATATATATGAGGGTCATGGGACACGGTTCTCTATCTCGGGCAATGCAGGATTAAAATAGGAGTAGAAGGGTTCGAGGTTTTCCACAAAATCTGACAAACTGCACCAGTTGAACCGATCGGTTCAGACCTAAACCGATCGTTTGGGACCCTGAGCCGATCGGTTCATGCTTGAGCCGATCGATTCGTGGTCCTGGTCCAACTCAAATTGACTTTCCATGTTTGTTTCCAACTAATTAAATATTAGTCCTTGTCCAAATCAAATTTGTACAAGTGAAATAAATATGTATTTGCAAAAAGAGTCTTCTGACTTTCCAAACAATCTCGGTTGGTCACACGAATCGACCGGTTCAGAAATTGAACCAATCATTTCATTGACATATGAGCTGATCAACTCACCACTTTGATCTGGTCGGTTCACCAACCTGAGCCAATCGGTTCAACCCTATGACCCGATCGGTTGGGGCAGTAGACTGTGCAAATCAGTCAATTGTAGTTCCAATCAATCCGATACTCTTACTCATCTGGTCCAACACCTTGAACACTATGATTTTGAGCTATCAATTAACTGAGTGTTTAATTGAACTACTAAACTCCTTTAGTAATCAATCTAAACATCGTTTGTGGATAAACTCCTCTTCCAGGTTAAATCCTATGTGTGTGACCCTGCAAGCCCATTTCACATTGGTAGTGAAAGTCCATGACACTTTTGACTTCACAAGCAAAGAGCAGTGCCTAGTCGCACATCAGTGCTACCCAAGTGAAAAGGAAAATTAGAGAACAACTTTCAATCCTACAATCCGTGAATGGTGTTACAGTGAATGTATAATTCCTTTGTCACTGATATCCTGAATGAACTCAAGGCATGGTACAATCATCCTTTCAACGTCCATCCATTTCCTTGATCTCAGAGAAGACTGGGTGATATGTGTGTGACATCAATATCACATATTGATTCACACATGCATGAGCATGCATTTATCGATCCTACTCATCAAGTGGCCATGGACATCAAACTCCCTTAGGAGGGACAAATCCCATATCTATCACTCACCCCTCAAAAGCCCCATGTGTCAAAGTCACCCAATCATCACCTTTAAAACAACCCATGTTTTAGGACTGCATTTGATGATGTCAAAGTATACTCAATGACTTGTGTTGAGTGTAGTGATTTCAGGTCGAAGAATCACACTCACCACCATCATTGTGAGAGCTGACTGTAACTACCTAATCATGGTTCCATGTGTCACTCTTACGGTGGGTCTGTCTGGTACACTTGTTCTCCAAAAAGTACCTATGTGCTTGGTTTGATATCATTATATCATGACTAATGAGATTCTGTCATCAACCAATACACAATCTAGTCTTTAGTGTTATTGATGTCTATGGTTATTTTCACAATAACAACCGACTAGGGACAAAACAAGAATGTATACTCTTAACATCCGTATGATCTCATCGTTTAGGTCCTGAACCTAAAAGCATACGTTATAGAGTAAAACAATTCTATAGACATCTATCATGTTATACTATCATCTCAGAATCAGTTAAAACATATAGATTGGAAATTGCCTTTATTATTATTCAAATCATTTTCAGAGTATCCCATTACAATCATCACATGACTTGCTCTATGGGAATACATACCAACAACATCTCCTTATGAGTCATATTGGACAATTGGTTATTCCTCTCTCTCTCATGTAGACTTGATGGTGACAGATTATTTAGATGTCACATATTTGCTTATAGTTGTATCAATTGCTTCCTAATCTTGAAATTGGACTCATGCTCTATGATAATTGTTACTTGGATCTGATCCTTGTTTGTTGCGGCTATTTCATTTAGTTTGTATCTTATTGGTGTTGATAATCTATATTTGATGAAAACTTTAATTTGCCATGTGTTGGCCATGATGGTATAATTGATTATGCCTATAAATCTTATTGGTGACTTTGGATTTTGGAATTTGGACACCTTTATGGTGATGTGACTATATCTCTGCTTGCCTCTCTATTTTATAATGCATGTTTGGTTTGGTTAACTTGTTTATGTGTACATTGGGAGGTGTATCCCCTTTGTGTGTAAAACCAATAGAGGGAGCAGCTAGTGATTCATGTCTTGGGCAATTGTGTTGTAATGCCATTACTCCCTGAAGATTATGGTGGTGTTGCCATAACATATGGTTATGGTGGTGATACCATATACCCCAAATGTTATTATGTGGTTATTGTTTAGTTTACCCACATGCATAATCCTTATCATTAATTTTTGTTCTTTACTTGAGGTTTAAATGCAAAGATTTGACTATTGTGAACTTTATTGTTTTCTTCATATATTCTCTTTTATCTTGTTATATGAAGGATTCCTTTTTGATATCCAATTGTATGCTTCTTCCTTATTCCATGGGAAGCCTTGTGGTATTATTGGTTGTCCCTATTTCCGTTATATTGTCCAATCCCTATTATATGCACCTATCAGTTTTGTTTGATGATAATTTTCCATCTTTGTCTTCTTTTTGGGGTATGCTTCCAACCCCTAGGTGGTGAGAAAGGAGAAGCTTCCTAAATTTGACCAAGGCTATCCTGGAGTTACCTTAATCTAGCTTGGGAGGTAGATTGAGATAGTGGGATGACACTCTTCTTAATAGTTCCTTTTGTTTCCTTCTATATGCACCCTATGTAGGGAAGAACTTTCATAGACACTCAATTGTAATAGTTAGATATATTTCTATTCTACTGCTACATTATTGGTTTTATGATACATACATGTGAATGAATTGGTTATCATCCCTTTTGTGAAAAATTTAGGATTAATTTGGTTATAAGGGATGTTGACTATATATTTTTAAGTAGGGAGTAGATCCCCTCTGGGTTCCACTCCTTACACGTGGCCTTGGGTACATATAGGTGTTGGGTTTAAAAGACTAAAAATGGCTCAATTAAAGATAGATACCCAAGAGCAAAGATGTCTAAGGTATCAACCACTTCAGCCCCTCTTGGTATCGATATAGACTATAGAAGTGAATGTATCAAGGTATCAGATTGAGTTTCGCCTATCCTATGGGTATCAAAGGTCAATAGGCATGATATCAAGGGTCAAATAGGTGGGATACTGAGGCACTCAAAAGATGCTATTGAGATGTGTACTCAGGCAACATACCAAACTGAACCAAGTAATTGAACTAAACCAGCTCATATCAAGCACCCAATTTGATACCTAGGTATCAAAGTACACTCATCATAAAGCCTATATGATCTAGGAAGGTTAGGCTATCAATACACAAAAGGATTAAGCTATTGATGCTATGTATACACATCCATATTGAAGTCCAACAAAGAGCTAAACACTTGCAATTCAATTCAAACTGAACAAAGATCAAAACATTTAATCCAAATCAAATTATGAAATATTATGAAGAAAAACACGTGCCAATAACATATATTCAAAATTACATTTATACCCTCAATTATGGTCAAATTGTGTACTTCTCTAGTATTGTACATGTACTCACAACTTCAAGCAACCAAAGTGCAAAAAGGTTCAAATTAGAGATGCAACTTAATAAATAATTATAAAGCATAATCAAAGGTCCTATGAAAGTAAGTTTAGAAACCAAATATGAAAATAAATAATTCTTAAGAATTAACCTAGATCAGGAGCCTTATACTAACATTTTTTCTACAATGATTTCTTCATGATGATTATTTAATTATTTAATTGAATGATAAATAATGAGTATCTGGATTGAACCTGGCTTGATTTAAGTTGATATATGTGTGCCTTTTTGAATCTATAAGTTTGTTGCTGCTTGCTTAAGGATCTATTTTAATATATAGATCTTGTATATGTTCCATTATCTTGATCATGGCCCTTTGACGCCATAGTTTTATTGATCTCCTTCTCAGTATGTAGTGCTTGTATATAGGAAGATCCAATTTTGGGCTGTAGTTTGCCGACCTTTTGCCTATCTATCTTTGTTTATATCTTTGTAGTTTTTGCACTCAACTGATAAAGAATTACCTTTGTTCTCTATCTCTATTTCTTGGATCTAGTCTCAATTAGCTACTTTTTGAAAGCTCCCTAAAGTTGTAAGTCAAAATCTCACTGTGCATTGGTTTCCAAAGGAAGTCCTTTTTCTTGTTTAGTCGCTCCTTAGGATGCCATTATCACTGGGATTCTTATTATATTTTTCTCCTTTGTATTTTTCTTTTATAGACTTGTAAGTACAAGTTTGTCTCCTCATTTCTTCCTCTCTCATGTAATGAACTAGTATTGGACCCACTATTATAGTTTCTTAAAGAGGAGTGACACAATTGGGTGACAAAAAACATATTCTTCACTAATTTCCTTGGGTGTATGATTCTAGTGGACTCTATAACTATTGGTTCATATTCATAGTGGAGTAACACACTTGGGAAGATCAATAAGAATGATTTCATCTATATCTAATGATCAGATTTAGTTGAGTTCGGAAGATGACACACAAAGGTACCACATCGGAATTGATTTTCTAAATATATGGTATTGGTACTTTGTGAGGAACTTAACATAATAGCTCTCTTTGTAGATAGAATGGACCATGTTGAGATACAACCATACCCAAAAGGATTGAATATGTGTCCTCACACTATACATCCATTCATATTGATATATAACACGTTTAATTTAACAATTAGTTAGTAGAAGTATAAGATGACTTGGCCTTAATGTATGAGAAGGAATATATTACGATTGTTGTTTCTTCTATCTTAAATCTGGCTATAGATAGTAGAACCTTATACATCAGGCTTCTGCTAGTTTTTTTATGAGTTGTAATACATTCCTTCTCATACATTATATGCCAAGTCGTCACTCACAACAAGTAATCCAAAACTAGTACCATGTTTTGATTACAAGTCTCAAAATACTCATTCTATCTTGTACAATCCAAATGCATAATACCTACACATCAGCTATAGAATTATTAAATATAACTCTATTACTCTCCTACAATTGAAGGAAAATCACCATACGAACAATAAAATAGTAATTTTTTTTCTAAATATAGAATGGATCAGCCATTCCACATGGATTCATATAAAGGAGACCATGTTCTACAACATGAGTGACCCCAAGTATCCTATGTAGAGACAAATTCTAAAGATAAATGCACATTTCACTATCTTCCTTGTAAGGATTTCACCAAGAATAACATGTATAATACTTCTAATATGAGAAACCATGGAAATCTTGTCATACATCACCTTCCACACACACATCAGGAATCCTGGTGAACCCTAGATGCATCAACCATTTGGATATAGGGTCATCCACTTCTTTCACTATATAGTATTCCAAACAACTGGAACAATGACATGGTTGTCCATATTTAGCTTAATTTGTAGTTATTTATATTTCCATACCATAACTAATGTTCTATTGTTTGGTATTCTGCTACACAAAAGTTTAGTGCCTGGCTCAAGTGTGAACTCAAACTGGACCAGCAATAAAGAGGTACATGAGCATGCCAAAGCTAAGTTTAGGAGGCATCTAGAGATGGGAAATGATAAAATATTAGAATATATGTATAGTAAGGATATGAAAGTTCTTATACTATGTAACCCAATCAGGCATTAACCATTCTTTATATTTTAACAAAAAATCATACGTACATTTTGCAAATCATTTATTAGTTTGATATACCTATCTTAAGAAGATTTACTAAGAAGTTCACCCGTGATAGTTTTGATACTGGTATTAAAGATGGCAAAAATATTGAAGACAATGAAAAGAGGATCAAAAGAGATACAAGAGGAAATTTGTGATTTAAACAATCTCTTGATGCCACAAATTCTAGTGATCAGGCTCTGGAGAGGCAACTAACTATTTTAAAATCTCAACATACTAAAAAAGCCATGGAAGATGGTTAAAGGATGTAAAAATTATTATACATAGAACATTGTTGTATGAAAGAGTGTGTATCATGTGTTACATAACAAATTTACTTGGTAAAGTGTCCTTCCCATAAAATTTGCATTTCATTATTTATAAAAATGATTGATGTTCATAATCTATATTTTTAAAATGCAAGTTCAAATTACAAGTGATGTCAATTTAGAAATCGATTTAATAAATTTAAAGTTGAATCGCCAAAAGCCATGAAATTCAATCATACACAACAAGTATTCCAATATAGTTTATTTTATTATATGCCATTATATATAAATAGATTAATTGCATACAACTATTCTAATACAAAAAGTGGCGTTTGATAACAAACAATTAGAGTTATGGTGGCATTTTATTTGGCATTTACATAAATACTTTAAAAACAGGTTTTTAGAGGCATTTACAATTCATGCCTCTATCTCTCTAGTGGCATTTGTATTAGAGGAAATTTTAGAAGTCAACAAGTGCCACTAAATAATTTGTATGACATTTACATTTTAAAGAATAGTTTTCAAATGCCACTAATGGGTATATTTGTTGTAGTTCACATAGTAAGGAGATTCTATCATGACCATTTAGTCTATTCAATGAGAGTGGTTAGGTTATGTAGGGGAATTACAAGAGGTTTAGGACTTTCCCATTGATGAGAGTTGTAGGTCGGTAGACTATTATAGTCTATGCATCAATGAGAGTTATACATTGATCACTTGCTTTCCTATAAGAACAAATTGCACTTGTTCATAATATGGCTATATAACATGAAGTTCATGGTTAGGTGAAACCCTTTTCTTGAGATATTCTTGTTATATCTTAATATCATTTAGTGATAGTTTAAATTATATTTTGAATTGATTTATTTTGATTTCTTGCAAACCCAATCACCTTTTAAACTAATCCAGCTTGTGGAAACATTAGAGATCATGTGCCTGCGTAGAATATGCTAATCTATGCATTGATGAAAGTTATGCATTGAACGCTTGCTTTCCTATAAGAGAAACTTGCCCTTGCTCATATATGGTTGTATAACATGAGGTTCATGGTTAGGTGAAACCCTTCTCTTTTGATATTCTCTTTATATCTTAATATCATTTAATGATAGTTTAAATTCTATTTTCAATTAATTTGCTTTAATTTAATGCAAACCTAATCACCTTTTTTACTGACCCAACTTGTGGAAACACTATAGATCATGTGCATAGACACAATTGGTCCATTTAGAACACATTTTAAACTTGTAGGGAATATATGTTAAGTCCCAATTATAAATTTTAAGCTCATTGAAATATTGCTCCATATTAATTACATCATTTTACTTCTACATATGATCTATTTTAGATAGAAAATGACAAAAAAGATTGCCTGATCTTGTTCCCAAAACTTCACAATATCCTTATACTTATAATGGTGCAGATATGTAAGTAAATATATTGATTTTAACACTCTGGATGGATATAACACTCACTGTATCTTAAAGACATCCAAATGCCCCTCAGTTGTTTTTTCTTAGAGTACCCTAAAAACTTAAGTGAAAAGCCATAAACATTCACAACCTAGAGAAACTACACACTTGAAGAAATATATTGGGAAGTTGTTTTTAAATGTGGAGGATAAACGAGATGTTTCCTCACATTTTGTTCATAACTTGTATTTTTGTCTAGATTGCCCAGATTACAAAGACCATGTTTCACAAGAATGAAAGTTAACTACCTAGTCAACTAGTAAAGAATCCCTATGGATCCCAAGTAGAGTATAGTTATTGTTGCACCCTACCCAAAAAATAAATCTTTTGTACATATATGTTTGGTATTGAAACTTAATTCAACATTCACATGCAATATAATAAAACCATATGTGTTTGGAGTTGCCACCACATTTTATATGAAAAACAAGGAAAAACAAAATAAAGCATCACGAACCAAGGTAGAAAGTTGTTATGGAAATTGAGTCAGATAGATAAGAAAAGAAAAATAGAAAACATTACCAAAAATTTGTATCCTACTATCTTATTACATGTGGGGAAGTATTGGCACCCCAATCTCACCCAATAAATTAGTAATGACCCATTTAGAAGTATTTTGAGAAAAAAGTGGTATCTTTAGATTGATAAAAACAAAAAACAATAAAACCACATTTTGTTTTTGAGTGGGCCTTTGGAGCTAGATATGTTCACATCCTTCCCATCATAACCCTAAAGGTCCTAATTTTTAGGTGCATTGGGGTCCTAATCTCCTATGGACCTCCCACAGAGGATATCCCTCACACACGATAAGGACCGATGAATAAGATGATTTTAGAAGGCGATAATAGATATGAACTAGAATAAGATATAATATTTTTTAAGATTAGATAAGCAAAGATATGCAGATAGATCACATGAGCATTTTAAGTAGGATCTAGTTAGAGAAACTAAGAGAGATCAAAGTACTAGTTAGGAATATAGATATACTACCATTTTCACAACCTAATGACGTTCATAAGAAAGTGGTGTTAGTGGAAGGATCCTCTGATCATGAGTAATTCTTAAAATAAAAGAGGGAGGTAGTTTTGTCTCTGGCTTCAAGAGAGTTGAAAGGGGCCTAGAATATAGTGGGTATTAGTGGTATTTAAAGGTAGATTTTAGGGTTGTGGGTTCAAGAAAAAAATTTCTAGAAGACATGACAGAT
Source organism: Alisma plantago-aquatica (assembly GCA_963693085.1). Lineage (NCBI taxonomy): Eukaryota > Viridiplantae > Streptophyta > Magnoliopsida > Alismatales > Alismataceae > Alisma > Alisma plantago-aquatica. Next base: position 823,959,194 of record OY856410.1, read on the forward strand.
CACCAAGATGTGCATCAAGGCATGAACCATGGATGAAGGCAATTCTACATGTGACATGTGGTAGATGAATCTGACTCACTGGATGGCATGGGCTGGACAAAACATGTTTTCCATTCCTACAGTTATTTTAAGAATGTACATAAGAAAATTATAGAAAATTACAAATTGTGAATACAATATTGATAAAGAGAGATAATTCATGATTATCCCTCATATTTATCAGGGAAAAGAAGAAATTGTATATTAGTGGGGAAAGATAAATATTTAATGTAGGATGATTCAACTAGGCAATTAATGAAAAAAAGGCTTATGAAAAAGTAGAATTGATGAGCAAATTGTACTTTCAATCTAAAATGAATGGTTTAAATAGGCAAAAAATATGGGAAAAATGGATAAATGTGGGAATATGATAAAATATGTGGAATGACAAGTAGAATTCATCATTAGCCAGAGAATTAACTTTAACCATGAATTTTTATTCTGTGAGAAAAAAATTGGTGTCAACAGTTTGCGCCTCTCAAATGCAAGGTTCAAGATATGAGTGTCAACCTTGAGCCAAGTCTGAGCCCCTTTTTTGTCACATAAGGCCAAAAAGGTTGAACCCATCTAGGATGTTTAGACAAACCCCCATTTTAGTCACAAAAGGTCAAAAAGGTTGGACCCATCTAGTATGTTCTGCCAAACCTTGTGGATGGTAGAAAGTGTAGGTGATGTCTTAATGAGAAAAAGGTGGATGTGGAAAAGAAAATAGGATTGAGGTTGTTAGTGATATTAAAGCTCAAGAGTCTTGTGATCATATAAATTTATGGCAACTACTCAATTATGAAAAGATTGTTAAAAAGTAGTCATCGTCTCTCTATTATTCCTACACATTTAAGTTCTTTTTGTTTTATTTTCAGAGTGGAAAATTTCAGGGATAAAACCATAATGCTAGAAAAGGTCAAATATGGCAAGTTTTCTTATATAGGATAGGGATTTGGTTGTTTAAGATTGGACATTGAACAAATTCCATATTTAAGTTGACCTTCTAGGTCAATGAACAATCAATGACCTATGTAGTTCATAGGAAAAGTGTTAAAACAAGTTGAGATTGGTTATTAGTGATCATCTAGTTATAAGGTGGCCTTTGAGACATGTTACCTTAGAGTAATCATATATTACACAAGATTGTTGATGGGAAATTATCCCCAACATTATGTCTCTTACTTGGTTCGAGTGTATGAGATCAAAATATAAAGAAATCAATAATATGATTTGTTTTGCATACTGGTTTAGGACTATCAAAAAATGTATAAACTGAGGCATGATTAGTATCATATTTATGTCATGAGCCGGTGCTTTCAAAAGATTTAAGATTTGAGCTATGATTTGCTTCAATATTAAGTCATGATCCATGATCTAAAAGAAGGTCTATTGGAATTGTGTGAAATCTTGGTTCAATTTTAGGTCATGATCTTGGACTATCAAAAGATTTAAGAAAATAATTATTTTTCCTCAAAAGTAGAATATTCAAAATTCAAGATAAGGTTTGAAACCTTCAGATTTTACAATTTTTTATTTTATTTTATTTTTTTGTGTTTTTTGTGATTTTTATGATTTTAGAAGGTTTTTGGAAATGTAGCTAAAATCTAGGGACTTGTTTGTACTTTTGTAAAATTTATTGTTTTTAAAGAGATAAAATGAAAAGGTTTAGAGCATCCATCTCATTTAACCCATTCCCGAGAGGCATCAATGACAACACAAAGGAGGTCAGCTCAAATGAATAGCGGCAATGATGACGATGAAAGAGAAAGAAGTAGTAGATCACCATGTTCTACCACCGACCACGCTTGCAGATCAGTCCATTCAAAAGAGTCCTCTTAGTGGTATTCTTGGAGGTTCTTCTATATAGTGGAGAGGATTCATATTGTCTACTTCTGTTATATCTTTGGGAGTTTTTCAACTTTGTTCATGTTTGGAGATGTATAGCCTTTAAATCTATGATGTAGAGAGGGCATTTTGGCCCACGGTGGTGAAATACAAATTTGACCTTCTCAATGTTCTTCATGGTTTGGAGCTTGAAGATGAACTGAATACCCATTTTGATTTGATTTTTTTTATCTTTGCCATTTTTGCATTTTCTCGTCCATTCAGTGTCAGAATATGTCAATTTGAATTGTTGGGCAAAGCTTATCTTGTTGCGGCTTTGATTTTTGGATTGCAGATCATAATTGGCATGAGGAAGATCCTATTGTAGATGAGTAAGATGCCGATGATTACATTGGGATCAAGGCTTATTTACAATGTGTATTTCTTCTTTATCTATTGAATTCATATTTGAATATAAAATTTCTGATCTAAGTTTGCGTTGGATAGGCGTCATGGTGGTATGAGTAGGATTGTGGAAGAGATGCTCCCAGTTGAGAAGTTTGTGGCTCATGTAGGAATATTGTGAATGAATCTACATCTTAGATGTTATTTAGGTGAGTGATGAGGTATAAAATGGAAACTTTTCTCATTATTATTTTCTTTGTATTTGTTGAATCTCATATTAGGTCTTTCACCTGTAGTGATGGTCTATGACTTTGTCTCTCACTCCATCTTTTTTAGGGTCTTGGATTTTCAAACATGTATATGGGGACATGTTAGAATGATATGGAGATGTTGTATGCTATCTTAGTTGCTAAGGAATTAGATCTACTCGAGGGGACCGACTTTGGTAACATTTGTCGGTGTGGGAAAGTTGATAGGCACTGTCTTATTCCTTTGATTGAGCACTTGTGCCCTGAGACTAGTAGCTATTACTTCACATTTGGTGAGCTAACCATAACCCCTAGTTAGTTTGTTGGGATCATTGGATTAGGTTTTGGTGGGATGCCCATCCATTTTTTGTGATTAGATTGAAGTGGTGGTGTCATTGTCTTATTGGGATATAAAGGGTATACCATAATTGTCGCGCCCCAATCTCACATTAACCACAAACCACGTGATTAGGACACGACAGGTGGGATGAATACATAACCAACCATTTGTCACTTTTTAAAACAATTCAAGACATTTAAATGATAACCAAGTTTAAGCTATAAACAGAAACTAAGCAAACTGCAGGAACTTTTCTATTTAACTGATTAAAGATACAAGCAAGGTCTACAACATAATACATTGATTAACATAAAGAAAGCATAACATTAATTTACATCTTTGTACACATTCTCTCTCTCACTCACACCTTGTCCCGAGGATCGAGGGGAATGGACTAAGAGACCTCTAACTAGACTAACCACAAACCTTTTATTGACTAAGCGTTAGGGTGAAACGATCCTTCTGATTCCTGATGCTGATGCTGACCTGAAAATGTTTGAGTAGAGGGATGAGCCTACTCGCTCAGTGAATAACATTTCACTTAGCTATCAATAAACAACTCGTCAGGTTTATTAACTGAAAATAAACAGATATACAGTTCAAGCATAGCAGTTCTATTGACATAGTAGATATACAGTTAATAATCACATTTCTAAGCATCAACCGGTATTTCAGGTAAATGGACAGTTATATAAATTTACTGTGAACCTACTTGATTATTTATTCATTTTATTATTATGCCCTAAATATATGCAGTGTACTCTGCATATAAAGATCCGCAACAAGTCCATGCTACGGTCCCACCGTACAAGACTTAGCGAAACACCCGAGAAATGCTAAGTCTGACTGCTGTCCTGGTCTGCTACAGGACTCTCAGGCTCAACGGCCTCAACGCACAACCTCGTGTGCTGCACAACCACGTGTGCTCCAGACTTCTCCTTTAACTTGAGCACACAGGCGGAGAGTCTCACAGGGTTACCTTCGTGACGCTGCACAAATTGTGTTAGATAACCAAGTTTTCTTTCTTTTTCCCAGTGCCACCGTGACACACACACGGATTATTGTTGAACACTGCTTTTCTGCCCTCGTGCCACCGTGACACACGCACGGATTATTGTTGAACACGAGTCACCGACCATCTAGACACACGCTAGTAGGTCGTTTCACCCCAAGGTGCAGACCTCTCGAGGGGTTCTACGGTGTTAGGGCACCTAAGTCTATTAACTGATTAACAAGTAAACAATTACACAGAAATAATACATAGCAACTGTAAGATATAGAATTTCCTCTTTTTCATCATTCGTATCATGCATTTCAGGTTCCAATGAACTTAACATATTTCAATGTATTTGCTACACTGTTTAAGAGTCATATCAACTGATACTGAAGCAAATAAGCATTTAAAATGAGTTAAATAATGATTTCTAAATGAACTGCCACTCACCACTTGAAACTCGGCCGAACACTATGGAACTCGGCCGAACGCTTCCCAGATTCTAAAACTCGGCCGAACAATCTCGGCCGACCAAGTGGAAACTCGGCCGATCCCCTGGGGAACTCGGCCGACCAACTCACCGCTTCAAATACCTACAAGGAAACTCGGCCGATCAGAACCCAAACTCGGCCGACAAAAACGCTGTTCGCTTATCTAATTAGGAAACTCGGCCGACCAAAGACTCAAACTTGGCCGATCCAAAAACGCTGTACAATTTCCCTAAAAAGGAACTCGGCCGACCGAATTGAAACTCGGCCGAACCGCGCATAGGCAGAACATAAAAACGGCCTGCAAAAGTCGATTTCTCTCGAATCGACGGGCAAATCTCGAACAAACACCGCGAAACGATCACAATCGATGCATATGACTAAACCACACCTGAAGGGAAGAAGGAAACGAGTTAGGGCTGCACCGTGCACCCCAATCTCATGGCCGTTTTCCTTGCAACCGCAGCTCCAGCTGCAAACCTGGATCAAATCGACGGAGAAGAAGATCAACGGAGGGAAGAGGATGAGCTGCAGCAGCTGATCGGAGCAAAACGAAGCTCCAACGCTTCTCCCCTCTCAGCTCCCTCTCTCTCTCTCTCTCTCTCTCTCTCTCTCAAGCAAGGAAGAAGAACGCAGAAGCGTTCTCTCGTTTATGTGAAAGTGAAACGAGATAAGGAAGAGAGAAAGGATAAGGAAGAAACTTAGGGGCCTAATTGCAAAGTTCGAAACTTTCAAAAATTACAAACATGTCCCTAAAAGCCCAAAAACATGCAACTTTTGACTCGAAAGTCGGATTCGAACGATTTCTCTGGCAACGCTTCAAGCGTAAGATCCTACATGCTTTAGAAGCTAGAAAACACACTAAGCACATATCATAACCATTTTAAACATTATTAACAAAAACAGGCTTATAACCCAACACATCAGCTAAACACATGCTTAACAACATACTTACGGGATAAGCTCGACGCGGGTCGTAACAATCTCCCTCCCTTAAAAGAATTTCGTCCCGAAATTCCTAGAAGAGAAAAGGAAACTTGCCACGCATCTCAGACTCTAGTTCCCACGTAGCTTCCTCAAGATTATGGTTTCTCCACAAAACTTTCACTAAAGGAATCTCGCGGTTCTTAAGCTTTTTGATCCGGTAATCAACTATCTGCACAGGTCCTTCAACATAGGATACATCCGTTCTCAGCTGCGCAGGTTCTGGATCTAGAATCTTTTCTGTACCGGGATAACACTTTTTCAGCATAGACACGTGGAAGACATCATGAAGATTTGCCAACTCAGACGGCAAATCCAACCTGTAAGCTACAGGTCCAATCCTCTCAACAATAGGATATGAACCCATATATCTAGGGGTCAACTTACCCCTTTTGCCAAACCTCAGTACTCCCTTCCATGGTGAAATCTTTAAGTAAACCTCGTCACCAACCTCAAACTCAAGAGGTCGACGTTGTCTTTCTGCATAACTTTTCTGTCTGTCCTGAGCAGCTTTCAACTGATCCCTGATCACAGATATCTTTTCTGTAGTTACATCGACTAGCTCAGGTCCAAGAATTTCCTTCTCACCCACCTCGTACCAACAAACTGGCGATCTACACTTCCTGCCATAAAGAGCTTCATATGGGGCCATTCCAAGACTTGAATGGTAGCTATTATTATATGCAAACTCCATTAGGCTTAAGTGTTCTTCCCAGTTACCTCTAAACTGTAGCACGCATGCTCTCAGCATGTCTTCTAGGGTCTGGATGGTCCTCTCAGATTGACCATCTGTCTGTGGGTGAAACGCTGTACTGAACTTCAGCCTTGTGCCCCACGCATGATGTAACTGATTCCAGAATCTAGATGTAAACTTTGGATCTCTGTCAGAAATAATGGAAACTGGAATCCCATGTAACCTGATTACCTCATCCACATAAACTTTAGCTAGCTTTGAAACGTCAAAGGTTGACTTGACAGGAAGAAAGTGAGCAGACTTAGTTAGTCTATCCACAATCACCCATATCGAGTCCGAACCCTTAGGCGTCCTGGGTAATCCTACCACAAAGTCCATCGTGATGTGTTCCCATTTCCATTCTGGTATAGGAAGCGACTGCAAAGTACCAGCAGGTTTCTGATGCTCAGCCTTAACCTGCTGACACACCCCGCACCTAGCCACGTATTCAGCCACATCCTTTTTCATGCCACACCACCAGTACAACTCTTTGAGGTTCCTGTACATCTTTGTGTTACCTGGATGCATATCATACATAGAAGTATGCACTTCCTCAAGAATCTGCTCTTTCAACTCACTGTTTCCAGGTACACACAACCTGTTATGAAGATACAACATGCCTTCATCAGAAAACCTGAACTCTGTTCTCTTACCCTCTGACATATCCTGCATGATTTGCCACAACTCATCATCACTCTGCTGTAATTCCTTAATCTGATTATAAAAAGTAGGTCTGACTTGCATCTGAGCAATCAATCCACACTGTCCAGTCACATCTAAGTCCAAGTTCAATTTTCGCATATCTACAAGCAAGTCTCTCTTGAAACATGCCATAGAAAATGCATTAGCTGTTGAACTTGACTTTCTACTCAAGGCATCAGCTACAACATTTGCCTTACCAGGATGGTAATCGATTGTCACATCATAATCTTTAATCAGCTCAAGCCATCTGTGCTGTCTCAAATTCAAATCTTTCTGGGTGAAGATATATTTCAAGCTCTTATGGTCTGTAAACACCTGACATGTCTCACCCTACAAGTAGTGACGCCATGTTTTAAGAGCATGAACTATAGCAGCTAATTCCAGATCATGGACCGGGTAATTCTCTTCATTCTTCTTAAGCTGTCTAGATGCGTAAGCCACAACTTTGCCTTCTTGCATCAGTACACAGCCTAAACCTCTTCTAGAAGCATCACAGAACACTGTATAGCCTTTTTCTACTTCAGGCAAAACCAACACTGGTGCTGAAGTCAACCTCTTCTTCAAAATCTGAAAACTTTTCTCACAGTTATCAGACCAAACAAACGGTACATCCTTCCTCATCAAGCGTGTCAAAGGTGATGCTATCTCACTGAAGTTCTTTATGAACCTTCTATAATAACCTGCCAAACCCAAGAAACTTCTGATCTCAGTAGGAGTCTTAGGCTGTTCCCACTGAAGTACAGAATCAACTTTCTTAGGGTCAACACTAACTCCACCTCTCGAGATAACATGTCCAAGAAATGCTACCTCGGCCAACCAGAACTCGCACTTGCTAAATTTAGCAAACAACTGGTGTTGTCTCAACAACTGCAACACTACTCTCAAGTGTTGCTCATGCTGTTCATCGTCTCTGGAATAGATCAGAATATCATCTATAAAGACTACAATAAACTGATCTAGAAATGGTTTGAAAATCCGATTCATCATATCCATAAAGGCTACTGGGGCATTGGTCAGTCCAAACGACATGACCAAAAACTCATAATGCCCATACCTGGTTCTGAAAGTTGTTTTGGGAATATCAGAAGCCTTTATCCTAAGCTGATGATATCCAGATCTCAAATCAATTTTAGAGAAGATCGTCGCTCCACGCAACTGATCAAACAGATCATCTATCCTCGGAAAAGGATACTTATTCTTTATAGTGATCTTGTTCAGTTGCCTGTAATCTATACAGAGACACATGGTACCATCCTTTTTCTTAACAAACAGGACTGGAGCACCCCACGGTGAAGAACTGGGTCTAATGAAACCCTTATCTAGCAACTCCTGCAACTGCACCTTGAGTTCCTTCAAATCTGCAGGTGCCATTCTGTAGGCTGGTAGTGCTACTGGATGACTACCTGGATATATATGAATTTCAAAATCAATGTCTCTGACAGGAGGTAAGCCTGGTAATTCTTCTGGAAAAACGTCAGAGAATTCACGAACCACAGGCACATCATAAACACTGGCGGTGCTCTTCTCTGCTCTGGTGTCAACCACATGAGCAAGGAACGCTTCACATCCTTTCTGTAACATCTTATCAGCTACAGCAGCTGATATTATGCACGTAGGCAGAACTTTCCTGTCTCCAGTAAAGACACAAGAAAATTCCCCTAGTTGAAAGGTAGCTTCCTTCTTCCAACAATCGAGTTGCACTCGATATGTTTCAAGACAATCCATACCCAAGATGACTTGAAAGGTATTTACATCCAAGGGTATGAGATTAGCAGCAAAAGTAAAACCTCTAAAAGATAACAAGCATACGTGGCAAGACTCGGATAAAACTGTTGGTCCACCTAGTGGAACCCTCAACACTAACTCATCTGCCAGCTCTTGAGTTAACAGATTAAGTTCATCAACTAAAGAACGTCGTATAAAAGAATGAGTAGCTCCCGGATCTATCAAAACTGAAACTGGTATACTATTAAACAAAAACATCTCTCCTGTAACAACTTGTGAAGAAATTATACCTTCCTGAGGTGTCAAAGAAAAGAAACGTGCTGAAGCTCTCCCTCTGCCACGCTGTCCTCTCTGACCACTCCTGCCACTAGACACTCCACCACCTCTGGAACCAGAAGCCACAGAAGAACTTGGAACATCAGGGTATTGAGGCTGGAAAGCTTGTGATGCCGCTTGCCGAAGTTGAGGACATTCCCTTTTGATATGTCCTGTCTGTCCACATTGGAAACATCCTGCATAATCTGAACCCCAACATTGCCCAGAATGATATTTTCCACAGGTATTACATACTCGCATATCCTGCCTCTGTGGACCAGTCACTGAGGTAGATGATCCAGAAGACTGTCCACTAACGGCACTGCTCCATCTTCCTGGGTTGTATCCTCCTCTGCCTCTAGAAGTAGTGACATCCTCGAATCTCTGCCTGCCAAAACAACCAAAGCCACGCCCAAGCTTAGAAAAGAAGCCTCTACTTCCACCTCTGTATCCACTACTGGACTGTCCTCTACTGAAATCTGCAGATCTTTTCTTAGACTCAGGCACCTTTTCAGCATTCACAGATTCTTCAACCTGTCTAGCAGCCTCGACAAACTCACCAAAGTTCTCTCTGTTCCTCCTACTAGTATCAGAAACTGTATGCCGAATCTCTGGCCTTAGCCCTTCCTGAAACCTTCTGCATCTTTCTATGTTATCGGGAACAAGCTGTGGACAGAAGTTCGCTAACCGTGTGAAAAGCGCTTCATACTCTGTAACTGTCATGTTCCCCTACTTGATATTCTGTAACTGCCTAATTTTCTCATTAAGAAAAGTGGGTGGATAGAATTTGAGATGAAAGTCCTCAGAGAAATCATGCCAGGAAAGCTCTGTACCTCCCCTCTTTTCTTCCACACCACGCCACCACAACTCTGCATCACCTGTCAAAAGGTAGACTGCACGACTAATCTTCTTATCTTCTGGAAGTTCCATCAGACGAAAGACCTTTTCTATCGGTCTAAACCACTCATCAGCTTCGGCAGGATCTGTAGTGCCACTAAACTCTGTGCCACCAAGCTTTTTCACAAGCTCATAAGATCGCATCAGATCCTTACTACTGGTAGAAGAAGAATCTCGCCTATCAGCCTTGTACCTCTCTTTGGTCTCCAGGAACATCCTATACATCCTGGATGCATCATCCACGTGGTCACCACCACCTGGACCCAAGTACTGAGGGTCAGGGCCAACATGGCTCTCGGCCTAATCATCACGATCAAAGCCTCTTCCTGCCATCTGCAATGATATAACCGAATATTTCCTGTTAGAAAACTACAGATAGAAGAAAGACACCTAAACCTTAATCATATTGGCCTCTTATCGTCCCCTGATCTTGAGTAACTAAGTACTCAAACCTATGGCTCTGATACCAAAAATTGTCGCGCCCCAATCTCACATTAACCACAAACCACGTGATTAGGACACGACAGGTGGGATGAATACATAACCAACCATTTGTCACTTTTTAAAACAATTCAAGACATTTAAATGATAACCAAGTTTAATCTATAAACAGAAACTAAGCAAACTGCAGGAACTTTTCTATTTAACTGATTAAAGATACAAGCAAGGTCTACAACATAATACATTGATTAACATAAAGAAAGCATAACATTAATTTACATCTTTGTACACATTCTCTCTCTCACTCACACCTTGTCCCGAGGATCGAGGGGAATGGACTAAGAGACCTCTAACTAGACTAACCACAAACCTTTTATTGACTAAGCGTTAGGGTGAAACGATCCTTCTGATTCTTGATGCTGATGCTGACCTGAAAATGTTTGAGTAGAGGGATGAGCCTACTCGCTCAGTGAATAACATTTCACTTAGCTATCAATAAACAACTCGTCAGGTTTATTAACTGAAAATAAACAGATATACAGTTCAAGCAGAGCAGTTCTATTGACATAGTAGATATACAGTTAATAATCACATTTCTAAGCATCAACCGGTATTTCAGGTAAATGGACAGTTATATAAATTTACTGTGAACCTACTTGATTATTTATTCATTTTATTATTATGCCCTAAATATATGCAGTGTACTCTGCATATAAAGATCCGCAACAAGTCCATGCTACGGTCCCACCGTACAAGACTTAGCGACACACCCGGGAAATGCTAAGTCTGACTGCTGTCCTGGTCTGCTACAGGACTCTCAGGCTCAACGGCCTCAACGCACAACCTCGTGTGCTGCACAACCACGTGTGCTCCAGACTTCTCCTTTAACCTGAGCACACAGGCAGAGAGTCTCATAGGGTTACCTTCGTGACGCTGCACGAATTGTGTTAGATAACCAAGTTTTCTTTCTTTTTCCCAGTGCCACCGTGACACACACACAGATTATTGTTGAACACTGCTTTTCTGCCCTCGTGCCACCATGACACGCATGGATTATTGTTGAACACGAGTCACCGACCATCTAAACACACGCTAGTAGGTCGTTTCACCCCAAGGTGCAGACCTCTCGAGGGGTTCTACGGTGTTAGGGCACCTAAGTCTATTAACTGATTAACAAGTAAACAATTACACAGAAATAATACATAGCAACTGTAAGATATAGAATTTCCTCTTTTTCATCATTCGTATCATGCATTTCAGGTTCCAATGAACTTAACATATTTCAATGTATTTGCTACACTGTTTAAGAGTCATATCAACTGATACTGAAGCAAATAAGCATTTAAAATGAGTTAAATAATGATTTCTAAATGAACTGCCACTCACCACTTGAAACTCGGCCGAACACTATGGAACTCGGCCGAACGCTTCCCAGATTCTGAAACTCGGCCGAACAATCTCGGCCGACCAAGTGGAAACTCGGCCGATCCCCTGGGGAACTCAGCCGACCAACTCACCGCTTGAAATACCTACAAGGAAACTTGGCCGATCAGAACCCAAACTCGGCCGACAAAAACGCTGTTCGCGTATCTAATTAGGAAACTCGGCCGACCAAAGACTCAAACTCGGCCGATCCAAAAACGCTGTACAATTGCCCTAAAAAGGAACTCGGCCGACCGAATTGAAACTCGGCCGAACCGCGCACATGCAGAACATAAAAACGGCCTGCAAAAGTCGATTTCTCTCGAATCGACGGGCAAATCTCGAACAAACACCGCGAAACGATCACAATCGATGCATATGACTAAACCGCACCTGAAGGGAAGAAGGAAACGAGTTAGGGCTGCACCGTGCACCACAATCTCATGGCCGTTTTCCTTGCAACCGTAGCTCCAGCTGCAAACCCGGATCAAATCGATGGAGAAGAAGATCAACGGAGGGAAGAGGACGAGCTGCAGCAGCTGATCGGAGCAAAACGAAGCTCCAGCGCTTCTCCCCTCTCAGCTCCCTCTCTCTCTCTCTCTCTCTCTCTCTCTCTCTCTCTTTCTCACGCAAGGAAGAAGAACGCAGAAGCGTTTTCTCGTTTCTGTGAAAGTGAAACGAGATAAGGAAGAGAGAAAGGATAAGGAAGAAACTTAGGGGCCTAATTTCAAAGTTCGAAACTTTCAAAAATTACAAACAGGTCCCTAAAAGCCCAAAAACATGCAACTTTTGACTCGAAAGTCGGATTCGAACGATTTCTCTGGCAACGCTTCAAGCGTAAGATCCTACATGCTTTAGAAGCTAGAAAACACACTAAGCACATATCATAACCATTTTAAACATTATTAACAAAAACAGGCTTATAACCCAACACATCAGCTAAACACATGCTTAACAGCATACTTACGGGATAAGCTCGACGCGGGTGGTAACAATAATGACACTGATATGGCTTCTAGATACAAAGTCGAAGTTAACTTGGCTGTGAGACACCTTATTTCTTGGAGTGAGAGGAAGGGTTTCAGTGACCCTTCATATGCTGCCCTGAGGGTCAATGTTATGACATGGTTTTTTACATGTATTTACATATTTGAAATGCAAATATTTGTATAATAAGGATATATTAGAAACTTGATGTGCCTTGTTTGAGAAATATGGATTTGATTGCAAATTTACCTTTTCTATGGTTTTCGTGGTTTTTACTATTTTCAATAATACATTAATGGACATGGGGAAAAAGAGAGAAAATCTCAAAATAAATGAATTACTAAAGATAATGGGTGATCAATATGGAATTGTGTGGAATTCTCTACAAAAGTGGTGTTGAAGGTAACTAATGGATTGATTTCCTTTCTATGTTGTTTTTTAATGGAAAAAGTAATCACAATAAGAAATCTGGGAAAGTTAGAAAAAGAAAAGAATTAATTTGATGCTTTAAAAAATTAAATAAAAGGGAGACTTGGAGACAAAGAAAAGTGTCTTTTAGTTTTGTATTTTGGTCTCTAATATCGCCCACACTTGGATGGAAGTATGTAAGACTTTCCTTCAAAATTTGGGATTAAAAGGATAAAAGGAGAGAGAGATATGGAATTGACTAGAATTCCTAAAGTGAATGGTTTATGGAAATAAGTATTGTGTCACAATTGATTTTGACATAAACTAGCCCTTTACTTTTTGCGTGGCACAACAACCATTGGTCAGATCATATGATGATTGAGTCATCATATACCTCGCACAAGATAGGAAAGTGAAAATAGTGAAGTGACTTTTTCTTTAGCTCTTCTCTCCCTCTTTAATGCATGAGCGAATCTGGAAGCTACTCCATTAGACTTGTTAGGAAATTGCAAACCGATCTACCCTAGATTTCACCCCCAATGGAAGGATATTAAAGTTTTGCCCAATTCGTGGACTCGAGGGTAACCCTGCCACCATAACCAAGTGTATATATAGTCCTATGACCCTACTGCCAAACCAAAAATTGACTCACAAGATTTTGATCGAATCCCCGACTCTCTCCTTGCCTATAATTCTTCTTCTAGTCTCGTCCTTCACCCCCTACTCTTCCTTGGACCTCACTAGAACTACAATCACTTTTTCCTATCTACTCTGACCATCTCCTTGGCAATTTAAGCCCTTGGTAAGTTCGTTGGGGCTCGAAAAAGGCCAGAGTACTCTCAGTGATCAAAATGGAGGCTTGGATCATGGAGTCAACCCTCTAGTTGACTTGCCCAGTCTACTTGTGAGAAAGCAAGAGGAAGAAGATAACATGGAGTGAAAGGACTCCCTTGCCCCCTACCACTCATCTTTTTAGGTAAGGACTCTTCGATCCTTTTCCTCTCTTTTCACCCTATCTAAGTGAGTGTCCATGCAAGAGAGGACCACCGAGTTAGCATGAGCCATTGGCTTGACCTAGCCTAGTTAACAAGGATGGGACCTAGGTTCACTACCTAGGTGGTGGCTTGTGATTGGCTAGAATCAATTAATCTTGTAAAAATTGTAGTAATTCCTAAGAATGTCCAATGATAATGATTTATATTTAAAAGATGATTAGAAAAGTGCAAGGATTTCAATAGAACTAGATTTGAGAACTAGATTTGTACCAAATTCCAAAAGTACCTAATGTTACTAACTCTAATGTATTAAAAGCATGGAAACCCTTATTTCTTGGTTATAATGATCATAATATGCTTAAATGACTCTAATGGTATACAGTTAAGTCTTATTGGATAAAAATGACATCTTTGACTTAATTTGAGATTAAGAATGCATAAAACATCATATTTAGGGTTTAAAAGTTAAAAATGCATTATATATGTTAATTAGGGTTTGGGAAGCCAAAACCCTAATGAAACCCTAATTTGACACAAATCCCTAACTTGGAACCCGAGTCAGTCTTAATGATAGATTTTGAACAAAATAGTAATACATGGGTGTTATGCATTGATTTCATGATGATTGCTTGCTTAATCTCAACTGTAGTTATTGCTTGGACTTTGAGTTACATCTGAGAAAGGTATGTGGTTATGCCTATGACTACTTGCCTTAAAAGACATTTGTGGTTTTCTTAGGTTTTTCGTATGGATTTCCAATAGACTGTTAGTTATTTAATTCCTGCAATCTTTAAAGCCTCTATGAGTATCACATTATATAAGTATAACTTGCTCAACTATCTCTGGTAGATTTAAGAGATACATGTGGGATGTATGTATGTCATTATGATGACTGATGATCAAGCCGAGATAGGATGATCACCAATAAGATCAAACCGTGATGGGATGGTCATTATGAGGCCAAGCCAGGATGGATGGTCATTACGAGGCCAAGTCGGACAAGGATGACCATGATAAACCAAGCCCAAGAACAACATGGTTATGAGAAGTCCACTGCAGGGACTAAACCCAAGATAGATGGTACCCACAATGAGTACTCTAGAGAGGGAGTGTACCACATAGATTAAGATGAGAAGCTAGAAATAAAATGCATGTTCAATTTTGTAATAAAAATTATTTCTATGGATGATTATATTGTTACACCTACATGCAACTATTTTGATTTCCCCATATACAAGTGTAACTTATTATAACTGATCGTGCTTTTGTTTCACAATGTTTTAAGTTAAACTATTTTTAAGATGCATAAATGGACTTCCAGAGAAGATGACACCAAAATAAAAGATGCTTAAAAATACCAAGAGGATTTATATAGATAGATTTTATTTCATGTTGCAAACTTTAGTTTTTCCTTTCATGTAACTCCTTAGCAGAGAGTTTATTTGTCATCATGTTATTAACTCTTTTCCATTTAGTGAAATTTAATAATTATTCTTGGTTAATTGCTAAACCATAAATCCTGTAATATGGTAATGGCCCTTGCCCTCTTGGTCCACCTTTGTTGGAGATAACAGGGGGAGGGGTCATTACATTCAGGGTATTTCTATTTGTATTGATTACTAGTTGCTCTTTTTGATAATAACGCCAAGAATAGGAGAGAGATAGGCTGGTCTCCCTTCATTCTTGATTTGGATTCAGTTTCTTCCTTTGAATGCAGATGGAGGCATGTCGACCTAGTTGTTCATGAGCTTGAGGAGGTGCCTTGTAGGTGACTTTGCTATTGAGAAGATGGTCTCTTCTATGAAGAGTTGTTATGGCTTTGTAGGTTTGATTGCTATAGGTCTTTACCTTTTGTGCTCTATTTTTGCTTGAAACATATACAATGGTTGATTTTGCTCATCTTTCTTTTTGGTTGTGGGGTAATGAGCACATCTAGATCCATAGATCTGTTACTCTAAGTGATCTAGAGGGATACCTATATGCTTATCTCTCCACCTATTGTCACTGGGTGGGGTGTAGAAACACAGTGAGCTTCAACCCATTTTAACACATAATCAACTGCAACTAATATGTAAGCAAAACCATAAGAAGAAGGAAATGGGCCCATGTAGTCGATTCCACAGATGTCAAAAATTTCTAATTCCTACCAAGAGGTTAGGGGAATTTGGTCATGCTTGGAAATGTTACTCATTCTTTGACATTGGTCACATGAGAGCACATAATCATATGAGTCTTTGAAGATGGTGGGCCAATAGAAACCACATAGTAGGACTTTCCTAGTTGTTTTCTGGGAACTCATGCGTCCACCATAGGGGCCAAAATGACATTGTTCCATAATGTCAGTGCTTTCTTCCTGAGAAACACAATGACGGTACAGACCATTGACACAAATTCTAAATAGATAAGGTTCATCCCAATAATAGTTTTTGACATCAAGTAAAAATTTATCCTTAGAATGTCCCTTGTATTTAGGGTGCAATACACTGGCAACCAAATAATTTAAAAAATTAGCAAACCAAGGAAAATGGGAGTCTACCGTAAGAAGTTGGTCATCATACAAAGATTCATTTATGGGGGTTGATAACACCCATTTTGTGGCTATTTAGGGCCCATATTTCATTTTCAAACCTGCCTACTAAACCGTTTTCCTCTCCATTTTATCCTGTTATTACATAAAAATAACCCACACTATGCTCCTGACTCTTTTCCCATCTTTTGCAGAGATTTCCCATGTTTTTCCACCCAAAGGCCGCAAAAGGTACGTCCCGATCCATCTACAATGAGCACCTGCACCGACCCTTCTACTGGCCGTGTGAGACACCCATTTACCCGTCGCGGTCGCTGCCCAACACGACAGCAACTTGATACAGGCATGTCACATGAGGAGTTCTAATGAGCGGTAGGCTATCTACCTGACAGGGAGCTTTTCCCACCATGACTCGTCAACCCGATGGAGTCTGTCGCGTGATGAATCCACTCATCGGAGAAGCTGCCCACTAGGGTCATTACCCGACATGATCAGGCGCCATTTTCTCACAACCCGGCACACGACCCCAGCCGTGCCAGGCGACAGACGTGTCGACCCGTCCCCGAAGCCACATGAACGGAGCCGATAAAGGACACGTGGCCCCACGAGAACCGCAACCTCTACCAGCCGATGCCTATAAATAGAAGCTACAGGACTCCGATGGGATGGGTCAGAACCCTACGAGAGCTAACTTTGGAAGCAGAGATAGTGCGTCAAGTTCTAAGGTGTACCGGGTGACACTAGGTGAGCACACCCCCAACCCGAGAGGGGCGGGAGGAGTTCACTTAGAACTTGTCCCGGTAGTTGCAACAGAACGATACGACCAAGAAGGCCTCCTCAGTGTGTCGGGTTCCTAGATGGGCCTCAACCAGAGACAACTCGCCCCTCTACACCCGATACAAGGAACCCGAGAGCGTAAGTGCTTCCTAACCTGACACGATACTGAAACCGATACAGACCAACCGTCAAGGCATGTCGCCCGATAGGGCTGGCAACCCGACATGACCGTATCAGGTAGGGAGTCCTTCTTGATACGACCTAGCCATCGTGGCTCAGAACCCGACATGGTCAAGAGCCCGACATGGGCATATCAGGCGGAGCTCCTGCCTGGTACCGGGTTAGGGGAACCTTAGGGGTCCACTACTGTATATCGACCTCCTAAATCAAGGAGACCGATTCTTATCTTTCCCTTTTTACTGCATTTTACTTTCATTTCCCTATCCTATGCATTGTAACTAAACCTTTTAATCTCTTTAAGCTTATTGGAATCTATGTAGTTTATCTCATATTGTTCTATGTATGACTCTTTTTTATTAGATGATTTCTTTATAGCATATGAACTCTAGTCACTTCTTTTGGATTGCGCTTTTGACTAGCTATTGAATCGTGTTTCCCGTTTTGACTCCCTTGAGACAGGGTAGTAATAACTCTAGAGTTTGGACCGATCTAGGTGTATGAGAGTACCCAAGATCAGGGCTTCCCCAGTTGTCTTTCACTCTGAACTATGCCCACTGCCCTTAAGAGAGGGGATTGGTGCTCAGTTGGGGGCATCCTCTTTGAGAGAAGAGTGTGCTGGAAACTTCCTGTGGCCTCTTGTTATGCCTAAGTTTTCATCCTTCGTGCCTTATCTCGATGATAGTTGTATTCTCTTGGCTTATGATATACACACCCCTATAAAAATTGCTAAACCCTAAGTTTTCATCCTTCGTGCCTTATCTCGACGATAGTTGTATTCTCTTGGCTTATGATATACACACCCCTATATCTCGACGATAGTTGTATTCTCTTGGCTTATTACAACCAAACCCCTCCTTTTACCTATTTGATGTGCTTAGACAAGTGAAACTTGAGTTCCGAAGTGCCATTCTTCCTATCCTTGCGTTCAACCCCAAACCACTTCGACCATGTGCTAGTTGTAGGTGTCTCAGGCATTCATGTATTATAAATTATAAAAGTCCGATGACTTAGACACATCTCCACTCTCTGGACCCGTGTCTGAGGCTGATCAGGGGTTTCACCGATTGGGCTATAGCTAAGTCGAATTAGGTGATTAGACACGATGTTTTCAGACCCCTTTTTATCTAGTATCTCTAGATCAAACTCATGCAATAGAAAAATACATCTTACGAGTCTATGTTTGGCATTCGTTTTGGTCATGAGATACCAAATGGCTGCATGATCAATGTAGACAATAACTTTGGAGCCAACCAAGTATGAGTGAAATTTATCAAATGCATAGATGATGTCTAGCATTCTTTTTCGGTGACAGTGCAATTTCACTAAGCTTCATCTAAGGTCTTGGATGCATAGTATATGACATGATGTTTCTTATCAACTCGTTGTCCTAAGATGCCTCCTATAGTAAAGTCACTAGCATCACACATGATTTCAAAGGGTAGGGACCAGTCTGGTGCACGAATGATTGGAGTTGCTGTGAGAGCATTTTTCAACCATAGAAAACTGTCCATGCAAGCTTTGTCAAAATTGAAGGGACCTCATGCATGGATGATGCTATTATTATATGGACTAGAATTTCTGATCTAGCAGTTGATGACTAACCCTTGGAAAAAATGGGAGACCTCCTTTTGAAGGAGGTTGGTGAGAGGTTTGGTGATTTTAGAGAAGTCACAGATGAATCATCAATAGAAACTGACATGTCCCAAGAAGGCCCGAATGTCTTTGACTAAGGTCAGAGGGGGAAGCTTGCTGATGACCTAGATTTTAGCCTTGTCCAACTTCTATGCCTCAGTTGCTTACTGTGTGGCCTAGAACAATGCCCACCTTAACCATGAAGTGACACTTTTCCCAATTAAGAACTAAGTGTGACTCAATACATGTATCAAGAACAATGGCGATATTTCTAAGGCATGAGTCAAAGTTATCTCCATAGATGGAGGAAGTCGTCCATGAACACTTCCATGACAATTTTGATCAATCCTACAAAGATGGCTGACATACACCGTTGGAAGGTGGTTGGTGCATTGCACAAGACAAAGGGCATTCGTCTAAAAGCATAGGTGCCAAAGGGACATATGAAGGTGGTTTTATCTTGATCTTCAGGATGGATAGGAATCTGGTAAAATCTTAAGTAGCCATCTAGATAACAAAAGTATTGTTGATGGGCTAAGCGTTCAAGATCCTATTGTAGGAAGGGAAGTGGGAAGTGGTCTTTCCTAGTTTCTTTGATGAGCTTCCTATAGTCAATGCACATTCTCCATCCTTTGATGGTGCGATTGGGAATGAGCTCATTCTTATCATTTCTAATGAAAGTGGTCCCCCCTTTTTGGGAACAACTTGGACTGGGCTGACCCATGGGGAATCAGAGATGGGGTAGATGATTCTAATAGTCAAAAGTTTGATCACCTCTAGATGGACAACTTCCTTCATGTTTGGGTTGAGTTTTCATTGTGGATCTCAGGAAGGTTTGTTATCTTCCATCATTGTGATTTTGTGAATGCAGATGGATTGATCTATCCCAACTTGATCTGTCATTTTGTACCCTAGGGTGGTTCCTCGTTTCCTAAGTTATCCCATAAGTTTGTTTTTTAGTTTAAGGGTAAGGTCAGAATTTATGATGATAGGACACAATTGTTGTTCATCAAGGAAAGAATATTTCAACCCTATGGGAAGAGTCTTCATTTCTGGGGCCCTATGTGGTTCAGGTTTTTCTTCCATGGTGGAGATCATTTTTAAATCCTCAATTTCAGCATTAGGGATCTACTCAAAGTTATCTAAGTGAGCCTTACATTGATCTAATTGTTCATCATCAAGGTCACATTCAGGAGGGCCAGCGAGAGCTGTATGTAGGGGGTCATCAACTAGCTCCCATTCTTGCCTCAGTTGGGACAGTTTATCAATACAGTCAAGGAGATAGACTTCTTCTTGGAAACTAGGTCCCATCATGCTTTCAAACACCCCAAAATCTAGGGTTTTCTTTCCTAATCTTAATAGAATGGTTCCAGCCTCTACATCAATCAAGGCTCAGGCAGTGGCTAAGAAGGGGTGACAAAAAATGAGTGGGTAACGTAGATCTTATTTGATGTCCATGATTACAAAGTCACATGGGACATAAGCATCCTTTCTGATCTTAACTGTAATGTCTTCTATGATTCCCATGGGTTTGGTCATGGATGAGTCTGCCAATTGAATGGTCATGGCTATGGGTAACATGTCATTGAATCCCAATATTTTGCAAAGGCTGTAGGGCATGATGGATATACTGACACCTAGATCAGCTAGGCCCTTCCTGCAAGCATTATCACCTAAGTAGTATCCTATTCCAAAAGAACTAGGGTCCTTCTATTTTTTAGGGATTTTACTTTGGATTATGTCTGAAGTGGTCCTAGCAAGTTTGACAGTGTCGTATTCTTCTATGACATACTTCCTGGTTATAAGAGATTTCATGTATTTGTACCAGGAAGACATGTCTGCCAAAGCATCAAGGAAGGGGATATCAACATGTAATTTTTTCATGGCCTCCCTAAATTTCATGAAATGGGTGTCTAGCCTTGTTTGTTTAAGGCATGCTTGGTAGGGAGGTCGTGGTTTGTAGATGGGTTAATTAGCTTCTTCATATGGGGGTTCTGGGATGGTTGGTTCAGATGTAGTTTCGAGTTCAAAAACTACCATGTCTTCATCCTCAAAATCTAAAGTTGTGACTGAAGATTTTTCTGGAGGAGGGGGGTGCACCTTTCCCAAATGAGTAGAGACAACCTTGAGTTGTTCAGGATGTTTGGGGTTGGGTTTAGGCTTCCCACAAAGGTGCCAATAGGGGGTTTCTGCTGGGCAAATCGGCGAGCTAGCTGGGCGTCAGTTTCCTTTTGATGAGCTTGTTGGGCAAGGATGATTTGTTCCAAGGCGTCTATCCTTTCATCAACTGGTGGGGGTAGGAACATTTGGTGGAGGTTGGGGAGGTAGTTGATTGAGATTTTGAGGGGGAGGTTCAAATTTTGAAATTTTTGTCCCTGGTATGGTGGTCGGTTTTGGTGACTTCCCCGATAATTCCCTTGGTTCCCATAATTTCTTTAATTGTTATATGGGAAGCCAAGTGGTGGGCTATTGTGGTTTTGAGGATAGGGGGGCCTATGTTGGGATTGGAGTTGGCTTGAGATTTCAACACCAGAAGGGTTCCCATATTGGAATCCAAGATGGTTTCTAGGTTGATTGGGGTTGTAATAACACTGGCCTAGTATGGTGTGAATGGAGTTGAAGTCCTCTAATTGTTGTCCCAATTCTGGTTGCATGGGGGTGTTGTAGAGATATTGGCAATGTAAGGCGATGTAATTATATCCTTGGTAAATGCCAAAAAGAGATTCTACATCTTTTATTTGTTGGGGTAGCTCTCTATAGGTGCCTAGGGATGATTCTAAATGGTCTTGCTTTAGAGAAATTAGCTTAAGGCTTTTATCTATGCTTTGAATGTTGGAATTTACTTCAGCCTTAGCTACCTTAAGAATCCCACTGACTCCCCATCTAGCCCTTGTCTCAGAAGCACATTTCACAACCTCCCATGCACTAGCTAGGATTTGGTGCATAAAGTTTCCTCTAGATGAGTAATTGAGAAAAGATTTGGTGTCATTGTCAACACCGCGGTAGAAAATTTCCATGAGTTGGGTTTGAGATATGTCATGATGAGGGAACTTTGAAGAAAGTCCTTGAACCTTTCCCAGGCTTCTCCTAGGGATTCTCCTGGGGACATAGAAAAATGAGTGATTTGTCCCCTTATTTCATAAGTGAGAGAAGGAGGGTAAAAATTTTCAAGAAAATTGTTTTGTAGGACCTCCCAAGTTCTAACATGATCCTCACTCTCCATGGTGTTGTATGAACTACTGGCTTGGCTGGTGAGGGAGTATTTGAACAGCCTAAGCTGAATTACATCTTCTAAGATGCCTGGAAGTTTGTTCAAGGAAAAAAGGTCGATGGACCTTTGCAGGTGATCTTGACAACTTTCTCCATTATTGCCAGAGAAGGGGTTTGCTTGGATCATGGTGATCCATTGGGTTCAAATTTCAAATTGGGGGGCATGAATGTCAGGAGGTATGACAGGATGTTGTGCATAGGAAGTTTTGGGAATAGAAAAATCTTTCAATTTTTTTTGCCTTTTGGCATTCCTCCTACCAACCTCTAGTGTTTCTTGTTCAGCCATATAGGCTACTCGAAAAGTGGCTTCCCTAGCCTCTTGTTCGGCCAAAATGTGCTCTCTTTGGGTCGCAAGAGCCTGGTTGATCCTACGGGTGACTTCCTCTTCGTCCATCCTAATTTGGTTTTGAAGGTTTAGACGGTGAAAAGTTCTATGTATCTCAGGATCAAATGATTGAAATTCAGCATTTGAGCGTCACATGCACAAAATAAGCAGTTAATCGCGTGCAGAAAAATAGACTGCTGGAATGGAAACTCGGCAGAAAGAGGAGTAGCACTTCTGGAATGTTACTCAAAAGGCATAAAAATGAAAAAAAAAGTTTTTCAAAATTTTTTGGGGTTCAAGAAAACAATCTTTTGTCCGCGGCAATGGAAACAAATTGATAGTGGTTCGAAGTTTACTACAATCACTAAGATAATTATCCTAAAGTTTAATCCTTTTCTACTTTCCGATTACGGTTGGTATAGAAGGGTTGATCCCATAGGAAAACATTTTTAAGATTGTTAGCTCTAATCCCAATTGTTTGAACAACTTTTTATTTCTTTTTGGTATTTTTAATTTTTAGAATAGAAAGTAAAGATCTGGTTTGGAGATTGGTGTTTAACACTAAAGAAAGAAAGAAATACAAGAACAAGATTGCACTTAACAAGAAATAAAATTGCCATGTCACAAAGAAATTTGAGATGATTGTTAGCACAAATAAAACTATTATAAATGAAAAGACTAGAATATAAAGAGAGCAAGTTAAAAGGTGATTGAATCAAGTGATGGGAAATCAAGGATTTTAGGGGTTTTCACCACCTTAGCTTAGGTGAGAATCAATTTAAATCTATCAAATGACAAACGGATGAAGGTATGTGAATTAACTAGAATCCACAAAAGATGAACTCCACATGAGCCCATTGGTCCTGGTGCTCATGTTTCCTAGTACATCATCCAAAAATAGATAAATCCACGGTCGTTTCAAAATCTCTATGTGATTGGTTTTAGTGTTCTAAATCTAGGCTTACATGGTCATTTCCACCCAGATTAACATATGACCAAATCGATTAATTACTCTGATAGATCGTTAGTTCTTAAAACCAAAAGCTATATATAGAAAATGTTATCAAGATCTAAATCAATTCAAACCATGGCTAAGGGGTTATTCCCCTTGCCTCGATAGAAAAACTACTCGCTCATGACTTTAGAGAAATAGGAGACAGAGGAAGAAATTTTTCTAGACATAGTCTAGACTTATCAAAGGAATAATCCTTAGGCTAGAGACTATTAAATGGATGACTTTTAGTTCCTTGATCTGATCCACAGAAGAAGAAGAGGTATAGGAAGAACTAGATCTAATAACAATTGAAATAAAAGGAACAAAAATATAAAAGAATTTATCTTGCAAATAAAATTCTTTATTGAAGATGAAATATGAGAAACAAGAGTACAATTGCTTGGATGAAGAATGGAAATTGAAAAATAGAGAAACAATAGCCCAGAAACTCTTCATACAAAAAAGGATGTAAAGAGAGGAGAAAGTGCCCCTACTTTTATAGGAGAAGGAGGGGGATTTTACAACTAGGGTTTGGGAAAAAATGAGGCTGGCGGCTGGCTTTTTGAACTAG
The DNA here is from genome assembly GCA_963693085.1 of Alisma plantago-aquatica. Taxonomy (NCBI): domain Eukaryota; kingdom Viridiplantae; phylum Streptophyta; class Magnoliopsida; order Alismatales; family Alismataceae; genus Alisma; species Alisma plantago-aquatica. The sequence goes on from OY856410.1 coordinate 823,983,402, forward strand.
CTACGCATAGCCAACCGATCGGTTCAGGTGGGAGCCAATCAGTTGGGGCTGGAGCAGGCAGGAACTGAGGGAAGTCAGTCAACAACCCTAATGTTTGGGTGGTGGCATGGCTTTGACCCACTCGGCTGGGGTGGGAGAACTCCCACTTCAGAGTTTGAAATGACCATTTGAACTGGAATGAATATCACCAACTTGTACATTGGAAAAGAAATTGCCCTCTCTATTTGGAGGAACTGAGGAAGTAGAACATGGAGGGGATAGAGATATCCACTTTAGGTATATCTATTATTGAGATAAATGTGTCTACTTCTTCATCTTAGGTACTCGATACTAGATGTGGATCTCACATATGATCCACTATGCATGATCTAAAAGGAAGTAAGCCTTTATGAAAGGGTGAGGTTGAATTGTAAGTCGCAAATGTAGCAAGAGTTGCTACCACTACAGTTGGAACCTACAATTTATCTCTGCCCAAATGGCTTATAATAGAGTTAAAGAACTTGTATTTTGTACCTACCATAAATAGAAACATTATTTATGTATCTTGTATGGACAAGGATGAATATGAATTTCATATAAAGAATGCTCCATGTTCTATTTCAAAAGATGAGATATTTTATGGCAGATCCCCAATGCCTTATGGTCTTTATTAATAGATCTTATTGCAAATGTTTATAATGTAAATACCAAAAGGTTGAAACTCAACAACTCAAACCAAGCATATCTTTGGCATTGTCATCTTGGGCACATCAATGAGAACCACATATATAGACTCTGTAAACATGGATATCTAGAATCTTTTCATTTCAAATCAATAGAGACATGTGAGTCGTGTTTGTTGAGAAAGATGGAAAAGAATCCCTTCATTGGTAACAGTGAAAGGGCTAGTGATCTATTAGTACTCATACATATTGATGTGTGTGGCCCTTTAAGAATAAATGCTAGAGGTGGTTATCAGTACTTCATTACCTTCACTGATGATTTCAGTAGGTATGGTTATGTTTACCTGATGAAACATAAATCAAGAACTCTTGAAAAGTTCATGGATTTCATGAAGGAAGTACAAAAACAACTTGGAAAAAGTATTAAGGCACTTCTTTCTGATCGAGGTGGAGAATACTTAAGCTAAGAGTTTGAGGACCTTTACGAGACCGTGGAATTGCATCACAATGGACTCCATCTGGAACACCACAACATAATGGTGTATAAAAAAAAAGGAATCACACATTACTAGATATGGTGCAATTAATGTGAATTTTTCCAATCTCCAACTTCCTTATGGGGTTATGCTCTTGAAACTGTAGAATTTACACTAAATTGTGTACCATCTAAATTGGTTTGAAAGACACCATATAAATTGAAGTGTCTCTATGTGTCATTAATGAAGAATTGGAGATGTGAAGCTTATGTCAAAAATATGTTTCCTGAAAATCTCAGACCCAAATCAAATAAATGTTATTTTGTTGGATATCCCAAAGAAACTAGGGGATAATACTTTTATACTCCATTTGACAACAAATTGTTTGTTGCCAGGACTGGTGTATTCCTTGAAAAGGAATTTGTTTCCAAAGGAATCGGTGGGATAAAGTAGAACTCAAAGAGGTTCAAGACCAAAAAGAGAACATTGAACCTATAGAGGTACTAGAGGAACAAAGAGAATCACAAATTATTGTGGAATCTCAAATTGCTCTAGTAACATGGGAACATCGCAGATCTAGTAAGAGACGCCTTGAGTGAAAAATATTTGGTTATCTTATGACTCAAGAAGGAAATGAGTTGGTCATTCATGATGAGTCAACAACCTACCTAGAAGTTGTTAAGAGACCAAAGTCAGAGAAGTGGCTTGAAGCTATAAATTATGAGATGGAATCCATGTATACCAACAAGGTATAGACCTTGGTGGATCCACCTGAAGGGGTAAAACCCATAGGGTGCAAGTGGGTCTTTAATAAGAAGACTGACATGGATGGTAATGTACAAACTTACAAAGGTGGATTGGTAGCAAAGGGTTTCAGACAAGTTCAAGGTGTTGATTATGATGAAACCATTTCTCCAGTTTCCATGGTTAAGTCCATCAGGATCATTCTTTCCATTGCATCTTATCATGACTATGAGATTTGGAATATGGATGTTAAAACCACATTCCTTAATGAGAATCTACTTGAGGATGTATACATGACACAACCTGAGGGTTTTATAAATCCAAAGGACTCAAATAAAGTTTGTATGCTACAAAGGGTGGTCTATGGATTAAAGCAAGCATCTCAGAGTTGGAATCTTTGATTTGATGAAATAGTTAAAGAGTTTGGCTTTATCCAAAATGAATATAAACCATATGTTTACAAGAAGGTTAGTGGGAGCATGATTGTATTCCTCATAATGTATATGGATGACATACTATTGATGGGGAATGACATACCTACTTTATAGGTGGTAGAGGCTTGGCTTGGAAATATGTTCTCTATGATAGACTTAGGAAAAACATCCTACATCTTAGGATCAAGATCTATAGATATAGATTTAGAAGGATTCTTGGATTAAGTTAGAGCACATACATTGACAAGTCCAGAAAAGGTTCAACATTGAGAACTCAAAGAGAGGTAACATGCCCATGTGTCATGGTGTTACTGTCTCCAGAGCTCAATGTCCCAATTCTTGTAAGAAAGGGAATGCATGACTAATATTCCATATGTGTCTACAATTGGATCCATCATGTATGCAATGTTATGCACTTGCTCAGATGTCTCATATGCCTTGAGCATGACAAGCAGATATCAGTTAGATTATGGTGAAGCTCACTAGATAGCCATGAAGAACATCCTTAAGTACTTGAGAAGAACTAAGGATCGGTTCCTTGTCTACGGTGGTGAGGAAGAGTTGGTGGTAAAAGGTTACACTGATGCAAGCTTCCAAACTGACAAATATGACTACATATCACAATTAGGTTTTGTATTCTATCTCAACAACAAAGCTATGAGCTGGAAGAGTTCAAAGCAAGAGATAGTTGAAGATTTTACAATAGAGGAGAAGTATATTCTTGAATCCAATGCAGCAAAGGAGGTTGTTTGGATCAAGAAGTTCATCTTTGAACTTGGGGTGGTTCCAAGCATCAGTGATGCAATTCAGCTATATTGTGACAATAATGGAGCTATTGCACAAGCTAAGGAACCAAGATCACATCAATGTTCAAAGCATATACAAAGGCGGTTCCATCTCATATGAGCAATCTTACAGCAAGGGGATGTGAAGATTTGCAAAGTACCAACTTAAAGTAATGTGGCTGACCCATTGGCAAAAGCACTTTCACAGTAGAAGCATGAGGGTCATGTTAGATCACTTGGGATTAAGTTCACGAGTGATTGTCTCTAAGTGCAAGTGGGAGTCTATTAGTATATATGCCTAGAGAGCCAATCATATGAAGATTGTAATGGCATAACTTGTGAACAATTTGATTAATTATAAAGGCAATCTTCCAATTTATTCTATTTTATATAGTTATGAGATAATGTTGTAACATAAAAATTGTCTAAAAAATGATATTACTCAATGATGCATGTCTTCAAGTTGAGGACCTGAATAATGAGATCATACGAATGTCAAGATTATTACATTCTTGTTGTGTCCCTATTCAGATGTTATTGTGGAAAGCTAATAGACATCAATAACATGTAAGACTATAGTGTGTGTTGGTTGATGATAGAATCTCATTAAGTCATGATATGTGATATCAAATACAATACATAGATACTTGTTATAGAATAGTGTACTGGAAAGACCCACCTTGAGAGTGATGCATGGAACCATTGAATGATAGTTAGAATCATCTCTCATAGTGATGCTGGTGATTGTGGTTGTTAGACCTAAAATCACTACACTCATCACATGTCGTTTGGTGTGATTCGACATCATCCATTGTGATCATAAATAAGAGTTTCCATAAAGGTGGTTCTTGGGTGCACTATGACACATGGGGATGACTGTGAGTGGTGTAGATGGGATTTTTCCCTCATACAGGAGTTTGATATCATGTCCACTTGATAAGAAAGACTCATAAAATCATGGCCATGCACATGTGAATTAATATATGATGTTGAGTTCACATATATCTCAGGCACTATGTTCTAATTCAAGGAACATGGATTGAACATTGAAGAGGATGAGGATTTCATGCCTCGAGTTCAAACTAGATATCAGAGAAAAAGGAACTATACAATCACTATAACACAAATCATGCATTGTAGGTTGAAGTTGTTCTTCAACTTTCCATATTACTTGGGAAATTGATGTCTTGTTAGATACAAATCATTGCTTGTGATGTCATAAATTGGTTATGGAGATTCACTTCCAGCGTAACTTGGGACCTATAGGGTCACATGCAAAGGATACACTTGGAATAGTATTTTATTCATGAATGATGCTTAACATGATTACTAAAAGTGTTTAGGTATTCAATTTAAACAAGACTATATCAAAATTGATTGACTGGACGCTGAACCGACCGGTTCAAGTGTTGAACTAATCAATTGGAGTGTCAGATCAATTGGAAATGACATTAGTTGAAACATACCTAAACTAAGGCATCAAAGTGAACTGACTGGTTCATGTGATGAACTGCTCGGTTCAATGGTCAATTCGATTGAATCAAGGATTGATGTTGATGCCATGATTTGCATTAATCATGCATTGAATACCAATGTGATTCAAAATAGGAAACATGCACAAAATGACCGGTTCAGGACATGAACTGACCGGTTCACGACATGAACTGACCAGTTCACGCACAAACTGATCATTTGGACATACGAACTGATTGCTTTACCCTTTGTAGGTTCCAAATAATTTGTGAATTCTATGTCTTCCACTCCCAAACTGACTAGAAACCCTGACTCTGGCCCTCCTATAAATAGAGGAGTACTCGGGACTTCCCAGACACAACAATAAGCTCTAACAATTGTTGTCTTTTCTAGTTGTGGTACCCAAGAGAACCCGAGCAAGTTCTAGCAGTCAAAGGGAGGAACAACAAGGGAGAGACAATTGGGAGAGCAAGTTGACTCTAGCACATTGACTAGAAGGGACAACTCCTTCCTGCCATGGCGGGAGCTGGCTCTAGTAGATCCTATTTATCTTGCCACCTCTTGTTTAGCTCATTGAGAGTGGCAGGGGACAATGAGTACTGAACCGAGGAGGGTTCTCTTGAAGGTGCATTGGTGTTTTCAATTTCTTTTTCCTATCGAGGGTATTTTGGTCTTTTTGTGGCTGATGGTTTTTGTTTTAACGTTGAGGCATGATGCTAGGTTGGCAGTGGGGCCGGTTGAGTTGGCCGCAGGGGATTGGACCAACTCAGTGCGATCACCTACTCTCCCTCTCTCTTTTCCTCTTCTAACAAGTTTGCTGGCGTGGATTTATCTGATTGATCAGTTTTTGAAAATCCATAACTCATTATTTTTATCTAAAAAAATTAAAAAAATATGTTTTGAAATAAAAAAATACAAGATTTCTAGTAGTACTAGTTTTATTGCCAAAATTAAATGTTGAATGACCACTAATGTTCCAGGGCTTGACTTTGTCCCTATCTTTTGACTCTCAAGATCTTACCCTAATCTTCGGTGAAAGGTACGCTATTATACATCCTCCTTAAATAGAGTAATGGTATTGATGATACATATTATGTTCCTCTTGAAATGTGTACTTAGCTATGTATTTGTTTGAGCTAATGTTCCCTACTGATTAGTCTTCCGATTTTCTATATTATAGTTTGCAACTACTTGAAAACATAAATGATATTGCCCATTATGATTGCTAGTAATACTTGTTGATATTGAGTACAAAAGAGCTCCTCATTTGGAGAGTGGAACTTGTACATGTCATTGAAATCCTCTCTTATATCAAGAGATGGATCCTGGTGACCTTCCTCATCTCTTTGGGGCAATAGAGCCACATGAATATATAAGCATGCTTCTCGATATTAGCATAATGGGAAAACTTGTAATAAAATATTGTCAAATAAATATTGTTTTGAAAAAATTGCTTGTTGACTAATTTTTAATATAAGTTCTTCCAAGTAGACAATTTTTATATAAAACTATTTTACTTGTTTTTAATAGAATACCATACAATTACATTGGTTGTGTCTTGATTTTTAATTTAGGCAAACAAGATGGATCATTAAGAGGAATTAATTAAATCACTTCCATACTTGACAAATTCTAATGACAAGGACAAATCTACAAAATCATAAATTAGGTTGGTTCGTTCTTTAAATCTCTTGTTTTATGAGTTATTATTTCTTATTGTATATTCCAATGTGTGAGATCCATTTGGGAAACCTAGGGATGGGCATTTCAATCCCTTTACCATTGTCTAGGCAGTGGGATTGGGATTGGGTAACAACGGTTCCGTGACAGCCGACTAGGTTTTACACTTCTCAAAACCTAATTCTTTGAAATAAAATCATTATTAGAGTTTTTGGTTAGATTTAAAAATCATAATTAGACTCTCATTCTTAATAAATCTTAAGCAATGATCAATATGTAGTTATCCAAGGATACCCTATATGGATAGAATCTACGTCTTTACAATATTCATTACAAAATAGTCCATGGATAGAGCTTGAAGTAACTACGTCATTAATCACATGATGGTGTAAATTAATTATTATTTGGGATATGTACTTCATTTATTCAAATTGCCAAGTTACCGCCCTAATCGTTGTTTTCTTCTTACATATGATTAGTTTTGGTATCATTCCATGGGTGTTGAGATGCATCATGGTGTGCATTTACAATGGTATTGGAACCATTATTGATAATCTAGAATTGATATAATAAACTCATGTACCCACACACCCTTATTGAACAAAACTAATTATAAAGTGAACCCTCTAAATTTACTCACACTACCATAATGAAATGTAATTGATGAAGATAAACATATTATATATACCAACAAATAGGATGAGCAAGTTTTGGAGGCATCATAATCATCATATTGGATGACCATGTGGTTTTCTCCAAGAAAAATATAAGATACAATGGTGGGATAGAATCGAGGATCTACTTACAATAATTTGTGGGTGCAGGATTTGAATCTTTATGAAAACTTCCCATAGATGTAATATAAATATGTCTAACTAATCAACTAGATTAACACCCATTAGATTAAAGTTGATCGTTAAAGTCTAGCTTCATAATTCACACACATGAAAGACATTTCATGTTCATATTGTTAGAATTTATATATGGGTTATTCTTAGACATGTTCACTTTTAAACTTTAGTTATCTTTACAATACACATTTCAAATTCTAAATGTTCTTGTATGTGTCTAAAACTAATTTAATAGAATCATGGATGCTATCTATTGCTGATATATTAAAAATGTAAATACCTTCAATTTTATTTTTACATCATTCATAAAAATCATATATCACAATTCAAACTTATGACTAAAGACAACTACATGCTTAATCAACTATATACATATATATTCCAAACAACATATTTAATAACATAACATGTTCAACACAATTAGTCGTTAAAAAAATTACATTATATTGTATCATAAATTATTTTATCTATGTATTCATATAACTACTATATATATGAATATGTTAGACACAATAAATACCTAATCAAATGTAAACATCTTCTAAAATGATCATTTTGTGATGAATACAATGTGATAATCTAATCATTGTATAAAAAACTTGACGTGGATATACTTCAACTAGAGAGACCAAAAAAGTACAAAGAGAATCTTAGATAATAAAACAAAGTAACTATACAAAATCAACAAAATGCTGCTCCAATTATGAAGAAACACCGGATGTAGAGCACCTAACCAGTCGAGTAGCTAGAGATCTCAAGAGAATGGAGAGAAAATGTTTCCTAATTGTTAACATTAAGAACATGTTGATTTTACCTCCTTTATATGGGGAGAAATGCATCCTCAAGGGGACACATTGCCTCCAAGTGATGAGATATCACTTATTGCCAGACGACTAAATTAATAACTTCGGTAAGACCTGATCCGCTCTATCTGGGGGGGGGGTTAATATATCACCTCTGGAGATGTGTTGTCATATCATCTGTCACTGTGATAACATGTTCCATCTCGAGCCACATTAGGCCATAAAGGGGTTAACACGTTGGACTTATCACCCTCGATACAGTGTCCAAAACAAATATGATCCCTTAAGGTTTACAATTTTATTTTATATCCCAAAATCCTCAGATATCGGAACGTTATACTAGGTCATAAGCAGTGAGATAGGGTCAAACACAAGGATAAGGGAATGTTTTGTTCCCTAAGATTTGGTTCACACATATATAAGCAAATAGATGAGTATATGTATGCATAAAACTAAAATATGATGAGGAAAAAGACAAAGTAAAATAAAGAAAGAAGATTTTGTTGAATCCTACTAGATGATACAAGGATTTATAGGCTATGTAACCACAAATCAAATAGTCTATGCACCTTTTTCTTTGGAGTAGACAACCCTCGAACACTCTAGGTAGCATACTAACCCAACATATACCATGGTAGCTACTCCTATGGGGGTCATTGAACTTGTGCTCGCATAACATGACTAAAACCACATCAACAACCCAATACCTCTCTCAAGGATCATGGAAAAACATCTCTGACTATTTTACATTACCTCTCGGGTCCAAAATAGCCAAGAGTGTTATGAGTGGCAAAAGACCTATTAGGAATGCGAACATCCTAGACCGAGTTAGACAAAATAGGGTCGCCTCAGCTATCCTCTGCCGCAATCTCACCCTTTGCTCTATTTACCTGTCATGGTAAGGCTGCACTAGAGCTCTGTGCATGTGTTTCCATGAATAGTGGTTGTCTTGACTCTGATCAGTCAGGGTGGAGGCGATACATATCTTCCCTTCACTCAGGATGCAAGTAGGGAAGGTTCTGGGTCGAATTTTCTTACTTTAAGAAGCACAAGTCGACACCATGACTCATTGAAGTAGGAGCTTGTGTTGAAGAAGACTTTCTTGCCCTCACGATGTTAATGATTTTGTCACATGTGCTAGGCTAGTTTATGGTTTTCCGTTTCATTTCATTGATCAATCGCCAGTTGTTTTAAATGTCAATTTTTCTAAGTCACCTGTATCACATCTATGATTAGAAAATAGGTTAATGGGCACATCAGTCTTTTATCTTTCGAGTTATCCAAACCCAAAAAATTTCAAGTGTCTTTGTTTCGCTCCTGATTGGTCAGAATTGAATAATTCATATCTTTTGACTGGTTTGTCATATGGAGGCAAGTTATATATGAATTTTACTCAGTTTTTTGAGATTTAGATGATGGAATATGTTTTAGGGTATATTTTGTTTTGGTTTTCACGAAGAATCAAACTTTGTATAATTAGGGTTTTAAAGAACCATGAAACCCGTGTAATTTGGTCGAATAATGTTTATTCATGGATAATAATCACTTGAATAGTGTAATTAGTGTTTCAATCATTCCCAAGAACACAAGTAGGATTCCTCAACCTAAGGAGGGTAGTGGTATCTTCTCTAGGAGAAAGGTAGGTGGTTTGTGCCCATGAGTATTCATATCTATTAAGCTCAATATTTTACATGTTTATCATATAAGGAATTATGATTTATGTGTCCTAATGTTCTAAGATTTTAAGTAAGATACACAATTAAATTTTACACACATGATTGTGTACACACATATACCCAATATCTCAAGTTTAAATATGTTATGAAGATTCCTTAGAATGATTAGGATTCATGAACCTGATGTTCATGAGAAAATTAAAGGCTCATGTTTCATATAAGATTGTTTATTAATGATTCATATTAACGAATAAGACTACAAGATAAGATATGCAAGTAAGACTGTCATACTTCCATGATTATGTGATTATGTGATATGACAATGTGTTATGGGATGTGATTTGTCATGCCAAAACATTGGAAGTATGAAGGGTTATCAACATTAAGACCCATGGTCTTTGTTATATGATAAATATATTAGCTACCTTATGTAATAAGTTATTTTTATATGGACTGAAATTTTTTCATAAATTATCATTATAACATACACATGAAAAGAAAATCACATAAAAGTTGGTGTTATCCTCTTGGAAGAACACATGCACGCATGTTTTCATTTTCATCAATAGCCTCATCTTTCTCTTGAGACAAATACCCAAGATTGATTTTCTATGATGACACTTTGCACTCGATCCTTAAAATCAGGCATAACAACTGACCAAAAATAAAAAATATCTCATACAAAGATGTGGATAGACTTCAATTCTCTAATAGACAAAACCATATTACTCAAGATCTCACTACTCACATCACCTAGAAGCTTACATGGACTAAATTAATCAACTATACATCATATTCCTTGCAATATTCCTTTCATTGATCAAGAATCCACTAAGCAAGCGAACTACTTTTTGATGCATTGAGGGCATACCATACCTTTTTTTAGAATTGCTTCTAGCGCATTGAGATCCCTATCAGAATCAAATTCTTCCAAGGGTTGAGAAAATGTTCATTGAAGACAATCTTATGAAGATTAGCTTCCATCATCCTTATACATTTTACCTTTATTGGAAACTGATGGAGGACAAGTTACATCATTTTTTAGTGTATCTTTGCTTCACAAGTACGTAACTACTTTTTCAAACATATGTCATAACTATACATCAAGCTCTCAAAGTTAAAGCCCCTCTAATCATATAATTTTTCAACATCCCAATTCTCACCTCGTACTCTAAGTTGGTTACCTTTGTGCCTAAGGAATATATGAAAATAATGTAATTATAAGCCTTTTTAGATTTTTGTATCACACTCCCGATAAATTCATTACATCCACAAAGAAAAAGATCTAATTTTGGTTCAAATAATATTCATTAATTATTATTTTTCTATAGGTTGTTTATTTTTTATACCTTTAAACATTCTTTGTCCTGGCATGTTTTCATAATTAAAATGTGAAAATTAGGGCTACATTCTCAATGAAGAATTACCTAATTATTGGGTTTTTAGCATCAATTTGGATCCATTATTGAGTGGATGTACTTAGAATGTCTGGAACAAGATCCAAGAAGCATGTTCATCATGATAGTTACATCTTTATCTGTGTGTTACACATTTGCAAGAGGGCATTTGTGTAAAAAATAGACAACTGGGTTGCATATGTTAGTTGTAGAACACTAGGACACTACAACATCCATATATTATCCATAATTTTTTTATAGTATACTTGGGTAGTAGTGATGGTTGTTATTGAGCACAAGTAAGTCTTGCATTAAAATCCCCCGTGTTATAATATTAATTAAATTTTGATATTTGAGAAACACAATAGATATGGGGACAATGCTACACTTGGATTCAAATTAAAGGTGTAATAATATTCAGATTGTAGGTGCACTTGGTTCCAAATTCATGTTGCACTTAGACTCAGAGTGTGCACCATTACTCAAAATGAAGTGTTCCCTAAGATTTGGAATGATAGGATGTGTAGAGAAGTAAGAGGGTTATTCTTGAACACATTATGTCTCAGGTTTGGACCCCCCACATGATCTGAAAAACTAAAATATGGTATTTTAGCAAGGCGTCAAACAAGGGTGCACTATTACAATTGGATTTGGTTGAACCAACAACTGGATTCAGATTCAATGTGCATTTAAAATTGACATTGTTATTGTGTGCACCACAAAAATGAAGTTTGCATCGTGATTCGGGATGTTGGAGTTCAAAATATGAGTATAGCAAGATTGAGTAGTACGTGTGTTAAGATTTGAAGTTTGTGCTGAACAAAATTCAATTGTAGTGAAGGGAAAGTGTAGTGCATGTTGTTATTGAGCACTTGAAGGCTCATGTTTTAAACCCATATATGGCAATATTAATTACATTTTAGTTCTTTTTAGAAAGACATTGACTAAGTGTACGATGTTGCACTTAAATTTCGATTAAAGGTACAATTGGATTCAAGTCAAAGGTGCATCTGGATTTAGAGAGTGCATCATGGTTCAAAATGAATGTATGCCCCATGATTTGGACATGAAAATTGGAAAATGCAAAAGTAGGCTATTGCTGAGCCCAAGAGATCTCGAGTTTCATTTTCTCCCTCACCACATGACATCACCAATTAAAAATTGATATTTTAGGAATAAATCAAATAAGGGTGCACCATTGCACTTAAATTTGATTTAGGGTGCAATAGGATTTTGATTGAAGGTGCACTTGGGTTCAAAACGTTGCACCTAGATCCTTAATGTGCATCACGATTCAAGATGAAGTGTACCGGATTTAAGATGCTAGTATTTGAAATATGTGTACACTGAGATTTAGTAGGATGTGTGCTAAGATTCAAAGTCTATTTTCAACATAGCTCTATTGTTGAGCATAGAGGTATGGGGCTCAAATCCCCACATGACAATAATAATAAATTTGTATTTCTTTAACAACACATAAAATAAAAGTGTAGTATGGTACTTTGATTTGATTGAAGGTATAAATGGTTTCAAAGTGAAGGTGCACATGGATTCAAATTGATGTTGAATATAGATTTAGAGCGTGCATCTTGATTTAATGCTAGGATTTGGAACATGTGCTCACCAAAATTCAATAGTGGATCCTCTTAGTTTTAAAAAGTGTGTTCAGTCTGAATATGTAGCATGCACACAAGGATTTGAAATAGGATTTGAACATGGGTACATAGGGGTTTGAAGGTGGTTTCATCATGATTTGGATGTGGGAACACTAAAATTCTAGCAAGATTTCTAGCACATGGTGCACGAATGGTATCAGGTGCACCATGATCATATTAAGGGTGCAATGGGATTCATTGTGTGCACCATGATTCAAAATGGAGTGTGCACACCAATTTAAGATGCTTAGATTAAAAACATGTGCGCACTAAGGTTCATTTGTATATGTGCTAAGATTCAAAATGTACGTTTAATAGGACTATGTAGAATTTGTACATGGATTCAAAATAGAGTTGGGATGTGGGTGTACCATGATTTGAATGTGGGTACAGTAGGACTGAGATGTGAGTACACTAAGATTGCATCAAGAATGGGTAGTAGGTGGTAAATGCTTGGTAGAAGATGTACTAAGATCTAGTTATGGGTTCACACAAATATGAATGCGAGTACATAGTCTTACATGCTTCATTTTTTGTATGTTGGTGCACCAAGATTTGGATGTGGTGTACTATAATTTGAAGAAGTATTTGGTAGTAGCTAGTGCATGATGTGTAGTAGGTGCGACATGATTTAAGCCGTGCATCAACCATGATTTGAGCATGGGTTCACCATGATTCAGTTCTACCATGATTCGAACACGAGTGTGCCAGGATTGAAAATCACAAGCACAAGGATCTGAGTTGCTGGAATGGGTTTAAAAATTTGAATGGAAGGTGAAGTTTCCAATATCCCCCCACTAATAAAAATAATTGGTGAGTACAATATGGATCTTACGATGCATTGATGTCTCTATGAGGACCGCTTTGTCATCCACATTGCTTTACGAGGTCGATAGTTTGGGGCAACCAAATAAGGTAGAACTTGTAATAGAAATGCTATCTTCGAACGTGGGCCATGAAGTTGAACTCTAGAACTATAGAAAGAAAAACATGTAGGAGTTTGGTGGGGGTTGGTGAGGGAATATGCAAGTGTAGTTTTCATGGTGGGAGGAGCAAAACGTCTGAGGATGGCCAATAAGGTTTAGAAGTGTGATTTAAGTGGTCGTTTATCATCAGTGTGGCATGTATCTCCTATGAAATTGCTGTTGGATGAGGTCTCCCCTCTCCATTATACCTTCCTTTCTATCTCAATTCTACCTAAAATCATGCCGTAGATGCAAGGGGGTGTTAAGGATGGTCGGGGCTAGGTTATGGTCTCCTTCAAAAAACTCTATGAACATGTGATCTAGGATGCACAAACACTGAGATCCCACAATTTGAAGTCGAGGTGGGTTGTGATAAAGAGAAGAGTGGTAGTCATAGTGTCTAGGGAGGATCTTGATTCCGCTGTGATGAACATATCATATCTTCTGATTTGGACAGAAAAGAATCAGGTATGACTACTCTATCGACCATAGATCCAATGACACAACCTAGGATGATGGTGAGTGAGGAGGTGAATGGTGAAATGAATCTGACAGTACGGGGGAGATGTAACATGATGAGGGGGATGGACAGAGATTGAAGAAGTTCATTTTTCAAGATGAATCAGAGTTCATTAACATACAAATATAGAGGAAATCAAACTTTAACACACCGTTGGATACTTTCTATATGTGTGGGCAAAGGACACTTGCAGATGCAATGTCAATGACCCAATGTGAGCTACAAATGTTTGTCATCAGGGTCACCTTTTTCATCACTACCAATGGAGGCCACCCCTACCTCTACCATCAGACTTGCAATCTTGGAGAACCTTCCCAGTGCTGGAGTCTAAGATCCACTTAGGGTCAGTGACGGACCGCAACATGTTCCAAGGCAGCTAGTAGTAATGATGAACTTGGAGGATAGTTTGATATGTTCAAAAGTGGGACTGATGAGTTCTATTTTGGAAGTTATGTATCCACATGAATGTGATTGACCTATGATAGTTCTATTATAACCTCAATTTTCCTTATTCAGAATTTAAATGTAATTCCTCTCTTTAAAGATATATGAACATCTAATTGTTTGATTTGATTTGAATGTATGGATTTCGTTAACAAATAGCCTTGCTTGTGTGATTTCATATGCCTTATTGTCTATTGGGCCCAATAATAAGAAAAAGGAAATAAAAGGGAAACAGAAATTCAGTTAATAAAAGAATAATTAAGAAAAGGAGAAAAGAAAGAGGTATAAGTCTTTAGAAGGCTAGGAGGTAGCCTCCAAAGTTGGATTTCGTATCTTTGGGATTTCTTGGGTTCCAAGGAGACCAAGTTGCAAAGATAATAAGAAAGGAAAGAGAAAATACCAATTAAATTAGCTTTATTGAAAGATAACTTGCTTATGAAGGAAATACCCTTTTCCTTTGGAATTTGGGACTCAATTTTAGTACACAAGTAGATAATGTCGATCCAAAGTTTCCTTTAAAATTTGGTGGAAAAAGGATTCATGATTTATGAGATATGGAATTTTGAAGTTATCCTAAAGTGGAAAGGAATATGCGTCATGATTTAATTTGGGATTAAAATCCCAAATTTTGGTTATTAAGCGCCTATTCATGACCGTTGGATCAACAATCCACGACTTGGGTTAAGTCCTACTCTCACGAGGATTGGGAACATAGAGTCCAGATTATGAGAATTTTGATCGAAGATTTCTCAAATTTGAGGCAGCCTGTGAAGTAATGGATGAGTCCATCTCCTTCAGGAGATCGTTCTAAACTCATCCACCCAAAGGTCGGTTGGGTTTTGTAGAGGATTGAGAGAATCTCGAATTCACTGGGGACCTGTGATGAATCCTATAAATAGGGTTGAGTAGGTGTCCGCACGAGCAACCCCACAAACCCTACCGTCGAGACCGGAGCTCTGTGACGATCACTCTTGTTCCCTCAATTCAACCAAGAACCTTGTTCTCCCTCCTCATCTCGCTGCAGTTGTCGCCGGCGGAGCCAAGGTTTGTTGGCGGTGAAGGAGCAGTGTGGAGAAGAAATTAAGGGGTCGGGCTAGTTCGTGAGGAGTAGACAGAGCTCTTGGACCAATCAGTTCATTTGCTAGTGGTCGAGAGCTCGAAGTCAATCCAAGAGTTGACCTCGGCTCACTGCAGGC
The DNA here is from genome assembly GCA_963693085.1 of Alisma plantago-aquatica. Classification (NCBI taxonomy): domain Eukaryota; kingdom Viridiplantae; phylum Streptophyta; class Magnoliopsida; order Alismatales; family Alismataceae; genus Alisma; species Alisma plantago-aquatica. The sequence continues at coordinate 823,999,163 of OY856410.1, forward strand.
AACACACGAGAGGTTGAAGATGACGCCTAGCCAATTTACCAAACTGCCCTCCCATTCCTTTAGTCCAGGTAAGGGCATTCTTGCCTTTTTGTCTCTTTTGATCGTGAGTGAGGTGCGCAACTGCGGATCATCTGATCCCGCATGGTCCAGCGGACCACGGATCGAACAACTAAACTTTTTTTGGCAATTTCCTAATATAATTCCTCTCTGCTAGAAAATCTAAGAAAATACCTTTCTTTGCAAAAATCATAGAAATTAATAGGAAGGTCAGATGAAGAAACTTTATATTTGAAAAATGATTAAAAAAATATGAGTAATATGATAAAAATAGTTTTAGCATCTGATTTCATTTCTAATTGCAAAAGTACCTTGAGTTGATCATAAAGTGCATTAAATTTAGGTTAAAAACCCTAATGATGATTAAAGATCAAATCTAAGATGGTTAATGGGTTAATTTGAGTATTAATAACCTATTGAAAAGAAAAGTAAGGTTTGAATATGAAATTAGATTATAATTGGTTTATTTTAGGGTTTTAATCCATGACTCTATGATAATATATGTAGAAACCCTAATCTAAGGTAAAGAAGGAAATTAACTTGAACAATCTGAATTAATTGGGATAATGTTGTTATCTATTGATCATAAGCATGTTAGGAGGAATATGACAAGCGAATTAGGGTTTGTACTTCAATTTGCTGATTTAGGGTTTATAGTAGCAATGATGAGGATGAACCCTAATGAAACCCTAGAAGGAACTAGGAAACCCTAGGAAGCGATTTCATATGACTGTAATTTGATAAGGTGAATAGTAATTAAATTATGTGATTGTTTCAGGATCAATGCTTGTGTGAACTACTAGCTTGCCTGGATATTTCCTTGCTTGTATTTTTGTTGGCTTGTTGATTCGACTGAACAGGTATGTGGTTAATTATGAATAATTGCCTTTAGTTTCATGACATTTCTTGGATGTTTTTATTGAGTGATTGCAACCTAAACTGTTGGATGTTCAATTATGCAAACCTATAAAGTCCCTATGAGTATCACAATTAATTATGTATGTGTATTCTCAAACCTACATGCCACCCTGTTGTAAGTTGCAAGAACAAGCCCCAGAGGGAAGGTTTGAGTTGGTCAAGCCCTAGAGGGAAGACAATTAGGCACCATGAGAGGTGACCCCAGGCACCAAGCTCAGGATGGAGAAGGTGACCGTATGACCCTTGAAAGGACAAAACCCTAAGAGTGGGTAATCCAGGGTTTAGGGCAAAAGCGATTGAGAATGTCACATTGAAAGCGTAATTTGGTTTGTTAATAAACTATTTGTGATAATTAGGTTGTTAGAAACTATTTGTGAAATTGTGATTGTTCCCCACATACCAGTATAGAAATATACTGACTGACATTTTGTTTATCGACATTTTAGGTACAATTCTGAAAATGGACAAACAATAAATCAAATTATTGTGAAGATACAATTAACCTATGCAAGGAGGATTAATTAGTTAGGCTTTTACTATAGATAGAAGTCTAGATCCAAAATTTACAAGGTATGCAAAAAATTTATATTATTCTTGCTTTTCAGTTTTGTAATAGTAGAATTTAATAATTATTTTTGATTAAATGTCGAACCATGGATCCTATAAATATTGGGATAGTGTCCCTAACCTCTTGGTCTCCTTCGATTGGGGGTTAGCGGGAGGTGTGGTTGTTACATTTGGTATTAGAGTCATGGTTCCTCATTTAATCCTTAGTAATTATTAAATTTTACAAACTCTGTAGAACCGAGGGAGTTATTAGAGGATTTTCCAAAGACGGAGGTGTCAAGAAAAGGATCACAGTCTGGGGGCTGGTAATATTTTCCTCCACCCCGCTAGTCAGTCATGAGGACTCCCAGATGCAGTGTGACTGCCTGGCCAATGTTTGAGGTTCTGACTCAAAATAAGTTACATTTAGGACTCTCTCATCTATTTCATCCCTTCTCAACCCTAATTCAATCAAGGATTCTAGGATTTAGGGTTTTCTCTCTCTTCCCCACCCTCTTGAGGTCAGGGTAAGTTTGATAAGGATTAGGGGATCCTCCACCAAATTAATAAAAGATACATTAACAAGATGTCATCGACATAAGTATAATTAGTTTAAATGTAAACTAAAGTTTGATTGTATGCTTATGTAGATGGCTCCTGTGAAGACTGTAGCTACTCCTGTCGAGGCCACCGAGAACCCATCTAGGGGTTGGCCTCCCCGCAAGAGGAAGGGATCTTCCAAGAAGAGGAAGAGGGACCGGGGTGATGAGTCCTCAAAGAAGAGGAAGAGACCCAAGGGATCCTTGGAAGAAGGCCCTGATCCTAAGCCAGTACCCTTCAACAACCCCAAGATGGACGAGGAAGAAGAACACATGTCCGAGGATGAGGTCAAGTATGAGGAGAACCAGACTGGTGGACCAGGACTAGAAATAATATTTCACACCCCTGATGTCCTATTGATGGAACAACAAAAGAGGCTAACTGAGGCCATTAGTGCCTAGGCCCTCAGGGATATAGCCAGAGATAAAAATGGTGAGTCACTTTATGTTTGTCCCCGACATGGAGTCACCATTCTGGACTTCATCAAGCTAAAAATCAAGAGATTTTGGGGAAAGGATAAGACCGAAGTGGTCGACAAAGTGGATGCTTGGCTGCTGGCAGTCGAGAACGGTTTCCGCATGTCGGAGGTACAACCAAACAAGAAGGTTCATTTTGCTACTCATCTCTTGGAAGGGGCAGCCAAGATATGGTGGGAGAACCACATCATGAGTCGAGATCTGAGTGAGGAGCCGATGGCATGGAATGACTTTAGGACTATCTTTACAACCATATTCATCCCCACCTCTTCTAAGAAGGAGAAGAAAAGAGAGTTCACCAACATGGTCCAGGGTAGTTTATCTATTATAGACTTTGGCTGCAAGTTTCACGTCTTGGAGCGTTTTGGGCACATGATGACTGAGGAGAGGTGGGTGGACCATTTTGTGGAGCGTCTTTGATGAATGCATATTCATCATGAATTTCAATTACCATCTCGGGTCAAATTCGACTCAATGCATTGAATTTCATTTACTAAATATCAATATGTGCAAAATTACTTAACTGGTCCAACTATCATGATTTTAACTGAATTTATGTTAATTTGATGCAGGTCTTGACAAGGTTGAACAATCGAACCATTTTGAGTGGGACCCATGATGAATCCTCCAGATTCATCCTCTCAGTCACCAAATTCTAGGGATTTTGTGCCTCATCATCCTCAACCATCGCCAATGGTCATGACCCCTACAACCTTGACTCTTCATCCTCTTAGTCGCCAAATTCTAGGGATTTTGTGTCTCATCATCCTCAACCATCTCCAATGGTCATGACCCCTATAGCCTTGACTCTAACAGTTTTGGCCAACCGGTTTCACCCAAATGATTTGCTCTAACGGTCTAAAGACCGTTCGATCCCAAACGGTCCCAAGACACTTTGAGTCCAAACAGTCTCAAGATTAATAGGTCAGCAAAGACCGATTGGAGGCATAACCCTGACCATTTGGACGATCAATTCAAGACCGTTTGGAGAAAAGATTAATACAAGACCATTTGGAACCTGACTCATAAATCAAGCATGTACAATAAATGATCAAGATCATGAAACAAAGCACTCACCACGACCATTGTGATCAGCCACACCCGTGCTCCATTACCCTAGCCACGACAGTGTTGTCACGCCACGGCCGTGGTGTACCACCATCAGAACCAAACGTCTCCGCCCACCATGCCCGTACGAGGCAGCACGACCATGGGGTAGTAGCATCACCACGACCGTGTTGTCATGCCATGGCTGTGGCCCACCACCATCAGAACTCAAATATTCACCCGCCACGCCCGTGCGAGGCAGCACGGCTATGAGGCAGTAGCCTCACCATGACCATGTTGTCTCACCATGGCCCTGGCGCATCGTCTCCTACCTCCAGCAACCTACACCTCCACCGAGCAGCACCTCTATTCCCTCCGGCCTCCTACATCCATTGTACCATGCTCCCGGAGGCACCTTGCCCCTCGATCTTGTCCGCCGGCAGAGTAGCAACTACTCGATCTCAGGATGAGACCGTTTGAGACCTCAGCAACAAACCGATTGGATCGGGCAACGTGAAGACCGTATGGTCGCTTGCATAGCAGACCGAATGAAGGCCAGCGCGAGACCGTTTGCTAAAGCCAAAGGACTGCCAAACCATTTGGGAAGTCAAGCGTGAAGACCGTTTGGAGGAGGTAACGGTCCCAAACTGTTTGGTCTCTTACTGGCTACGTGAAGACCGAATGAACCTACTGCGAAGACTGTTTGCTGCAAATGCAAAGACCGTTTGCTAAAAATGTGAAGACCGTATGGAGGAACAGATATTCCAAACCGATTGGAGGAGAGTATAATACAAACCGTTTGGAAAATATACTGTCAAGACTGTTTGATAAAGTAAGTGTGAACACCATTTGCTCCCCAGTACAAGACCATTTGATGCTCAACTAACACAAGACCGTATGAATATCCAAGACCGTTTGGTCAGCTTTTACCAAACCTTTTGAAGCAAAAATATCTACAAGACCAAATGGACTAAAACCACGTGAGGGCCAGTCTCGTGCCTATAAATAGGACCAATAGGGTCCTCATTTTGGGCATCAGTTCTGGGATGCCGACAGGCTGCCTGTACACAGGTCCGATCCAGATCCAGTTCCATCCATGCCAGTTTCATTCCACCTACTGCCCATTTTGCAGTCAAGGAGACCGAGAAGAGAAAGAAGACGGAGCGAGAGAGACTGTCCGATCTATCGTGGCATCTCCCATTTCGTGTTCAGATCTTCTCAGACATGACGTAGAAGACCGCATCATCTTCACTGAGCTGTGAGTACCTTCTGCACCGTGCTCATGGCAGATTTCTCTCTCTTTCTCATTCTTCTTGTTTCTCACATCATGAGCGAGTAATTTCCTTTTCACTAGGTGTGGGGACTAGCCCCGCTGCCCATGCAATCATGTTCTTTTGTTAAACTTTCCATGGCAATGTATATAACTTTTCATTTCATTGTTAATCATTATGTTTGTAGTTAGATTAATTGCTTGCCTTCATCTTTGTTCTTCCTATGTTGTGAGAACTTTTATATGTAGGATTGAATGTCATTTAACAAGTTGACTCCCAAACTAGAAATAGAATGGGATTCCTTGAGGTCGTAAGTGTATGATCCGCGAGGGTATGAGCCATCTAGCCTTCGATGACGCTTCTGTACACCTAACGCCTGTACAGAGGGTTCACAACCTTAGATGGATTTTATATCTTCTTGTTAATCATCGATGTTTACTTGTATATTAATCACCTGCTTGCTTATCTATAAACATGGTTGACTCCCAAACTAGAAATAGAATGGGATTTCTTCCAGGTCGTAAGTGTATGATCCACGAGGGGATGAGCCATCTAGCCTTCGGTGACGCTTCTGTGTGTCTAACGCCTGTATAGGGGGCCCACAACCTTCATTGGATTTCTGTATCTTCGGAGTTGTAAGTAAGTGATCCGGATGGTGACGAGACATCTGATGCATAAGGTGATGCTTACACAAACCTAATGCCCGTATGGGGGGTTTTATAGTAGCTCTATTTGGATTGTTATAGCTTGCTTGGATTGTTTATGATTGGATGTGTTTGCATGTGTAGCGGTGGTGAAACCCGATACCATCCCAACGATTCCATATCATTGATCTAGATCCAACTTTAATTCCGCTCTTTACTTCCTTGCAATTAGTTTAATTAATCTCAAATCAACCAATCGTTCTAAATATTAGTCTTACTTGAACTAGATTCGACTGACAAGATTCTTAAAAACATTGTCCTTTTGGTTCGATCCTTAACTATACTGTGATAAGATTCGTCCGCTTGCGGGTGGTATTATTGCACATTGGTTTTGGTAAAAGCTCAGGGATTTCAAACCCGAGTGAGTTTGTTAGTGCGATAAAATCCCACATCAAATTCTGGCACTGTTACTGGGGACAACAAAATCAGTTAGTCAAATCCAATTCTTTTAAGGCTAATATAGGATTTTGTTTTTCTTTTGATACAATCCATTATCTACTTGACTTTGACTATACTTTGTGGATCTCATTTTCAAAATCCTTCTATTTTCAGGTACTTCAGGAGGATTAGTGCATGTGCCGCCTGAACAACCCCAGACTCACTGCCAGATGTGATTTGGAGATTGACAGAACCTTCCACCGTCAAAACAGAGAGAATCAAGCAAGAATGGCTCAAGAAGAGGAGATAGCTCGAAGGGTGGCCCAAGCCCTTAATGAACAGAGAGAAAGATTCATGCAATAAGCTAGAGCTGCAATTCAAGAAGAAATTCAAGCAACACAAGCAGCGACACAAGCAACAGAACTAGAAAAGGACCTTAGAGAGTTCTCAATCCCCAAAGCTGCTAATGTTCATCATCCAGTACAACCTCCTCCCATCAATGCTGCCAATTTTGAGATTAGGGCACATTGGATCACATTGCTTCAAAACAACCCTTTCTATGGCAAACATGGAGAGGATAGTCAGGAGCATCTTTTGAGGTTTATTGATCTATGTGCTATGACAAAGCAAAATGGAGTATCCGATGATGCCATTCGACTCCGTCTCTTCAAGTATTCACTTGCTGATAGAGCAATAAGCTGGTACAATTCATTGCAAAGTGAACCCATCACCACTTGGGAACAACTTCAAAATGTATTTCTGGAGAAGTTCTACCCTCCCTCTCTCACCTATGAAATTAGGGGACGGATAATGAATTTCACCCAAGTCTCTAGAGAAACCCTTACTGAAGCCTGGGACAGATACAACGAGCTTCTACGCAAGTGTCCACACCATGGAATTCCTAAGAATCAACTCATCAAAATTTTCTATAGGGGCGTGGATGACGATATCAAGAGATTCTTAGATTCCTCATCTGGAGGAAACTTCATGCGTCAAAGTTATGACAATGCATGGGGGGTTGTAACCCTTGGAGCTGAAAATCAAGCTAATTGGGGTAGATCTATAGGTAAAGGAGTCTTGAAAGTAGCTATGGATGAAGCTACTCCTGAGTACAAGTCTATCACTGAAACCCTAAAACTCTTAGTTGCCAAGCAAGACCATATTGAATCATCTCTTACTACAATTAGAAGAGGACGTTTTCCCACTCGATAACAAGAATAGATGAAGTCAGCTTCATTGTTCTGTGAAGCATGTAAAAGTACTAATCATTCCACATTAGCATGTAATGTTCTTTACGATGTTGTCCTAAGAAACATATGTGGACAAGGATATAATGGTCAAATGGAAAATCTTAATGTTGTTAATACCATCCCTGGACAAAGTTACTACAATCCGAATCAGAATAGGAATCATCTAGGATTTCAATATGGAAACCCCTCTGGAGCAGTAAACTCACATCAATTTGGTTCAAACAACCAACCATGAGGCCCACCAGGATTTCAGTATAATCAACAACAAAATTTTGGAAATCAAGGAAACTTCAAGGGAAACTTCCAGAATAGGAACCTCAATAATTATCAAAACAATTCCCAGTACCAGTGTCTTAACCAATTTCCTTATCAACAACAAGGACAACAAGCAAGTCCCGTATCACCTGATGACAAGCTATCAACCATTGAAAGGATGTTGCAAACTCAGAAAACTATGATAGCTAACCAACAAGCTCAGCAGAAGACTATTGAATCCCAACTAGCTCAACTTGTAGCTAGCATCAAGCCACCAGTTGGGGTTTTTGCTGAACAACCCGAGAATAATCCTAAGCATCCTGAACAATTGAAGGCAGTTACCACCAGATCAGGAAAAGACTATTCTAATCCTCCTATCAAGACACCTGTGGTTGTTATAGATGAAGATGAACCTGTGATTGTCCAAGACTCCACAACACCAGAGTCTCAATCGAAAGAACCAGTAACTGCTGATAAGACAGACAAGGAAAGTCCTGAGAAACCTATTGATGAAGAAACTAAAACACCAGAATGTGATATCCCTGTATACAAGCCTCATATTCCTTTCCCTGCTTGTTTAAGGCAAACCAAGCTTGATACTCGGCTCAATAAGTTTAAGGAAGCAATGAAGAAACTTCATGTTGATATACCCTTTTTGGATGCGCTAGTTGAGATATCAGCCTGGACAAAGTAACTAAATTCACTCCTGACCAGGAAATATATAACTGAAGAATATGATACAGTCAAGTTATCTAAAACCACTTCGGATATCATCCAAAGTAAGATGCCAAAGAAATAGAAAGATCCATGATCTTTTGGGATTTCCTGCCATATTGGCGATTCTTCATGCAAGAAAGGATTGGCAGATCTTGGTGCTAGCATCTCCATCATGCCACTCAGCCTTTGCAAAAGGCTAGGGGTTTCTGAACTTCTTCCAACTGGCATGACCATATAACTCGTAGACAATTCGATAAAATGCCTGTTAGGAATTATTGAGGATGTACCTGTCAAGGTAGGAAAATATTCCTATGTTCCATGTGACTTTTTCATCATGGACATAAAAGAGGATGCCATATATCCTCTCATCTTTGAACGTCCGTTCCTCTCCACTGCAAGAGTTATAATTGATGTTGAAGTAGGAACCTTGCTGCTTAGATTAGGCAAGGAAACACTTGAATTTAAAGTTTTTGAAAGCATGAGAAGACCAAGTATGCAAGAAGAAGTCTATCTGATTGATTGCATAGAGAAGATGTTACTTCTGCCTCAAGAGAATTATGAATAAGACAATCCATTAGAAGTCACTCTAACAGGTCCATCAATTGATGAACCTATTGACGAACAAGTAAAGGATTGCATCGAATCCCTCGACTCTGCAAAAGAAGATGCTGAAGCCACTTGTGAAGAACTCAAAGCGGTGGAAGCTACTGGAGAAACATGCGAAAAACCAGAAACTCCAGAGATGAAGCCCCTGCCCGAAGGACTGAAGTATGTGTTTTTGGATGACCTCAAGGTTTTTCCAATAATAATAAATTCCGATCTTATGACCGAACAAGAAGATAAACTCCTGAAAGAATTGAAGGAGAGGAAGAAAGAGATTGGCTACAAAATGAATGACCTCATTGGGGTCAGTCAAGCGTTGTGTATGCACAAGATCCCTATGATGGAATATCACAAGCCAACTATTGAACATCAACGGAAACTGTATCCAAATATGAAGGAAGTAGTCCATAAAGAGGTCATTAAATAGCTCACTGCTGGAATTATCTATCCAATATCAGACTCACCATGGGTGAGCCCAGTGCATGTAGTCCCGAAGAAAGGTGGAACAACTATAATACGAAATTAAAATGATGAACTCATCCCCACCCAAATAGTCACAGGGTGGAGGATGTGCATTGATTATAGGAAGTTGAACAAGGCAACTCGAAAGGATCACTTTCCAATGCCTTTTCTTGATCAAGTATTAGAGCGGCTGACTCATCAAGAATATTTCTGTTATCTTGATGGTTACTCTGGGTTCTATCAAATACCCATACATCCAGATGACCAGGAGAAAACCACCTTCACCTGCCCATTCAAAACATATGCATTTAGAAGAATGCTGTTTAGCCTCTATAACGCACCTGCAACTTTCCAATGTTGCATGGCTGTCATATTCTCCGGTCTAACCGAAACAATTATGGAAGTTTTCATGGATGATTTTTCTATATACAAAGATTCATTCGATTCATGTCTAAAACACCTCTCCCTTGTTCTCAAACGATGTGAAGAAGCACATCTTGTGCTAAATTGGGAGAAGTGTCATTTTATGGTAAAGGAAGGCATTGTCCTCGGCCATAGGGTTAGCAATAGTGGAATTGAAGTAGATAAAGCCAAGATTGAAGTGATTTCCAAGCTCTCTATCCCTATCAATGTAAAGGAAGTTCAAGCATTCCTTGGTCATGCATGATTCTATAGACGGTTTATAAAGGACTTCTCAAAGATAACCAAGCCAATGACAAATTTGTTACTAAAGGATGCTGAATTCAATTTTGACGAAGAATGTGTTAAAAGTTTCAACACACTGAAGCATGCCCTTACAACCACACACATCATTTGAGCCCCCGATTGGGACCACCCTTTTGAAATCATGTGTGATGCAAGCGATTATGCTATAGGTGATGTCTTGGGCGAATGTATAGAAAAGAAACATTATGTGATCTATTATGCATCGAAGACCCTCGATGAAGCTCAGAGGAATTATGCTACTACTGAGAAAGAATTTCTGGAAGTCGTGTATGACTTTGACAAGTTCATATCCTACCTAATTGGTTTAAAGGTCATTGTCTACACAGATAACGCTGCCATTTGTTACCTTCTAGCAAAGAAAGATGCAAAACCTAGGTTAATAAGATGGATTCTCCTTCTGTAAGAATTTGATCTAGAGATCAGAGATAAAAGGGTACAAAGAATGTTGTAGTAGACCACATCAGTCACATCCACACTCTGGATACCGAGAATATTCTTATCAATGACTCCCTTCTAGATGATCAACTAATGAAGGTCTCAGAAGCTACACCGTGGTACTCGGATTATGTGAAATATCTTGCTGCTGGGGTTATCCATCCTCAATGCACCAGAAATGCACTGAGGAAATTTATGCATGATGTGAAACAATACTACTAGGATGAGCCGTACCTTTTCAAACTATGTGCTGATGGTCTATTCAGATGATGTATCGCCAAAGAAGAAGCTCAACCTATCTTGGAACAATGTCAATCAGGACCAATGGGAGGACATATGAGCTCTAAAAAGATTGCCTTAAAGATTTTTCAATGTGGATTCTTTTGGCCCACCATATCCAAAGATTCCCATGACTTTGTCTTATCATGTGACAAATGTCAAAGATCATGCAATATAACAAAGAGAGATGAGATGCCGCTGAATCTATGGCAAGAAGTAGAGATATTCAATGTTTGGGGAGTGGACTACATGGGTCCATTCCCATCTTCTCATGGATTCTCATACATCCTAGTGGCGGTGGACTACGTCTCAAAATGGGTTGAAGCCATACCAACTGTCACTAGTGATTCCAAACCAGTCATCAAATTATTCAAAGATATTATTTTCCCCCGATTAGAGTACCACGAACTGTGATATCTGACGGAGGGTCACATTTTCTAGAAAGAAGCTTTGAAGCATTACTGAGAAAGTATGGTGTAATGCACAAGGTAGCCTTGCCCTACCATCCACAAATGAGTGGATAGGTAGAGGTTTCTAACTATCAACTCAAGGCTATTCTGGAAAAAACTATAGGCCGCAATCGAAAGGATTGGTCAGTGAAAATCAACGATGCATTATGGGCCTATCGAACTGCTTATAAAACTCCCCTCGGGACTACACCTTTTCGATTAATATATGGAAAGGCTTGCCACTTTCCAGTTGAACTGGAACACAAGGCATGGTGGGCAATTAAACAACTGAACTTTGATATGAAAGCAGTAGGACAAGCCAAGATTTTGCAACTCCAAGAGATGGACGAACTCAGAATGACATCTTGTGAGAATGCATGAATCTACAAAGAACACACCAAACTTTGGCATGATGGTCATTTGAAAAGAAAATACATACAAGTGGGAGACCCAGTTCTTCTATTCAACTCAAGGTTGAAGTTATTCCCAGGGAAACTCCACTCTTGCTGGTCTGGACCGTACATTGTCAAAAGCATCTCCCCACATGGTGCTTTCTCTTTATGGAGCAAAAAGTCGGGTGAATTCGTGGCGAATGGTCAACGTTTGAAAAGTTATTTCACCACAGCTGACATAAGCACCAAAGCAATAATAGATCTCTCCAATCCAAAGGAACCACCGTGAAGTTGAAGATATCAAGTTGAGCCATTGACATAAAACAAAGGCGCTTGTCAGGAGGCAACCCGATAAATAAATTCATATTTAGTTTTAATTTTGAATTAGAAATTTTTCCTTAATTTGGTTTTCACTTTTTAGATAATTTTTCACCAAATAAAATTCGCATCGCGAGATGCTATTTTGAGTTCTGATTAATCTTCATTTTTGATATTTTTAGATGGAGGATGCACGCTGATTGGAATGCAACCACATCCAGTGGTCCAAATGGCATGAACTTCCCCCTCCATCTCGGATTTAGAGTTTGCTTGGGATGAGCATATTTCTAAGTTTGGGGTGGAGGGTGGGTGGTACGTATCTCACTTTCCACCTTCACCCATCTAATTCAGACTCAAGATTGCATCGTCGCATTTTTGATAAAAATTATCAAAATTTTCAAAATGTTAAAGTTTTTCAAAGAAATTGAACAGATACTGGATAAATTTTTGACACTTCCTATTTCATTAAAAGTCACTAACTAACCTACTATGCATTTTGAATCATTATATCCTCCTTATTCGAAGTAAATCCTCAAAAGGACCTTTTTTTGAAACTAGCCTTTTGATTGAAATCATCTTATGAAGCTTATGATTCCTAATATCATGATACTTATGCAAAAATGATAAGTGCCTGTCGAACTGGATAGGGATCAAACACATCATACTTACTAACTGAACAGTGGAACAATAACATGGAATCTCCACCGGATCCTCATCAAGTCATTATTTGAGCAAAGTATGATAAAGAGAACGACCTGGTGCACTGAATTATAAATCAAGTCGCATTCTGATATGAACTCTGTTCTACACTCCTTCCATCATCTTTGTACCCCTCCATCCATCAAAAAGATACAAATATAGCCAAAATAGTGCAAAACTCTAAGTTCGGGGTGGCACGCCCCTTCCCTCTATATCCGCTTCTTCCATGCCCCTCGCAAATTAATAGGGGCGTACCACCAAAAATGCAATCTCGAGTCGAATAGAGGAGAGATTTGCACACAAAAAGATGCCAAAGCGCACACAAAAAGAAATGCAATCTCGAGTTGAATAGAGGAGAGATTCGCCCCAAAAAATGCAATAAATAAAATTGCAAAAATAATAAAAATCTAAAGTCGAATAGAGGAGAGATTTACTTCTTCCTTCCATACCACCCTTCACTCCCTTTTCTACCTAAAGGCACAATAAAAGCCTCCACTACCCTGAAATATACCGGTGTCAGATCAGATGCACACTTGGTGTTCCGCGGGTGACTCTGGACTCTTACAAAACTATTTGACATGCTTGTTGTGGGAAAAAGTGAGGAGGAAGTGATATTGGAAAGCAAACTTAGGAACGAAGATGTGGTAAGATGTGTTCAGTGGTCTCAGGAGGTTGTGATACTGAGTTATACTGAACAGAAGGAAAACAATCATGATGTGAAGATGAGGCATCACACTAATTGAAAGTATTCATTTAGCGACTATTTCATATATTGTGTTACTCGAGGATGAGCAATGTTCTAAGTTCGGGGTATTTTGATGAATGCATATTCATCAGGAATTTCAATTATCATCTCAGGTCAAATTTGAATCAATGCATTCAATTTCATTTACTAAATATCAATATGTGCAAAATTACTTAACTGGTCTAGCTATCATGATTTTAACTGAATTTATGTTAATTTGATGCAGGTCTTGACAAGGTTGAACAATCGAACCATTTTGAGTGGGACCCATGAGGAATCCTCCAGATTCATCCTCTCAGTCGCCAAATTCTAGGGATTTTGTGCCTCATCATCTTTAACCATCGCCAATGGTCATGACCCCTACAACCTTGACTCTAACAGTTTTGGCCAACCAGTTTCACCCAAATGATTTGCTCTAATGGTCTCAAGACCGTTTGAGCCCAAATGGTCCCAAGACCGTTTGAGTCCAAATGGTCTCCATACCGATAGGCCAGTAGAGACTGATTGGAGGCATAACCCAGACCATTTGGATGATCAATTTAAGACCGTTTGGAGAAAAGATTAACGCAAGACCGTTTGGAACCTGACTCATAACCCAAGCCTGTGCAACAAATGATCAAGATCATGAAACAGAGCACTCACCACGACCGTTGTGATCAGCCACGCCCATGCTCCATTACCCCAACCATGACTGTGTTGTCACGCTACGGCCGTGACGCACCACCATCAGAACCAAAGGTCTCCGCCCGCCATGCCTGTGTGAGGCAGCACGGCCGTGGGCCAGTAGCATCACCATGACCATGTTGTAGCACCATGGCCATGTTCCACCACCATTAGAACTCAAATCTTCACCTGCCACGCCCGTGCGAGGCAGCACGACCATGAGGCCGCAGTCTCACCATGACCGTGTTGTCTCAACACGATCGTGGCGCATCGTCTCCTACCTACAGCAACCTGCACCTCCACCGAGAAGCACCTCTCTTCCCTCTGGCCTCCTACATCTGTTGTACCATGCTCCCGGCAGCACCTTACCCCTCGAGCTCATTTGCCGGCGGAGCAGCAACTACGCAATCTTAGGACGAGACCGTTTGAGACCTCAGCAACAAATCGATTGGATCGGGCAACATGAAGACCGTATGGTTGCTTGCATAGAAGACTGAATGAAGGCCAGCGTGAGACCGTTTGCTAAAGCAAAGGATTACCAAACCGTTTGGGCAGTCAAGTGTGAAGACCGTTTGGAGGAGGTAACAGTCCCAAACCGTTTGGTCTCTTATTGGCTGCGTGTAGACCGAATGAACCTGCTACGAAGACCATTTTCTATAAATGCGAAGACTGTTTGTTGCAAATGTCAAGATCGTATGGAGGAATAGATATTCCAAACTGATTGGAGGAGAGTATAATACAAACCGTTTGGAAAATATACTATCAAGACTGTTTGATAAAGTAAGTGTGAAGACCATTTGCTCCCCAACGTAAGACCGTTTGCTGCTCAACTAACACAAGACCGTATGAATATCCAAGACCATTTTGTCAGCTTTTACCAAACCATTTGAAGCAAAAATATCTACAAGACCAATTGGACTAAAACCACATGAGGGCCAGTCCCGTTCCTATAAATAGGACCAACATGGTCCTCATTTTGGGCATCAGTTCTGAGACACTAACAGGCTGCCTGTACACAAGTCCGATCCAGATCTAGATCCAGTTCCATCCACGCCAGTTTCACTCCACCTACTGCCCATTTTGCAATTAAGGAGACTAAGAAGAGAAAGAAGACGGAGTGAGAGAGACTGTCTGGTCTGTCTTGGCATCTCCCGTTTCACATTCAGATCTGCTCAGACACGATGTAGAAGACCGCATCATCTTCACCGAGCTGTGAGTAACTTCTGCACCATGCTCATGGTGGATTTCTCTCTCTTTCTCATTCTTCTTGTTTCTTGCATCATGATCGAGTAGTTCCTTTTCGCTGGGTGCGGGGACTAGCCCCGCTGCCCATGCAATCGTGTTCTTTTGTTAAACTTTGCATGGCAATGTATATAACTTTTCATTTCATTGTTAATTGTTATGTTCATAGTTAAATTAATTTCTTGCCTTCATCTTTGTTCTTCCTATGTTGTGAGAACTTCTATATGTAGGATTGAATGTCGTTTAACAAGTTGACTCCCAAACTAGAAATAGAATGGGATTCCTTGAGGTTGTAAGTGTATGATCCGTGAGGGGATGAGCCATCTAGCCTTTGGTGACATTTTTGTGCACCTAACGCCAGTACAGGGGGTTCACAACCTTGGTTGGATTTTTTATCTTCTTATTAATCGTCGATGTTTGCTCGTCTATTAATCACCTTCTTGCTTATCGATAAACATGACTGACTCCCAAACTAGAAATAGAATGGGATTTCTTTGAGGTTGTAAGTGTATGATTCGTGAGGGGACGAGCCATCTAGCCTTCGGTGATGCTTCTGTGTGTCTAACGCCTGTATAGGGGGGCCACAACCTTCATTGGATTTCTATATCTTCGGAGCCATAAGTAAGTGATCCGGATAGTGACGAGACATCTGATGCCTAAGGTGATGCTTACGTAAACCTAACACCCATATGGGGGGTTTTGTAGAAGCTCTATTTGGATTGTTATATCTTGCATGGATCATTTGCGATTGAATGTGTTTGCATGTGTAGCGGTGGTGAAACCCGATACCATCCTAGCGATTCCATATCATTGATCTAGACCCAACTTTAATTCCTCTCTTTGCTTCCTTGCAATTAGTTTAATTAATCTCAAATCAATCAATCGTTCTAAATATTAGTCTTACTTGAACTAGATTCGACTAACAAGATTCTTAAAAACATTGTCCTTTGGGTTCGATCCTTAACTATACTGCGATAAGACTCATCCGTTTGAGGGTGGTATTATTGCACATTGGTTTTAGTAAAAGCTCAGGGATTTCAACCCCGAGTGAGTTTGTTAGTGCGATAAAATCCCACATCAGTCTTCACCCTGCAATCAAACCACATGTGATGGCGAGTAAACCAACAACCTTCTCTGAAGCCTACAATATCACCTTAGACATGGAGAGGACAATGATGCCTGCTCAAAAACCACCCAAAGGATATTTGGGCTTCACTAAAGGTACTCAAGAACAGAAGAATGACCACATGAAGGGACAAGGACATAACCACACCAAGGGAAAGCATGGAAACAAAGGAAATCCATGTGGTGAGAGTCTCTTTCAGAAGTGTCATACCTATGGAAGGACACATCCTGGGAAGTGCCACTTTGAGAAGAGGGTGTGATACCATTGCCAAAAGGAGGGACACTTCATCACAAATTGTCCTCTGCCCGATCTGAGAGGTCCAGTGGCAGCAACACCCCCAGCAGAAGGAGGAGTACCAGTTGGAGGACCACCTGTTGGATAGAGAAGGCAAGCCAGAGTGTTTGCCATTGACAATGAAGAAGCCCAGGTAAATGCTAATAGATTGATCGAGGGTAATAACCCATAGAGTTTTCCTTTCAGTTAGTTTGTTCATGCAATAGCAGTCTAATACATTATGAAACTATGTAGGAATGCTTGAATTCATGGGACAAAATGTAAAAGCTCTTTTTGATTCTGGTTCTACTAATACTTTTATTTTGAGAAATATGGCAACTATGCTTTGTTTGGACATCAAGGATTTAGGCTATGTTTTGGATGTCACAACCTTGGGTGGTCAGATATATACATCTCTTTTAAAAACCCATGTCTTTCCAGTTAAGTACCTGAGTCACGAGCTTCCCACTGGCTTCATCCTCCTTAATATGAATGATTTTGATGTAATCATTGGTATGGATTGGCTTTACACCTATAGAGCACAAATCGAATGTAGAGAAAAGAAGATCCTCATTAGGAAACTTGGTCATCCACACTTTACCATTCGAGGAAGAAGAGATGCGACTACCAGCCTTTATGTGTAGGCTTTGAAGGTTGAGCAGATAATATCCAAAGGCTCCAAGCATACCTAGACATAGTCATCAAGCCAGAGGCCAAGGTATGACCCTTAGAGGAGATAGAGGTTGTTTGGGAGTATGTGGATGTGTTTCCAGATGATCTACCAGGGATTCCCCCTGAGAGGGAGGTATATTTCTCCATTGAGTTAGCTCCCGGGACTAGCCCTATATCTAAGGCACCCTATAAAATGGCCCCTTCTGAGTTGCTTGAGTTGAAAACCTAGTTGCAGGAGTTGTTAGATAAAGGTTTTATCTGACCTAGTACATCACCATGGGAAGCACCAATACTTTTTGTGAAGAAGAAGGATGGATCACTCTGGATGTGTATTGATTATCAAATGATCAATCAGGTGACCATTAAGAACAAGTACCCCCTACCCAGGATAGATGACCTTTATGACCAGCTCAAATTAGCCTGAGCCTTTTCCAAGATCAATTTGAGGTCAGGATACCATCAGGTGAGAGTAAGAAGTGAGGATATACCTAAGACGGCTTTCTGAACCCGATATGGCCATTATGAGTTTGTGGTCATGCCATTTGGGTTGTCCAATGCACCCAGTGTCTTTATGAACCTTATGAACAGTGTGTTCTAGCCCTTCCTTGATTCCTTTGTGATCATGTTCATAGATGACATCTTGGTGTACTCCGATGACCTAGTTCAACACCGTGACCATCTGGGTAGAGTCCTTGATATCCTAAGAAAGCATAAGTTCTATGGAAAGTTCTCAAAATGTGAGTTTTGGATAGACCAAGTCATGTTTCTCAGATACATCATCTCAGGAAGAACGATCTCTGTAGATCTAGCTAAAGTGTTGGCAGTTCGAGACTGGCCTACACCGAAGAACCCCTTTGAGATTTGCACCTTCTTAGGGTTGGCTAGATACTATCGTCACTTCATCAAAGATTTCTCAAAGACCGCCTTGCCACTTACCAAGTTTACTCGGAAGGATGTGAAGTTCGTGTGGTCTGATGTATGTGAGGCTCATTTTTATGAGCTAAAGGAGAAGCTGACCACCGCTCCAGTATTGACCCTACCTTCCAGCAATGTGGTTTTTGTGATATTCACCGACATTTTGAAGATGGGACTTGGCTATGTGTTGGAACAAAATTGAAATTTGGTTGCATATGCCTCCCAAAAACTCAAGCCCAACGAGGTGAACTACCCAATGCATGACTTAGAGTTGTCTTCTATCATATGTGCATTGAATATATGGCGGCATTACCTGCACGGTGCTACCTTTGAGATCCTCACCGACCATAAAAGCCTGAAGTACCTCCTGACACAGAGAGACTTGAACCTATGATAGCGACGATCGATGGAGTACATGAAGGATTACGACTTCACTATCACCTATCATCCTGGTAAGGTGAACGTCGTAACTGATGCGTTGAGTCAAAAACAACTCAGGTGTGTGGCTATTTTGTCCAGTCAGTGGAAGAGCTTTGAAGAGCTGACAGAGTGGACTCCAGAACCATTAGAGGACTGAGTTCGATTGGCCAATATTCAGATTTAGTTAGAGTTTTTAAGTGAGATAGTGGTGGCAAAATTGACCCGTTCAAAACTTAGTAGGATGAAGAGCTTGTTGAAGAAGCCACATACCCGTCTCTCAGTGGGAGTAGATGGAGGGATCAGATTCGAGAACCATATATGGGTTCCTAAATATTCACCATTGAAGGAACATATCTTTCAAAAGGCTCATGGTTGTAAGTATACGGTACACCCAGACACTACAAAGATGTTTAAGGATATGCATAGGTAATTCTGGTGGCCAGGGATGAAGAGAGACATTGCGGCATATGTGGCCAGCTGTCTTACGTGCCAGATGGTGAAGGCCGAACACCAACGACCCGATAGACTTTTACAATCAATAGAGATTCCATAGTGGAAATGGGAGTAGATCACCATGTATTTCGTGGTGGGTCTACCCCAGACCAAGAGAGGTGATGATGCAATATGAGTTGTGGTAGATTTCCTTACTAAGTCAACACATTTTCTTGCCCTGAAGACCACTACCAAGGTGTCAGACCTAGCTGAGCTGTATATCAGGGAGATAGTATATTTTCATGGCGTACCCGATTCCATCATATCTGATAGAGACCCAAAGTTCACTTCCAAGTTGTGGAAGCAGGTACAAGAAGAACTTGGTACAAGGTTGAAGTTCAGTACCACTTATCACTCCTAGATGGATGGTCATTTAGAGAGAACGATCCAGACGTTAGAAGATATGTTGAGAGCTTGTGTGCTCGATTGGGGTGGATCATGGGAGCAGTACTTACCTTTAGCCAAATGTTCCTACAACAATAGCTACCAAGCAAGTATCGGGATGCCTCTGTATGAATCTCTTTATGGGAGACCGTGTCGGTCATCACTTCACTGGGATGATGTTGGTGAGAGGACCTTGTTGAGGTCAGATGAGCTCCAAGTGTATGCAGATAAAGTCACTTTGATCAAGAAGAGGCTAAAGAGAGCCCAGGATGGACATAAGTCGTATGCTGATGCGAAGCGGACTGACATGCAATTCACTGTGGGAGAGCATGTATTCTTGAAAATTTGACCACTCTGAGATATAGCCAAGAATAGAGGGAAGCTGAGTTCCTGATACGTGGGTCTGTTTGAGGTGTTAGAACGAATTGGTGAAGCTAGATACCTTTTGGTGTTGCCCTCTCAGTATAGTATGATGCATAATGTATTCCATGTGTCCAATCTAAAGCGATATGTGCAAGATCTGAGCCATGTATTGAGCATTGAGCCTATTGAGCTTCAAGGGAAGCTGACATATCCTGAATCACCTTAACAAATTCTAGATACCAAGGTGAAAGAACTCAAATGTAAGAATATAGAGATGGTAAAGGTTCTTTGGAAGCACCATGGAGAGGATTTGACCACATGGGAGCTGAAGGAGGACATGCAAAAAGCATATCCTGACTTGTTTATTTGATTGCTGAATTTTGAGGGCAAACTTTTTATAAGGAGGGGAGGGTGTTATAATCTCAATTTTCCTAATTCAAAATTTAAATGTAATTCCTCCTTTTAAAGATATATGAACATGTAATTATTTGATTTGATTTGAATGTATGGATTTCGTTAACAAATAGCCTTGCTTTTGTGACTTCGTAGGCCTTATTGGCTATTGGGCCCAATAACAAGAAAAAAGAAATAAAAGGGAAAAAGAAATTCAGTTAATAAAAGAATAATCAAGAAAAGGAGAAAAGAAAGAGGTAGAAGTCTCTAGAAGGCTAGGAGATAGCCTCCAAAGGAGGATTTTGTATCTTTTGGATTTCTTGGGTTCCAAGGAGCCCAAGTTGCAAAGATAATAAGAAGGGAAAGAGAATATACCAATTAAATTAGCTTAATTGAAAGATAACTTACTTATGAAGGAAATACCCTTTTCCTTTGGAATTTGGGACTCAATATTGGTACATGAGTAGATAATGTCGATCCAAAGTTTCCTTTAAAATTTGGTGGAAAAAGGATGCACGATTTATGAGATATGGATTTTTGAAGTTATCCGAAAGTAGAAAGGAATATGTGTCAGAATTTAATTTGGGATTAAAATCCCGAATTTTGGTTATTAAGCGCCCATTCATGACCATTGGATCAGAAATTCATGGCTTGGGTTCTGTCCCATTCTCACGAGGACTGGGAGCACAAAGTCCAGATTGTGAGAATTTTGATCGAAGATTTCTCGAATTTGAGGAAACTTGTGAAGCAATGGATGAGTCCATCTCCTTCAGGAGATCATTCCGAACTCATCCACCCTAAGGTCAGTTGGGTTTCGTGGAGGATTGAGAGAATCCCGAATTCACCGGGGACGTGTGATGAATCTTATAAATAGGGTAGAGTAGGTGGCCGCACGAGAAACCCCACAAACCCTACCCTCGAGATCGGAGCTCTACGACAATCGCTCTTGTGCCCTCAATTTAACCAAGAACGCTATTCTTCCCCCTCATCTAGCTACATCCATCCCCGGAGGTGCTAAGGTTCGTTGGTCGTGAAGGAGCAGCGTGTAGAAGGAATTGAGGGGTTGGGCGAGTTCGCGAGGAGTAGATGAAGCTCTTGGACCAATCGGTTCATTCGTAGGTGGTCGGGAGCTCAAAGTCAACCTAAGAGTTGACCTCAGCTCACTACAGGCAACACATGAGAGGTTGAATATGACGCCTAGCCAATTTACCAAACTGCCCTCCCATCCCTTTAGTCCAGGTAAGGGCATTCTCAACTTTTTGTCTCTTTTGATCGCGAGCGAGGTGCGCAACCGCGGATCGTCCGATCCCATGTGGTCCAACGGACCACGGATTGAATGGCTGAACTTTGTTTTGACAATTTCCTAATATAATTCCTCTCTGCTAGAAAATCCAAGAAAATACCTTTCTTTTCAAAAATCATAGAAATTAATAGGAAGGTCAGATGAAGAAACTTTATATATGAAAAATTATTAGAAAAATATGAGTAATATGATAAAAATAGTTTTAGCATATGATTTCGTTTCTAATTATAAAATTACCTTGAGTTGATCATAAAGTGCATTAAATTTAGGTTAAAAACCCTAATGATGATTAAAGATCAAATCTAAGATGCTTAATGGGTTAATTTGAGTATTAATAACCTGTTGAAAAGAAAAGTAAGGTTTGAATCTAAAATTAGATTATAATTGGTTTGTTTTAGGGTTTTAATCCATGAATCTATGATAATACACGTAGAAACCCTAATCTAGGGTAAAGAAGGAAATTAACTTGAACAATCCGAATTAATTGGGATAATTTTGTTATCTATTGATCCTAAGCCTATTAGGAGGAATATGACAAGCTAATTAGGGTTTATACTTAAATTTGCTGATTTAGGGTTTATAGTAGTAATGATGAGGATGAACCCTAATGAAACCCTAAAAGGAAGTAGGAAAACGTAAGAAGAGATTTCATATGAGTGTAATCTGAGAAGGTGAATAGTAATTAAATTATATGATTGTTTCAGGATCATTGCTTGTGTGAACTGCTTGTTTGCTTGGATATTTCCTTGCTTGGATTTTTGTTGGCTTGTAGATTTGACTGAATAGGTATATGGTTAATTATGAATAATCACCTTTATTTTCACGATGTTTCTCAGATGTTTTTATCGAGTGATTGCAACCTAAACTGTTGGATGTTCAATTATGCAAACATATAAAGTTCCTATGAGTATCACAATTAATTATGTATGTGTATTCTTGAACCTACATGCCACCTTGATGTAAGTTGCAAGACCAAGCCGCAGAGGCAAGGTCTGAGTTGGCCAAGCCATGGAGGGAAGACCATTGGGCACCATGAGAGGTGACCCCAGGCACCAAGCTCAAGATGGAGAAGGTGACCTTATGTCCCTTGCAAGGACAAAACCCTAAGAGAGGGTAATCTAGGGTTTAAGGCAAAATGGGTTGAGAATGTCACATTGAAAGCATAATTTGGTTTGTTAATAAACAATTTGTGATAACTGGGTTGTTAGAAACTATTTGTGAAATTGTGATTGTTCCCCACATACCAGTATAGAAATATACTGACCGACATTTTGTTTGTTGGAATTTTAGGTACAATTATGAAAATAGACAAATAGTAAATCAAAATATTGTGAAGATACAATTAACCTATGCAAGGAGGATTAATTACTTAAGCTTTTACTATGGATAGAAGTTTAGATCCAAATTTTACAAGGTATGCAAAAGATTTATTTTATTCCAGCTTTTCAGTTTAGTAATAATAGAATTTGATAATTATTTATGATTAAATGTCAAACAATGGATCCTATAGATATTGGGATAGCATCCATGACCTCTTGGTCTCCTTCGATTGGGGGTTATCGAGAGGTGGGGTCGTTACAAGTTCTCTTCTTGAAGACCTTGTGGCCATCTGCTATTGACCTCTATAGTTTTTTAGAAAGGAAGGTTGTTTTTTTCTTTGGTTCATAGGCGGAAGCTCAGAGCTTGCTAGAGAGTGGGTATTTGAGGTTAAGGGAGTTCACACTATGCCTTGGTCTGATGGAGAACTTGGATAGGAAGTAGCTAGGAAGAAATCTTGGTACTAGTTTATTGGTTTTCCTATCTCATGCAAAGATGAGATATCATTATAAGAGACTATACAACCTTTTGGAAAGCTAGTTGAGGTTATGATGTGGAGTAGGAGACCAGATGATGAAACATGTGTTCTAGTTTAAATTGAGGCATGTTAACTCAATGTCTAAATTGACTAAACCCTTGTTTTGATGATGACTAACCATTTCACTTATTGTGTCTAATACTTCTACTTGAGTGATTTTAGTTTAGATAAGACACACTCCAATTGCCAAAACTTGCACATCCTAATTTGAAGAAATCAATTCATAAAAGCACAAAGATCAAGATTGAAGAATAGATAGTTTTCTCCATTGATCTTTGATGTAAATCATTGTAATGATTGTATGAGTTGTAATTAAGCACATATGTGTGATAGAGTCAATTACGATGAATTAATATGCACTTTAGAGGGTCTTGAAAACCCTAAAATAGCAACAGTATTTGGTTAAATTACCCTAGGCATAACTCAACTAACATCACTATTCACGGGGATTTTTGGAATCTTTTGTCAGCTAACTTTATTAATTGAGCTGAAGAAAATGGCCCAAACAGAAAGGGCTATCAGATGAGTTTTCCAAAAGGTAAGTCAGTCAACATTATTGTAGTGGCTACATTCTATCATGTAATATAGTCATTGGAGGGGTAAAAAAAGATATGTTGGACAACCCAATAATGGCTACAATTTGTCGTAAGGGATTCTAATGACTAGGAGGCATCCTCAACTATAAATAGGACCCCTTGGGCTTCATCCCATGGTTATCCAAGCACTATTAAGGTACTTATACTATAGTTGAGAGAGATTTGCCTTCCAAGAGCCTCCATCCACTCTCATGAGCTTAATCACTTGCTACATCCATTAGAGTGAGTAGGAGATTTGTAAGAGAGCTAGTCCTACATCTATATCTTGTGAGGATCTCATTCCCTCACAATCCCTCTTTCTACCATGAATATGAAGATTCTCTCTCTTGTCTAAGAGAGAGAAACAAGAAGAAGGGAAGGAGTCTGTTACGACCCCACCTCCCGATAACCCCCAATTAAGGGAGACCAAGAGGTTGAGCCGCACTCATTAATCCCAGATCAAAGGTTCGACATATAACCATAAACAATTATTAAATTCTAACAGACTATACTGAAAATGGTAATAAAATTTTACTTTACATACCTTTTGAAAACTCAGATCTCTATTCTTCTATCCACACCGAGACTAATCTATCTAATCCTCCTTGCACTTTAATTCTCATTTAGTATCACATGTGCCACTTTACTGTTTGTTCTTTTCATTGTACCTAAAACGCCGATAAACAAAACGTCGGTCAGCCGTAGCTGGTATGTGGGGGAAACGACAAACATGCAACTATGATAACAATGTAATCATTCAATTACTTATTTAACAACCAATATTACATTTTAGATATAACTCCACGATCCAAGAGTACCCTATCCTCTGTATTGCCCCATTAAACCCCTCATGATCCACCTATAAGTGAACCAGTTTCTAGGGTTGAGTCACATGGCACTACTCGTAAGTAGACCACTCCTTAACTCGAGATTTGCTAAAGAGTCTCTAACTCACGGTAACCTAGACCTTACTCTAGGATTACCCCTTTTTAGCATTTTCAAAGTAACAGAGGTGGACCCGGATCTAGCCAGTTATATATGCACATTTATGGTGATAATCATAGTCACTTTATAGTGGCATGAAATAAATAAACATCCAACAGTTTAGTTGCATTCAATGTGATTAAACATCCGAGAATACATCGGGAAACTATAGCGGTTATTCATAATCATAACCACATACCTGATCCATAGTAACTTGATGTCCATGCATTAACATTCAACACAATTAACACGCAATCAACAATATCCTGAAAATAATGCATAACATCCAAGTGTCATTGTTTTATTCAAAACATCCACAAGATCAACTTGGATTCCACCTTATAATTTCTAGGGCAACCTTATGGTTTTATTAGGCTTTTAGCCTTCATTATGCATTTATCACTTTTAATGCTCTTTTAGTTCACAAACCCTAATTTCTGCATCATAGGCACAATTGAATGTCAAATAAGTCTAATATGTTTCTTTTACACTAAAACTATTATCTTTATCCTTTTAGGTCATATCCAAAACATTAAGGCTAATTATCATCTTCGGTTTCTTTCAAATTGACAAATCATATTTCATTATAGTTCAACTCACATATATGAACCTTATTTATTACTATTTCCACCTTTATACACTAGGAAACACTAATTATCCAAATAATTCACATTAAAGATCTTTGGTACTCAATTTATCTTCGAATCATCATATCTCCATTTTATTCTTCGATTTGTACAATTAAAACCATTAGAATTCATATCAACATAAATTAGGGTTTCTAATCCCATTAAGGCATATTCAAGTACATAGAACCCTAAGTTAAACCAACTATATCAAAAGATCATCTTTTTCAAATCCTATTTTCACTTTTATTAACAACAGGTTAATATCAGCTTGAATTATCCATCTATTATCAAATCTAAGGGGTTTTCCTTAGTTAAATCATTAAAGAGGATAACTTTATGTATTTTTCCAATTTCAAGCATATAAATTCTAAATTAAACTAATCATGTGCAAAGTTCTTCCTTTTTGAACTCAATGTTCCTTTTTACATTTAACAGGTTAATATCAACTCTAATGATCCATTAAACCCTATTAATCACTTTAATCATATCAAAGTAGGGTTTCTTTAATTATCATTATGTTAAAGTTGATAAATTACACTACTTTTTGAATTGCAAGAGGAATTGGCTTATAAACATAATTTATTTAGATTCCTCACATCTTTCTGATCAACTTTCATATAAAACGTATTCTAATCGGAGCTACGGTTATTTATCTATGAATTTTGCATAATCAACTTACCCGGACCAATCAGAAGGTGCCACGCGGCCTTGTCCCCATGCAACGTTGGCTCTTTTAAAACATAACTGAATTACATTTCTACCCTCGGTTAAGTAATTGGTTCTTCATCCCGCAGAGGGGCATTTTCGTCCAACGACCGCTCCTCCTTCTTCCTCCTCGCGACGGCAGCCTGCTGCTGCCCTAGCCCGCCGTTTTTCAGCTGTGCGCGGCTTCCTTCCTCTCCTCCAAGGGCCGGTGACCCTCCGGGAAGGTCCTACTATCTCCGCCGCACACCACGCACCCATTGGAGCCTCTGATCCACGGCCAAGGTGGACGAGATCTGCCGCGCGAGTCCCGTGCTTGCAGGT
The DNA here is from genome assembly GCA_963693085.1 of Alisma plantago-aquatica. NCBI lineage: Eukaryota > Viridiplantae > Streptophyta > Magnoliopsida > Alismatales > Alismataceae > Alisma > Alisma plantago-aquatica. Next base: position 824,025,805 of record OY856410.1, read on the forward strand.
GCCGGTTGCAGCCATGCGGCCGCCCTGGCGAGCTGTCTAGGGTACAAAAACCCCGGCTAGGTCATCCTATGACCTCGGTGCACCTCCAACTCCCCTCCTAGGCTTCTCTCCGTACTAGGGTTACAACATCTTCCTCTACTAGGGTTTGCTTGCCATGACCAAGAAGAAGAAGAATAATAGGAGAGAGAGACGCATGGGGTCCTTCTTGAACTCGCCCCTGGGCTCTACCCCTTTTATAGGGGTGGGAAACAAAGCCCTAGATTGTCTTATTCACAACTCAAAAGTCCTTTTCCAAGTAGGAAGTAAAAACCCTCTAATAGAGGTAATATCCTCTCTTTTCTTTATCCATGATTATTTTCTATTATATGGATATTAAGAATTTGAAATTCCTTCTTTCATATTCTTTGTACTTTCCCTTTTTATTTATTGACCACGAATTTCTATTCTCTTTTAATAGAAATTACTTCCTTTTTCATAATGCCACTAAAATCCTTAATAATGTATCATATTATTCTTTATCTTGCAAATTTGGCATTTTCTCTTTCTTTCCTCTTTATTGGGACTCCTTGGATCCCAAGACACTCCATTATTTCGAAATTCTTTTTATTGGATACTTATTATCCTTCTAGATGCATCTTTATGCCTTATTTCACATTATCTTGTTTATTTCCCATTTAAAATACCTCCTTTTGAGAATTTCCTTTTTATTTCTCTTTTATTTTCCTCATTGGCCTTCCTTTTATTATTAGAAACCTCATGGATACGAAATCTCACTAAGAAATCTCATTTATGCCTCTTTTCATTCATTTTCCACATAATATCATTATTTCCCAATTTCTTTCTTCATAAAGAAATACTTAATTAGTCTTTTCTTTTCCTATTGCTTTCTTTTTGCAACCTTGGACTCCTTGGTATCCAAGGAACCCAAGAGGCACGAAATCCTCTTTGGATTTTCCTTCTAGAGGTTTCCACATATTTATTTTCTTAAAAAAATTCAATTATCCATTTACTAATTGAATTTCCTTTGTTATTTTCCTTTTTATTGGGCCCAATAGCCAATAAAGCCCACAAATCAAACAACAAGGCTATTTTAAACGAAATCCAGTTATTCTCAACCAAATATATGATTATTTGTTCAAACATATTTAATATGAGAAATTATATTTCTCACCACTTGAACCCAAAAATTGGGGTTATAACAGAGTCCCTTAGTGAAAAGCTTCTCCTTGGTGAAGGTGAAGTCAAAGGCATAGGATCCAAGTCAAGAGTGGGCAAATCCTTGAAGGGGGAAGACTTGTTGCAAGAGTAAGTATGTCCTTAAAGAAGGTTGAAAACTCATTGCAAGAGTATGTAAGTCCTTTCTAAGGTGGAAAACTCTTGATCATGGATAGTTAAGTCTCTTGTAATGGTTGTTGGCTCCTTGATCCAAAAAGGAATGCTAGTGTAACCCTTAACCTTGAAAAAGGTGGTCTTATGTTGTAACTCTTATAATTGAATATAAGGAGTGAGACATGGTTGGAAATTATAGAGATTAACCCCTCTAGGTAGTGGATGTACATCTCTTAGTTTGGAGATTTAAACCACTATAAGTAACTTGTATTATTTGGTGCTTGTTCCATCTCTCTCTTCCTTGATATGCATATTTAGTTGCACTCATTGTTCATACTTGCAATATTATCTCATAAATATCTTGAAGGTATAATGAATTTTACTTAAATGGTTTTAGCTCCATCCACCCCCATCTAGAGCACGTTTTAGATCCAACAATTGGTATTAGAGTTGGTCTTCTTCCAGCAATACTTCCACAACTAGGAGAAGATCAGTGATAATCAAGGTGGGAGTACTACATCAACATTTGAATATTTGATGGAAGAAACTTCCTCTATTATAAGAGAAGAATGTAATTCCACCTCCAAGGATCAAGTCTTGAGCTATGGAGAATGGTTGATCTTCCATACAAGAAACTAGAGACAAAGGTAGAAGAATGTGATGAGGCTACTTTGAAAAAAGCAACCTTGCATGCAAGAGCCATCAACATCTTCTATGCCTCTCTTTCCTCCACCGAGTTCAATAATATTTCTTCTTGTGACACGACCTCTGAGATATGGAGAAATCTATGCGTCACTTATTAGGGGAAAAAGCAAGTGAAGGAAAGTAGACAATATATGCTAATTGGTTTCCTTGAAAACTTTAAGATGGGAAAGGATAAGAGTGTGGCTAAAATGTTCTCAAGGCTTAACACCATTGTAAATGTTTTTTCCATCCTAGGATATACTATAAATCAAGGAAATGTAAACTCTACTTCACACTCTTCCTCGACATTGGAAAACAAAGATGGCTACCATAGAAGAAATAAAGTCCTCGTCTGACATTCCTACTGAAAATCTCATAGGAAATGTCCAAGCTTATGAAGTGAGACTTGACAAGCGAGAGGAAGAAGAAAGAGTAGAAGAGAGAGTCCAAGAGAAAGAAGGAGGAAGCAATAAAAGCCCAAGTTGAAACTATTTTGTAACAACAAGTCAAATATCAAGCTTCTCCATCCTTAAATAAAGATGGCTCCTCAAATGATCTTGAAGCTCACTACTCCAAGTGAAAGAATCTCAAGGGTAGATTCAAGAAGAAGGAGAAAAGGCACAAAATATCTAGTGACTCCTCCAACTCAAACTCAAGTGAAGATTCTAGTGAAAGCTCTAGATCAAGCTCTAATGGAAGTGAAGAATGACACTTTTCTCTCATGGCAAGTCCTAATGAAGATTCAATTGAGGTAAATCTGAACTCTTTAGATAAAGAATTCTTAATTGTCATTATTCATGCTACGTGTGCATCTCTTAAGTCTATTAAGAATAAAAAGAAAAATCTTGATAAGATTGTAGATAACTTGCATGAAGGAAAGGTTGATTTTGAACATTCTAACATTTTCTTGCAATTTGATGTTAACAATCTCCAAAAGCTTTATGTGGAATTTGAATTGAAATCCAATGGTGTTAAAATAGAAAACAATGATTAATTTAGACAAGTATATTCTCTTAAACTTGAAAATACTAGCTTGCTTAGTAAGATTAGAGTTTTAGAATCTCAACCTTTTATGCCTAGTTATAATGAAGAACATACTATAATTGTGATCTTTCTCATGCTTGATATTAATGTTTTTAGAACTAACTTTGTTATGAAAGGAATCAAATCTGAAAATAGTGCCTATCTTTCTATGATTACTTTGCTTGAAAAAGAAAATACTTCCTTGCTTGCTAAAATCAATGTCCTTGGATCTTATTCTAGTTCTACTAGTAGAGAGAATAATGTTATTGCTATTTGTATTAAAAATGATTCTTATATGACCAAAGCTGTTTGCTTAAAAATTGGCCTTTTGCATGGAAAAGATAATATTGATCAACTATTTTATACTATTACTTCTCTTATGCATGAGAATCATAGTTTGAGATCCTCTTTCCAAAAGTTTGTATGTGGTAAAAAGAATCTTAATGATATCCTACACCATAATAGTAAACAAATTTGTGCACATGGTATAGAGTATGTAAACAAATATAGAGGACCTAGAATATTTCATGAAGAATCCTCTAGTTCTAAGGTTAAGGGCTCTTGAAACTATTTCAATGAATTATATGACCAAAGCTCTTTGCTTAGAAACTGGTCTTTTACATGATAGAGATGATACTAATCAATTTTTTTCTACTATTACTTCTCTAATGCATGATAATAATAGTTTGAGATCCTCTTTCCAAAAGTGTATATGTGGTGAAAAGAATCTTAATGATATCCTACACCATACTACTAAACAAATTGGAGGACATGGTATAAGGTACGAAAACAAAGATAAAGGACCTGGAATCTTTCATGGAGAATCCTCTAGTTCCAAGGCTAAGGGAACTTGCAACTAGTTAAATGAAAATGGTCATTATTCTACATATTACCCTTTTAGGAAATAACCCAAAAGTAGTAAGACTTTGGTTGTTGCTAAGCTAACCCCTCCATACCCAAAAATATGACTGGTGACCATTTTATATTTCTTCTTATTGGTCACTTGCAAATGGACTGACATGAGCTATTGATTGCAAATTGGTTTCTCAATCCACATAAAATAAGAAAGGTGAGAATTTTATGGGTTGGTAACAAGTGGAAAACAAATGGTAAGAACAAAAGTAATGGTATTCTTTCCCATATCCAATCAATGCTTGTTTTTGCCAAGTTTGCATGCACTTTACATATGGTTTTTTTAGTTCAAATTGGTATATTGTGATTCTCATCATTTTCTTGGTCAAAGTATGTCCATGATGATTTCATAGTGCACTAATAACTTGTTTATACTATTTGGATATTATTTATATTTTTATCATGACTCTAGATATATTTTTCTGAAATATATGTGGTTTTGGATAGTAGTTTTTGCTGCTGAGTTTGTTTCAAGGAAACTTTACATGTAGGCATTCTTTGGTTTGCCAAAAGTTGATGTCGGCCGAGTTTGTCCTAAGGAAACTTGACCAACAAGAACCTATGGGGTTTTTCCATCAGTTGTTTTTGGCCGAGAAGTTCAACCCAGAAACTTGACCAACAACATTGTGCACTAAATATGCAAATGACTTTTGGATGACAATTTCCTTCTCCACTAGACTTTCTCAACCAATAGCCTTATTCTATGGCACTTAATTGGTATCTATATATGATATAAATATTGACATGATTTAAATTATCAATCTTGCATACAACACTATCTTTCTAATTGCTCTAATTGGTATCTCTATATCTTGCAATTACTTGTCTTGAGTTGTAATGCATGTTTTGAATATAATTTTTTTGAAACTTATGGTTGTGATTAACTTGATTTCGTTGTGCTCTAACTTGAAACATCTATATAGTTGTACATCTTTTGATTCAACTTTGATTTTCTTAGTGGTAATCATGTTTTGGTAATGATGCATATTTGATAGTGAGTACTATCCATTCAATGGTTCTTAAATTGCATATTTCGTTGTATGGATATTTCTTTACATCTATTTGTAGCTTATTTTTAATTTGGGAATCTTTTGCTAGGACATAGATCCTACTAATAGTCCTAACTTGTAAAATCATCTACTAGTAGTCCATCTACATGTCGTTCTAGTCTTGTTCTTAGTTTGTTATCCAACTATATGTTATACTTGTATCTTATCTCATACATACTCAAGATTGGTACTTGTTTTGCATATTTACTAGCTTGAGTTACTTGTTTGCATAGCCTTGCCTTTAAATATGCTAGAATTACATCTAGGGTTGTTCTAATGTATATCTTTATTTACTTTACATACATTGCTTGTACATGTCCTTAGTTTTTTCTCTTCTACACTCCCTTTTATAACAAGTTGTGTTTTAGCTCTTCAACCCCCTCACATTTTGAAATGACAAAGGGGGAGAAGACATGTCTAATGTAAATGGGAGAACATATATGAGTAGAAGAAATAGTTTCTATAAATGTTATGAAATCCAACCATGTAGGATAAATAATAACCATTCCACTTATTTGTGTCTAATTCTTCTACTTGAATGATTTCATATTAGATAATATACACTTCAAATGCCTGGACTTCCACATCCTAATTTGGTATACAAGCACAAAAATAAAACTTAAGAATAGATAGTTTTCTCCATAGATCTTTGATCTAAATCACTTGTAATGATGATATGACTTGTAGTTAAGCTCATATGTGTAATAGAGTCAATTAGAATGAATTAGTATGCACTTGGGAGGGCATTGAAAACCACAAAACAACAGGTGCAATCGCCTGAATTACCCCAGGGCATAACTCAGTTGAAAACACTATTCACAATGCTTTTTTGAACCATTTGATGCTCGAATTTGGTAACTTGGTCGACCAGAAAATGGCCCGAACAGTAAGGGTTGTCGTTCAAGTTCCCAAAAAGTAACTCAATAGACAATATTGTAGTAGCTACTTTATGCAGTGAAACATAGCCGTTGGAGGGGTGAAAAAAGGTGGAAAAAAATCCATTAGACACCTCAATAGCGGCTTGAATTATCCTATGTGATTCTAACATCTAGGAGGCATCCTCAACTATAAATAGGACCCCTTGGGATTCATCCCATGGTTAGACAAGCGCTATGTTGGTCCCTATACTATATTTGAGAGAGAGTTGCTTCCCAAGAGCCCCCATCCACTCTCATGAGCTTAATTACTTGCTGCATCCATTAGAGAAAGTAGGATATTTGTAAGAGAGATAGTCCTACATTTATATCTTGTGAGGCTCTCACTTCCTTCACCTCCAAATCTCTATTCTACCATGAAGATGAAGATTTTCTCTCTTGGCCAAGAGAGGTGAAGGAGAAGGATAGTGTAACGCCCGGGCCCACTACCCAAGCCTCTAGGAGAGTTTCAAGAATGATGACTGTCCCCACAGACCATCACTAGCCTTAACTGCATGCTTTGTCCTCACTTACGTGCATGCTAGGATCATATTCCCGACAGGTCACCCATCCCAGTACTACTCCAAGCTGAGCACTCTTAACTATGGAGTTCTTTAGTGATGGGTTCCCAGAAAAGGAGGTGCACCTTGGTGATATGGGTAGTCCAATCATTCCTTTTAATATCAACTTATCCAAGGCCTAAAATTTGGGATGTTACAATCTCCCCCACTTAGACTTGACATCATCGTCAAGGCTCAACTATATGACCTCATAATATGACCCCATTTCAGTGCATACCCACAATGGCCCATGGAAACCTAGCTCCCGATCACGGAATACCATTGCAAGGGTGGCTACGTCAACCATGGACAACCCTTTCCTACATGTCTGGACCGCATGGCTCAAGACTGGAATTCCATGCCCATGAGGGCCCCACCTACTGGAGGGGTTATGTCTCTGATACCATTTGTAATGCCCGGTCCCACTACCCAAGGCTCTAGTAGAGTTTCAAGAATGACAACTTTCCCCACAGACCACCACTAGCCTTAATTGCACACTGTGTCCTCACTCAATCACATGCCAGGATCATCTTCCCAATAGGTCACCCATCCCAGTACTACTCCAAGATTAACTATGGAGTTCTTTAGTGATGTGTTCCCAGAAAAGGAGGTGCACCTTGGTGATATGGGTAGTCCAATCATTCCTTTTAAGATCAACTTATCCAAGGCCTCAAATCCTAGGATGTTACAATAATCATTCCTTTTAAGATCAACTTATCTAAGGCCTCAAATCCTAGGATGTTACAAATGGTATCAGAGCTATAACCCCTCCAGTAGGTGGGGCCCACATGGGCATGGCATGCCAGTCTTGAGCTATGCGGTCCAGGCATGTAGGAAAGGGTTGTCCATGGTTGACGTAACCACCCTTGCGCTGGTATTCCGTGATCGGGAGCTGGGTGTCCATGGGCCATTGTGGGTCTGCACTGAAATGGGGTCAGATTATGGGGCCATATAGTTGAGCCTTGACGAGGACGTCAAGAGTATAAGTGGGGGAGATTGTAACATCCTAGGATTTGAGGCCTTGGATAAGTTTATCTTAAAAGGAATGATTGGACTACCCATATCACCAAGGTGCACCTCCTTTTCCAGGAACCCATCACTAAAGAACTCCATAGTTAAGTGTGCTCAGCTTGAAGTAGTACTGGGATGGGTGACATGTCGGGAAGATGATCCTGACATGCGCGTGAGTGAGGACAAAGCACACAGTTAAGGCTAGTGGTGGTCTGTGGGGCCAGTCATCATTCTTAAAACTCTACTAGAGCCTTGTGTAGTGGGCCCGGGCATTTACAATTTTGATATTGTTGATCAGTACTTTTGTTGCACGACTTTATAGGTACATGCTAGATAAGATGATATCAAGATATGATGGACAAATAAAATTACTTTAAGACATTAAAGTTAGGTTATAAGGAGGATTAGATAGATACTTCTTCTCATATGTAGAATTTTGATGATAGAAAATCATGTAACTTCTTCAGAGAAGAATTTCATAAATGATATTTGAATTAATAGAAATTATTTTCTATTATTTATTAAATTTGGATCCTTGAGAAACTTTAGGTAATGGCTCTCAACTTTAAGGTCTTCCTTAATTGGGTGTTTCTTAAAAGTGAGGTTGTTACAAATGGTATCAAAGCCATAACCCCTCCAATAGGTGGGGCCCACATGGGAATGTGGCATGCAAATATTAAGTTGTACGGTTCATACATGTTGGAAAGGGCTATCCACTGAGATGAGATGGAGCCACCCTTTCCATGGTAGCCATGGATGGGAGTTGGGTATCCATGGGCCATTATTGGTCGACACTGAAAAAGGGAAAGCATTATGCGGCCATATAGTTGAGCCTTGATGAGGAATTCAAGTGTCTAAGTGGGGGAGATTGTAATGTCCTAGTATTTGAGGCCTTAGATAGATTGATCTTATCAGGAGTGATTGGACTATCCATATCAACAAGGAGCACCTCCTTTTTAGGGAGCCCATCACTAAAGAACTTTGTGGTTAAGCATGATCAGCCCCGAGTATTACTAGGATGGGTGACCAATCAGGAAGTTTATCCTTGCTTGCACATGAGTGAGGACAAAGTGCACACTTAGGCAATGTGATGATCTGTGGGGTCAGTCATCATTCCTGAATCTCTGATCTAAAGGCCCCAAGACTTGATAGTACAACCATTGGAAATCGATGCCAAGAAGAGTTATAGGGATGAATGTTTGTTCCTTTGTTACTAGTGGGTAGGAGTAGATCTATGAAGGCTTTCTTAACACTTCACACTAGGAAAGTCTAGGAAAGTAAGCCCCCTCATCCTCCAAAGTCCTTGGTAGATTCACAATGACAAATTTGGAGGAAGATGTGCTTTGTCTTTCCCATATGCCTCGCTAGGGTCTGAAGGATTCATTCCACACTCAAACATATGCATAGTTAAACATTTTGGGTGTGGGGATAGATGAACGTCCTGAAATGTGAAGATTGTTTGCAACCACCATCTTCAAGTATGCATGATTAGTGAAATGACTCTTGCTTGACTAGATTTAATACATGACTGAAAAACTTATACAACATAGACATGTCTAAATCTAACTAGCTCGTGATCCAAGTGCATTACTTTTGCTAGTTGCTGAAATCATCAGAAAACATCATAAATATCAAACATTTCCCATGATTAAGAAACTCAAACACTACATTATCCTAAGAAATAATGTCTTATACATTCTCTCATAGATAGATATAGATGTTAATAGTTGAATTAGAATTTTTTCCATTGAAATGTGAATTCTAGATATTCTAAAATGGTGATAAAATTTATTAATCTTATATTCATAATTAGAAAACTTCACAGTTCTCATTTTATGCACTAGTGAACCAAATTGGACCAAAAATACAAATCAATAATTGTACCATATACTTGTTCACTTTTTAACTCATATCAAACTCATAATGAAATGTGAAACTATGACACTCAAAATAAACTATAATTATCATTTCATGACATCATCATTCTCTTGCAAATCTAAATAGTCACTCTGCCATATTCTCATGATTATTTATTTATCTAACTTCCATAAATATGAGATTGTTACTTTTAAAATACCTCAATGAACATTGATCACATACTTCATTCAAGTTCTAGTTTTTCATATACTTGAGAAATAAAAAATGGAAATTAACATTATAGTCTAAATGTCACTACGAGTAATAGTTAAGATTACACATATCCATTATGCATCACTCTTATCCCCAATAACTATCCACATTCTACTTGATTCATAAGTAAAAAAAAATCACATAAAAACATCATGTGGTTCATCATACACATATTGTTCTCAACTCCTTTAGATTTTAAACTATGATGTTTATTAAGACCATCATTTATGATTCAACTTTAAAATATCATGACTCATTAATTTAAGTATCATCTTGAACATTCATCTTTGTATTTTATATCAAAACCTTCATTTACATTATAAATGAAACCTCACTTGATTTATAAATTCATATACACAATTCATTTTCACTTTCTTCTCTTCATATCATATCATACAATGATGTAGGTCAAAGATGACCTATCAATGCGGTTAGAAACTCTAAGTCATGATTATCTTTCATATGGAAAGAACCATTGGACATATTTCTATGAGTTATTAAATCTCCTAGAAATATGACGAAGACCTTGTTTTATGCTTCATTTTGAGGAACTAAGCTATGTTTTTTTTAGAAAACTAGAATTTTTAAGAGTTTTAAGATTATTGGAAACAAATCTACCTTATAGGTTTGAAATTATCATTCAATGTTGTTTCTTGGATCTTTATCACTAGCATGATCTTATTACTTGCAACTAATGAGTCGACTAAGGTTAGTTCTCTATATACCCTTGCTCCTAAGTTCTCATTTCTCCCAAGAGTTCATTGCACCATTACACCAAACTACATATCTACCTTGGAGATAATAAAACAATATTACTTTGTTAACATTACTCTAAATAACATTCTCCATCTTATCATGGGATTATAGGTCAGGTAAATCCAAGGTACCTGTATTCATTATCCTACAATAAACCATTCTTATCCCTAATAATACCAAATGAAACCATAATCAAACATCTTTTATAGATTCTTTCTCAAATCAAATCATCAATAACATAATCTCATGCTACTACATATCTTGTACAACCACATGCTTAGAGCATCATCATGTATAACCTCAAAGATGATTTTTTGACGTCTAGAAATAATCATACTATTGTCTCATAGGCTTAAAGTTGGATCATGTTCTTATTGTCCTCAAGTATTTCCCTTAATAAACATCATGATTTCTATCATGACAAATGTTACTCCATGGAATCCGAGACACATAATGATCACAAATTCTATATTTCCACAAAGTCTAAATTAGAGAGATGAATGTCAAAACCATAACACCTCATCAAACCACAACCCTTATGGGAGACATGTATCAAATATTGTACTTCCACATGTTCCTCCAATTCTGAATTTGGATGTTTGTGTTCTAATATGTTGCCTTACATAATTGTTATCATTTCTCATGCATTTTTCATATAGTCTATGTCATGCATTTCTAGATTAACATGTACAACTAAGAAGTCTTATTATTTCACTACTAGGTATCCCCATTCAAATTATTACTTTCAACATGTCATTCTATCCTTTATGCCAAAGAACCTAATATCAAACATGGTTTTTTGACTTCTACTTAATTATGTCACCATTAGGTTCAAGTGACCACATGAAAAGGCCCCTATCATTTACTCTGTGTCATATCTTGACACATACTTCCTACTATATGTATCTTGAGATGACATATAATATTATAGTCAACTCTAACATCCCTATTACAAGTTTTCCATGACAAATACACCAGAAGAAAGGAGAGTAGCATAATATTATGATGTTGCTCGTAACATATCTTGTAAGGTTCTTAGTTAATCTGAGTCCCAAGCCACAAATTATTTAAAAATCAATAGAAAATGTTATAAGCTATGTAATCAACACTCATAACCCATTACAAATAGGCAATCAAACCAAAAGTTTATTATCCCTCTCTAGATCTTGCATTATACATGTAACAACTTCGATTTTTATAAACCGTGAAATCACAATAAAACCTTTCCTTCATTCCTTTTTTAAGGACTCTGAGAATTGAAATCTTCAGGGAAACTTAAACACTTTATAAATAATACTTGTAATAAAATGTTGTCTTGGCTGCAATCATAAAACAAATCATTTATGAGGCATACCAAAAACCATCATAAAGGGTGAATCCATTATCATTATTTGAGAAGAAAAAAATATATTTGTATGTAGTAAGTTCTAGCCATGTATCAAAGGTGACATATTTTCCCTATGTAATTCTTTGTAAACCTCAACAACTCATTCATCATTTCATCATTCTCAACTCAAATTAATTTAAGATCTCATCCTACCTGATTTATTCTTAATTATTTTCCTTAAAAAGACAATAATTAATCTAGTATATATCAAATCTATGAGCTAGGGTATATATGTCCTCAAACACTTATATCTTACACTTATAATTTCTCAAAACATAGAACTATAGTAACATACACTTATATCTTCATTTGAATCTTATCATCGATACATATGTTGGATTTGCTTCATCTTTTGACTCATCTAATAGGTGAAGACTATAGGAAGGTGAGAATATTTCCTGGTCAAAATCTATATTATTACTACCACAATTGTAACAACCCCCAAGTGTCATCCATTTATACCAACATAGAAGCACGAATCATTCAAACAATACTAAAAAATTTGCCAGAAATAACATATCTTTTATTGAAATAATATAATAACTTTCCATAAGATAAAGTTCATATTGATTTTCACATAAATTCTTTGCACAAAAAAAACATCAAAATAACTTAATACATGGTAATATTTGAAAATACATAAATCTCCATGAATTGTATATATGACACCCCACTAGATCTTAAAATTTTATTTGCATCGACCTCATAAGAGCTATCCCATGATGCAATCCAGTTATGTGCATTCGCACATAGCCTTGCCTTTAAAAGGTCATTGTATGTGGTTGGATTTAAAGTACATAATAATATTGAAAAACTTTAAAAATAAAAGTATATTATTATACTTTACTTAGCATAGATTTAGGAATGTATAATGTTATTTTGAAATTTTATATGATTTATCTATAGGAACATCTACACATGGGACTGATTCGATCTGATACACAAAAAATGCAATTAAAATGATTGGTCTCCATTGTGTGATATGAAACACCATAAAGATAAATTGGTGTCTCCTCACCCTATGTCCTTGATGGCTATAAGATGAGTCCCTACAAATGGGTCAATAGTTTATAGTTGTTATATCCTCACCATGTGTTGTCAATGGCTATAAGACTACATCCCTACATATGTGTTAAGAGCTATAACCAAGGTAGAGTCCTACTTACAATTATATTGACTTACATATGATTTTTAACAATTAGAAACACATAATAAATTATGAACAAGAACATGATGTAATAATAATGGATGTATTTTCAACATTGTATCATAATAATTAGATATTTACTTTGATAAGAATAATAAGATGCATTAATTCTATAGAGGTACAACATGTTCCATGATACTATACATTTATGTTGCACAAGATGAAAACAAAAGGAAAATACTTAAAGCCAACACATGGACCACTTACCTCATTTGTAATAATCTGAAAGGTTTATTGAATCCTTAAATCATATTTGTAATTCCTACAAATATCGTGAGCATGTCATGAATATCCATTAAACAAAACCCATACCTACCAGGTCTAGTTAGGATTTGATGTCCCATTATGGGTGTGTAAAGTTCATGGCATGTAGCCTTAACTTCATTATATGTATTGATACATGAGACACATTCCCTGAAACTCTTATAATGATATTGAGTACATTTACTTATCATTGTGATATATTGTAAAACCTAAGTAAATGTCAAGGTATAGAATTCACAAATGAAGCATCGTCATCTAAGTCAAGGTCATCAAATGGATTTTAAACAATTTTAGTGTTACAATGAAACTTCATGAGATGTGATATTCATAGTATGCCATTCCTATTTTGTATTCATTTTCAAATCACAAATTCTATTGGGTCTATATTATCATTTGCATAAAGACCCAACACCATAGAAAAGGTTTCCATTATGCATTTCATGATATTGACTATGATGGGTGTATGTTTTGTTTAGTTTTTTTTATATTAAAGTTAATTATATGATTTATGAGAAGATGGATATTTTCTTGAAATTAGTTTCACTATTTACCTTTCTTGCTTGACAAGTCATATGAAGGATTTATTTGGCTTAAGATCCACAGACACTGTCATAGGCCTCACCCTTCATGGATCTTATATTTTATTTCCTTTGTATCATCTATAAAACAAAGTATATCCACTAGCAAAATCTTTTGGCAAGGTGTCCATGGTTATACAAGCATCTATGTCTTGAAAACTAAAAGTTATTGAGTCTGCATCACCTCTGTGAACACCGATGACATGATCAACATCCTAAAGCCCTCAAAAAGCCATGATGAACAGGCCACAACAACATCGCCTAAGATGCAATTTCATGATGCAAGATGGCTCTTGGGGCAGTGATGCATGTTTACTACATGTATATAACAAAAGTCCACATATCACATAATATAGGCCTATGAGTCTCGAGTGAGAACTAAGGAAACATACCCAGAGAGTACTACTAACTATGACTCAATCAACTAGACCTAGTGAAAAAGGTGATTGATTGATTAATTAAAATTACAAATTTTGTAATCTAAAATCCATCTCTCAAAGAAATTAAGGATTAAATAAATTATCCATGTTGATTAGGAGTAGTTAATTCATTATGCAATCGTAGCATTATGTCAAAAAAATAGTAAGTAACGTATGTAACAACTCATAATGTCCATTACAATGCATAATCGGGCTAGTTCTGGGTCCTAAGGAATTAGGGGATTAGCCCCACATGATTTCAATTTCCATACACATAGAGGGAATAGGAGAAGAAGAGGGAACCATTAAAGACTATTGGAAACCCTAGAGAAGATGATCAGATGACTCCCTCTGATGAATGTGATGATTTGTTGTCTCATGGCTTCAAATTTGTCCATCAGAGGTGCTCAAATCGTCCTAGAACATACCTTTCTCCTCTCCTTGCTCTTCACTTGATTCTTCAATTTCTTGCAATAAACTATGGTGTGATGATTAATTCGGGCCTAAATCCTCCCTAGTCATAAAAGAGGCTTAGGGAATCGTTAATTTGTGTCTTTAGGATTAATCACAATCTTTAATTTTGTTCGACCATAGTTGGTACCTCTGATAGCTAGTTAGTGACACCGAGTCTTATGTTGGATCAAGACTCCATCTAAGTGTCAGTACTACTAATGAAGGCGTCAATATCACAAAGTTGATTTTTGTCTTCCTTTTCAAATTCCTTGTATAGGAGTCGATACCACCGACAGGAAGTCGATGACACCGAGTTGCTTCAGGTGTGTTTTAGAAGGTCGATACTATCGAATCTGTGGTCGATACCACCGAGAATCTTTGACTATTACCTATTCTTTTTCTTCCAATGCATGCACCATTGACAAAGCATACGGTAGCATCGAGCTAAATTAGGACTTCTCAAATCATGTGAAATTTAGAAATATAGAACACAATCCCATAAATGATGACAAACTAATATAAAACAATAAAAAATATAATATTTTATGCAAATATGTGTCACAGGATAATGATGATAAACCATGTACAAGTAGTATCAAAATGAGTAAATACGTATGAAATACATAATAAAATAGTATGTGAAAAGCAGATAATATTCATCACATCAAAATCCCCTAAGCTTAAATGTTGCTCATTGTTGCTCGTCCTTGAGAAATCCTGCCCTTAGATCTGTTTGAGACAAGTCAACAAAAGGACAAATAATATGAACTTCATTTCTCAACTATCCTCACCTGGCAGTTGCAAACTGGCCCTTACTGACCAATGAATAAATAATTATTCTACAAGGACCAAAAATGTTCATTAAAGATGTCCACCCATAGATTAGTGAAACATTATCAATAGAGAAGTTAATATCGTAACCAATAGGGTATTTTCTTGTTACATCATGTGATTCCCTATCTACATTGCTCTATTCTACCTACCAAACTAATTGGAAGCAGATCCCCTTATAAGAAGAATGAATGAGGGGATCAATCATATATATATATGTATATATATATATATATATATATATATATATATATATATATATATGTATGTATGTGTGTGTGTGACCTACCATAAAGAGCAATGGGTAGAATGCAGTAGGTATCTTATGAAGAATCACAAGTATTATCTAAATCATTTATGCAAAAATAAAACATGTTGAACCTACAAAACAAAGAAAATGAGAAATGCATGAATCCTAATGCCTACTTATTATGGTAGAATGATGGATGCATTAACAACCTCGTTCATTTGATGAAAATGAAGTAAAATAATCAATCATATATTTATTTTCATCTCCTCTTCAAGAAAAATTCAGACTTGCGTTTAAGGCATCCTTTTCTCCCTCTTTATTCAACATTTGTTCTGTTCTTTATTATTTTACAATAGTTGAAGTGTATGCTTGGGATATACTACACAACTCATTGAACAATTTTTTATTTTATTTTGAAGGGTATGGGTGTGTATCCTTTCACTTTTTTTCAGTGTCTTACATCATTTGAACATGATGAAAGGATGAATGTATGAAATATGCCATGTGCATGCATTTTTTCACTGGGAAAAGGTGATGATTTTGATTTGTAATGACATGTCCCTAATGTGACTACATAGTAAGGTGGTGCTCACTAATGATTTTTTAAGTATTTCTAAGAAATTTTTCTTAAATCTATTTACCCTTTCAAGGTTGAATCATATACAAAACTTCAATGCGATATAGAGCTATGACGATATTCTATTCTTTGAGAAGTTCATTATCAATAATTATATGTTGTATATCTTCTTAAGCTAGTAGAACATGATTACTTGTATTTTCTTTATAGCTTATCTGTGACAACCTGAATTTTCCCTTTCCTCTGTGGTACTCCTTCCATCTCATCCAATGGTCTCTTACTCAATCAAATGTCAACTCTATAGTATGAATGTGATGATGATCTAATTCGATGACCTCAATGATCATTAACACAATATGTGACATTGATTTGAGTTTTGTAGTATATGTCACTCTTTAATAGATTACAAAATTGCAAAATACATTGAATCTAATAATTGTAATGACTTTGATCTTTTATATATTTCATATTGGTTTTCAATTGTGAATCCAAAGGGGAAGAAATCACCCTAATCAGACATTTGTAGCCCAAGTTATGGCTTTTCAAAGTCAGCTCAATTTTCACTTGAATTATTCTAATTTATCTTGTTTTAGGCCTTAATGGGCCAATTTGGGTGGGCCGTGGTCCATCCGCCACCCTCACTTGAGAAAACCCTAGAGCGCTTCTAGTATCCACCGTTAGATTGCCATCTCATTGATCCGATCCTGATCCAATGGTTAAAAACCCTCCTCCTACTTCTCCGCTTTGACGTTGGTGGGGGTGGCACTGCCACCACATACCCCCACCATGGCAACAACAAACAACACTCTCTCGACCCCTCTCTCGATCATTTGCATAGTCCAAACCTATTCTCTATTCATCCCACTTGTTTTCCCTATTTTTCATGCCCTAGTGTTCTACTACGCAACTCCCGTCTCCCAGAAACTCCATGGATGTGCCACCATGGAGCACCTTCCACAGATCCACCTCGGCCATCTTGGCAGGATATGAGAGAGGATTCGAGTCTGTGGAAGAGACATGGAGTCAGGAGGCCTCTTGATAGGTGATTTAGTGACCTCCTGGCCCACTCTACTAGGCCGTTCTGGCGAGAAGTAGCCGTAGTGCCGCTGCAGCTAAGAACACCCCACATGTAGGCTGCTGGCTGGGGAGGCTGGTGTCCCGCGCCATCAGATTTAGGGTGGATAACCTAGAGGAACACAACGCAACTTCTCTCTCTCCCACCACTCTTCCTCATGGTGGGGTCTCCTTAACCACATTGCCCAATAGCATGCGTCTGCGTGGTCACGAGGCCAGCCGACGTGGTCCACCCTCATGTGCAAGCTCCCTGGCTGCCCGATCACCCACAAACGGCACCGATGTGCCCTGACATAATATCAAGGGTAACCACCTCTTCCTCTATAGTTTTGAATGTTAATCTTAAAAAAAATTATAACTCTCAACTCCTATGGCCAAAGTATACAAAATTATATATCAAATTGATCCTTTCAAAAAGATATACATAATGGAATAGGTCTCAAGGCCTAATTCCATCGTTTGTTCTTGGTTTTCATAAAAGATGCATATGTTAATCATATGGAATATAGTTGATGTATGATTATGATGCAAAAAACTTGAATCTTGGCTACTCAATCTACCCCCTGATCCTTAAATCAGTACATGTTATGTATACTTGAACTAAATGAAAGTCCTACTCTCCCTATTGCTCATAAATGACTCCTTTTTGTACATATGTGACCATTTTGGACTATAATGATGTAAATTGCTCTTCTGGTGCTAACCTTGCTTTCTAATGACTCCAAATACTTAACCAATCATGAGATCAGTAATTTTATGCTATTAAAACCCCTGGGAAACCTTATAACTTTCCTAATACTCTTGATGACAAAAGTATGTTGTTATGATAATTGCATGTATGATTGAATGTTGGTACCCCATGTTGGTGGTGTGATGCCAAGACTCTAGTGGACATAACCTTACTTTGAATGTATTCTTATGTTCTTTTATTACTGATCTAAATCAACTCCTATGCTCGAACCCCTTAAATTAATGATCTTTGATCTTGGTTACTCTATTATGAGTCTGATGACCTAATTTGAGTATAAGTGTCCTAAATCTTGTCATGTCCACATAAAACCTTGAAATGATATGAAACTTTAACCACACTCTTATGATTACCTCTAGATTAGTATAAGATCATCTAATGTACACATAAAAACTTGGAAAATATCTTGCTCAAAACCCTAAAATGCATCTAATTAGGGTTAATTATGAGAATCTAATGCATATATGTAATCTTGTTGTTAATCAGGTTTGGCTTGTGGCTAGATCATGAAGGATAACTTAGGTTATGAATCTATGAATCAGGTATGGGCCTTATATAGTGATATGAATATTGCTTTCTTGTTTGAAAAGACATGTATTGTATGCTTGTTTGTTTACTTGCTCAAATATTGCCATGTAGTATTGCTATGTCTTACTCGATGTTTGCCTCATTAGTTTTATAACTTGAACACACACACATATATATATATATATATATATATATATATATATATATATATATATATATATATATGTAGAACTCCATTATAATATTGTTGATAAAGGGTTAGCTCTTGTCTATGGCCTTGAGGTCCCTCTTGTATAAAAGGGTTGGCTAATCTTGAGCACCCTTACAGACCCTTCTGATGGGAAGATGGTCAAAGGCCTTAAACATGCTTGATATTGTTGGTATAATGGAGTGAAATGACATAAAATATGGTTTCACATTTTTTTAAACAATTAACATGTTTATTCTTGTTCGTTTAGTCTTGAAATATTTTCAAATTATGTAAAGCTTACACATATGTATGTATCTTTCTGCCCCATACTCAACACCTCGTGTGTTAACCTGTTTCTCATATTTTGTTTTTAGGTTCAGTGATGGATAGAAGGTTGATGGTCTTGGTGATCTATGCTAGGTGTACTTGTTGTAATATCCAAATTTATTGCACATGAATGACTTGTACCTTGACTCTGGAAATGTGTAATTGAACTCATGAATATGATGTACCTTGTATAATTTATACTTGTTGAAATGTTGAGATTGTATTGGTGCCTTTATCTTGTTATTTGTTCATGTGTGCTAAGATTTATGCTTCTGCATGTTTCCTTTGGTATTCATTTGGTTCATGGGATTGGGATTCCAGTTTCATGACAGATGGTATCAGAGCATGAACAATAACTACACCAAACATTGCTCACATGAAACACAAACTAAACTCAACTCACATCTCAACCCTAGAAACTTAATAAGATGTCCTTTGTGGACTAGGTAGACTTAGCCTCTAGGTTAGATCCTAGATGTTCTAGAACTAGGTGTAGACTTGTATAATTTACATCCGTAGACATATGCTCGCGACATGTGCTTAGGATATCTACATAGGTGTGCACCATGTTCTTGCTAGTTCTCTAGGTGTCATGGTACTAGACTTCCTCATGAGTGTGGTAATTCATTTTGGTTTTGGTTTTATTTGAATGGAGTATGGTGGTTTTCAACGCCTATTTAAACATTAGAGAAAACATATTTCGAGTATCATTATATGTACATATGAAAAATGTTACCACACCCAGAAAGGAAATGAGTTTCCATGCAACCTAGGAGAAAGAGATGTAACATCAATTATATATGAGAGAGTTTGGATGATAGTGATAGTCTCTAGAATTGTCTAGATCCATGATATAGGTTAGGCAAGTGAGTAACCTAGAAACCTAAGATGATGATAATGATATTGATGATGATGTCGATATTGATAAGACCCAAGTTTGTCCTTGAGAGGGCCAAGTAGTTTGATGATATGCAATGAGTTCGTCCATGCAACCCTAGCTAAACCTAGCACCTTGTATGATTCACATGACTTGGTTGATGTGCTAAACATAACTAGTGGGTTGACATTTTTGCTTGTACCTAGTCTTGTGTGTGTTGTGACATATAGTTTGAGACCAACATGGGCCTTAATCTCTTTATAAAGGAGGACCTCTAGCATGGGACAAATTAATAGGGTGACCTTTTGATATGAGTCGATCCTCCTTGGGAGAAGGTTAGAGTACCTAAACTCCAAAATATTTGATATGTTGAAAAATACGAATGATGAAATACTTGATGATGAATCCCTAGCTAGAATACTTCTAAGTATATGAGTTGAGTGACCTAGTGTATGGTTTTCTTGAAAAGGTTGAACCCTAGATTTCCTATGAAAATATCTAACCCTAGAGAAAGAGGAAATTGAATATATAAAGCTTGCTATATGGGTGAGGGATATGTCCCAAGACCCTACGATGATGTACATGATGTGTGATATCCATGATGAGTCTCATACTCGAGTTAGTAGTTGTATATAAAGGAATATAGTGGTTACCCTTATTTCTCGAAAGTTGGGTAGAAATTTTGTTATGGGTAGAAGTTTGTGGTTAGAAGGTCTTGTTGGACATAGGGGTGAGCAAATAATGGTCCTGACCGCAAAACCGGACCGGACTGCTTAATTCGGTCCGGTCCGGTCCATTTTGAGTTCGGTCCGGTCCGTGGTTTGGGAATTTCGATGAGTTCGGTCTTCGGTCCGGTCCGGTCCAAAACTGGTCTGATTCGGTCCAGACTGCAGACCGACTTTTATATAAAATTTGTGTATATTTGAAGGTGTATTCTATAATAACTACAAATAAAGTACATATATAAGCACTAATAGTATAAATGTTTGATACTAAAGTTATATAATTGTTAGAAGTGACTAAGATTATCAACTTTGTACAACTAAATAAGTTGTAAAACATGTAAAAAAGGATGCTTACGGTCCAAACGGTACGGTCCGGTTCGGTCCTAGCACAAAATGGTCCGGTCCCGATCTGATCCTACATCAAAACGGTCCGGTCTGCGGTCCATATATTTGTCGAAATTCGGTCCACAGTCTGATCCGGTTCTGGACCGATGCTCAGCCCTAGTTGGACATATATATGTATTAGCTTGAGTGGCCTAAGCTTGTGGAGTTCTTTCAATATACAAGTTTCAAAACCTTGACGTTGATGATAATGTTGTTCTCAAATGATGCTCGATACATCAAAGAATCTCACTTAAGTTAAAATTTTGATAAATGTGCAATAGCCACTCTCATAAGCTAGAACTGGTATGAAATCATACTATACATAAAAGATGTAGCCTTGAAATCATGAACTTGATACGATGATGCCTGGAGATCTTAGCTTGAATAATCAGTGGTAACATGCTCGGATTCATACGCAAGAATGAGAAATGATGAACATCATAGGGAAAAATTTGTAGAATTATTTTTAAAAAAATGCATAAAATCTAAAATAAAGATGAGATACACACTCAATGATAGTCTCATTTGAAAGTCATGACCATGAACATGTTCGTTTTAGAATTGATAACATAGATTTTGATAATACACCTTGTTCTCGTATGAAGATGTGAAAAAAATAATCCTAATGTATGGATACTAGGGGATGGGAAACCCTAATGCCATGATGATGACATTTTATGATAGAATAGTAAGTAAATGTGTATATCATCGATATGAGTACACCCTTGATGACTGTAACCTAAGTGTGCATCCCATGTGAAGAATTCATTGATAACCATGGAGGGATATCTATACTCGGTAGATTTTGACTTTGACTCTTAACTATGATCTTGGATGACTTTTGAGGATGGGATTTCTTATAAGGAGGGAAGGATGTGACAACCTAACTTTTCCTTTTCCTTTTTGGTACTTCTTCCATCTCAGCCAATGGTCTCTTACTCAATCAAATGTCAAATCTATAGTATGAATGTGATGATCATCTAATTCGATTACCTCAATGATCATTAACACAATATGTGACATTGATTTGAGTTTTGTACTATATGTCACTCTTTAATAGATTACCACATTGTAAAAGAAATTGAACCTAATAATTGTAATGACTTTGATCTTTTATATATTTCATATTGTAGATTTTTCAATTGCGAATCCAAAGGGGCAGAAATCACCCTAATCGGACATTTGGCCCAAGTTATGGCTTTTCAAAGTCAGCTCAATTTTCACTTGAATTATTATGATCTAGCTTGTTTTAGGCCTTAATGGGCCGATTTGGGTGGGGAGCGGCCCGTCCGCCACCCTCACTTGAGAAAACCCTAGCGCGCTTCTATTATCCATCGTTAGATTGTCATCTCATTGATATGATCCCGATCCAATGGCTAAAAACCCTCCTCCCACTTCTCTGCTTTGACACTGGAGGGGGTGGCACTGCCTCCACATACCCCATGGCAAAAACAAATATCACTCTCTCGAACCCTCTCTCAATCGTTTGCATAGTCCAGACCTATTCTCTATTCATCCTGCTCATTTTCCCCTCTTTTTCATGCCTTAGTGTTCTGCTACGCAATTCCTGTCTCCAAGAAACTCCATGGCCACCGCCACCATGGAGCACCTTCCACAGATCCACCTCGGCCATCCTTGGCAGGATATGAGAGCAGATTCGAGTCTGCAGAAGAGACATGGAGTCGGTTAGACTCTTGGCAGGTGATTTGGTGACCTCCTCACCACTCTACCTTGCCATTCTGGCGAGCAACAGCCACAACGCTGCCACGTCTAGGAACAACCTATGCACGAGCTACTAGTTGGGGAGGCTAGTGTCTCATGCCATCAGATCCAAGGTGGATGGCCTAGATGCATGCAATGCAACTTCTCTCTCTCCCACCTCTCTTCCTCATGGTGGGGTCTCCTTGACCACATCGCCCAATAGCTTGCGTCTGTGTGGTCACGAGGTTAACCGACGCGGGCCACCCTCCTGTGCAAACTCCCCGGCCGCCCAATCGCCCACCAATGGCGCCGATGCACCCTAACATGATATCAAGGGTAACCACCTCTTCCTCTATAGTTTTGAATGTTAATCTTAAAAAAATGCATAATTCTCAACTCCTATGGCCAAAGTATACAAAATTATATATCAAATTGATCCTTTCGAAAATATATACCCATTGGACTAGGTTTCAGGGCCTAATTCCATCATTTATTCCTGGTGTTCCCAAAAGATGCATATGTTAATCATATGGAATATAGTTGGTGTATGATTATGATGCAAAAAACTTGAATCTTTGCTACTCAATCTACCCCTTGATCCTTAAATCAGTACATGTTATGTATACTTGAACTAAATGAAGGTCCGACTCTCCCTATTGCTCATAAATGACTCCTTTTTGTACATATGTGACCATTTTGGACTATAATGATGTGCATTGCTCTTATGGTGCTAACCTTGATTCCTAATGACTCCAAATACTTAACTAATCACGAGATCAATAATTTTATGCTATTGAAACCCCTGAGAAATCTTATAGCTTTCCTTGTACTCTTGATGAAGTAAATATGTTGTTATGATAATTGTATGTATGATTGAATGTTGGTAACCCATGTTGGTGGTTTAATGCCTAGACTTTAGTGGACATCACATTACTTTGAATGTGTTCTTATGTTCTTTTCTTAATGATATAAATCAACTCATATGCTTGAACCCCTTAAATTGATGGTCTTTGACCTTGGTTACTCTATTATGAGTATTATGACCTAATTTGAGCATAAGTGTCCTAAATCTTGTCATGTCCACATGAAATCTCAAAATGATATGAAACTTGAACCACACTCTTATGATGACCTCTAGATAAATAAGATAATCTAATGTACGAATAAAAACCCTAAAATGCATCTAATTAGGGTTAATGATGAGAATCTAATGCATATATGTAATATTGTTGTTAATCAGGTTTGGCATGTGGCTAGATCATGAAGGATAAGTTAGGTTATGAATATATGAATCATGTATGGGCCTTATTTAGTGATGTGAATATCACTTTATTGTTTGAAAAGACATGTATTATATGCTTATTTGTTTACTTGCTCAAATATTGCCATGTAGTATTGCTATGTCTTACTCGATGTTTGCCTCATCGGTTTTATAACTTGAACACACACACACACACACACACACACACACACATATATATATATATATATATATATATATATATATATATATATATATATATATATATATATATATATATATATATATATATATAGAGAGAGAGAGAGAGAGAGAGAGAGAGAGAGAGAGAGAACTTCATTATAATATTGTTGATAAATGGTTAGCTCTTGGCTATGGACTTGATGTCCCTCTTGTATAAAATGGTTAGCTAATCTTGAGCACCCTTACGGACCCTTACGATGGGAAGATGGTCAAAGGCCCTAAACATGCTTGATATTGTTGGTATAATGGAGTGAAATGACATAAAATATAGTTTTGCATTTTGTTGAACAATTAAAATGTTTATTCTTGTCCACTTAGTCTTGAAATATTTTCAAATTATGCAAAGCTTACACATATATATGTATCTTTCTTTTGCATACTCAACACCTCATGTGTTGACCCATTTCTTGTATTTTATTTTTAGGTACAGAGATGGCTAGAAGGTTGATGGGCTTGGTGAGCTATGCTAGGTGTACTTGTTGTAAGATCTAGATTTAGTGCACATGAATGACTTGTACCTTGACTCTGGAAATGTGTAATTGAACTCATGAATATGATGTACCTTGTATAATTTATACTTGTTGAATGTTGAGACTGTGTTGGTGCCTTTATCTTGTTATTTGTTCATGTGTGCTAAGCTTTACGCTTCCACATGTTTCCTTTAGTATTCATTTGGTTCATGGGACCGGGATTCTGGTTCCGTGACATTATCCATAGAAAAATGGAACTATATTGATTAAAAGAAATGTAAGTTGTAGAGTGTTGAGTCAGTCAATCTACTCCCCTAATTCGTTTAATAAAAAAAATCATTTAGCAACTTGAAATTGTGACAAGATTCTTAGAATCATATATTAGTGAATTTATGAAGAAGTTAGGGGTCACTATACCCTACTTTCTTTAAATGATGTTTAGGACTCGATAGAAGCTGATGATCTCATGCGAAATGATATATGAGATGTGATGGCTAGTTGGAAAATGGTGTGATGTCTTGTTATCCTAAGCTTGAGGCCGTAGCCTGTGTACCAAGGGCATGTTTATGATTGGTGGATCCTCTCTTAAGAATATATCCACAATGGACTCATCCAATAGTTCTCCATCTTATAGTTACCTCCATTTGACTTGAGGTTGTATGAAGAGATCTAGGATTCCAGATCCTTATATCCCATATGGATTGCAATGTTGGTTTGACGACATCTATCTAGTGGATTGAGTGGTAATCCTAAATATACCTAGGGAAACATAAAATAGAATCTAGTTGAGTAGCATATCTATTTAGTTATAATTGGCACTAAACATGAATGCTCTCTCATATGACAATTACCTTTAGGATTATATATTGTCTAACATCTCTTGCAAGTTAGTTAAGGGTACAAGTATAAATGGATAAGTGTGTACTTCCAAGTATACTAAGAGTATTTACCTATATAAATTTTTTATAGAATACTTACATTGTTCTTTATCTAGTAGGAAATATATCTTTCATACGTTATGTCATGTGACAGGAACTTGGCATCTCACATTGTGGTTTCTCCACCTATTTAGGTGAGTGGAAGAACTATCCTAGAGATGGTGAAGAAGATCAATAGGGAGGGATTTGAACCTTGATAAGAAGGTAGGTGATGTCTATGAGGAGGGATCTCATAGGCAGGTGACTTTTGCATGAACCCCTCTAGAGATAAAGCACACAACAATAGTGTAATGGCCTCAAATATTGAATGTATTAGGTCTCATTCAAGAATATAATGCAAGAATTGGTGTGTGTGTGTGACTGACACACTTGGGATAACAAATTTGTAACCCTAATAGACACACTCTGATATACTATGACACTTTGTCACTAGAAAATAGGTTTGTATCATATCATAGAAGGCGACAAGTTAGCGGTAGAACCCAAAGGAGAGAGGTGGCACTAGAGCTTAGTTTCTTTTAGCATGGTTCCTACTATGGAGTTTAGGGTTCAAGGGTTTGACTTTGGTTTTGGAGGTATACTAGGTTGGTTAAGAAAGTAATAAAGGAAGGTCAAGAGAGAAACTGACTTTAACCCTAGAAGATTTAGTTCTAGTTAGAAAAGAAAGGAAAGCTAGAAATGATCCTAGAGCAAGCAAGACCAAGTTAACATCAGTACCAAATGAAAAATCCATCCTACTTAACAAACTAGAGAGGGAAACTAACTATACTAGGCAAGAAAAACACTACAAATAAAAATAAATTAAGAAAGGAAATGAGGTAACCAGATCAAATAAGACTAGCACAAGCAATCACAAAGGAACACTAACTAGACTAGAAAGGTGTAACATCCTAAAATTTCACAAAAATAATTTAGAGTTATTAATGAAGTTTTACGATAAGTTTTAATAGCCATAATGTATAAAATGTTTCATACATTATGAAAATGATATATCTTTTTTTATCTTAATATGGAAATAAATAAGAAATAACTCTTTTATTTTCTGTCTCCGATGATAATCCCTCTAAATATACATAAATGCTAATGAGTAGGCCTTACAGTAGATTATTGCCCTCAATCTTGAATTTGAACTCAATTCATTTTCTAAGGAAAGGATAATTCACTTTGTCTCATATTTTAGTATATATACACTAAAATAATGACCTATATGAGTTTTTTTAAAAAAGAGATTTTCAAAACCTAAATCTAACTGGTTAAGGAGTTCTAGACTCCTTGATTACCTATGGTTCAAATTTTAAGTCATTAGAACTTTGTTTGACCCTACATATCAATTAATAGAGTTAGCATGTATTTTAGATTAAAGATTAATGAAATATTTGATTTTTACATTTTTATAACCTAATATTTAGGTTATTTAAATGTCACCTATAAGGGAATGCTAGGGAGACTTATGACAAAGGATGGACTCATGCAATGGGGTATTCTGATTGACCCTAGATGTGTGCTATGCAGGGAGGCTCACGAGGACCACAACCACCTTCTCTTCCAATGTAGAGTCGTGAAACACATCTAGGATCTCCTTTGGCTCAAGAACTGTTGGGGGAAGATGATAGTGGGAAGTCTGGAGGGTGACTCAAAATTGATTAGAATAAATCTTAGTAACCACAAACACAAGTTGTTTTTTGGAGGCATTTGTTTTAATGCCATGTGCATTAATATGTGGAGAGAAAGGAATAGAAGGCTGCACGGTAAGAAGCCCAATGAGAACCTTTTTGGGACGATTAAAAGAGACATCTATGGAGCTCTTAGATGTAGGAGAAATATGTATAAAGGTGCTAACCATATTGCTAAGATATACTGGGGATTTTGTAGACATCACCTTGTATAGTTACTATTTGGGGATACTTTGATCCGTCCTTTTTTGTTAGTTTTGGGGCGTGGCATTTTGGCAATATTACTTAACTATTTTCAAAAAAAGAGGTTATTTAAATGTTACAAAAACTATTTTTTCTCTTTTTCCTACATTTGTGGTGTCACACATATTTTCTTTGGCACAGACTCTCCCAATCCATTGGATGCCAATCAGAGGGCTCAAAACTTGTCTTCTACCTTGGGGAGGAGATAGAGAACAAGCAAATTGACCCTATGTCTCTCTCTAACCTTTATCTCCCTCCATAGAGTCCCTCCTCCCAAAATATTTTCACGTTCGCAATCCTCACCGCCACGCAAACCTATCCATCCCTGATATATTGGGACCTCCTACCCTAATGAAGAAACACCCTTTTAGGGCTGGACTCTCATTGCGGCCCCTTGTTTTCTAGAACCCCACTAGTCCATTGCACCTTTGTATAAGGATACCATTAGAACCCTCAGACATAGGGAAACTATACTCTAACATCAATTTGATCGGAAGCATTCCAAGTCAGCATCATCGATCCAGTTTTTATCTCTATCAATAACTTCCTTGCTTCAATCATTTCTATCACCTTTGGAGCAATTGGGGAACATGTAAGCATCCTACATGCTCTTTTTGTTTTCTCATCATCAAGTTTTTCCTATGATAGATCCAAACTCATTACCCTATTTCCCACTATTTGGGGTCTTGTCAGCATTCACCTTCATCCTCATCTAGTGCATCTTTGACCATGGAATATTTTAATTATATTTGACTTGACTCCAAGAACATTTTTTTAGACTTGATGGATACCATCTTGCAGTGGTTCAAAGGTTTGATCTTGAGCACATGTCCCATTTTTTCCTTCATCCCATTGATTGGTCCATGGGACAAAGAAATCTTTAGCCACAATGGTTGTTTCTCTAGATTTGTTGGCATTTTCAGACGTGATTGTGATTTCCAACAATGGCATAAGGTGAAAAGGTTGCTCCATACACCAAAATACCCGAGGTAGGGGTCCTTGAGTACGATGGAAGAGAGTGAAGCTAAAAATGGGGTCTAAAACCTATCGTTTCTCTCAAATTTGAGCTTTAGTTGTGAGTTTCATCTACTTGTTGAGTTCATCAGATAACCTATTCATCATCGATAAGACAGAAACCCTAGGAAATTTTAATATTTATTTCGTTGTAATTTTTTTGGTTTTGATTGTTCGCACATGGGAAAACTAGCATTTTAGCACCTCAGGTGACTCTTCCATGTGTGCTGAATAGAAGGGACCCGCTTCTAGGTTGTAGGCACATATTGCACCACCTCAAAGCGAGGTTTAGTTATCTATAGTTTGGATAATAATTCCCGTGAGGCTTTTGTTGGTTTCCTATTGGTCAAATTCTTTTCAAATTCATTCTAAATCATTGGATAATAAAAAAAACCCTAAAATAAGTTTTATAAAGGGATGTCAAATATAAATCATATTTTCATGTTTTCAAACCGTAATTCAATAACATCAGACATATTTGCCTTACGATCTTAGGTTAGGGTTTGGTATGTTATTTTAGGTGGTGATTAATTTGAAGCATATCATATTCAAGAGACTCAAGAATGACTCAAGATCATAGAAACTAAGTTAGAATCTACTTTTCTCTAGGTAAACAGGTCATGTTGTTGTGTAAATTTATTTAAGGTTGATTGAATGTTATGTATAAAATAGAAATTATGATTTCAAGTTCAATGTTCTAAATCATGTTCTTTATATCAAATTTCTTGATGGTTGCTATATATTAGGTCTTATGGTTACCTTGATCACTAAGGTTAGAGATTATGATCAATGATTAATGAATTTAAGGTTGAAGTTTCAAGAGAATGAAATCCCTTCATGTTAAATATTCAAGTCAAGATTATGTAATATTCATATTAATAACTATGTTATATTAATTTAAATAAATTTTATATGCTCTCAAAATCATGGACCTAAGGTGGTACTTATGGGCTTTCACATTCAATCATGGGCTTCCCTAGAAATTTATGGGCTTGGCTAGCATTATGTGCTCTTAAAGTGGGCAAATCATAGGGAGATGCATATTTTACTTATTCAATTCTTATTTTCTTTTCAATTGGACTCAATGGCCAACAAAGCCCATTATCAATCATTTAAGGCCATTTCACATGAAATCCATCACAAATCAAAGAAATCGATTTCATTTATTCTTTAAAAGAGAGTTACACTTTTCATTATATACTTAGGAAATTGAGGTTATAACATATATCTATAAGAAAGATGTATATGGAACAACCTAATGATTTTTTGGGTTGTTGAAATGAGTCTAAGATGTGTGAAATTGTTAAGCTTTTGTATGCATTTAAATAAGACCCTAAAAATGGCATCTCTCGATCGCGAAGAGAGTACATACAACATTGTAGCTCTATAGCTAGATGCCACTATACCTTGGCAAGCTATGTAAGCAGAGACACAAGATGTCCTGCATGTAATCTCGCACTGACCGAGATGTGGGAAATCATGCAAGCCGTCTCTTCCATTTGATTTTGTATGGTACCGATATTGACTTCACAGTGATCGGTTGGAGTATGAGCAGTACACCTCATCTCCTAAGAGCTTAAGTATGGTTGAAAAATATAATCAACCGTGTAGAATATTTGCATAAGATTGAAATACGAGAACCACTGGTTGATGTTATGCTTCTTTGCATGTTCTTGATACATAAATGTTATTTATGTTCTTTAATTCTTTATTAAACAAATGTTATTTATCTTATTTAATTCTTTATTAAACAAGACACATGCTTCTTTGTCAAGTTATAACTAAAATACTTGAATAGGAATGTTGCTCTAACCTGCATAGATAGTGTTTATCTGCTTTTGAAATATGTTATCCCACTACTCAGTTTATTTCTATTAAACTGCAATAACGATGTTACGGCAGAGAGGTATATCTCTCGCTGGGGCAATTTTTATAATTGTCTAACCCCATGGGATTCAACATTTTTAGGTAGATGCAGACAAAGAGCCAGAACCTCTTTAGTAGAGGAAGAGCAACAATAGCAACAACAAGGACAACAGTAACATCCCAGGTGGGGATACTGGTTGTCAGACTTTGTACATAAAGTCCTATGTATTGTCTATGTACTCTCAGGTCCTAGGAGTCAGTCGATAGTGTTTTTATAATCAACCTGAGATTTTGGTTTGATGATACATGGAATGTCCAAGGTGGACCAGTATGTAAATATACTACTGTGGTTCTTGTTTAAAGAATCTCTAGTAATGAATCTTTTAATAAAAGGTTTTAATTTTTAGTGATTTTCACTAATTCCACTGCTAACGAAATGCTTCCACATTAGTTTAATCTGGTTAATAATGTTTTGTCAAGAATTTATTTCAATAATGCTTAAGTTAATTTTCATGTCATATTTCCTTCAAGTTAATAATAATTATTTTGGTTATGTTATAAAGTGCCAATTTGCTTGACTTATGTGATTGTTTTCACTTTGCATTGTTGGGATGTGATGTCCCTAGGTATTGGAGAAAATAAAGACTAAAGAAGAGCAAGACAAGGATTAGAAGACAATGAACAAGAAAATGTCTAATTAAGCAAGTGAGAAGAATATCTAATCTAACACTAGTTAAACAAAAGAGAAGTTAGGGTTTTGATCAATTAATGGAGGTGTCAGTCATTTTTGGTAATGTGACAATCACCTAGGTTGCAGGTCAAAACATGCTAACAATATGTATCCATTTAGATTATCAAACCAAAGAATCAAGCTAGATGTTAGAGAATTTCCCTAAACTACTAGTTGGCCATGGATGGAATTGGTGTGTATAGGAAAACTAGTCCCTATCACCCCCTACCCAACCTACTGAGGCTCTTTTGATTAGGGTTTAGGCGGAATTCAACTAAAATCTAACAATTATATCTTTCTAGCATGGAATCTCTTAGGGAAATTGGTGGAGAAGGGTGTTAATGGAGGATGAAATGAGGGTTTTGCACCTTATGTCACCTATCATCTAGCCTTTAGGTAGCTCCAAGCCAATTACACTAACTTCTTCTAAACTAGATATTTATATCTAACACTTAGGAGTAGGACAATGGGTAGATATATGGGAATATGGGAAGATAGCTAGGGATCTAGTAGTTTGACCTAGGGGCTAAGCCCAAAATAGCCACATATAAGCCATTTCCCCTAGAACGTAGGTGGTTTCCAGCACAAATCATAAGGCAATCAATGGGAAATGAGATTAAAGTATAAGATAATCATTAGCAAACTAATTTTTAAATATTATGTTTCACGTTCCACTAGCATGGTATCAAAGTCACATTTTAACCCCAAACCACCCACCTAAGGGGCTTATCTGTTCAAAACACAAAAAAATGGAGAAAGAAGAAGAAGTATAAAAGTAGATAGTCATACAAACTCGGTGCAAAATACTCCTTCACCTCCAATTGTCTCAACACACCCTTCTAGAGCCTTGGTGGATGGATGGCATAGGGTGATGGATAGAAATAGCCCATACCCTATAAAATTAGGGTTTTTATGTTGAAGTTTGTATAAATGGAGTGGGAGTAGGTAAGCATGAGTGAAAAAGGAGAAGGTGTGCCTTTAATGCTTGAAGTGGCTAACCTTTAGATCCCATACTCCATCAAGGTAGATATAGTGGATTGGGAAGCATAGTGTTAAGTGGGGGTAAATTGGTGAAATGATAGCTAGGGTTTGGGTGGCAGCACGATCGCTCTGGGAAGAAGGGTGGTGGTGGAGAGGTGAAATGGTTGTGCAAGGAAAGAAAGGGAGTGTTGGTCATGAGAAAATGTCAGGTTGATTTTTGGGTTTTTGAAGGTTAGTAGCACGATCGTGTTGGGTAGTGAAGCCGATGTGGCAATGAGGTGGCATGTACATTTTGGGTAGCATGGTCTTAATGGTGTGGTGGGAGTGTGATCGTCCTTCTCAGCACATACCTTATGACATCTTAGCAACATAATTGTTTAGCTAGCATAGTCTTTCTAAGGATTTCTTAGCATGGTTGTGCTAGCCAACATGTCCATGTTGATAGGAATTCTTCTTTGTGATTTTTAGCATTTATATCATGGTACTACATGATACCACGCCTGTGTTGGGGGTCTTCTAGTACACTCTCATCATCACAATCACCATCAATGTCATTCGTTGCTTTAGCTTGACTCCAGACCAATAGGAGTAGGTTGGAACAACTTGAAATCTCTTTAGGATCCTCCAAGAGTAGAGGAAATCTCAGATCATCCACCTTCTCTCTTTTCTATCTAAAGCATGGTCAAGGTACATGCAAAACATGTAAAGAACCTCCATAAGTGCATTTGACATTATTATACTTATTGAGGGAATTAATATGGATCCTAACATGTTTAGATGTGATTAATGAGTAAAATGACACTAGAAGAATCCCTGAATGAGGGCCACATCAAGAATTAAAGTGGAGTAATGAATGAAGTGATATGATATTGATTGACAAATTTGAGCTTTAGACCTAGACTAATGTATCAATATAAGGAAATAAAGTAATATTGAATAAATGTTTTAATATAAGACTTCAATTGAGAGACTATGGTGCTTAAGACTCAACTGTGTAACTAAAATAAAATGAGCTTCCTGGATTCCTTAAAGGGATTGGGTTTGATTCATGTTCCATCTAATCTAGTGCAAGCCTATTTGGACTACCTTTAGGATTTACCAATAGTTCCTTGAGATACAAAATTTGAATTCATTAATTCATTCACATTAAAAATTCCAATACAAAATTTAGTCTATGACAATCAAATTATTAGAACATGACATAAATTCCAAAATATTATAGGTTATCTTGTGACCTAGAACATTATATAAGTAATTATCTAGTATTGACTTGAAGGGCAAGTTTGGTATACTAGAGGATTAGTTTAGATCAATATTTTTTCTAAGAATCAAAAATAAAAAAATATAACTCCAAAAGTTTGGGATAAATTTGAGTGATTATTTGTCTTTAATCAATATTTGGAATCAAGGTTTTATTTCAAAAATGAATTAAAGATATGATAAGTTGGATTTCAAGTTGAACTTGGACTAGTAGATCTGGGCAGACATATGTACAAAGTCTTATCCCCTTCACCTAATAACCAGATAAGTCCTTGAGTGAATACAACTTGTTGACTTTGTGCTTTTTCCCTACACCACCAAGTTCATTGGGAATTGTCCCATTAGATTTCGGAAAACCGTCCACACTAGGTGAGGTAAAATATGGCCACTATTGTCATGTTTCAATAGAATACCAAATAGGGAAATTGGTATACCCTGAGATATGAAGGCAACATGAGTAAACATAATTTTATAAAAAATGAAATGTTCGAGTACTGCTATTTTTTTGAATAATTAAGCTTGATGTGTTATTATACATATGTTTCCAACTTTTGTATGCATCTACATACACAATATAGAAATATGATAACAATTTTTGTTTGTCGGGATTTTAGGTAGTTTATTACATACATTAAATATTAAAGATATGAAGATTCAAATGAGTACACTAAAGATCATGAAGTTAATGTCACAATGATTATTAGATAGATGTATAGAAATAATGCTTCATATCATGTAGTTCTTTCTGCTTGAAATATTTGTAACTCCTTTGAGGAGCACTCATCTTCTTTTGCAATAAAACATATTTATGTTTTTGTTATTATTGTTTTTTTTACTTCTTAGTGTGGATTTTGGACAAATGAGATGATGGCCTTGTCTGCCTTTAGTGGTGGATAATTGGGTGAGGGCGTAGTCACAATTTTCCCTTTGAAAATATATGTAACTCCTTCGAGGAGCCGTTATCTTCTTTTGCAACAAAACAAAGTTATGTTTTTGATAGTTTGGTATACCTTAAGTCTAGATCTTAGAAAAATGAGATGACGATCCTTGTCCCAATGGTTTTTCTTCAATGGAAGATAAATGGAGAGGTGATAATCATATATCAAAGCCTAGATAAATCATTTAGATAATAATATATAATAGTTTTAGTTATTCAATAGAGACATAAGGGAATTATTAGGGAATTTTCCAAAGATAGTGGTTTCTAGAAATGATCATAACTCAGTGGCTGGAAATTTTTTTGTCCACACCACTAGTTGGTTAATGAGGAATATCAGGTCCTTGTGAATCCCACCTAGCCACAATCTAAGGTTTATGCCAGAAATTGTTTTTACCACTAGGTCTTCTCATATTAAATTCTATCATCTTCTCATATATATTTTTTTCAAAATCCTAGAACGCACTTCTCTTCACATTTTGATTTAGGATTTCAATATGAAGTATTATTAAGGAATCCTCCACCAACTAAAGTACATGTAATGGTAACTAAAGGGATATATGTGGAAGATGTGTCATGTAATGTATAGCCCTCTTATGAGGGTAAAACCTAGAAAGTCTTAGTGATGTGTTAGGGTAACCTAGGTGGCTATAAAAAACTTAAGTGGGTTAATGGAGCGATAAAACCATGTGAGGTAAAGGTTAAACCATAGCATGGATAAAAATTCTAATCTTTTGGGTCATCCCAAGTGTACCTAGGGAAGGACCAGTGGAAGAGGGATGATCCAAAAAATGTGGGGTCTGATTATGGCTATGGAGCCTAAACTCATAATGGGAAACCAAGGGTACACCCTAGGATGGTCTTCCTTAAAGGGATAAGTTGGATGAACTTGTGTTTTGTTTGAATACATTAGGGTAACTATGGATGAACTAAAAGACCTCTACTTAAGGATTTAAATATACAAATATGATAAGGACCTATGGCATGTAATCCTTATAACTACCAAGTCTGAATAAGAAAGGTGTGTATTCAGCTAAATAAATATGTATATAGACACACACACACACACACAAACACACACACACACACACACACACACACACACACACACACACATATATATATATATATATATATATATATATATATATATATATATATATATATATATATATATATATATATAATTTACACGAAAACTTTGGTTGGTGAGATTATAATATAATATGTAATAAAAGGAATGTTATAGGAAGAGCATCTAAAGCATATAAGCTTATTTTTGGTAGGAATCATTGAACATAGAATCATGGTAACTTTCGAGATCCTTATTTGAAAACAAGAGATAAATAATATAAATACTATATCAGTTATTCCTATACAGGGAAGAGTTTAAGTCAATCATAGTGTGAAGTATAGTTGCTAATGATACACAAGGCCCAAGGGGTCAGGGGATGATCATACTCTTAGTATGAAAGTCCCTTGGGGTCAGGAGAAGGCACTCCATAAGTACATAAGTCCCTTGGGTTCAAGAGGGGATCACTTGAAAGGTATCTATACCCTTAGAGACCTTAAGGGGATGAATGAGACCTTACATTTTTTAATATGTATTAATGTTTTGGAGTTACGTTTGTGGATGACTCGCCCTAAAATTTTGGAATATGAGGCAATGTGTGGATGAACCATCTCTATATACAATATCAAGGTGAATTTTGTATTGGAAAGGCAGTCAAATATTTAGTACACATTAGTCTAGGTATGGGAGGAAAGGTGAACACCTATTATACACATAATTATTACATGTAAATGAATATCATGAGTTAGAACTAATGTTATGATCCACACTGTTGAGATTTTGCCTCATCATATTAGAATAGAACTGAACCATTATTTGTATGCTTGAGATCTAGGTCAAAATACCATCACTCAAGGAAACTATAATCATAAATTGAAAATGAGATAACTAAGTGATGATGTTAATTCTTGAAATGAGGATGTGGAACTACCCTATGAATAAATCCAAAGTTTAGCCTAAGTTATGTGAAAAATTTCACCTTAATGAAAGTTATTACCTTTCCCGAGATTTGTTTCTAGCCCATTATACAAGAGGCTAATGGAGCTAGCATTCACCCTAACCTGAATGGGCTCAAATTTTGGGCACAAAATCCTTCTAAGGAGGGGTGAACATAACAACCTAAAACATTTGAAACTTTTAGATATGATTCAACAATATAATTTAATAATTAAAGTGGAGTAATGAATATAATGATATGACCATATTGATGAATTTGAGCTCTAGACCTAGATTGATTTATCTATTCAAGGAAATAAAGTAATGTTGAATAAATTTATTGATATAAGACTTCAATTGAGACACTATGTTGTTGAATCCATAATTTTGTTGTTAAGAATATAATGAAGTTCTTGGATTCCTTGAAGTGCCTAGTTTTGACTCGTGATCTCTCTAATTTAATTCAAGCCTATTTGGAACATCTTTAGGGTTTACAAATAGGTCCTTGTGATATAAGATTGGAATTCAATAAGTCATGCACACCAAATGGGAATTTTAGTTAATTGACAATCAAATTATTATATCATGAAAGAAATTCTATAACAATTTACGATGTCTTGCAACTTAGGTAGTTACTTAAGTAGTTATCAAGTATTGACTTTAAGGGAAAGTTTAAAAGCACTAGAATGTTATTTTAGATCTAATATTTTTCCTAAAACTTGATAAAATCAAAATAGATTTAATCCCAAAGTTTAGGAAAAGTTGGTGTCATGATGTGGATTAAGAAATATAATAAAATAGGTTTTTGTTCTAAAAAGGAATGAAAGATTTGATCAATTGTAGTCCAATTTAGACTCAAACTAGTAGATCCGGTCAGAGATACACACTAAGAACTGTCTCCCTCTCCCAGACTTGAAATGAGTTCCAGAGAAAATAGGACTCCATCTACTGGAAGACTTTGTGCTCTCCCCCCATTCCACCAGGCTTAGTGAGAATTGTCCCACAAGATTTAGAAAAGTCAATTGCACCTAATGAGGTGAGATACTTCCATTATCATCTCGATTCAAGATAATACTCAATTTCTAGATGAATTGGGAATCCAGGGAAGTTACCTAGCATTCAATCTTGACACCCCTAGACTATGTAAGGATGACTATGTCTTTTCCAAGACTTTGGACTAGAATGTGACCCTCAATTGCACTTGAGAACCCCTATAGTCTTGCAGAGAGCTTCACCCTCTAACACCAGCAACACGACCATGTATCCTCAGTCCATGGCACCTTAGACCAATTTCCTTGGGCATAAATATGGAAAGGAGGCCATGAGATGACTACCACCTCCTATTAGGATGTGAAGTAGTCCCAAAACATCTGTCTGACCTTCAACTTCATAGGCTTGAGACCCTTAGTCGAGAAGCTTGTGCAGACCACCCTAGATTGTTTCAAATGTTGGAAAATCACCACGAATATCCCAAAAAACATTTTTGTCTTCAAGTTCTTGATGGACCACAGTAATTTCCATGTTGGTACGTATACCCAGAGAACCAAATCATGTGATGATTGTAATGGCATATCTTGTAGATGATTTGATAAGTAATAAAGGCAATCTTCCAATTTATTATGTTATTTAGTTATAAGATAATGATATAACATAATAAATGTCCAGAAAATTATATTACTCAATGATGTATGACTTTGGGTTGAGGACCTGAATGATGAGATCATATGAATGGCAAGAGTATATGAATTCTTGTTGTGTCCCGAGTCAGATGTTATTGTGGAAGGATAATAGACAATAATAACACATAAGATTAAAGTGTGTGTTGGTTGATGAAAAAATCTTATTAGTCATTATATGTGATATCAAACCAAGAACGAAGATAGTTGTTATAGAATAGTGTATCGGAAAGACCGCCTTGAGAGTGACACATGGAAACAATTATTGGTAATCATAGTAATCTCTCATAGTGATGGTGGTGATTGTGGTTCATAGACTTAAAATCACTTGGTGTGCTTTGAAATCATCCACCATGATCATGAATAAGGGTTTCCATAAAGGTGGTGATGGGGTGTACTGTGACATATGGGGATGACTATGAGTGATGTAGATGGGATTTGTCCCTCCTATAGGAGTTTGATATCATGGTCACTTGATAAGTGAGACTAAGAAATGCATGGCCATGCAGATGTGAGTCAATATGTGATATTGAGCTTACAAGTATCTCAGAAAATCTACTATAGTTCAAGGAACATTGATTGAATGTAGAAGGGGATGACAATTACATACCTTGAGTTCAATTTAGATATCAAAGACAAATGAACTATACACATTGTAACACCAATCACAAATGATAGGTTAAGTTGTTATCCAACTTTTCCAATTACTTGGGTAGCAATGAAGTCTTGCTAGACCCCACTCATTGCTTGTGAAATCATCATATGATTATGAATATCACTGCCAATGTAGTTTGGAGCCTACCTGGTCACAGACATAGGATGTGATTAGAATAGGAGTATAATTGTGTGAACCTGGTTAGAATTGTTCCGAATCAAATTGATTACTAAAATGTTTAAAGGATTATGAAAACCTTTACAGGCTGCCCCCGCGTCCTTTGCCCAACCATAGCCCAGATGGCTAGCGGGTGGTAAATACAACGCTTAGCATGGGGCTCGAACCTGGGTTCCCCCCAGAGGGGGACACCACGCCTACCACATGAGCTACACTGGCCAGGTTACTAAAATGTTTAGGTAATATACAATAATATTGGAATCTCTCTCTCTCCCTCTCCCTCTCTCTCTCTCTCTATATATATATATATATATATATATAAGTTAATTGGTTAAAGTTTTTAATAAAATTAAATAGATTCCATTGTTAAGTCAGTTGGATGATCAAGAGAGATTAATTAGATATGGATAGCATAAATTAGTTGATCATTTAATGTGATTAATTGGTTAATTAAGTTATCCCATAATACTTTTTCATTGTCCAGGATCGGCTTGTTTTAATGAGCCCACAACCTTTTGTTTTCTCAAGGATTTTGGGAAACCCTTCTTCCTTTCTTTTTCTATTTATAAGGGCATGACGTTGTATTCTGATACACACTTGAATACATGATCTTGTACGTGAACCCTAGTTGTCACCGTCCCCAAGTGGGTGAGAAGGAGAGCAATCGATGTTAGCACGCCGTCAAGCAGAACGCTGATCCTTCTCACCAACTTATGAAACACAACATGGAGCTACAACCCATTCATTTGGACAAAGTAGAGACACAGATGCTGAGCTACCTATATTCAGAGGACAGAAAAAAACCATATGTGCACGCTAGGAGCAACTCACATCATTGTGTAAGGGGATGTCGTTGGACTTGCTTTAGGATGAGATATATCCCTGCACCCTCCTTCCAAAAACATTGTTGTCAATGATATCCTCGAGTAGGGTATGTGGAGGAAAAAACAAACTATTTCTTCTGTTGCACTTGTCGCCTCCATAAAATCCAACATGCCCCTCTTCCCAATTTATGTATATGATAGTATAAAACCTGATCTAGGAAACCCCTCTGGGATTACCACTACCCCACTATGACATATTAGAGGGTGTTAGAGACAGTGATAACCCAGTTGTTTCCCTCATTGTGCATGACCTAGATTCAACATGGAGTTGACTCCATGGCTACGACTTTCATGTGAGTCGTGGCCTAGGGAGGAAGAATCTCTTAGTGGTATTTACTGAGATGCACTCAAATTGCATGATGAAGATGTCACTACACATGGTAATACGGTAATTCTTCCCTTTAATTGGTATCCAACCATAAACACACATATATTAATATTTGAGCAATATGTCGAGTTGTGATGATCCTTATGATTTTTATTATGTACAAATTCTAGTAAATGATTAGTAGCTCATAATGTAATGAACTTATATATCAAATTGTTCTAGAAAGTATGTAATATTCAAATAAAATAAATTCAATATCTATATATGCTCCCTATTCAAAAGTTTTTTGGATCTACATTTTATTTATTGGATGACATAGTTGTAACAAATGGATAATATGAATCACATTTTTTCAAAGATATGTCATTATTTTATGGCTAACCTCTCAATATGGTCTTTCAAGGATTTCCAATGTTTCTTGATGTTTGGTACTTAAGTTGTGGATGCAAATTTACATTCACGTTCAATAATAATGCCCTACATGTAGGACATGTATATAATAATTTTTTGAACTAGTGTAAACTCTTTATTAAAGGAAATTGATGGGGATTGATACTCACACAACTTAGGTGAAGTTATTGAAGAAATGGATGTAAATTCAACATAAATGATGGGAAAAATCCAATGTTGGAATAGTTTCAATGAACACAAACCCTAAGAGTTCAAATCTAGAACAAAGGGAACATTGGTATACCCTAAGAGTCCAATACTAGAACAAAAGGGAAACTAGTACACCATGAGAGATACAAACAACATGGGATCAATAATTATAAAAAATTGAAATATTTAAATATTGGTAGCATTTGATGAATATGCTTGATATGGTGTTACATATATATGCACAATTTTTGTATGCACCCATGTACAAAATATATATAAATATGCCAATTGCATTTTATTTATCTACATTTTATATAGATGCAAACATTAAAGATTGAATTTGAATATTCATATTATTAAATTGAAGATATAATGTTAATGTCACAATGAGGATTAGATAGATGTATAAAAACAATGTTTGATATCATTTAGTTCTTTTCCTTAGAAAATATATGTAACTACTTCAAGGAGCACTAATATTCTAGTTTAATAAAACAAAGTTATGTTTTTGAAATTATTATTTACTATTTGTCATTTCTTACATCTGGATCTTTCAAGAAAGGAAATGATGGTCTATGTCCCTATGGTTTTCCTTAAATGGATGATAATTGTGGGAGGGGTTGTTTAGGTAGTGGTGGAGCATTGACCATGTGCACTAAGGTCAAGGAAAGTAGATTTTTTTCATGTGTATTTTCTCAAATTGAGTTTGAGTTATATGTGCACATCCTCTAGAGTTGCAGTTATACAACTTGTAATGTTTCATAATCACTCTATAGTCTTTTACCCTATGTAATGTTTTACAACATGCAATTTGATGCATATTATGTATGTAGCCCATTGACATTTTGAGAATCAAGTTCTTGTAATTTGTGGAACATGTAAAAGAACCACATATTTCATTTTATTTCATATGTGATGTTGGAAAATTTTTATCTTTGATCTCAATATATCTTATGTGATAGTAATGATCATTATTTCAAATCAGGTTTTGTGTTTAGTAGCCTCACTCTTGTGGTTATTGGTCTATATAATTATTGTGGACTTCAGGATGACATTCATTCACAAGACTAGTATGTGTCTGAATGATAGTATGTCTCATTGGCCATGATATTCGATATCAAGTCAACCATATAGATACTTATTAATGAAAAAAGTATTAGATATTACATGAAATCCAAAAAAGACAGTCACAATCATATCTCAATGAGACATTTGTGATCATGGTCCTTATACCATAAGGCACTAAAATTGTAACACACTGAAACCTTAACTCATAACCTGGAAACCATGATTCAATGGGTTGATTCCATTAGACTTTGTTTAGGATAAACTCCAAAACATTGTGTAAGTTGTATCTAAAGGACCCTAATTGGATGATAATAAGAATAGTGTTTGTATGTGTAGTTTAATGGATAAACAATAATTGCACATTTTGTATGTTGAACCCTAAATGGTGTAAATATTGTTAAATCTAAGTTGATAAAGGAACTAATAAGTTGTAGTATATAGTTTGTAGACCAATACATTAGTAATGGTGTATTATGTAATTATCAATGTTTTAATGTCTCACAACCCTCACTATTCTAACCAATCCAACGTTTTTTTTCAACAATCACCAAGTAGAGACTGCACTTGTCTGTAACAATGAGAATGATGTAAAATGTAAAAGTAGGCATAAAGGGAACAATGTCCACTAATAAATTTAATGTATGGTTCTAATCGATAGTTTTTTTTTTTATAATGTTGGTTCCTAGAATGTTATAGGCTTGAATCTTAAAGATTTTAAAGTCCAGGAGGAAATAAGGAGACTTAGGCCACATATTTTCATTCTTAATGAAATCTAAGTCAGAATAGAGAAGGCTCAAAAGCTTTTCAATAGTTATTTCGATGCTTACCATTGGATTCCTAGTTATGATTCTCACAAGTTGGGTAGAGTCATTATAATGTGGAAGACAAATGAATTCCTAGTTACTAAAATCAATTAATATAATCGGCATGTTCATGTCAGAGTTCAAATCAATGATATGTCATGGCTTCTTACTGTTATCTATGGACATTGTCCTAATATTGATAGATACTGACTATGGAATGATATTGAAAATATTTGCACAATTTTTAATGAGCCCTAGATCATCACGGGTGATTTTCTAACACAATTAGAAAGGAATGTGAGAAAAAGGGAAAAAATCCTCCCTCTAGAAAATCAATGGAAGACTTCAATAATTATGTTTTAAATGATGGCCTATTCGAACTTAGCTTGAATGGTTCTCTCTTTTAGTAGGATAATCATCAAAGTGGGACCAATTTTGTTACTTATTGGATAGATAGAATCCTATATAACAATAACTTTCTAGATTACTCTCCCAAATTAAAAGGTATATATCACTTAAATATGATCAGTGATCATAAAGTCTTAATTTGATCATTGGAGAAATAAGAAAAGTGAAAACTCCTTTCAAGTTCATCAATGTAAGGGTGGAGAAGGTAGTTTTTTTAGATTTGCAAGAAAGAGTGGAACATTCCCTCTGAACGTGTTCCCATGTTCAGGGTTTAGTCAAAGTTGAAGGATATTAGGTCTTATTTATCTACCTGGAATAAAAGAGTGGTTAGAAATTTCTCTAAGAATGTCAGAGTGCTTGAAAATATATCTCTTGAAGCTCTACTCAATGTTGATAACTGTCCATCATATCATCGTTGATATTTCTATTGAACACAGGAAAAATCCAAAGTTATATGGTCTTGGAAGAATCTATTCAGACAAAAATCAAGGATACAATGGCTTACAGAGGGAGACTCCAACTCAAAAATCTTATATAACTCTATGAAGGTGAGAAGGCAATACAGTCACATCAAAGATATTACCATTGATAGTTCTCTTTCTATGAAATCAATGCTATCAAGAATCACATTGTGGATTGTCACAACAACATTTTCAATAACAACCATACATCTCAGTCTCAGGAGCTCAACAATTTAATTTTTCAATTCTAGATGATGTTGAAAAGAAATCTCTTGACAAATTAATCCCTATTTTGCAAATAGAAGATGTGATCACGAATATTAATTATGACAAGTAACCTGGTCCATATGGCATTAATGGAAATTTTTTAAAATCTGTTGGGAGATTATTAAAGATGATGTCATCAATGTTGTCCGTAATTTCTTCAGAAAGGGTAGAATGCTTAAGGAAGCAAATAGAACATTTATAACTGTAATCCCAAAATCCAGTGATACCTTGGATTTGAAAATTTGGCATCCCATTTCTCGTTGCAATTTTATGTTAAAAAAATTTCAAAAGTCATGTGTAATTGACTGCAAGGTGTTCTCTGTTCTCTGATCAGCAAGAACTAGTGCTCCTTCATCAAAGGAAAAAAAATTAAAGATTTCATTCTTCTATCTAATGAACTTGTATGTGACTTTAATTATAAAGGCATGAGACCTAAGATTTTCATAAAGGTAGATTTGGCTAAGGCATATGACTCTGTCTCTTGGAATGCACTTTTTAGGTCATTAATTCAATGGGATTTCCTAAATGTTGCTTAGTCTGGCTCAAGGGAATTTTTCCTTCTACCTCCTATGAAATCTTGGTCGATGCTGAACCAACACATGTTTTCAAACCAAGCAATAGAGTTAGGCCGGGTGATCCCCTAGATCCATACCTTTTTATTTTTATCATGGAAACTTTTTCTCAATTACTGAGTAAAGTAGTTAGAGAGAAAAGACTGAGACCTATTAAAGCCTCTTGTAGCTTTGAAGCTTCACATCTGATCTTTTTCGATGACTTAATGATGTCATGCAAGTTGATATTGAAGGTGCTTCTTGTATAAAAGAAATTCTTCATGACCTTTGTGATTATACTGCTCTTAAAATGAATATTGATAAAATTTCAGCTATCCTCAGTGTGGGGAAAGAGAAAACATGTTTATCTAAGATTCCCAACAATGGTGAAGGTTCCCTTCCCCAAAGATATCTCAGAATACCTCTTTTTATTGGGAAGTTATTGAGAAGTCATTGTGCTCCCT
Organism: Alisma plantago-aquatica; assembly: GCA_963693085.1. NCBI lineage: Eukaryota > Viridiplantae > Streptophyta > Magnoliopsida > Alismatales > Alismataceae > Alisma > Alisma plantago-aquatica. The sequence goes on from OY856410.1 coordinate 824,070,659, forward strand.
TGTTAGATAAGTTGAGAAGTAAGCTTGATGGATGGAAAGTAAAAAACCTTTCAATGGATGGCAGAGCCAAATTAATGCATTGTACCCTATCTGTTGTTAGTTTTTATTGGTCTTCTACTTTCTCTCTACCTATGTTTGTCTGTGATTAATTGATAAAATATACAAAGACTTCATCCATGGGCAGACGGATAACAATGGCAATCAACATCATGTCAAGTGGGACAATGTTATCAAACCCAAGTGAGAACGTAGTTTGGGTATCAGATCAATTGAAGAAATAAATACTTCTTCTCTTATTTATTATGGCAAGAACATTGCTGGGGGAAAGGATAGTCTTAGGATCATATGGATCCATGAGAAGTATCTCATTAAAATATCCTTTTCGACTATAGGCGATGATAAAAATTTCTCCTGGTTTTTCAACCGTATTATCAATGTCAGAAATAAGCTTAGGAAACATATCGGGATCACTATAAGGAATGGTAAAAACATCTCTATTTGGAAGGATTCATGGGCTCCTAATGGCTTTATTCTTGATAATTATATGGGGAATGAGAGTACTATTAATCTTGGGACTAACATATATGAAAAGGTTAGTAGTTTAATGATAACATCCAATTTTGTGGATGTTATTCCTACTTTACCTTGATCTCATTGACTTTTCATGATCCATACTCTTTTCTTGAGTATTTCATGAATAACGACTTCCCTAATTAGCTTCTATACCATTTTTTAGAAGAACACTTAAAATCATTCGTGCCATCAGGGTTTGACCGATGAGCCTACTGCCTGATAGTGTTGCCTTGAAGGTTGGGCACCCTAACAAGAAAAGAAGTTAGATGACATTTTTGTCCTCTCATCAACCAACGAAGGTCCATCCAGTGACATTTCTACAAACTCATTATCTTTATGACTCTATTACTCTCAACGCCTAATAATGCATCTACAAGACACATCTGAAGCCTTGTATGTGATGATATCACAACTCTCATTGACCAATGAGTTTTCTACACCCAATAGGATAGATGACTAACAACTTCTTAGTAGGCTCATCAACTTATAGACAACTAATGTCCAATCGATACATGATTCCTGCAAGTAATGCCCTACAAAAACATTAAGTCTAAAGCCATCGACCGAAAGAAGATTAACCTTGACAAATCTCATGTTGTTTCGTACTTTTCACACTATAAATACTGACTCCCTCCTACATTGGAGAAGGTTTCTTCCACTCCAATATGCTGACATGTTGGTGCTCTATACAAACCTAAGGAAGACGATCATTGACCTTGCTCCACTGGCCTCCTATGTGGTGTTGTTGTGGTGCTTTCATCCATTTCTACCTCGCCAAGTCATCATCCAACCATGAATGTGGTTCAACACCATCTCTGCACTTCATTTTCTCCCTCTTTTTCAATGGATCAGAGTTTGAAAAGAGAATGAAGAAGTGAAGAAGGAGATCATCAATGTCTGTCATTGGTATTATCCCCTTCCCTCAAATGAATCAGTCCCTTTATTGAGTAGAAGACAATTGTTCCACTAATCCATGCTCATGTTCCCTGTCGTGACCATGGTTGATTCTTCCTTTTCCCCTATTTTATTTGTTTCTATTATGAAGAGTGAGTAGTTTCTTACACTGGGGTGTGGGGACTAGCCCCGCTACCTATTCTTACATGTTATTTCCTTAATAACACGTCTTATATATAACTCTTTCAATTCAATGTTAATCATTTTATACATGTTTTTTGGATTGATCATGTAGTCTACATGATATATAATATTCCTTTGTTGTAAGAAATTTAATGCTTAGAATTTGAATATTGATTAACTTGGTTAATGCCCAGACAAGAACTTCTGAAGGAATATCTCAGGAGTACAGGTGCATGACCCATGAGTAACAAGATATCAAGCTCATAAAGATATCTATGTGATTTCTCAAATTTAATGAGTGGATCTTGATTTTTATCCATTCAAATTGTTGTATCAAGCCATTATATGTTATGGATATGTTTGTGCATGTAGCGGTGGTGAAACCTGATTCCACCCCAGTTGTAACATCCCTGACCTGGGTTATGAACTAACCCTAGGTGTTTTGTTTAATTATGTAATTAGAAACTTGTGATTATCTTTTTGTATGTAATTAAAGCTTCTGAGGAACTTATATTTCTATTTCTGCCCTTTTTAAACAATGTTATAATATTGTTTTGTTAATAGGGACTTATGTGAAAATTACCCAATTAGAGGAGTTAACTTGCAAATTTCACATGTTTAGATGTTCCTCTGATGATGAGACATCATAAGAATGAATATGATGAAGTGTTATGGGTTCTCCAAGTTTGGGCACCAAGATGCAACTTGTGGAGCAATCCTTGTACTTTAAAACCCTAGTTTTGGTGAAAAGTGCAATTTACCCAAAACCTGGGGTGCAACATGTAAAATATACATTTTAGAGTATCTTTTATGACTCTTGGCATCAATTAGAGTAAAAGTGATGAAGAGGGAGCTTCATTTGACTAATCAAATAAGAAGGAAAACCCTTGTGATTAAATAACTAAGTTGTAAGCAAAATGACCCTTTTATGTGTGCAACTTAGAAGGATGTTTGGCTTCTTTTCCTCTAAACCTTAGTTAAAGAAGGAGTTTTGCTTAAGTATATAAAGGAGGGGCGTGGCCAAGAAGGAGAGAAGGACCCATATGAGAAATAGAAGAAAAGATTGTCCTTATCTTGAAAACATGCCCAAAGTATATATACACCTTTCTTTTACAACCAAGGGATCGTTTCCCTTTCTCTCTTCACTTATCTCTTGCTGTGGCTGACTAAGGAAGGAGCTCAGGAAGCAGAGGAGGGCGACCAAGAAGAGTTGGGTAAGCTTTAACCACTATCTAGCTCAGATTCATGGAGGAAATCATGATTTAAGGTTGGTTTGCTAGTTTTTCTTACTTAGTTCTTCTTTCTAGCCATCCTTTCCAACCAATTCTTGAAGAAGAAACCTTGGAAGAATTGTGGATCTCAAGACACCATTAAAGATTTGAAGCTTGGAGCTCTAGAGCTGATTCTAAGGTGGGTTTTATAACTCTAAACCCTTAAAATTTGTTATGCATCTTTCTTTCTTGCAAACGTTGCTTGTTCTTCTTCCCTCCATCCTTCTTTGCACTCTTGCAAGCAAAACCGTGGAGAACAGGCCTTGATCTGGAGGTAGAAGAAGGGGGCATGAATACCAATGCTACTTTAGAAAACGGTCTTGCCCCAACCCCCCTTGGCCAATCGGTTTGCAAAACCGTTTGGGGCAAACAGTTTGCAAAACCGTTTGAAGGGCAAACGGTTTCACAAGGTCGGTTTGAGAAATAGTCTCCAAGACCGTTTGGTTGAGTTTACCAAGGGTTTAACGTTTGAGATTCCTGTTCATAATTATGTTGGTTAATAACTCACCAAATTTTATAGGTTAACTCACAAGGAATCATGATTTGAAGGCTAATCAATTAGATAAACCTAATTGGATTAAGTGCTCATTTCCAACCTGATTAACTTGACCTTTTTGGGTAAACGGATTCAAAACCATTTGAGGGAGTTGACCAAGGGTTGAAAGTTTACGATTCCTGTTCCTAATTATGTTGGTTGATAACCCACCAAATTTTATAGGTCAATTCCAAAGGAATCATGAGTTGAAGGCTAATCAATTAGGCAAACCCTAATTGGATTATGTGCTGATTTTCAAATTGATTGATTTGACTTTTCGGGTTATTTAGCCCAAACGGTCTCAAGACCGTTTGGGGATCACCCAAACGGTCTCAAGACCGTTTGGGGGTCACCCAAGACCGTTTGGAGGTCTATGGTTGGATATGGTTAAGTGTTTGAAGGATAAAAGATATGGTGTTAACCCTAATCGGCTAAAGTGCTGATTTTGCATTGAAATGAGTTGATGTTTTGGGTTGATTGACCCAAACGGTCTCAAGACCATTTGGGGATCACCCAAACGATCTCAAGACCGTTTGGGGATCACCCAAGACCATTTGTAGGTCTAGGGTTAAGCATGGTTAATTGAAGGTCTAAAGGTACCAAATCACTTTGCAATTAAGTGCTGATTTGATGATCAACTCAATAGCTCAAACCCTAATGCTTTTTCACTAGAATCCAAGGGTTGGATGAGCCAAACGGTCTCAATACCATTTGGAGGTCACCCAAGACCGTTTGGAGGTCTAGGGGTGAGTATGGTTAAGCAATTGATGATCCAATGATACTAAGTTGGAGGGTAATCAATTGCTGATTTGGTGATCAATCCAATGATCCAAACCTTAATTGGTTGACTTGGATTTTGATCATATGATGGGAAAACGGTCTCAATACCATTTGGAGGTCATCCAAATGATCCCAAGACCGTTTGGGGTCAGGTCATGTCCAAATTGAATGATGGTTCAATGGGTTCAAATCAATTAGACCCACATTGAAAAATGTTGAAGGGTTATTGATTCCAAACCCTAATTCAATTGATTTAAACCCTAATTGATGATCAATTGAGGGTCAATTGAGGGTCAAATCAGTTGAAGGTTGACCTAATAAACTCATTTTAAGTATGAGTATAGGTCCAATTGATGATTGGTTCCATGAATTCAATGATTGAAGGAATCAACATTGGAAACCCTAATTTCATTGGATACCTTATGTAATGGAGGTCCAATGTGATTGAATCTTTGAGAATTAAGATGATGAATGTTCTATTGATCCAATGATTATTAGTAATGATAATCAATGAAGGCACAAAGGTTGAAACCTTAATAGTACCTAAGTGATTAGTACCAATTAAGGGGTGAATTCCTAATTTCTTATAGGATCAATAACTTGATACACTATGTTAATCATAGTTGTATGTACTAGATTGAAGAGTTGATGTGACCTCATCAATTTGAAAGGATGAAAGATTAGAATTCATATATAAATATTAATCATGTAGTGATCTTCGGTAGCACGACCATGCAAGGTAGCACGACCATGGTAGCTTTACTTTGCACGACCGTGCAAGGTGGCACGGCTGTGGTGTTCTATGAATAAATTGAAAAGAATTGGTATTGTGCTGATATTGTTATATATGCATGTCTTCAATTATGCTAATCATGCAGGTTGTTAGCAAGAGGTAATCATAGCCAGGTAAGGGTTATGATGTTTTATTCATTGAAAGCATGTTATAAACTTTATGAATAATGACATACTATGTTGCCTGGTTTAAGAGGCAATATATAAGATTAATGGGCTGTAAGAGCCTTGAGTAATATTCACATTGTTACAATCAAGGTCATGTTGTTAGATGACTTATGGTGATCTAAGTGTTTGAACACCCCTACTCTTGAATCATATTGATGAAATGATTAAGAAATGATATTCATATGATAACTGATGTGAGTTAAACTTAATACATTTAGTATTCTTCTTTTATAGCAGTGTTTTAATAGTTAAATCCTTGGAAACATGCTTGATGCTAAAAGAATGCTGAAATGTATCTAAATAATCAAGTATAATCATACCATGTAGAGCCCTGATCATAGATCCATCATTTTCAGAAGCCAAATGATGGTGAAACAGGTTTTCCTAAGGGGACTCCTGGATCACATACTTTTGAGTATGTGGGGGATTATGGACGCAAATATCCTTACGTCCTAGTGTAGGAATTGATGTAGATGTATCTTACATAAATCAACCTTTCACTATATGTTTATTCCGGGATGATGTATCACTAATCTCCCGAGGGAATCTTTAATGCCGCATCGATGAGAGATAAACAAGAGATCTTTCAATGATGAAGAGAGTACAGAACGCCACTGTGACTCTAATAGCGAAGTGCCAGAATACCCTGGTAAGCTATTGCAGTAGAGACACAAGATGTCCTGCATGTTGATCCTCACACTGACTGAGGAAGATGATGTGACGACCGTCTCGCGAAAACAAGATTAACTAATGCAGAAGCGTTCATTAAGCAGTGAATTACCAAATATCACTAAAAATTAAAACCTTTTTATCAAAAGATACATCAAGTAAAAACCTTCTCACATAGAACAAAAGTAACACAATTACATTCTTGTTCACAGGTACATATTCTGTATCATCTCCTTTTGAGAATTACAACATTAACTGTCCTGTCAAGCTAAACACAGACAGTTCCAAATCTCGAGGCATTGAGCCAAAATCTCGAAAGAACTAACTACTACTCCGAGGACCTGAGAGTACAGAGACGACACATAGGACTTTATATACATCTATACATGGCATAACAGCCAGTGTATCCACCTGAGACTTCACTGCTGTTACTTCTACTACTGCTGTCCTTCCCTTACTGAAGGGTTTCTGTCTCCTCATCTGCGACCACCTAAAAATGTAGTTCCCACGGGGGTGAGACAATTGTAAATTGCCCCAGCGAGAGATATAACTCTCCACCAGTAACATTATTATTGTAGCTTAAGAAGATAAATATGAACAGAGGAATCATATTTGCTTGATAGCAGTTAATTCAATGTCTATCAGATTAGAATATTAATCTTATTCAACATTGCAGCTATAACTTGAAAGAGCATCATATCACATACCCATTAGGGAATATGAAGAACATGTATAACATTTATCCACTACAAAATCATTATCACATCATTAAATCTCTTCAGGCTTAGATCATATATCTAAAACCTGGCATTGTCATAGTGGAGTCATGGCCTGTAGCCACACTCTTTTCTCAAAGTATTGGGATCTCAATCCCTCAACTCATCAAGTACAATTCCACTTCTTAACACATTCATCATTATGATTATAGAATATGGGTATTTAAACCCTTATCTCATCATAGAACACTTGTTACCACTTATTAAGTAACTTCATACCTTCAGGTCATCTGACCAAGGACATTATAATTCTTTCTACACAAAGTATTACACATAGTTCACAAAACTCATATCACCTCTTATTACCCCTTAATAGGAAACAAGACATATGAAAGATTATAAGGTCTATAGAACATTTTCAATGTACAGAACATCATAGCCCATACCTGACTATGCTCATCTTCTCATCATATCTGCATGATTAGTAATCATGATGCAATTACATATCAGTACCATGCAATACAAGGGTTATCTTATTATATTCATAACCCATTAGTATGTATTTGAGCTTCACATAGAATTACTCTGTGTTAGAGCTTCACATAACACCACCTTGCATTAGGGACTCAGATAGCAATCACCCTACATTAGAGATTCACATAGCATTTACCCTACATTAGGGATTCACATAGCAATTACCCTACATTAGAGATTCACATAGCATTTACCCTACATTAGGGATTCACATAGCAATTACCCAGTGTTAGGGATTCACATAGCATTTACCCTACATTAGGGATTCACATAGCAATTACCCTGTGTTAGGGTTCATATAGTATTACCCTGTATTAGGGTTCACATAGCAAGGAATCATTATGGAAGAATAAGTATTTTAATCATACTTCATTATTCTCATCATTTATCATTAAATGAATTATCAACACACAGCATGAATTTCTCTTTCATCTTTGCCAGACTATGATTACATCATAGTTTATAGGTTTGGATTAACCCTTTTCATAAGGCATGTTGGCCTACATTCAACAGGGTACATTTCATCTCAATGTAACCATTGACATGACACATCTCATGTGTTATTCATCCAATTATATTGGACTTATAACACATCAAGGTATACCCGTATTGGGGTGTTGGATGTGATATTTATCATATCTTAATGTATCACTTTCCTCAACACCTTTATCTTACTTGAGTTTCATACACTTAGCTTGTATTAGGGTATTACCCATCCTAATACTTTATGTATGAGTTCATCACATTTATCCTGTAAGGTAGTGATCATTAGTCACTCACTTAGAATATACAGTCATTGCCAATACTACGACTCATCCATAAGTTAGGAATTAACAAAAATACCATATTAGGTCCCTTTCATATCAACTCAAAGTTGAACATAGAGCACCACAGCCGTGCAACCAAGAACGGCCGTGCAAAGGATAGTCACCACGACCGTGCTACCTTGCACGGTCGTGCTACAGAAGATCACCACATGAATCATATTCATATATGAATTCTATTCTTTCATCCTTTCAACTTGATTAGGTCACATCAAACCTTCAATCAAGTTCATACAACTATGATTAACATAGTGTATCAAGTTATTGATCCTATAAGCAATTAGGGATTCATCCCTTAATTGACACTAATCACTTAGGTACTATTAGGGTTTCAACCTTTGTACCTTCATTGATTATCATTACTAATCATCATTGGATCAATAGAACATTCATAATCTTAATTCTCAAAGATTCAATCACATTGGACCTCCATTACATAAGGTATCCAATTGAATTAGGGTTTCCAATGTTGATTCCTTCAATCATTGAATTCATGGAACCAATCATCAATTGGACCTATACTCATACTTCAATTGAGTTTAATAGGTCAACCTTCAACTGATTTGACCCTCAATTGGTCATCAATTAAGGTTTTATTCAATTGAATTAGGGTTTGGAATCGATGATCCAACAACACTAATCAATGCAAGATTGGTTACTTTGAAACTATTGAACCATCATCCAAATTGAGCATGAACTGACCCCAAACGGTCTTGAGGTCATTTGGATGACCTCCAAACGGTATTGAGACCGTTTTCCCATAATATCATCAAAATCCAAGTCAACCAATTAAGGTTTGGATCATTGGATTGATCACCAAATCAGCAATTGAATTGTACTTCACTCTAGTGACATTGGATCTTCAATTGCTCAACCATGCTTAACACTAGACCTCCAGACGGTCTTGGATGACCCTCAAACGGTCTTGAGACCGTTTGGATGAGCTCCAAATGGGTTTGAAACCGTTTGGCTCATCCAACCTTTGGATTCTAGTGAAATTCCATCAAGGATTGGTCTATCGAGTTGATCAACAAATCAACACTTAATTGCAATATGATTTGGTACCTTTGGACCGTCAAATGGTCAACTATACTTAACCCCAGACCTCCAAACGGTCTTGGGTAATCCCGAAACGGTCTTGAAACCGTTTGGGTGATCCCCAAACGGTTTTGAAACCGTTTGGGCCAATCGACCCAAAACATCATCTCAATCACTTGCAAAATCAGCACTTAGCTGATTAGGGTTCATACCACATCTTTGGATCTTAAAACACATATCCATACTTGACCCTAGACCTCCAAACGGTCTTGGGAGACCCCCAAACGGTCTTGAGACCGTTTGGGTGATCCCCAAACGGTTTTGAAACCGTTTGGGCTAATCAACCCAAAATCTCAAATCAACTCATTGGAATTTCAGCACTAATTCCAATTAGGGCTTGCCTAATTGATTAGCCTTCAACTCATGATTCCTTGGGAATTAACCCCTAAAATTTGGTGAGTCATTAAACAAAATAATTAGGATCAGGAGTATCAAACGGTCAACCCTTGGTCAACGCTCTCAAACGGTTTTGAAACCGTTTTCCCAAAAAGGTCAAGTTAATCAAGCTGAAAAAGCAGTACTTAATCCAATTAGGTTTGCCTAATTGATTAGCCTTCAACTCATGATTCCTTGGGAATTAACCCCTAAAATTTGGTGAGTTATCCACCAAAATAATTATAAACAGTAATATCAAACGGTCAACCCTTGGTCAATCATATCAAATGGTTTTGAAACCGTTTGCTCCTAAAAGTTAAATTAATCAAGCTGAAAAATCAGCACTGAATCCAATTAGGTTTACCTAATTAATTAGCCTTTAACTCACGATTCCTTGGGATTTAACCCATACAATTTGGTGAGTTATTAACCAAAATAATTAGTAACAGTAATATCAAACGGTCAACCCTTGGTCAACCATATCAAATGGTTTTGAAACCGTTTGCTCCTAAATGTTAAATTAATCAAGCGGAAAAATCAGCACTTAATCCAATTAGGTTTACTTAATTGATTAGCCTTTAACTCACGATTCCTTGGGAGTTAACCCATAAAATTTGGTGAGTTATTAAACAACATAATTAGGAACAGTAATATGAAATGGTCAACCCTTGGTCAACCATGTCAAACGGTTTTGAAACCGTTTTCTCCTAAATGGTTTGCAAACCGTTTGGTCCCAACTTCCAAACCATTTGCCCAAGATATTTGGGGAGGTGTGTGCTTATGATGATGTCATAATCATCAAGCTTCGTCCCTGAAGTTCTAACAACTTCTGATTTCATGAACTAACCATTTTCAACCAGAAATTAATCAAGATAATGAAGAAATCATTGAAATTACAAGATTAATGGTTGAATAACAATGTAAAAGGGTTCAAGTTATAAAACCCGCCTCCAATTGAGATCCAAATCTCCTAGCTCATGCCATCAATGGTGGATGAAGCTCTTGCAACTCCCCTTAGGATTGTCCTTAAGCTTTTGATTGTAAAAGCTGGCTAGGGTTGAAGAGGAGATCGAAATAAGAAGAAATCAATGATTTATTTTTGATTTCCACCATGGAATCAAGGAGAACGAAGGTCAAGGGCTTAACAACAGGTAGGGAGTCGTCCCCCTGCTCCTCCCTAGCTCCTTGGTCGGTTTTGAAAGCAAGGGAAAGAAAGAAATCCGAAAAAGCCTTTGTTTTGGCTTGGAAAGGGCACTTTTATAAGAAAATTGATGAGAGAGAAGATACTTTATAAAAGTCTTTTAATTCCAAAATTGTTGCCACCACTTACCCCTTGGTTTCTTGCATGCAAGGGAATATCTATCCCCACCGAACTCCCTTCCATTATCCATGATTTAAATAAAAACAAATTAAGCACCTTAATGCTTATAATATTAATATCCCATATGTGAGTGGAAATTACTTTCCTTTATAATAAGGTGAGTGGAGTTTCACCTCCTTTAGATATTTTCGTTCCTTATCTTGGCAAAAGAACGTCCATACTTATTCAAAATCAACCAATAACATTTTGGTTGAAGGCCCTTTAATTAATACATTCATTTTTTTCCCTAAATTGAATTAGGGTTTCACTTAAGATTAAATCTTGATTATTTTAATATCAAGATTCTCTCTCCTCCAAATTAATTCAAATGAGGCACCCCTCTCATTTTCTTTGCTCTAATTGATGCCAAGAAACATTAGGGACCTTATTGAAGTGGTAATTTGCATATTGAGCCCTAGGTTTTGGGTAAATTGCACATTATACCAAAACTAGGTTTTAATGCACAAGGATTGTTTTTCAAGCTTAAACTTGATGCCCAAGCTTGTAAAAACCATAACACTACATCATATTCATTCTTATGATGTCTCAACATCAGAGGAATATATTATCATGCAACATTTGCAATTTAACCCCTCAACTTGGGTAATTTGCACTTTAGTCCAAAATAAGCAAACATTGCTTCAACATTGTTCAAATAGGACCAAAATTGAAACATAAGTTTCTCATGAGCTCTAATTACTCTTCCCAAGATAAGATTAAGAATCTACTCAACCTTATTAAGCAAAACATCTAGGGTTAATTCATAACCCAGGTCAGGGATGTTACAAATTATAAACCCCTAACAAGGATTTCGTCCTCGAAATCCCAGGAAAAGGAGGGACAGATTGTTCATTAATCATGCCCTCAAGTCTCCACATCTCATCTTAATGTTATGGAGATACCATGGGTCTATATCTCACACAAAGTTCTTTCCATTAATTCAACCTTATCATTGTTTATGTTTATACAGAGCATAAACCCCTAACATATGATATCCATATTATTGAAAGGAAGAAGCATAAAAGAACATACATCTATCATCACCTAAGAACATTTATCAAAGGGGAAAAACATATATATCTAACAAAGATAATTTACTCAGACATCCTTTATTCATAACGTTTATTTAGTAAACTCTATGTAATTAGGAATGTTTACATAGTTCTTCCTATTAGTTGGGAATGCCACATAGCTTTTCCCTTTTTGTTGGGGATGTCACATAGCTTTCCCCTTTTGGTTGGGAATGTCACATAGCTCTTCCCTTTATGTTGGGGATGTCACATAGCTTTCCCCTTTTGGTTGGGAATGTCACATAGATCTTCCCTTTTTGTTGGGGATGTCACATAGCTTTCCCCTATTGGTTGGGAATGTCACATAACTCTTCCTATAAGTTGGGAATGTTCACATAGCTCTTCCTATTAGTTAAGAATGTTCACATAGATCTTCTCTATTAGTTGGGAATGTTCACATAGCTCTTCCCTATAAGTTGAGAATGTTCACATAGCTCTTCTCTATTAGTTGGGAATGTTCACATAGCTCTTCCCTTTTTGTTGAGAATGTTCACATAGCTCTTCTCTATTAGTTGGGAATGTTCACATAGCTCTTCCCTATAAGTTGAGAATGTTCACATAGATCTTCTCTATTAGTTGGGAATGTTCACATAGCTCTTCCCTTTTTGTTGAGAATGTTCACATAGCTCTTCTCTATTAGTTGGGAATGTTCACATAGCTCTTCCCTTTTTGTTGAGAATGTTCACATAGCTCTTCTCTATTAGTTGGGAATGTTCACATAGCTCTTCCCTATAAGTTGAGAATGTTCACATAGCTCTTCTCTATTAGTTGGGAATGTTCACATAGATCTTCCCTTTTTGTTGGGGATGTCACATAGCTTTCCCCTATTGGTTGGGAATGTCACATAGCTCTTCCCTTTTTGTTTCTTTATACTCTCTAGATTGTTTCAAAATGACTACTTGATCAGGGTAGTCAAAAAGATAACAATCTAAGAGTTTCATACTTTCCTTATCTACAATAATCATATACCTGGCCAGGGTATACAAGTATTGAGATTAGGTAGTATGCACTTTATTTACTATCATATTCCTCACTTTTCATATCATTATACACACATGATTTTCCATTCTTGAATTTTTCTTCAGGCATCATTTCTATATCTCATCTTTCAACACACAGATAAAGGAGATTATAAAACATTTTAAGGAACACTGAGTAAGATATAAGTTCTCCTTTCCCTTGTGTCCTTATAGGACTAGTCAAAGGAATTCAGAAACAACTATTTTCATATCTTTAACACATAGAAACATGAAATGAAGTATCAGGATGAATATATTTCATCTGACTATTACCCCTCACAGTTATTTACCACTTCAGGTTGACTCAACACATAGTGTCTGGTTATTTCATGTTACTGCTTTTACCTTTATTTAGTGGCTACTGCCCTGGTGCACTAGGCATTTATTGCACTGGTGACACCAAAAACTTTGGTTTTTCAGAATATCTAGGCAAATGTCTCTAAAATTATAGAGACCTTACCTTAATTCTCAGCTTATTTCCCCTCCTTGGGCACTACCATCATAGATGTACTATTTGTCCATGCTTATGGCAGCGTCTACTTTCTTACCATTTATTAATCTTTCCCACAATTCCCCTGTCTAACATGACCATGTCACTCAGGAACCCTTTAAAAGTCCAAAGTTTATGCATTAAAGACTGGTAACTTAGGTTGTTATACTAGTATCCAGTCTTCTATATGCATTACTGTTGTCCTATCCTACCATTCAAGAGAATAACATAGGATTCTCTATCCTGATTAGGTCAAGGTGGGAATTATTAGGTGCTTATTCTCCTCTTGCCTGGTCCCATGCACCCTCTCCTGGTGCAACAACATTGCCCTTAGCAATGTGTTCCTCATGTTCTCCAGTCATTTTCAAGTTCTTCTTCTCCTATGTGAGCAGAAGATACTATCAGATAAACTGGAAGACACTTAGAACAGACTCTACAACCTTAGACCTATGTCTCTGTAGACTCAGCGAACCTAGAGCTCTGATACCACTTAATTGTGACGACCGTCTCGCGAAAACAAGATTAACTAATGCGGAAGCGTTCATTAAGCAGCGGATTACCAAAAATCACTAAAAATTAAAACCTTTTTATCAAAAGATCCATCAAGTAAAAACTTTCTCACATAGAACTAAAGTAACACAATTACATTCTTGTTCACAGGTACATATTCTGTATCATCTCCTTTTGAGAATTACAAGCATTAACTGTCCTATCAAGCTAAACACAGACAGTTCAAAATCTCGAGGCATTGAGCCAAAATCTTGAAAGCACTAACTACTACTCCGAGGACCTGAGAGTACAAAGACGACACATAGGACTTTATATACATCTATACATGGCATAACAGCCAGTGTCCCCACCTGAGACTTCACTGTTGTTACTTTTGCTGCTGCTGTCCTTCCCTTACTGAAGGGTTTCTGTCTCCTCGTCCGCGACCACCTAAAAATGTAGTTACCACGGGGGTGAGACAATTGTAATTTCCCCAGCGAGAGATATAACTCTCCACCAGTAACATTATTATTTCAGCTTAAGAAGATAAATATGAACAGAGGAATCATATTTGCTTGATAGCAGTTAATTCAATGTCTATCAGATTAGAATATTAATCTTATTCAACATTGCAGCTATAACTTGAAAGAGCATCATATCACATACCCATTAGGGAATATGAAGAACATGTATAACATTTATCCACTACAAAATCATTATCACAACATTAACTCTCTTCAGGCTTAGATCATATATCTAAAACCTGGCATTGTCATAGTGGAGTCATGGCCTGTAGCCACACTCTTTTCTCAAAGTATTGGGATCTCAATCCCTCAACTCATCAAGTACAATTCCACTTCTTAACACATTCATCATTATGATTATAGAATATGGGTATTTAAACCCTTATCTCATCATAGAACACTTGTTACCACTTATTAAGTCACTTCATACCTTCAGGTCATCTGACCAAGGACATTATAATTCTTGCTACACAAAGTATTGCACATAGTTCACAAAACTCATATCACCTCTTATTACCCCTTAATAGGCAACAAGACATATGAAAGCTTATAAGGTCTATAGAACATTTTCAATGTACAGAACATCATAGCCCATACCTGACTATGCTCATCTTCTCATCATATCTGCATGATTAGTAATCATGATGCAATTACCTATCAGTACCATGCAATACAAGGGTTATCTTATTATATTCATAACCCATTAGTCTGTATTTGAGCTTCACATAGAATTACTCTGTGCTAGAGCTTCACATAACACCACCTTGCATTAGGGACTCACATAGCAATCACCCTACATTAGAGATTCACATAGCATTTATCCTACATTAGGGATTCACATAGCAATTACCCTGCATTAGAGATTCACATAGCATTTACCCTACATTAGGGATTCACATAGAAATTACCCTGTGTTAGGGATTCACATAGCATTTACCCTACATTAGGGATTCACATAGAAATTACCCTGTGTTAGGGTTCATATAGTATTACCCTGTATTAGGGTTCACATAGCAAGGAATCATTATGGAATAATAAGTATTTTAATCATATTTCATTATTCTCATCATTTATCATTAAATGAATTATCAACACACAACATGAATTTCTCTTTCATCTTTTCCAGACTATGATTACATCATAGTTTATAGGTTTGGATTAACCCTTTTCATAAGGCATTTTGGCCTACATTCAACAGGGTACATTTCATCTCAATGTAACCATTGACATGACACATCTCATGTGTTATTCATCCAATTATATTGGACTTATAACACATCAAGATATACCAGTATTGGGGTGTTGGATGTGATATTTATCATATCTTGATGTATCACTTCCCTCAACACCTTTATCTTACTTGAGTTTCATACACTTAGCTTGTATTAGGGTATTACCCATCCTAATACTTTATGTACTAGTTCATCACATTTATCATGTAAGGTAGTGATCATTAGTCACTCAATTAGAATATACAGCCATTTCCAATACTACGACTCATCCATAAGTTAGGAATTAACAAAAATACCATATTAGGTCCCTTTCAAATCAACTCAAAGTTAAACATAGAGCACCACGGCCGTGCAACCAAGAACGACCGTGCAAAGGATAGTCACCACGGCCGTGCTACCTTGCCCGGTCATGCTACAGAAGATCACCACATGAATCATATTCATATATGAATTCTATTCTTTCATCCTTTCAACTTGATTAGGTCACATCAACCCTTCAATCATGTTCATACAACTATGATTAACATAGTGTATGAAGTTATTGATCCTATAAGCAATTAGGTATTCATCCCTTAATTGACATTAATCACTTAGGTACTATTAGGGTTTCAACCTTTGTACCTTCATTGATTATCATTAATAATCATCATTAGATCAATAGAACATTCATCATCTTAATTCTCAAAGATTCAATCACATTTGACCTCCATTACATAAGGTATCCAATTGAATTAGGGTTTCCAATGTTGATTCCTTCAATCATTGAATTCATGGAACCAATCATCAATTGGACCTATACTCATACTTCAATTGAGTTTAATAGGTCAACCTTCAACTGATTTGACCCTGAATTGACCCTCAATTGGTCATCAATTAAGGTTTGATTCAATTGAATTAGGGTTTGGAATCAATGATCCAACAACACTAATCAATGCAAGATTGGTTACTTTGAAACTATTGAACCATCATCCAAATTGAGCATGACCTGACCCCAAACGGTCTTGAGGTCGTTTGGATGACCTCCAAAAGGTCTTGAGACCTTTTTCCCATCATATCATCAAAATCCAAGTCAACCAATTAAGGTTTGGATCATTGGATTGATCACCAAATCAGCAATTGAATTGTACTTCACTCTAGTGACATTGGATATTCAATTGCTCAACCATGCTTAACACTAGACCTCCAAACGATCTTGGATGACCCTCAAACGGTCTTGAGACCATTTGGATGAGCTACAAATGGTTTTGAAACCGTTTGGCTCATACAACCTTTGGATTCTAGTGAAATTCCATCAAGGATTGGTCTATCGAGTTGATCAACAAATCAGCACTTAATTGCAATATGATTTGGTACCTTTGGACCTTCAAATGGTCAAATATACTTAACCCCAGACCTCCAAACGGTCTTGGGTAATCCCCAAATGGTCTTGAAACCGTTTGGGTGATCCCGAAATGGTTTTGAAATCATTTGGGCCAATCGACCCAAAACATCATCTCAATCACTTGCAAAATCAGCACTTAGCTGATTAGGGTTCATACCACATCTTTGGATCTTCAAACACATATACATACTTGACCCTAGACCTCCAAACGGTCTTGGGTGACCCCCAAACGGTCTTGAGACCGTTTGGGTGATCCCCAAACGGTTTTGAAAGCGTTTGGGCTAATCAACCCAAAATCTCAAATCAACTCATTGAAATTTCAGCACTAATTCCAATTAGGGCTTGCCTAATTGATTAGCCTTCAACTCATGATTCCTTGGGAATTAACCCCTAAAATTTGGTTATTAATTAACCAAAATAATTAGGATCAGGAGTCTCAAACGGTAAACCCTTGGTCAACGCTCTCAAACGGTTTTGAAACCATTTTCCCAAAAGGGTCAAGTTAATCAAGCTGAAAAATCAGTACTTAATCCAATTAGGTTTGCCTAATTGATTAGCCTTCAAATCATGCTTCCTTGGGAATTAACCCCTCAAATTTGGTTAGTTATCAACCAACATAATTATGAACAGTAATATCAAACGGTCAACCCTTGGTCAATCATATCAAATGGTTTTGAAACCGTTTGCTCCTAAAAGTTAAATTAATCAAGCTGAAAAATCAGCACTGAATCCAATTAGGTTTACCTAATTGATTAGCCTTTAACTCACGATTCCTTGAAAGTTAACCCATAAATTTTGGTGAGTTATTAACCAACATAATTAGGAACAGTAATATCAAACGGTAAACCCTTGGTCAACCATCCCAAATGGTTTTGAAACCGTTTGCTCCTAAATGTTAAATTAATCAAGCTGAAAAATCAGCACTTAATCCAATTAGGTTTACCTAATTGATTAGCCTTTAACTCACGATTCCTAAGGAGTTAACCCATAAAATTTGGTGAGTTATTAACCAACATAATTAGGAACAGTAATATCAAACGGTCAACCCTTGGTCAACCATGTCAAACTGTTTTGAAACCATTTGCTCCTAAATGGTTTGCAAACCGTTTTGTCACTAAACAGTTTGGTGAAACTGTTTGGTCCCAATTTCCAAACCATTTGCCCAAGATATTTGGGGAGGTGTGTGCTTATGATTATGTTATAATCATCAAGCTTCGTCCCTGAAGTTCTAAAAACTTCTGATTTCATGAATTAACCATTTTCAACCAGCAATTAATCAAGATAATGAAGAAATCATTGAAATTACAAGATTAATGGTTGAATAACAATGTAAAAGGGTTCAAGTTATAAAACCCGCCTCCAATTGAGATCCAAAGCTCCAATCTCACTCCATCAATGGTGTATGAAGCTCTTGCAACTCCCCTTAGGCTCGTCCTTAAGCTTTTGATTGTAAACGTTGGCTAGGGTTGAAGAGGAGATCAAAATAAGAAGAAATCAATGATTTATTTTCGATTTCCACCATGGAATCAAGGAGAACGAAGGTCAAGGGCTTACCAATAGGTAGGGAGTCGTCCTCCTGATCCTACCTAGCTCCTTGGTCAGTTTTGCAAGCAAAGGAAAGAAAGAAATCCGAAAAAGCCTTTGTTTTGGCTTGGAAAGGGCACTTTTATAAGAAAATTGATGAGAGAGAAGATACTTTATCAAAGTCTTTTAATTCCAAAATTGTTGCCACCACTTACCCCTTGGTTTCTTGCATGCAAGGGAATCTCTATCCCCACCGAACTCCCTTCCATTATCCATGACTTAAAGAAAAACAAATTAAGCACCTTAATGCTTATAATATTAATATCCCATATGTGAGTGGAAATTACTTTCCTTTATAATAAGGTGAGTGGAGTTTCACCTCCTTTAGATATTTTCGTTCCTTATCTTGGCAAAAGAACGTCCATACTTATTCAAAATCAACCAATAACATTTTGGTTTAAGGCCCTTTAATTAATACATTCATTTTTGCCCTAAATTGAATTAGGGTTTCACTTAAGATTAAATCTTGATTATTTTAATATCAAGATTCTCTCTCCTCCAACTTAATTCAAATGAGGCACCCCTCTCATTTTCTTTTCTCTACTTGATGCCAATAAACATTAGGGACCTTATTGAAGTGGTAATTTGCATATTGAACCCTAGGTTTTGGGTAAATTGCACATTATACCAAAACTAGGTTTTAATGCACAAGGATTGCTTTACAAGCTTAAACTTGATGCCCAAGCTTGTAAAAACCATACCACAACATAATATTCATTCTTATGATGTCTCAACATCATAGGAATATCTTATCATGCAAAATTTTCAATTTAACCCCTCAACTTGGGTAATTTTCACTTTTACTCCAAAATAAATAAACATTGCTTCAACATTGTTCAAACATGACCAAAATTGAAACATAAGTTTCTCATGAGCTGTAATTACTCTTCTCAAGATAAGATTAATAATCTACTCAACCTTATTAAGTAAAACATCTAGGGTTAATTCATAACCCAGGTCAGGGATGTTACAAATGAGGTCATAAGAATCCGGCTCTTTTGATGACCTATGTATGATACCAATGCGACTTAGTAGTGATCGGTTGGAGTATGAGTGACATACCTCAACTCCGCAGGGCATATTAATGTTTGTAAGACATAATCAACCGCGTAGCATAACTTCTTAGGTTGAACTACGAGAAACAATGATTGATGTTACTTTGTTTATAAATGTTCTTGTCAAGTAACTAGTATACATATTCTTTATAATCCTTATTGAAATGATTGCTTAAGTAGTTGTTGCTTTACTTAATCCTAAGTCTGCTTTTGAATGATTTAAGATATTTTGCTTATATTATCCCTTTCTTGCTATAACAAAGATTTTGGCGGAGAGTTATAACTCCCGTTGGGACAATTATTAAAAATTGTCTCACCCCGTACGTTTTGACTTTTTAGGTGGACGCCGAGGACGAAGGAACCAATCTGAGAGTGAGCAGTATCAGCAACAAAAACACCATGTGCAACAGTTAATCTCAGGTGGAGATACTGACTGTCAAGTCCTATAGATAGTATGTCTTATTCCGTCTCTGTACTCTCAGGTCCTAGGAGTCAGTAGGCCTGAGGTTTTTGGCTTTAAGCCTCGAGATTTCTTTTTGTATCTTGCCTTGCACAGGTGACAGGGCAATGGATGTATAAAATTACTCGAGATGTAAATGGAGAACCATGTTATAAACAAGTTATCATGTTTGCTTATAAAAGAGTTTTATGGTTTAAAGATCTTCTTCTGAAAAGTTTTAAATTTTTAGTGATTTTCATAATTCCGCCGCTAGTTAATCGCTTCCACTGAGTTTACATCGTGATTTATCAATTCGGTCACCACAATTTAGTGGTATCAGAGCTCTAGGTTTGCTGAGTCTATAGAGACATAGGACTTAGGATGTCGAGTCTATTCTTATTGTTTTCTAGTATATCTAATAGTATCTTCTGCTCCTCAGGAGAAGAAGATAAGTAAGGATGTATGGACCACACGAGGAGTATGTGGCAGAGAGTAGCGTTGCTGCAACCTGAGAAGGTGCAAGAAACCTGGAGATAGAGCAACATGTACCTGAGCCACCCCAGTTCAATCCAACTGACATGGGGAATCCAGCCGTCCATACCATGTTTGGGCAGTTTATGACTACCATGACACACATAACAGATAGCATGCCTATGCCTGCACATAGGGTACCTACCCAACCAGAAGGACAAGGAATCGACAAGATGTTTGAATGACTTCGCCGAGTTGGAGCAACCGAGTACTTTGGAACGGCTGATCCCGCAGATGCTGACCTGTGGTTAACCAAACTAGAGAAGGCCTTTAGAATCCTAAACATCCTAGAAGCTGAGAAGGTTAGACATGCTGTCTATCTTCTCAAAGGGAGTGTTGGGCATTGGTGGACCATAGAAGAGCAGAAGAGGCCTGGTGTGGAGGTTGCATGGGAAGTCTTCCGACGGGAATTTATCAATAGATATTTCCCTAAGACATTCTTGGATGAGAAAATCTCTCAGTTCGAGAGGTTAAGGCAAGGTCCGATGAACATTAGCGAATACGAGGCTAAGTTCATGGAGTTGTTGCGGTTCTGTCCGCATATGGCTGCTATAGATGAAGAAAGGATCAGGCGTTTCGAGAAGGGGTTAAACACTGAGTTGACTGCCCCTGTATCTGCCCTAGAGAACAGAGAAAGGTTTCCTACCTTCGTAGAGTCCGTCAGAAGGATAGAGAGGTCCGTAGCACAGAAGAGGCAAACCCATAACAAGAGGATGTATCCTCAGTTCCAAGGATCTTCATCCAGAGACTTCAAGAAGCCTAGATTTTCTGTGCCTACACCACCACCTAGACCCAGTGCTCAGACACAGTGGACACTAAGTAGAGGTAGAGGACGAAGCCTACCACTACAAGGGGCTCGCAGTTTAGCATCTATGTCGGTTACAGGACCACCCAGACTACAACAAAAAGACAGAAGTTGTTATATCTCTACAGAGGCAGGGTTAGCAAGGATCTCAGAGAAGACAGTTTCCAGGAGGAGCTAGAGGACGTGGACAAGCGTCCCAAGCTGGATCGTCAACACTGAATCAACCACAAGCAACAGTAAGATTCTATGCAATGAATCCACCTGATGCAGTGATCAACCCTCGGGTTGTGGCAGGTCAGATGGAATTGTTATATTCTGATATGTCTACATCCTGCATTGTATCTGTTTTGATTGATCCGGGTGCTACGCACTCCTTTATCACTCGAAGGATGATTCATAACTGCAATATGACAGTCAGTCATAGAGAAGATAGTCTGTTGCTAGAGACTCCGTTGAGAGGGTCTGCTGTGTTACAGGAGGTATGCCCTTCCTGCATCCTTTTCGTTTCTGAACACCGCATTCAAGTGGATCTTATACCACTTGAGATGCAAGGATTTGACATAATCCTTGGGATGGATACCTTGGAAAGGTATAAGGTTGTTTTGGATTGTGAATCCAAGCAAGCTGTGTTTGCTGATGAAAGTGACACATGGATCTTTCAAGGAGAGAGAAAGATTCTACCCACCTTTCTTGTGTCAGCTATGGTTGCTGAGAAGCTGATGAGGCAAGGATGTTATGCATTCTTGGCCCATGTGGTAGATACTACCATGGAAAGTCCTGACCCTGCTGAAGTTCCTATAGTCAGGGAATTTGAAGATGTATTTCCTAAAGAACTTCCAGGTGTACCACCACCTCGGGAGATTGATTTTGAAATCAATTTGATCCCAGACACGCAACCTATAGCACAAACACCATATAGGATGTCGCCTGCTGAGATGGCAGAACTCAAGAAACATCTGCAGGAGTTGCTTGAGAAGGGTTTCATCTGACCGAGTACTTCACCTTGGGGTGCTCCGGTTCTCTTTGTTTAGAAGAAAGACGGATCAATGCGGTTGTGCATTGATTACAGAAAACTAAACAAAGTAACAATAAAGAACACGTATCCTCTGCCGAGGATTGATGATCTTTTTGACCAGTTGCGTGGTGCAACCATCTTCTCAAAGATAGATTTGAGATCGGGATATCACCAACTCCATATTAAGGATAGGGACACACCCAAATCTTTCTTTAGAACGAGGTATGGTCACTATGAGTTCACAGTTATGTCGTTTGGACTAACTAATGCACCAGCTGCATTTATGGAACTCATGAATAGAATCTTCCGACCTTTCCTTGATCAGTGTGTTGTTGTCTTTATAGATGACATTCTGATCTATAGTAGAGATGCTCAGCAGCATGAACAGCATCTTCGTCAGGCTCTAACTTTGCTAAGAGAACACAAGCTATATGCTAAGTTTAGCAAGTGTGAGTTCTGGTTACCGGAAGTATCTTTCCTTGGACACGTGATATCTGCCTTGGGTATTCGTGTTGACCCTAAAAAGGTAGAATTTGTCCTACAATGGGAACAACCGAAGACACCGACGGAAATCTGTAGTTTCTTAGGGTTGGCTGGTTATTACCAAAGGTTCATTAAGAACTTCAGTTCCATAGCCCTACCTTTGACTAAGTTGACCCAGAAGGATGTTCCTTTTGTTTGGAGTGATAAGTGTCAGCAATCCTTCCAGTTGTTGAAGGAGAGGTTGACAAGTGCACATGTACTTGTGTTACCTGAGCAAGGCAAAGGATACATAGTTTTCTGTGACGCCTCCAAGAATGGACTCAGATGTGTGTTAATGCAGGATAAACAAGTGATTTCTTTTGCTTCTCGACAGCTTAAGAAACATGAGGAGAATTATCCAACACATGATCTGGAGCTAGCTGCTGTGGTTCATGCTTTGAAGATCTGGAGACACTATCTCTACAGAGAGACATTCCAGATTTTCACTGATCACAAGAACCTTAAGTACATCTTCTCTCAGCATGAGCTTAACATGAGACAACGTCGCTGGATGGAGTTAATCAAGGACTATGATTGTACAATTGATTACCATCCAGGGAAGGCCAATGTGGTTGCAGATGCTTTGAGTAGGAAATCAACAACATCAGCTTTGGATAGAGCACAACTAAATTCCTTAGTATGCTCTAAGAGAGATATGCTTATCTCCTTAAGGCAAGACAATGTACAGTTGAAGGTGTCATTGTTAGCCGGGTTGTTGGCTGAGATGCATATAAAACCTACTCTAAGAGAACAGATCAAGGAGGCATAATATGTTGATGTTGCAGTTCAGCAAATCAGATCGGAGTATGGTGACGAGAAACGAGATGGTTTCCATGACTTAGATGACCAAGTAGCCTATTATCATGGAAGGATGATAGTACCAGATGTGGATAACTTGAGAAACACTACAAAAAACTGGGCCATTATTCACGGGAGAGTCCTGTCACAAACCCCTCTCTACAGGCCCTCAGAAATAGGGACGGTTGAGGGTCTGGCCCTCACAAATGGTCTGTGAAGAGAACTCACGTGACAAATACCAGTGGCCCTCACGAATACAATTGTGAGGGACTATTTAGC
Source organism: Alisma plantago-aquatica (assembly GCA_963693085.1). NCBI lineage: Eukaryota > Viridiplantae > Streptophyta > Magnoliopsida > Alismatales > Alismataceae > Alisma > Alisma plantago-aquatica. Next base: position 824,094,664 of record OY856410.1, read on the forward strand.
CTTCATAAATACATTTTTGAGGGACTATTTAGCCTTCATAAATACATTTTTGAGGGACTATTTAGCCTTCATAAATACATTTTTGAGGGACTATTTAGCCTTCATGGATACATTTTTGAGGGACTTGATGGTCCTGGAGAATATATTTTTGAGGGGCTATGTGGTCGTCATGAATGCAATTTTGATGGTCAATCTGGACCTTCATCAATATATTTATGAGGGACTACTGTAAATGATTTGGTTATTGATTATTGAATTATTTATTAAATGTTAATTAATTGTTACTATAGTGAATATCAAATTTTAAATGAAAACTTTGTATACATAACCTCAAGCAATATTTTTATACTAATTCACATGACATCATAAGAAGATTCAACACCAAAATGACACATAAAAATGTTAAATCACCTCAAACCAATTTTTGATATTGAAGCAAAATATTATCCATACATTGCGTGCTCAACGTTGATATAAATAAAGAGTACATATGGTTTTAAAATTTGAGATTGATGACAATCAACATATCATGCTAGAAACTCTTAAGATCTATAATGTCTCCATATTCCTTCAAATGGTGTTGTGTTCTTCATCAATGCCACACCTCATACGGTTAGGTACTTGAATATTCTTCTCCTAAAAATGACAAATCATTATATTAATAGAATTTAAAGTTAATACATAAATCATAGTACAACAAACAACTTACCCCTATATTTCGGTTTTGGTCTACTCCAAGGTGAATTGTCCGTCGAAATTCATCATTAACTTGAAAAAGATTCAAGATACGAACTTCAATGTGGATTTAGTAAATAAACCACATTAAGAACATTCACACACATTATTAAAAGGAGGCTAGTAGAAGAAAGAAATCTGAGTAAATATGAAGTAAAAAATAACATTGATACTACATTTTGTTAAACATACACACTGGATTGTCCTGTTCTATAACTTATGAGAGAACTTACCATTCAGACAAACAAGCAATTTTCCAAGAAACTAACCATACCTTATTTATAAGTAAAAAAATTTGAGGATTATCCAATATTAAAAATGGAACTGAGTTGAATATATCATGAATAGTTAGACAATCAAAAACCCTTACACTTTATAACGAGACATTACATTAAGACAGGATACATTATAACAGGCTTGCCTGCACCCAAATTAGTTGTAAGATAAGTATTTTTTGGTAAAGTAGATAGTTTTATACTCATGTGTACTGGGAAAAAAACATATCCATGTCACGTCAAGAAACTGAGTAATCACAATGAAAGAAAAGGTTGATAATACTTACGTGTAGACAAACCCATTTGAATCCACGACAACTGGGGGCAAAAAAAATGAACTACTCATCAAGATCAGAATATCCAACTATTTAACACTGAAAATAAATCAGATTCAACTCATCCTAAGATGATATCATTCTGTTACATTTTGACACTGCAATTATTAGACTACTGAAGAAAATGGCAAATTGTTAGTACCGTTCTGTGTTATTGCCGATAGGGCAACCAAACTGGACAAAGGGATCTGGTTTTAGACGATAGTGTTAACAGGAAATTCAAGCAATTTTTTTAATACAGTTGATAATGTACGACTTACTGAACCTCCATAACCAGAAACAACAGCATAACCCTCTTGTTTTATAAGTCATGTTCTATGTGGGGATTCAAACCATCCCATCCTAATGGGAAACTATAAATGAGATTAGCACAACACTCAAATGTAGTTACCAAAGATAGAATTTATGTTAACAATATTAAGAATGTGATGAATTTCCAGAAATGATATCAACTATCAAGAAAACAATAGTATGGTTAAGCACACCAGTAATATGCATTGGTAGAATGGAGAGAACATATATATTTATTGAAAAAAGTATTGTTTGAGACATACCTGAATGGTTTGTTCCACAAGCAACTTTCACAATTCTTTTTGTTGAAAGTGTAGCTACTGCCCTTGGATGAGGTTGAGCTTCATAAACTAATCGTACAGAGGAATTGTTTGCATTATACTGATAAAAATAACACTGAGTCAGAGTCGCTGCAACTTGACACAAATAAATCAAACAAGACTCAACCTCATTGTCTGTCCCGTGTCCAAGCTGTCCATACTGTGGTAGGCCAGCAGTTCTGAAATAGCAAATGTACATCAGTGCTGGGGCAAGAAGTATACTTACAAGGCAGAAATATTCGACAAAATGTGGCTCTTGGAAGACAATTGATCGATACTCTTTTGTAGCAATCACAACCATCTCATCCATCAGTGCATGCCATTCTGGCTTAGGAGATACTGGAGGGTGCATTCCATGTTCGAGAGTGGCAGCTGTGAAGCGTTGTAGGGTTCTGAAGCACAGATGCTCTTCGCCAAATGATTGTTCAATGACTTCACCCTGAACTGTAACCCGAAGATGGCCGTGGATAGTATCTGGCGGCTGTGACAAAATGGCAAGATGTGTGGGGTCACCTCCTCTTCCAACAGTCCCTCCTCGTCCATGGAACATTGTCAACTTCACTTCGAATTTCTTAGCAACCTTGATCAGTTCCTCGCGAGCTTTGTACAATTGCCAGGCTGCCAAAAAACGCCCAACATCCTTCCCAGAATCTGAATATCCAATCATGACTTCTTGTTTTCCATCGATTCTGTCCTTGTACCAGTCAATAGAAAAGAGCCTTGCAACAGCAGCAGGTGCAGCCTCAAGGTCAGCAAGTTTCTCAAACAATGGCACGACCCTCAATGGCTTCTTCACTCGGCACTCACGTTGCAGGAGTTCCACAGCTAGGACATCTGAAGGGGCAGTTGACATTGAAATGATGTAGGCCCCAAAGTTGTCAGAAGGAAGTTCAGATATTACATGTAAAGTATCCAAAACATCAGCAATTTCTTCAGTCTTTGGAAGATCAGGACCAAATAAAGGATGTTTTCCTCTAAGTTCAGATAATAACCATTCTTGGCATTTTTCCTCTGACCACTCACAGTATGATCCAATTCCAAGATGATTTGTGATGGCATCCATTACATCTGTATGCCTATCTGATTCATGCCTAATATCAAGTCTAACAATTGACAGACCAAAGGTTGACACTTGGCGCAAAAAGTCCAAAAGACTTCCATCAGCAATTGGTCTATGGCCACAAGCACAGAGTGATCTATAACAAAGCTCGAGAGGCTCCAGGAACTGCAAAAATAGAAAAAGTTGAACATGTTACTAGAAGTTGTGCCAAGTAGTAGAATAAATACTCTTTCACCCTTCAAATACAAGTTATGCTGTGTGGTGAATTTTCATTAGTTGAATCAATACTCTTTCACCCTCCAAATACAGGTTATACTGGGTGGTGAATTTCAAGTAGTAGAATAAATACTCTTTCACCCTACAGTAGAACAAATAGTCCATCAAGCTGGGTGTAACTATTAAAGCTGACTAATGGGTAACTATTAAAGCTGACTAAAGGGTAACTTGCTTCAATGTGTTCAGACATTGGGTCACCTAGTCGGGGTGCCCAGCTACCAACTACTCAGCACAAGCATCTTTCTAATACCATCAACGTGGAGATGACTGCCAAGTTTCATGATAATGATGTTGTAATATGGTGCACAGCTACCAACTACTGAGCACAACCAACTTTCTAGTACCATCAACGTGGAGATGACTCGCCAAGTTTTATGATAATGATGTTGCAATATATCAGGTTATTCAGAAAAAATAAATTAGTACTTCAGGACATTACTGTTAGCTTAATAGATGATGCAAGTCAGTAATTATGAGGATAGAGAGAAATTGCACAAGGAAGCAGTCGAGCTCATACCTCAAACATCAACTCCTCTATCTGAGAATAGTACAAGTTTGCAGCCATCATTCTAGCTAACAAACAAACATCCCTTGTAACCTCTGGCGTAACTCTTGGGTTTCCTGCATAGAATCAATCATCCAGGTTAACAACATTCACCATCTCTATAGTCTGATCAGATCTTCATAGACGGACAGACCTACAATTTAATAAAATAAGCTTACAAGAGGACATAATCACATAGCATTAGCCATGAAACAGAAAACATGGAAAGGGCTTGTCCAATGATAGATATAGCACATCTTTCATAATCAATCCAATATCATGATTGGACTTGTCAGGGTACCTAAGAGGTATTCCCATTCTAAAAGCTTAGGCTACATATAGAATATGAGGCAACAATAGAAAAGGTTTGGTGGCCTTTCCAAAACTAAATCTGAAAATAGGTTGTGGTTTTAGAGTTTGTAACCACATGGTTTGTGTGGGAGGAGGCTGAGACAGAGAGTCTTTAGAAGAAGTAACATGTAGGTGTACGGCTCAAACACATGCCTCAGGTGAGTCATTGATCCATGCAGGTGCAGGTTGGACAAATGCATGTATTAAGGCACAATAGGACTTTGATAGAACATCATATCATGCAATGTTGATAGTTAGGCCTTATAGGAACTTAACAAGACTACAGTGATATATTAATTATAGGAAAAGATTGAACACCTACCTCAGCCTCCTAGAAGAATAAAAAATAATCATTACGCCACTTGCTAAGAAAATTCATGCCTATCGGTACAATTATAAGAATATCTTTCATATAGGACTTTATCAGACATCCATTAAATCATTTGGTACTCATCTCAAGTGTGATTGATCTGGTGTTGTAAGCAGAATTTTTAGTATTAATATGTCCTTCAAAAAGTAATTTTATTATGTCCATAAAGCAAGATGAAGAAGAAGAACTTCAACAGATGGTTCTATCCCAACAAATTTAGGGGTGGTTCTTGAAACTTTTCAGCATAAGAGAGACAAATATGAAGATGGATTTGTGTCATGTTGACTATAGGCCTGTTTAGGATTCAAATTTTCTATGAAATGTTCTGTAACAGTCGTAAAAGAATCAAAATAATTATATATTGCTCTGAGGAAAAATTAAATAGAAGGAAACTAACCAGAAACAACTCCACAAAGAAGCCTTTCAGATCCTCTTCTTTTAGTTCACAATCAACCTCTTGCACTGAGATAAACCAGCCTTAAACAACCACAAGTCATGTTACTGATGGAAAGAACAAAAATAAAGATCAAACTTTAGAGAAAGGAACACCTGAACCAAAGCATTAGACTAACTATCCAAGAGAGTTTGGCAGTCCTCCTTATACTAAGCCATAGCGATTTAGATGACACACAGTTTTGTCTGTGCACCTATGAAAAAGCAATCATTGGATGGCTTCTATGTGACACAAGGGACCTACATATTTTAGATGCAGATGTTAGAATAAAAGAAGAACAAAAAAGGAAAATATAATGCCTAAAAGAGGGGGAGAGGTGTATTTAATGGCATGATTATGATTGATAAGAAACACTTATAATACAATTAGATTCTTTTATGGTTCTGTGTAAAAAATGGAACTGAAATTATAATGGCATCAGACAGATAGGATAAGATCTAGTTGAGAGAATGTTGGACTGATCAGTGGTAGGTAGAAGCTTGTAGGAAACTAATCAACGGTTTAATGTGGTTTGAAGTGTCTTTAAACAAATTGAATTCCACCTTGTTCATTTTACATAAAGTCAAAATGGGTAGTCATAAACCCAAAAAACAATACTAAGAGAGGTATTAAAGAGACCAATGACAATTATGTTCAAATAGTTAGTTTTTTCTTAGGATGCTCAATTTCTTATCTGCATCACCAGTTAGATGTGGTTCAGACATCTTAAATCTAGAATATAGTTACACCTACCTTTATTATGCCCCTTACTTTTAGCATGTAGTCAAAATCCACTGTCCTTCTTCCACCAAGCCAACAGTAATAGCAACTCAATACAAACTCTTCTATTGTCACCAGTATGACTCAGAAGTCACAATAGCTAGGTATTATCATTTCTCCCATCTATGTCTCTGTAGGATTATACAATTATCCTCTACTACCACACTTGTTCTATAAATTGTTAGTTTTGTTCTCCTTTTGTACCCTTCTTAATGGTAATTGCCAACCTCCAAGACCAATTAATGCAACAACATAGTCACAAGTATAGAATTTTGCCAGTAAGAAATTGCAAATGATGAATGCACTGTAACAAATGTTATATGTATACTATTTTTTATTCAAAATCCAGTTTAAAAATGTCTCCTTAATTTTTTCGGTACTAGATTCCAAGAAAGCTTCTAATTAGCATAGATTAGACAAAATTCACATATGTGCAACATCAAATAGTGAGAATATAACATATAGAACTGTTACTATTTTAGATTGTATGTTTTTAAAATAAGAAGCATGTGAGATATCCAGAGTTGAAGGTACTGTAGCAATAATTAATAAGAATCTAAGCATATGAATGGAGCTGCAAGAATCAATATTTTTATTTGGAAAAGGATTAAAATATACATCAAATTTGAAAAATGGAAATCTCGTAACCAGCAAGTATATAAAATACATAGCTATGATATCACCACTTCATTTTCTTGGTAAAGACCAATATTATCAAGTATACTTCTCATCAAAAAATTTCTATAAGAACTTCCATACTATTGGTAAACTGGAGGTGGATAGGAAGATCAAGGGGAGTAGCACATTTCAATGATTAGATTGGCTTGTGTCCTAGTTCAAAGATGGACTTACCTTTGGTTTATATTTCCATATAAAATAGGTTCTAACCTTATAGACGAAATTGATTCTTATTGTTCTTATAAAAGCGAATGGAACATGGGTTAAATGAGCATGCTATATCAGTAAATTAATACATCAAAATGTCTTTCTTAAAAAAGAAAAGAAAATCCAGGAAACTAGAGATATGATTCTAGTTGCATAATAGATTCTTATTCTAGAAAGACTCACCTTTATCACCTTGTTGATAATCTACACACCTCAATTTTTCATGACTTCTTCTATGGATGAGACAAGCTTTTTAATGGTGATGCCATCAGCTCAAACGGTTGCACTCTAGAAGAGGGGTTCAAGGCTATGAATCATCTCATCTGGATCGACAAAGATTGTGTACCTTCACCATCTACTATGGCAATGACTCTAGCTTGCATTTTTAGGGGGGCGGGTGGATTAGGGTTTTGGTTCAAATAGACTCACTCATAAAATGGGTGAGAGTGCCAACACTCAAACACCTAGGTTGACACAGAAACAACAAAACTCAAAATATGGTTGTCTACCGGTAACCAACACTTAGAGTACACCACTACAGTCAAATCATACTAGTCTACTCAGTTAAAATTTCATAGGAAAGAGACACAAGATATTTTTAGGTATCAGTCAATTAAAAAAGGGAAAATACAAATACACATGGCAAATTAGGCTAAAAAATAAATGGTATGTGAAATTCAATCACAATAATAGGAAATCTGAACAGTATTAGGATTTATAAAAAATATTTTTAGGTACATATGGAATGATTAGGTTGTCAAATTCATAATGAAGAATTAGGGCCAAATTAGTTTTGTGGCTACAAAAAGAAAAAAGAAATAACAACATATATGTTTGATGAGTTTCAAAACTCCCATAAAGGTTTTAGACAAAATTATTACTATAATTTGCATTATTTATTTGAAACCTCAAGAAATGTCTTTTGCATATGAGCAAACCTTTTGTATAAAATCAACAAGATTAAAGTAACTCATTTCTTTTGTATTGTCTTATATTCTTACATATTTTGTGATAACAATAATTTGTCGACCCTGCCATAAATGTTATCACTTACATGTTAGGAAGTATGATTTTCTGTTAGTCGGTGTTACATAAATGCAGTAGCACAAGGGGAATGTGAAGAATAGTCTACCCCAGATATTGTGAATGACAAACCTCGAATAGTACCAACATACTTCTAAAGACTGAGTATAAATATTGCAACCTCAGTTAATGAACCTATTGGAGGTTCTTCCACCTTTCCTAGACCCTGCCAGTCATGATGAAACCAAACATGGGTTGTAGGAATACAAAAATAGTATAAACAATCTCTACCATGAAAAGCATAGTAGATATCTCATAAAACTCTCCATGGTCAAGAAAAACCCAAAATAGAGCATGATACAGTTGGTAGAGGCATATTGAATTTTTCATGAAGCTGTCAAATGCAAAGGAAACATGATACTTGTAGTTGAAATCAGATCTTAGTCCTAGTAGCATCATATGGACAGAGGGGGAAATCAAGAACAACTATAGTTAGTTGCAAATGGAGGAATCGACAACTTCATGTGGAAACTTGTATCATATCTGGACCCTTGACATGGTATATATTGGCATCAATCATGGTTATTGAGCAAAAAAATAAAGTTGGGGGATGGGTAGCGATCTAGGTAGAAGGGCAAAGTATTTTTTTATATATGAGTTGAGAGGTGATATGGAAATTACTTATACATGCCTCAATTACAACCTCATTTAAGATTAGCATAATTTTAACAACAACATAAATCCTTATCTCAATATTTAGATTTATTTGTCCTTGTATTCAGTGGGACCCTGACCTACATCTATCATCATCAAACAAATTTTCCCTAATAACATGGAGTTATCTCTATATATTGTTCTCTAAAACTCTCCATCTATGGGGGTTTAATTACCCATTTTGATAAGTTTCAAACAATTATAAAGTAGAGATAGTGTATAAAACTTATACTATATGCAATGAAAATCATGTATGGTGTTTAACTTGGCAGGTATCTATTTCTCTTGCACCTACTTTGTGACTTTGATTCCTATATGATCCTATAAACAAATTAAGGAAACATGTTCATCCAGTGGAGTCGACTAATGCAATAAGAGAATATATCTCATGATCTAGGAGAACAAGGTACATTGACATATATGTAGTAGGAAATTGATTCCTATATTGTAAGGATGGATAAATATATAGTCCCTTTATTTCTCAAGAGTTGTTTACAATCTGATTGACAAAGCCATATTTTAGAATCATGCATCGAGCTCGTTACCTTTATTTTCAAATCGGTCAATACAGTGAATAATAATAGCCTAGTATATAAAGCAAAATAATGAAACTGTTCTAATGGACATAAACCACATGTATAAGGTTACAACTATGTTTTAATGGATAGCAGGGGCAACACTGTCAGCTTTTAGGTTTTCCCTTGGCTAAGCTGCTGAGTAGTCTAAGTATTAAGACATTGTTTTTGTGTAATGTGAATATATACAAGGGACTACTCGACAGTTTAAGAATTATCTGTGTTAAGGATAATTATCAAAGGTCCTACCAAAAATCTTATAATTCTTCAACTAGTTCACCAACATCTAGAGGACAAATGATTAACTAGTATGGCACATATTCTAGAGGCAAACCACATTGTTGGATACTGGTCTACTATTGTATGTTATCTTTTTTAGCACTTTTTCCATGAAAATCACCGACATAACAAAATACAATACAGAGAAACAATTGATTAACAAGTATAGGCAGACGCCCTGGTTAGGGGGAGGTTATGGCTGTGACTTGTATGGTGCAAGTACTAGTGGTCACAGCTGTATCTGTGTGGGTTCTGTTTGTATAAATAGTTGCTGGTAGTGCATTAGCAGCACACAGGTGCTGTGAGACATGCCAGCTAATGCATGGACATGAGGAGGAGGGGTACAGCAGCATATACGACACCTTTACTAAATTTCTTAACCAGTTCTGTATGTACAACTATTGCTTACTACCTGCTATAGCCGTACTATTTTATATAGGACCTATATTCATATTATCTTAAAAGAGTATTATGTTATTATCCTGAAATACAATGCATCAGCATCAGAATACTACTGCCTGCACATACGTTAGAATTTTAAGCAACTTGAGGCATTCAGAACTTACGCATACATAATAGCATCCAACTAATGAGGATTAATCCATTGATTAAATCCTATACGTACACAATAATGCGTGTAAAGCAAACAATACTTCCACCTATATATCTTATCAAAATCAGAGCTATTTTAAGTAAAGGTTCAAGTTAAGACCAGTTTCAAAGATCAAAACGTTTTAGATCAAGCCTGCTCTGGAACTTCAGAAATATCAAACAACTACATGTACTACAACTATTACTGTTATAGTTCCATTTACTACTTCAACACGAAGAAATGAGTTAAATTGTTCACAGGAGACCACCTTATACAATAGAGAAGAAGTATCAATTATTACATACCTAGTTTTATATCTACATGAATATACATGTTGCTTGAATGGGTCTATAGATCTAGTATAATTCTAGAAGCATAAATGATATCACTACACCAGGCCCAACACTTGCACAAATTCATTTTAAGCATATTCAGTTTGTTAGCATTTTGCATTTCACCTCAATTGTCATGGTCCAGAACAGGGTAACCAAGACAGATGTATCATATTAAAGTACTCAAAGATCAGTAAAAAAACCTGGAAGGACAATGCCATAATAGTGTCCTATGTAGGCTTTTAATTAGGTAAAAGATTATGAATGGATAGATGACTTATCACATAAAGCTATAACATATAGGGTTCATCACAACCAAAATGGTAGACTGCCTCGATGTCAATCAATTTTGCAACGTCAACAACACTCCGTATTTCCCATTCCATAACATTTTACCTATTAAAAGTCAGAGATGTGTTGCAGAGGGAGAATTTTCCGCCTAAAATAAGATAAACATGCATTTAATCTCAATCGAAACAGTTGTCATGGAGCAATTTAGAAATTAGAAATTATAAACGTGTCATGTAGATCACCTAATAGGCTAATAGTTCCATTCTGGTCATTGAGGACAACAATGTTGTCACCATCAATGTTTCTTCAGATTGACACCTCCTTGCTTTAGTTCTACATCTTGTCATAGAGTATCCCACCATGTTGTGACCCAATTTTTGTTCAGTTAGGCTGAATTGCTTTGGCTTCATTACTTAAAATTGATCATAAAATCAGTACGAGCTATCTCAAGGTTTAAGAAACAACAAGCTAACATGTGAGGTAAGGATTTGGTTGGTCTAGTACAATATTTAACTCTATATATGTATAGAACATGTTGCACAAACTGCAGAATCTATGTTGTCATTACTGGACAAAGTGCATAAAATGTAGAAACAACTTATGTTTCATATATTCATAGTCAAGGCCTACATGACATGGTTAACATCTATAGGTTTTCCGTAGGATTTCCCTAATGTATGGTGTTCATGACAAAAGTAATGCCCTGTTAGATATCTTGGTGTACATTAGGCAAGAATGATCAATGGTCAAGTGGCTAAGTCAAAATGATGACAAGCACAACAACACCCATTCTTGGGCATAACTAGGCCATGATATGGAACTAACTAGTCAATGACATGTCCTTTTTATATGCAGTACAATGTACTAGTGTATAAGAACTATGCCCAATTTCCTAATAAGTATTCACATAAATCATTGTATGTTCAGGATACACATAATACAAGATCAAGGTGTAGGATTCATTTTAATATCTCAGATATTCCATGGTTTTTATGGTAAGAATCACTTCCATTGGTCTTCTTCAACTACCTTAAATGTGGCTCATACTCATCCATCTTCATTGTTTCTTGTCTAAATTGATTGTGAAAATGTCAACATTCAATCATGAAGAAACACATGCAATACTCTCTTCTCTATAATAAGTTTCCCAACGGTTTCCTTGCCTTCCTCAGTTCCCAGTTTAGGAGTTAGGTCTACATCCCTCAATTTTTGGGTCTATCTTTCCCTAGGCAAAAACCCATCCCACCTGGATCCCAAGAGCCCATATTTTGACACCTTCTCCATAGTCTATTCATATTTGTAATTGTGTAATGCCATTATATTTCGTAATAATGTAACTATTACACAATATTGTATAGTACTTAGGCTAAATCACACCCAAACTTTGGGGCTCCTTTCCCTAAAAGTAATCGTTATAAACTTTAATTCAATTAAGTTTAACCCAGTCAAGAATTGTGATAGTGATTCTATGTTATCATGGTACCTCAAATAGGGTGGAATCCTAGTTTGGCGTGCAAGGCAGAAAAATGTTAGGTATTTACAGATTGGTCAAGCTATGGTCACTATTCTAGACTCACTATTTCCCTATTGGTATTTATATTATTATTCTGAGATCTTGCAATTAACAGAACCTCGCAGCATGTTCTATGACTATACATTCATTTTTCATCAAGCATTGAGACTTTAAGCTCCTAATTATGGCTATGCTAGTTTGTGTCTACTTCTGTAGGTGTACATACTCTAATTACTTTGGAATGCAAGTGAGAACACCGATTTCAAATGGAAGACCGATCCGACCTTCACAGGGAAGGGGAAAAGGATGAAGAAACAAAGAAAACACATACAGACATGGCTGAGCTGCGCTAGGAGATGGTCCTCGGCGGCACCGCAAGAGGAGTTGAACTTGAGAAGAGGCTTGAGCCTCTCGTCGGCCCTACTGGAACCGATGACCTGCAAATCCAAGGCCTGGAGCCAGCGCAAGACTCCGCCCTCGAAATCGCCACTCCCAAGCGCCAGATCTGCGTCGGCATCGGCATCCTAGAGGAGAATACCTCGAAGCCTCCGGCCCAGCCTGGGGCTCCTACAGGAAGGAGGAGCCCCCTCCGTTGACGAGGAAGACGACGATTCCGGTCGATCGAAAGCAGAAGCATCTCCTCCAGAGCCGCCATCCGAGTCGTCATCCCGGCGAGGAGCGTCCGCCGAACTTTTCGGGACCTCATTGTCGTCGGGGGAGTCGGGAGGAGTCGGGGGCGATCGGGGCAAAACCTCGCCAAAAGTGGCGTATTTTGGGAAGTCCGCGGAATCCAAATGGTAGAGAATGGAGGGAAGGGTTATGAGAGGGAGGGAAACATTTGACACAGAATTTTTTAGGGAGTGATTAGTGAGTAATATATTTTTGACGGAACAAAATGTCTAAGGATGTTAAAAACACGGTTGAGGGATTTGGTCCCATATTTCAAGGATGAGCCCTCACAAATAGACATCATTATTCACAATTTTTGGTTCCTCACAAATGTTCTTCAACAAAGGCCAAATTTTTTGTAGTGAAAGTTAGTCATGGAGGAAGCTCATTCTTCGATGTATGCTATGCATCCAGGAAGCACCAAGATGTATCGAAACTTGAAAGATATGTATTGGTGGTCTGGGATGAAGAAGGACGTTGTTGAATTTGTTATGCGGTGTCCTATGTGTCAGCAAGTTAAGGTTGAACACCAGAAGCCTGCAGGAACAATGCAACCTTTACCCATACTACAGTGGAAGTGGGATCATGTAACCATGGACTTTGTTGTTGGCCTACCCAGGACAAGCAAAGGACATGATTCCATCTAGGTAATAGTTGATAGGTTGAAAAAGACAGCACATTTCTTACCTGTGAAAACAACCTATTCTGCTGAGAAGTTAGCACAGTTGTATGTTCAGGAGATAGTGCGACTGCATGGAGTTCCAGTCACTATAGTTTTAGACAGAGGTCCCCAGTTTACGAGTCATTTTTGGGAACGACTTCATAAAGCTTTAGACACCCAGTTAAGGTTTGGTACAACCTTTCATCCTCAGACTGATGGACAGTCTGAAAGGACTATACATACCTTGGAAGACTTGCTGAGAGCATGTGTTCTTCAGTTTACAGGGAGTTGGGATCTGCACCTAAGCTTGATAGAGTTTGCCTACAACAATAGCTATCAACATAGCATTGACATGGCACCTTATGAAGCTTTATATGGTAGACGTTGTAGATCACCCCTATGTTGGTATGAAACCGGTGAATATCAATTGTTAGGTCCTGATCTTGTGCACCAGACCACAGAAAAGATCAAAGTAATACAACAACAGATCAAGACTGCACAGGATAGGCAGAAATCTTATGCTGACAAGCGTCATATACCTTTGGAGTTCCAGGTTGGAGATAGAGTGTATCTCAAGGTCTCACCTTGGAAGGGAGTTCTGAGGTTTGGAAGGAAAGGGAAGTTAGCTCCTAGGTTTATGGGGCCTTATCCAATCATTGAACGGATTAGAAAAGTAGCCTATAAACTAGAGTTGCCACCAGAGTTACAGAAGTTACACCCTGTGTTTCACGTTTCTATGCTGAGGAAATGTCACCCTGATACAGATTCAGTTCTACAACCTATGGAAGTAGAATTGAATGACGATATGTCATACGACGAAGGACCAGTGTCAATCCTTGATAACAGAATTAAAAAGTTGAAAAAGAAAGATACAAGTCTTACTAAAGTCCTCTAGAATCACCGTGGTGTTGAAGAAGCCACATGGGAACTAGAGGAAGAGATGAGAAGGAAATACCCTGCTCTTTTCTCTTAATATGTTTTGTTGATTTCGGGGACGAAATCCTTGTAAGGGGTGGATAATTTGTAACATCCCTGACCTGGGTTATGAACTAACCCTAGGTGTTTTGTTTAATTATGTAATTAGAAACTTGTGATTATCTTTTTGGTATGTTATTAAAGCTTCTGAGGAACTTATATTTCCATTTCTGCCCTTTTTAAACAATGTTATAATATTGTTTTTTTAATAGGGACTTATGTGAAAATTACCCAATTAGAGGAGTTAACTTGCAAATTTCACATGTTTAGATGTTCCTATGATGATGAGACATCATAAGAATGAATATGATGAAGTGTTATGGGTTCTCCAAGTTTGGGCACCAAGATGCAACTTGTGGAGCAATCCTTATACTTTAAAACCCTAGTTTTGGTGAAAAAAGAAATTTACCCAAAACCTGGGGTGCAACATGTAAAATATACATTTTATAGTATCTTTTATGACTCTTGGCATCAATTAGAGTAAAAGTTATGAAGAGGGCGCTTCATTTGACTAATCAAATAAGAAGGAAAACCCTTGTGATTAAATAACTAAGTTGTAAGCAAAATGACCCTTTTATGTGTGCAACTTAGAAGGATGTTTGTCTTCTTTTCCTCTAAACCTTAGTTAAAGAAGTAGTTTTGCTTAAGTATAGAAAGGAGGGGCGTGGCCAAGAAGGATAGAAGGACCCATATGAGAAATAGAAGAAAAGATTGTCCTTATCTTGAAAACATGCCCAAAGTATATATACACCTTTCTTTTACAACCAAGGGATCGTTTCCTTTTCTCTCTTCACTTATCTCTTGCTGTGGCTGACTAAGGAAGGAGCTCAGGAAGCAGAGGAGAATGACCAAGAAGAGTTGGGTAAGCTTTAACCACTATCTAGCTCGGATTCATGGAGGAAATCATGATTTAAGGTTGGTTTGCTAGTTTTTCTTACTTAGTTCTTCTTTCTAGCCATCCTTTCCAACCAATTCTTGAAGAAGAAACCTTGGAAGAGCTATGGAGCTCAAGCCACCATTAAAGCTTCGAATCCTGGAGCTCTAGAGCTGGTTCTAAGGCGGGTTTTATAACTCTAAACCCTTAAACTTTGTTATGCATCTTTCTTTCTTGCAAACGTTGCTTGTTGTTCTTCCCTCCATCCTTCTTTGCACTCTTGCAAGCAAAACCTTTAAGAACAGGCCTTGATCTAGAGGTAGAAGAAGGGGGTGTGAATACCAATGCTACTTTAGCAAACAGTCTTGCCCCCCCGGCCAAACGGTTTGCAAAACCATTTGAAGGGCAAACAGTTTCACAAGGTCGGTTGGAGCAAACGGTCTCCAAGACCATTTGGTTGAGTTGACCAAGGGTTGACCGTTTAAGATTCCTGTTCATAATTATGTTGGTTGATAACTCGCCAAATTTGATAGGTTAACTCCCAAGGAATCATGAGTTGAAGGCTAATCAATTAGGTAAACCTAATTGGATTAAGTGCTGATTTCCAACCTGATTAACTTGACCTTTTTGGGAAAACGGTTTCAAAACAGTTTGAGGGAGTTGACCAAGGGTTGACCGTTTGTTATTACTGTTCCTAATTATGTTGGTTGATAACCCAACAAATTTTATAGGTTAATTCCAAAGGAATCATGAGTTGAAGGCTAATCAATTAGGCAAACCCTAATTGGATTAAGTGCTGATTTTCAACTTGATTGATTTGACTTTTTGGGTTATTTAGCCCAAACGGTCTCAAGACCGTTTGGGGATCACCCAAACGGTCTCAAGAGCGTTTGGGGGTCACCCAAGACCGTTTGGAGGTCTATGGTTGGATATGGTTAAGTGTTTGAAGGACAAAAGATATGGTGTTAACCCTAATCGGCTAAAGTGCTGATTTTGCATTGAAATGAGTTGATGTTTTGGGTTGATTGACCCAAATGGTCTCAAGACCGTTTGAGGATCACCCAAGACCGTTTGGAGTTCTAGGGTTAAGAATGGTTGACCAATTGAAGGTCTAAAGGTACCGAATCACTTTGCAATTAAGTGCTGATTTAATGATCAACTCAATAGCTCAAACCCTAATGATTTTTCACTAGAATCCAAGGGTTGGATGAGCCAAACGGTCTCAAGACCATTTGGAGCTCATCCAAATGGTCTCAATACCGTTTGGAGGTCACCCAAGACCGTTTGGAGGTCTAGGGGTGAGTATGGTTAAGCAATTGATGATCCAATGATACTAAGTTGGAGGGTAATCAATTGCTGATTTGGTGATCAATCCAATGATCCAAACCATAATTGGTTGACTTGGATTTTGATGATATGATGGGAAAACGGTCTCAAAACCGTTTGGAGGTCATCCAAATGATCCCAAGACCGTTTGGGGTCAGGTCATGTCCAAATTGAATGATGGTTCAATGGGTTCAAATCAATTAGACCCACATTGAAAAATGTTGAAGGGTTATTGATTCCAAACCCTAATTCAATTGATTTAAACCCTAATTGATGATCAATTGAGGGTCAATTGAGGGTCAAATCAGTTGAAGGTTGACCTATTAAACTCATTTGAAGTATGAGTATAGGTCCAATTGATGATTGGTTCCATGAATTCAATGATTGAAGGAATCAACATTGGAAACCCTAATGTCATTGGATACCTTATGTAATGGAGGTCCAATGTGATTGAATCTTTGAGAATTAAGATGATGAATGTTCTATTGATCCAATGATGATTAGTAATGATAATCAATGAAAGAACAAAGGTTGAAACCTTAATAGTACCTAAGTGATTAGTACCAATTAAGGGGTGAATTCCTAATTGCTTATAGGATCAATAACTTGATACACTATGTTAATCATAGTTGTATGTACTTGATTGAAGAGTTGATGTGACGTAATCAAGTTGAAAGGATGAAAGATTAGAATTCATATATAAATATGAATCATGTAGTGATCTTCGGTAGCACGACCGTGCAAGGTAGCACGACCGTGGTAGCTTTACTTTGCACGACCGTGCAAGGTGGCACGGCCGTGGTGTTCTATGAATAAATTGAAAAGAATTGGTATTGTGTTGATATGGTTATATATGCATGTCTTCAATTATGCTAGTCATGTAGGTTATTAGCAAGAGGTAATCATAGCCAGGTAAGGGTTATGATGTTTTATTCATTGAAAGCATGTTATAAACTTTATGAATAATGACATACTATGTTTCCTGGTTTAAGAGGCAATATATAAGATTGATGGGCTGTAAGAGTCTTGAGTAATATTCACATTGTTACAATCAAGATCATGTTGTTAGATGACTTATGGTGATCTAAGTGTTTGAACACCCCTACTCTTGAATCATATTGATGAAATGATTAAGAAATGATATTCATATGATAACTGATGTGAGTTAAACTTGATACATTTAGTATTCTTTTTTTATAGCAGTGTTTTAATAGTTAAATGCTTGGAAACATGCTTGATGCTAAAAGAATGCTGAAATGTACCTAAATAATCAAGTATAATCATATCATGTAGAGCCCTGATCATAGATCCATCATTGTCAGAAGCCAAATGATGGTGAAATAGGTTTTCCTAAGGGGACTCTTGGATCACATACTTTTGAGTATGTGGGGGATTATGGATGCAAATATCCTTACGTCCTAGTGTAGGAACTGATGTAGATGTATCTTAAATCTATCAACCTTTCACTATATGTTTATGCCGGGATGATGTATCACTAATCTCCCGAGGGAATCTTTAATGCCACATCGATGAGAGATAAACAAGAGATCTTTTGATGATGAAGAGAGTACAGAACGCCACTGTGACTCTAATAGCGAAGTGCTAGAATACCCTGGTAAGCTATTGCAGTAGAGACACGAGATGTCCTGCATGTTGATCCTCACACTGACTGAGGAAGATGAGGTCATAAGAATCCGACTCTTTTGATGACCTATGTATGATACCGATGTGACTTAGTAGTGATCGGTTGGAGTATGAGTGGAATACCTCATCTCCACAGGGCATAATAATGTTTGTAAGACATAATCAACCACATAGCATAACTGCTTAGGTTGAACTATGAGAAACAATGATTGATGTTACTTTGTTTATAAATGTTCTTGTCAAGTAACTAGTATACATATTCTTTATAATCCTTATTGAAATGATTGCTTAAGTAGTTGTTGCTTTACTTAATCCTAAGCCTGCTATTGAATGATTTAAGTTATTTTGCTTATATTATCCCTTTCTTGCTATAAAAAAGCTTCTGGCAGAGAGTTATAACTCTCGCTGGGACAATTATTAAAAATTGTCTCACCCCATAGGTTTTGACTTTTTAGGTGGATGCCGAGGACGAAGGAACCAATCTGAGAGTGAGCAGTATCAGCGGCAGCAACACCAGGAGCAGCAGTGAATCTCAGGTGGAGATACTGACTGTCAAGTCCTCTAGATAGTATGTCTTATGTCGTCTCTGTACTCTCAGGTCCTAGGAGTCAGTAGGCCTGAGGTTTTTGGCTTTAAGCCTCGAGATTTCTTTTTGTATCTTTCCTTACACAGGTGACAGGGCAATGGATGTATAAAATTACTCGAGATGTAAATGGAGAACCATGTTATAAACAAGTTATCATGTTTGCTTATAAAAGAGTTTTATGGTTTAAAGATCTTCTTCTGAAAAGTTTTAAAATTTTAGTGATTTTCATAATTCCGCTGCTAGTTAATCACTTCTGCTGTGTTTACATCGTGATTTATCGATTCGGTCGCCACACCAGTGACTACCATCATTAATCTAACACCCACTTAAATTCTTCTCTTTTACTTTCCTAGCAATTAGTTTAACCAACCCAAATCAACTCTTGGTTCTAAATACCAGTCTTAGCTCAACTAGATATAAACTAGAAAGATTCTTAAAATGTTGAATCTTGGGATTCGATCCTTAACAATGTTGTGATAAGACATGTCTACTTACATGTGGTATTATTGCATGTTCTTTTGGTAAAAACCTAGGGATTTCAGCCCTAGGTGAATTTGTTAGTGCGATAAGTGCCACGTCAAAATCTAGATCCATTGTTGGGGACAAAGGAATCATCTAGTTATAATCCAATTCTATTAAAATTATACTAGTATTTTACTTTTATCATTGATATTATTGCATATTCTCTTGCACATTATTACTCTACATCCATTTGACTTGTAAAATATCCTTCCATCTTAGCTACCACAAACTAGTGCATGTGACGTTCTAGTAGCATCAACCTTGCATCAAGATTCAGTCCCGAGATAGACCATACTTTTCATTGTTTGAACAAAGGGAGTCAAACTAGAATGGTCGAGGATGAAGTCACGGGAAGGGTGAAACATGTCATTGCATCACAAAGAGAAAGGGAAGAGTGAAACTGGTCATTGATTGCATCATAAAGAGAAAGGCTTGTACAAGAAGCCTGGGATAGTGTTCAAGAAGAAATCAGTGTAGTCGAAGTTGTTTCACAAGAGGCCAATAGACATAAAGAGCTTAGGGAATTTACAATCCATAAGACTACTGATGTTCAACACCTAGTAGAACCTCCTCCTATCGAAACCCATAACTTCAAAATCAAAGTGCATTGGATCACACTACTACAAAACACTCCCTTCATGGGAAAATATGGATAGGATTGTTAAGAGCACATCCTAAAGTTTGTCAATCTATGTGCCATGATCAAACAAAATGGCATTTCTGAGACGCTATTAAGCTCTGCATTTTTAAGTAGGCACTTGCAGAAAGAGCAAGGAGTTGGTACAAAAACCTTTTTAGGCGACTATATCACCACATGGGATCAATTTAAAACAAATTTATTAAGAAATTCCACCCTCCTTCCCTCACATACACCATCAGGGGACAAATTACACAGTTCAAAGAAGACCATGGTGAAACTCTAGAAGAAGAATGGGATAGATACAATGAGATTCTCCTCAAATGTCTACACTGTGGCATCTCTGAAAATCAGCTCATTGAGTTTTTCTATAGAAGTATGGATGATAATATTAAGAAGTTTCTAGATTCATCGTCTGGAGGAAACTTCATATGACAAAATTATGACAATGCATGGAAGGTTGTCACCCTTGGAGTTAAACATCAAGCCAACTGGGGTAGATCCATAGGCAAAGGAGTGCTAAACAAAGCTATGACAGAAAGTAGTTCTGGGTTGAAGTGTATTATTGAATCTCTAAAGCTACTAGAACTTAAACAAGATAGTCTTGAGACCTCTTTTAATGCCTATAAAAGAAAAATTGACCACCACAATAACAACAATAGTTCAAGGAAGTGACACCATTTTGTGAAGCATGCAAGGTAACTAACTATTCTACCTTTGGTTGTAGTAAAAGGCGATGAAAATCGAATGGAAGATCTAAATTCTATCAGTACTATTCCTAGACAAGGGTACTATACCCCCAATAAAACTAGAATCCATCCTGGTTTTTAGTATGGAAATCCTATGGGAGTAGAAAACTCTCAATAGCTCATACAAGGTAGAAATTAACAAAGAGGTCCTCCAAGATTCCAAAGAAACTAGCAACACAATTTTAGAAATCAGGGAAACTATAGGGGTAGGCTCAAAAATAGGAATTACAATCAGTACCAGAATCCTAACCAGATACTGCAACAATTGCAACAACATGGACAATAGGCTAATGCCCCTTCACCTAATGACAAACTATCAGTCATTGGGAAGATGATGTAGTTGCAACATATGATGATTGTGAATCAACAAGCTCCTACTAAATCTCAATTGGTTCAACTTTCAACAAATCGTCACCCACCTACAAGAGAATTTGCAGGACAACCACAAGATAACCCCAAGAATCAAGAACATTTTGAAGTTGTTGCAACAGAATCAGGAAGAGACTTTACTGATATATCAACTAAACCCCCTGTGATTGACACATATGAGGATTATTTTGTAATCAATCAAGACTCAGAAGAACCTAAGTCGGTATCACCAAAATCAGTGACACCAAATGTAGAAGTACAGGACATTGTGGTCACTAAAAATAATGATAAAGTTATCTTAGAAGAACCAGTCATCATATAGAAGAGTGCAGTCAATCTAGTTGTACAAGTCTAAAGACCTCATACTTCATCCCAAGCCAGCCTAAGGTAGACATGGCTTGACACTCACTTTATAAAGTTCAAGGAAGTAATAAAAAATCTTCATGTAGATATTACTTTCTTAGATGCCTTAGTAAAGATACTCACATGGTCAAAATATTTGAAAATTCTCCTCACAACGAAGTGCATAACTGGGTAATATGACATAGTTAAGTTTTCTAGAACAAAATTTGATATAATCTAGAATAAGATGCCGAAGAAGCAGAAGGATCCAGGCTCCTTTAGAATTTCATGCATTATTGGCAATCCACATGCAAGAAAGAATTAGCTAACCTCAAGGGCAATATCTCTATTATTCCCTATAGCCTATGCAAGGGGCTAGGATTCTCAAAAGTAGTTATAGCTAGTATGAAAATATAGCTTGTCGACTCTATAATGAGTGTCCCAATGGGAATCATTAAGGATGTCCCAGTCAAGGTGGGAAAAGATTCTTACATCCCATGTGACCTTGTTGACATGGATATAAAGGAAGATATCAAATATCCTTTTATTTTTTTGTCAACCCTTCCTTTCCACAGCAAGATCATTGATTGATGTCGAGAAAAGAACCTTACTTCTAAGGTTATAGAAGGAAATACTTGAAATCAAAGTTTTTGGCAGCATGAAGTAGCAAGGTATGCAAGAAGAAATTGTCTTGTTATATTGTACAGAGAAAATGTCACTCCTCACACAAGAGGGCCTCAAATCTGAAGACCCTCTAGAGACTACTCTCACTAATCCTAATGCTATTGATTCTATTGATGAACAAGTAAAGCAGTGTACACTTCACCTTCACTTAGTAGAAAAAGACCCAAAAGCTAAATTTAAAGAACTTAAGGTAGTCTACCTTACCGAGGAGTTAGATGAAATATTCAAAACCCCTGATATGAAACCTATACCAAAGGGGATGAAGTATGTATTATTTTATGATCAAAAGGTATGTTCTACGATAATCAATTTTGATCTATCATCTAAGATGGAAGACAAAATATTATCTAAACCAAGGGAAAGGTTAAAGTTTATATTCTCTAAGATGAGCGATCTCACTAGGGTGAGATAAGTGCCATGCCTACATAAGATCCCAATGGTGGAGGACCACAAGACCTCAGTAGAACACTAGCGTAAACTGAATAAAAACATGAAGGAAGTGTCCTCCTTGAAGTTATGAGGTTTCTCACTTATGGCATCATCTAGTCCATCTCTCACTCACCATGGCTGAGCCCAATACAAGTCCTCCACAAAAAGGGAGGTACCATAGTGGTACACAATGAAAATATTGAACTCATCCCCTCTCGCACCATCACTAGGTGGAGGATGTGCATTGACTATAGAAAGTTAACAAAGCTATGCACAAGGAATCATTTCCCCTCTCCCTTCCTAGATAAGATCCTAGAATGCTTAGCCCATCAACATTACTTTTTTCTATCTTGACGGTTATTCTAGATTCCATCACATTCCAATCCATCCAAATGACAAGAGAAGAGAACATTTACATGTCCCTTTGGGACCTATGCCTTTAGAAGAATGCCCCTTGGGATCTGTAACGTCGAGCTACTTCTCAATGTTGCACTACAGCCATCTTCACTGAATTAATTAAAACTATTATTGAAGTCTTCATGGATAATTTCTCTGTCGATGGAGATTCATTCTACTCATGCCTAATGCATCTCTCCCTAGTACTCAAACATTGTGAAGAGTCACATCTAGTTTTTAACTGGAAAACTATCATTCTCAAGCTGAAAGAAGGCATTGTGTTAACTTATAGAGCCAGCAATTGGGGAATTGAAGTGGACAAGGAAAAAATAAAATTGATTGCTAAACTTAGACCTCTAACAACAATAAAAGTAGTCAGAGCTTTCGTAGGTCATGTAGGTTCTATAGAATAGTCATCAAGGATTTTTCCAAGATAGCTAAGCCAATGAAAAACTTATTTCTCAAAGATGTAGAATTCCAATTTGATAAAGAATGTATGAAAAGTTTCAATAATCTGAATTCGAGTGCCAGACTGGCCTTGACCTTTTGAGATTATATGTGATGCTAGTAATTATGTGGTGGGAGCCTTTTTGGGCCAACACATAGATAAGAAACACTAGATTATTTATTATGTGTTCAATATGTTTATGGAGCCCAAAGAAATTATGCAAATATTGAGAAAGAGGTCTTAGAAGTTGTATATGCTTTTGAAAAATTAATATCATACCTTGTAGTCTCAAAAGTTATAATTTAGAATGATCATTTTGCAATCCATTATCTATTGACAAAGAAGGATGCAAAACCCAGACTGACTAGATAGATTCTCCTTATACATGATTTCATTTATAGATAAGAGACAAGAAAGGTATAGAGAACATAGTTTTTGATCATATGAATCACATTAACATTAATGACACATATATCTTACCGATCAATGACTCTCTACTATATGATCAACTCATGAAATTTACAAAAACCATTGTGGTATGCCAATTTTATTAACTATCCCATCGCATTTATTGTTCACCCAGAGTGCACCTACACTGCAATGATGAAATTCATGCATGATGTCAGACAACATCATCGAATGAACCATACCTATTCAGATTATGTATTGATGGTCTGTATCGATGTTGTATCCTAGAGTAAGAAGCCCCCATAATTTTGGAACAGTGCCACTCAGGCCCTGTTGGAGGCCACATTAGTTCTAAGAAGCCACACTAAATGTCCTACAATGTGGATTATTTTGGCCAAAAATTTCCAAGGATGCTTACAATTTTGTTTTGTCCTATAAAAAATGTCAAAGGTCTAGAAATATCACTAAGAGTGATGAAATTCCCTTAAGGATCTGGCAAGAAGTTGAGATCTTTGATGTATGGGGAGTGAACTACATGGGCCCATTCCCCTCTTCATATGGCTTTTGTTACATCTGATTGGCCATCAATTATATTTCAAAATGGATAGAAGTTGTACCAACCATGACAAGTGATTCAACACATGTTATAAAGATATAGGAACATTATTTTTCCTCATTTTGGAGTCCCTCACACTTCCATATCTAACACATTCCCCCATTTTCAGGAACAAAGTTTTGAAGTGCTTTTGTGGAAATATGGCGTGTAGCACAAAGTAGCATCCCCCTATCAACCACAAACAATCAGGCAAGTAGAGGTATCAAATCCTCAGCTCAAAAACATTCTGGAGAAAATTGTAGGTTGTAGTTTGAAGGATTGGTCTAGAAAAATCAATGATGCTCTTTGGGACTACAAGACAACCTTCAAGACTATTCTAGGCACCACACATGTATCATCCCCCAAGTGCAATCCATAACATCATTGGAAGCATGGATCTTCAAGATTACATTAGGGAGTGTCCCAAATTGCATATATCATTCATCACAATAATAGAAATAGGATATGATTACTTTGATTCTCATATGCACATTCTTTTCAAAAAGCTTACAACAAAGAACATAATATATGATGTAACTAGTGAACTAGTTACACCTCCTTGAATCTTATAGATGGCACCCCACTACGTCTTAAACTTGTATGTGGACCGACTTCCTGAGAGTTATTCCATATTATAGATAACATATGTGTATCCACACATAGCAATTCATCCGACAAACCAATTGTAAGTGGTTGAGTTCAGTAAATATATGAACATAATTTAAATAAAGCTTAAAATGGATATTAAACATAATCATTATCAATGACTTCAAGATGCATTCTTATCTTGATTAAGTATTCTTATTAGGTCACCTACTCAAGGAACCTTATTTTATATGATCTCACAACAAACACAAGGTGTGCAGGGTTCTGTACACACTAAAAGTAAACATGATTGAGCTTGATCCCAATGAACATAAACTTGACTGAACACACTGAAAGTAAACAAGGAATTGAACACGGTGAATGTGAACATGCTTCTCAACACAGTGAAAGTGAACGATATTGGGCCTGAACCCAATAAACATGAAAATCACTGAACACACTAAACGTGAACTAGATTTCAAATACATTGAAAGTGAACATGATTGATCTTGAACCCAATAAGCATAAACACATTGAACACAATGAAAGTGAATAAATGGGGTTTGTTGAACCCATAAAATGAAGGTGGCTCGTGAGGCACCAACCTTACATAAAATATTTGTATGCATCAATTATTTATTTCTTATTCTAATCTTATGTTATCTTATCTTACATAGGGTTTTCACCCATAACTGCATTATTGATCTTAAACATGAAAAGGTATGTTCATTAACTTATCTTATCTTAATATATAACATGTATACAATAAATATAATCAGATATGCATATATAAATACCTCTTAAGACATTAATGTCCACATGATAGAATGTATAAGATATATTTCTACATGATAAAGCAAACAAGAATCATGATTCAAAGTATTGAAACCCAAGGCATGAACCACTAACCAAAATTTTAGTAGGAACAATTTCTCCTAGAATATTGATCTCAAGTCTTTAATTTTCCTATCATTATAACCCAAACCCTAATTAATATTGCATAAAACAAATTAGGTCAAGTCTTGAAATATAAGAAGCCAAAGTCAAAATCAGGGCTCATAACCTAGCCCATTGGCTAGATATAAAAAATGATCAAAACATGTATAAAATAGGACATACCAATAAAAAGCTATGCAATATCCAAAGATGACCAATCAAGATCAAAATAAAAACACTAAATCATTTATGGGATTGGATAAATGGAAAACTACATGAATTATATGCCCATTACTACAATTTCTAATAATGGATATGACAACAGACAATTTTGCCAAAATTTCATCTTAAATCAATGCATGGCTATTGACTCAATAAAACAAAACCCTTGAAAAGCCTTAGTCAAAAGTGACAAAATTTCATGATGTGTGTGAAGAAGAGCATGTTCCCAACCTAGTTTCTTCTCCATCAAACACCAATCTTACCACCATCTAGTAGCCCATACCTCTGATCAATACTTGGCATTGGAGTCCCCCTTTCTAAGACCCCAGACCTTGCCTTTTTGGTTGAGCATGCTTTCTTGTCATAATTGGATTCTTAAAACCTTACTCTAACCTTTTGGTGGGCTTTGATGTCATGCGACAATCTTATGTTTTAGGTTTGGTCCTTTTTCAACACTATTTGAGCTAGTTATGCTTTAATATGTTTGTTTTGGACTTAATTGCAATTTACCCATATCTAAGGTTTTCTTGAAATTTTTCACGTGCTTGTTTTTCTTCACATGTTTTTATATGATGTTGGATAGAGTAGTGCTTTGGTGCACCTTTGTACACCATGGTTTGGGTGGTGACATCATGTGTTGAGAATTAGGGTTTGCATGGATAACCTAAGTGGATGTTTGACCTTGATGTGTGTTTGATCGATGAGACCTTGTTTTGGCGGTGGCCAAGGTTCTTGATATCTATGTTATTTATGTTCGATGAGGTGTTGTATGTGTACCCATTGGACATGGCCGTTGATGATACTCATGACCCCCCTCTAGGTCGCCAAGAGACCTAGGGTTGGCGATCATTGAGTTTTGATCAAGTTTAGTCATTGAAGTTTCCCATTGGTTGTTTGCTTTTCTTGGTTAGTGATGTCGATGTTTTTTGTTGGTTTTTTTTGCCTTTAGTTGCATGCATGAGTGTGGTTCTTGCATGGATGAGATCCTTTCAACATATGGCATGTTTATCTTGAAACCTAACCCTCTTTCCCTCTCTCTAAACCTAAGCTATATAAACCCCTCTATTTGCATGCAAATAAGCTCTTTACACACCTATATGACTCTCTCTTCTTCTTTCCTTGTTCTTGAGCTTGTTCCCTTGGTTCTTTGAAGAGAAGGAGGTGTCAAGGAAGGAAAAGCAGGTTGATCTTCCTTGTATGATGAGCTAGGGTTTGGATGTTCCCTTATTGTGATCCTTTGGTGCTACCTTGCTCTTCTTCTTAGTCTTGGTAAGTGAGATATTCCTCTTCACCTACATTTTTCCTTTCTTTTCGACCTTTCTTCTTTCTTTTCTTGGTTGAACCCATGGTATTCCATGGTAGTGCTTGAGTTAGAGCTTGAAGAACTTCTCTTCTTTGCCTTTACACCTAGGGTTTGCTCTCCATCTTTCTCCTAGACCTAGTGTTTCTTTCTTTCTTAGAGGTGGAGCTAGATTATCTATGAAGAGTGCTCGAGCTAGGGTGTCTTCCCCTTTTCCTTCAAGCTATCTTGTTGTTTGGAGTTTTCTAAATCAACTATAAGGCAAGTTATATAACTTTATCCACTGTTATTTCTTACTCTCATCTCGCATGCACTTAATCTTGCTCTAAAATGTGGTTACAAGTAAAGAGATAGAATCTTATTCTAAGTTTTGTGTTCACATGGTAAATCTTGGGTGGTGAAAGTTTTGATGCAGGCATGTTGTGAAAACATTGGTTTTAAACCCTCACAAATCATGGTTTTTCTTTCTCTCATGTAGGTGGTTAATGAGGGTTTTGGAGTTGATCTTCTTCTTGTGATTTACACTTTGACGAGTTTTTAGTTTTGGTGATGAACAATTAGTTTGTTTTCTTTAGGCTGATGAGTTCTTTCTATCTCTTTGGTCACCAAGTTTTGATGTGTTTGGTCTCCAAGCTTTGTATCACCATAGATCTCCAAGATTAGAATCTGTACGGTCGCTGAACTTTGGACCTTAATGGTCGTTGATGGCTTGGATCTTCAACGATTGATGAAGGGATGTACCCTAATTTTTCTTCAGTTGCCATACTTGTGTTTTCAACGGTCGAGGATATCACCTTAATTTATGTGGTCACTGAAGAGGGTTAACCTCGGCGGTCGATGGAGAGGGTGAATCTAGTTTCAATGGTCGCCAATAATTGTGATCCATGGTGGTTTCCAACAACCTTGTTTCCTAGCGGTCGATGGCACCACTAACCGTAAGTGGATGATGAAGTTTCCTAGCATATATGGTTGTTATGTTGTGTGGAGTTTATGATGGTGATGGTTGACTTTATACACTCATGATTGATGGTGCTTTGATTTTTGTAACCCTAATCATTAGTGTTTGGTTACCCTTTATCTAGT
Organism: Alisma plantago-aquatica; assembly: GCA_963693085.1. Lineage (NCBI taxonomy): Eukaryota > Viridiplantae > Streptophyta > Magnoliopsida > Alismatales > Alismataceae > Alisma > Alisma plantago-aquatica. The sequence goes on from OY856410.1 coordinate 824,123,078, forward strand.
AGTCTTACCTTTGCCCTCAAATGAGTACAAACTTAAGGTTTTAAGTAAAGTGTTGTTTGGCAATATCAATTTAACTATCTCAATGAACTTAACTCTGATGCAAGTAAGTAATGATGATGCACATGTTCTTGTGTGATTAGCATGTTAATGGAGTAATTCTCTCTCTATGTTGTTGCAACCCTAATTTGCTATCTTATGAACATCATGGCTCTTGAATACAATGTTGTACCAGCCTATGTATCACATGTGTGATGATGGAATGATGATCCTTGATGAGGCAATGGAAAGATAATGATGCTCTTGCAGGGAATAATGTGAATGATCTTATGACCTTAGACATGGTTTTGTGATCTATGTGGGGTGTTATCCTATGAATAATGTGATCAAGATTTCAAATCATGTGATGGTAAGATGATCAATATGTCTACATGTATGGAAGTGAAATAGTGTCATGTGGTGATGTGATAAAATGTATACTTCATACATTTTGTATCTTCTGAGGTAGTAATCTACAGATATTTTGTCGAATTCTTGTAGGGTTTGTACGTAACTTGATTGATGCATCCTTAAATCACCTGAATGAACCAAACTAATCAAGTGAAACTCTAATCATGTAGTTCCATGTGCCATAGATCCATTCTAGTGCCAGGACTTGTTGGATGGTGAAATGAGTTCTCCTTTAGTGGAAGCTCGGAGTCATATATTGTTGAGTATATGCATGATTCACAAGGATGGTTGTGGACATACCTTGGCAAGATAATGATTGTGGTCGTATCTTAGGTTTTGTGTATATATGATGAGATTGAGGATGATTGTAGTTATACCTGGGATGTTTGGGTTTTGTAACCTTGTTCACTAGTGTCGTGACATTTTATTGACACACTAGACTGTTCACTAGTGTTGTGGCCTATATACCAAGGGTCGACTAGGTTGTTTTGCATCTTGAACCTATGTGTTAGCATGGCAGACTCGTACTGATCGAGGGTGGATGAGACCTTAGGATTCTGTCTCTCCTACATATCTTGTATGGCACTGATTTTGACTTAACAGTGGTCAGTTGGAGTTGAGTGGCTTACCTCAATTCCTTAGGGCTTAATTAAAGATGTAATCTAGTTGTGTAGTAGATTTGTTTAGGGTTAAACACACTTCACATTGGATGTTAAACCATTCCCTACTTTCTTATGTTTCTTAGTTGTTATATAATGTGGTAAGAGAAATCAATTGTATAAAAAGTGGAAGCCTTACCTATTTTTCTATATACTTTGCTAGTCATGTATTATCTGCTTTAGTTATTTAGCCTGCTTAGCCTGGTTAATCAGTCTATAATGTTTAACTTGTCCAAATTGTTCATTTAGTTGAATCTTCTCATCTTGTTCAATAATGATCCTTGTTGTAATAAATAATTGTTGATTGAGAGTTATATCTCTCGCTAGGAGATTAGTCTCACCTCGTGGGTCACCGCTTCTTTTTAGGTGGTTGTCAGTGGAACAATCAAGATCCTGTTGTTGAGCAGGAGGAGCTTAAATAGTAGTAGAGGATGAGGGTTGGATAGTATTTGTTGTAGAGTCATCCTTGAACTCTCGGGTCCACGCATGGGTTGTATTGAAGATGATATGTACAACGACATGTGGTTTTGGCAGTATGTCGTGGTTTGTATATGGCTTGTATATGTATGGAACATCTCTCTCGATTGTATATAGGTTGTGGCTGATGCCATTATTCATATAAGTAAATACTTGGTATGGTATGCATTGTGACACAGGTTGTTGAACCTTTATGTAATATTTTCTGAATACGATAACAATGTTTAAATTGGTTTTAATTTTCCATGTTTCTTGGATATGTGGTTAATTAGTAGTTTACCACGTGTTTTGGTTTTGATTAATCTTGGTTTGCATGACTTTGGGCATCATAGATAGGTTGGTATCAGAGTTCTAAGTTTGTTGTGTCTATAGAGACATATGACTTAGGTTTGTGTCTATTCTTACATAATGCAACATATTTGATTAGTTATGTCTAGAGAACATGTTGATAGTAGTTTTGTTGTGCTAGGAGGTTGTGTGAGTAGGTGGGCATGTGAAGAAAGAGTGCTTGAGATGGGGCCGAAGAACCCATAGTGCCTCAGTTTGACCTTGAAGCCATGGCCAACCCTGCTTTTTCTGTCAATGTTTGGATAGCTCATGACAATGATTACACACATAGTAGATAGAGTGCCCTTACCTCAATCTAGGGTTGTTGTCCCTAATGTGGAATCCCAAGGTTCTGGGAAGATGTTTGAGTGGTTGGGTATTGTAGATCCAGTAAATGCTAATATGTGGTTGACAGAGCCTGAGAAGGCTTTCAAGATCCTCAATATCTCAGAAGAGGATAAGGGAAAGGGTAGTGTTATCCATTCGAGGGCCATAGAAGAGGAGAAGAGACCTGGAGTCATGATCTATTGGGAAGCTTTTTGGTGGGATTTTGTGGGATGATACTTCCCGAAGACGTATCTGGATGAGAAGATAGCTCAGTTTGAGAAGATATGCCAAGGATTGATGACCATCAATGAGTATTAGGTCAACTTTATGGAGCTTTTGAGGTTCTGTCCTCATGTGGTAGAAATAGATAAGAAGAGGATCTACAAGTTTGAGAAGGGTCTGAACATGAAGTTGTCGATGACAGTGTCTGCTTTGGAGAATAGGGAGAGGTTGTCTACCTTTGTGGAGTTAGTGAGGAGGATAGAGAGGTCTTTCATCGAGAAGCGTGAAGCCAATGCTAAGAAGAGTTCATCTCAATATCAGGGGTAGTCATATGGAGGCATTAAGAAGCCAAGGTTTTCTTTATCATAGTCACATCAGAGACCATCTTTTTCAAAGTCGAGATTAGGAGTGTCATCATAGTGGTCCCAGAGTAAGGGCAGAAGTCATAGTTTTCCACTAGCAGGAGCTTGTAATGTGCCAACTATGTCAGTGATAGGGCCTCCTAGGCCACAATATGATTTGAGGATGTGTCACGAGTGTCGTAAAGTAGGGCATATTATGTGGGATTTCCCTATGAAGGATTAATAAGTGACACAGTAGTTGAGGCAGAGTCATCATGGTTCTTAGCAGCAACAGTTCAGCTGTGGTGGTGGTAGAGGATGAGATCATGCATTATAGGTAGGATCTTCTAGAGAAACTAGTAGAGGATGAGGATGACAACAGGCAATGACTAGATTTTACGCTATGAGTCAGCCAGAGAGAGTGGTTAATTCATGAGTCATAACAAGTCAGATGGAACTTTTTCATTATGACTTATTTGTTTCTTCTTTTGTAACTATTTTGGTGGACCCGGGTGCGACACACTCTTTTATCACTATAGGGATGAAAAGTAGCTGTTATCTTCCTATTTGTAGTAAATCTAATAGTCTCTAGCTAGAAACCCCTCTTGTTGGTTTTTCTGAGTCGCAGGATTGTTTCCATATTGTGTTCTTTTTTCTCAGGACGTAGCATTCAAGTGGACCTTACGCCACTTGACATGCATGGATTCAATTTGATCCTAGGGATGGATACCTTGGAGAACTACAATGTTGTTTTGGACTATAGTTCCAAGATGGTCATGTTCCATGATGGAGATGTTTTGTGGATCTTTCAAGGAGATAGGAAGATTCTTTCTACATGTTTGGTGTCGGCTATGACAAGAAAGAAGTGGTCTAGATAGGGGTGTGAGGCTTTCTTGGCACATGTTGCGGATACCAAGGTGAGGAGTCCTAGTATCCAAGAGGTACATGTACTGTGTGAGTTTGAGGATGTCTTTCGTGAAGCATTTCTTAGTGTTCCCCCTCCTAGAGGGATCGACTTCGAAATCAATCTTGTTCTTGGAACACGACCCATAGCGCAGTCACCCTACATGATGGCACCAGAAGAGATGCAGGAGTTAAAGAAATAGCTACATGAGCTATTAGAGAAGGGTTTCATCAGACCAAGCACTTCCCCTTGGGTTTCTCCCATGTTTTTTGTGAATAAGAAATACAATTACATGAGGCTTTGCATAGATTATTGATAGATAAACAAGGTTACGATAAAGAACAAGTACTCATTGTCGAGGACAGATGACCTATTTGATTAGTTGATAGGTGCCAAAGCATTCTTAAAGATAGATCTGAGGTCATGATATCACCAGTTGAGGATTAAGGTAGTTGACATACTTGATGTAGCTTTCAAGACTAGGTATGGTCATTATGAGTTTGTGGTTATATTGTTTAGGCTACCAACACGCCAGTACCTTTCATGGACTTGATGAACATGGTATTTATACCATATCTAGATTAGTTCATGGTAGTGTTCATAGATGATATCCTGATATACTCTAGAGACAAACAACATAATGAGCATCATCTTCGCCATTATTTGATGTTGTTGAGGCAGCACTGGTTGTATACCAAGTTTAATAAGTGTGAGTTCTAGTTGACGGAGGTATCTTTTCTGGGTAACATCATATATGCTAAAGGTGTTTGTTTGGATCCCAAGAAGGTACAGTCATTGATGGAGTGGCATCATCCCAAGACACTGACAAAAGTTTAGATATTTCTAGACTTGGAAGGCTACTATAGAAGATTCATCAAGCATTTCAGTGTTGTGGTGTTACCCTTAACTAAGCAAATAAGGAAAGGTGTTCCTTTTATCTAGGATGACAAGTTTCAACGTTCTTTCCAACTAGTAAAGGTGAAGTTGACTAGTCCTACAGACTTAGTCATGCCTAAACAAGGGAAAGGTTACATTGTATTCTGTGATGCGTCGAAGAACAGCTTGGGATGTGTGTTGATGCAGGACAAGAATGTGATTGCTTTTGCTTCGAGACATCTTTAAAAACACAAGGAGAACTATCTGACACATTATCTGGAGCTTGTAGTCATAGTCCATGCCTTGAAGATTTGGGATACCATATGTATGGAGAGAAGTGCTAGATCTTCACCGACCATAAGAACCTTTAGTATATCTTCTCGAAGCAAGAGTTGAATATGAGGAAGATGAGATGGATGGAGTTGATTAAAGATTATGATTGCACAAAATACTACCATTCAAGCAAGGAGAATGTGGTAGCTGATGTGTTGAGTAGGAAGTCATCTTTGTCATCATCTACTTATAAGGCAAAATTACATGATTTGGTGTGTCACAAGAGGGACATGTCAGTATCGCTTCCTCAGATGAATGTACATGTGGAGGTTTCTCTATTAGTAGGTTTGTTAACACAATTGCAAGTGAAGACGAATTTGATGCAACAGATCATAGATGCACAGTGAGATGATACCACGATATAGAACATCTAGGCAGAGTTTGGCAATAAGAATTGTGATGGCTTTCATGATTTAGATGATGGGACAACTTGGTTTACAATAGGATAGTGGTACCAAATGCTGACGGTTTGAGGAAGATGGTTTTTAAGGAGGTTCACTCCTCGCTGTACATGATGCACCCAGGATGTACTAAGATGTTCCATAACCTAAAGGATATGTATTGGTGGCTTGGCCTGAGGTGTGATGTGGCAGAGTTTGTTGCTAAGTGTATAGTTTGTTAGCAGGTCAAGGTTGAATATTAGAAGTCTACAGGAACTTTGCAACCTTTTTTGAGACTGTAGTGGAAATGGGATCATATTACCATGGAATTTGTAGTTGGTCTTCCTAGAAAAACCAAATGTCATGATTCCATTTGGGTGATAGTTGATAGGTTGACCAAGTCTGTTCACTTCTTGCCAGTCAAGACGATGTATATAGTAGAGAAGTTGACACAAATCTATGTGGATGAGATAGTTTGTATGCATGGAATTCTAGTGACCATAGTATTTGATAGAGGTCCACAGTTCACCAGTCCTTTTTTGGAGCGTCTGGATGCAGCTATGGGGACACAACTAAAGTTCAATACATCTTTCCACCCACATACTGATGATCAGTTTGAGAGGACCATTCAGACATTTGAGGATTTGTTGAGAGCTTGTAGGTTGTAGTTTCTTGGAGATTGGGACATGCACCTGAGTTTGATAAAATTCACCTACAAGAACAACTATCAAAGGAGTAGAGATATGGCACCGTATGAAGCCTTGTATGGACGACGTTGTTGGTCACCACTTTGTTGGTAAGATGCATGTGAGTATTATCTCTTGGGTCTTGTATAGTGCAACATACTAAAAAGAAGGTTAAGGTGATACAGTAGTAGTTGAAGGAAGCCTAGGACATGTATAAATCTTAAGTTGATAATTGATATAGCCCGCTTGAGGTCCAAGTTGGATACCGACTGTATCTTATGGTTTCTCCTTGGAAAGATGCACTGAGATTTGGTAGGAAGGGTAAGTTGGCTAGTTGGTATATGGGACCATACCCAATTTGGCACACATTGGGAAGGTGGCATACAAGTTGGAGTTACCATTGGAGTTACACATGTTGCACCCTATCTTCCATATTTTCATGTTGACGAAATGCCACCCTGATATCGAGATCATGTTGCATCCCGTGGAGATTGAGTTGGAGGAGTATGTATCGTATGTTGAGGGTCTTGTAGTGATCCTGGATAGGAGGGTGAAGAAGCTGAAGGAGAAGGATATAGTTCTAGTTAAGGTTTTTGGCATCATTGTGGTGTGGAGGAAGCCACTTGGGAGTTAGATGTTGAGATGTACAGGAAGCACCCATCTTTGTTCGCGTAGGATTTTAGGGGTGAAATCCTTGTTAGGGGTTTATGGTTGTAAGATCCTAGACCTTGCCTTTTAGGTTGATCATGCTTTCTAGCCATAATTGTATGATTAAACCATAATCTAACCTTGTGGTGTGCTTTTATGTCATGTGACAAGCTTATATTTCAAGTTTGGTCCATTTTGGATACATTTTGAGCTATGTATGTATTTATATGTTTGTTTTGGACTTAATTACAATTTACTCATGGCTGAGGTTTTCTTGAAATTTTTCATGTGCTTGTTGTGTCTCACATGTTTTGACATCATGTTGTATAGAGTAGTGCCTTGGGGAACCTTTTCACACCTTGGTTTGAGTGGTGACATCATGTGTTGAGAATTAGGGTTTGCATGGATGGCCCAAATGGATGTTTGACCTTGATGTGTGTTTGATCAATGAGCCCTTGTTTTTTGGTCTCCAAGGTTCTTGAGTGATATTGTTTTCATGGCCGATGATGTATTGCATGTTCCCTATGGATGTGGCGGTCGATGAGGGTCATGACCCCCCCTCTAGGTCGCTAAGAGCCCTAGGACTAGCAATCATTGAGTTTTGATCAAGTTTGGTCGATGAAGTTTCCCATCGATCACTTGATTTTATGGGTTAGTGAGGTCAATGGTTTTTATTATTTTTGTCACCCCTAGTTGCATTCATGAGTGTGGTTCTTGCATACACAAGATCCTTTGGACACATGGCATGTTTATCTTAACACCTAACCCTCTTTCCCTCTCTCTTAACCTAAGCTATATAAACCCCTCTATTTGCAAGAAAATAAACTCTTTACACACCTAGCTACCTCTCTCTTCTTATTTCCTTTTTCTTGAGCTCATCCCTTGGTGCTTCGAATAGAAGGAGGTGTCAAAGAAGGAAAAGCAGGTCGATGTTCCTTGTATGTTAAGCTAGGGTTTGGATCTTCCCTTATTGTGATCCTTTGGTGCTACCTTGCTCTTCTTCTTGGTCTTGGTAAGTCAGATCTTCCTCTTAACCTACATTTTTCCTTTCTATCCTACCTTTCTTCTTTCTCTTCTTGGCCGAACCCATGGTATTTCATGGTAGTGCTTGAGTTAGAGCTTGAAGAACTTATCTTCTTTACCTTTACACTTGGGGTTTTGTCTCTTTCTTGCTCCTTGACCTAGGGTTTCTTTCTTTCTTCAAGGTGAAGCTAGCTTGGCTGTGAAGAGTGCTTGAGCTAGGGTATCTTCCCCCTTTCCTTCAAGCTATCTTAATGTTTGGAGTTTTCTACATAAACTCTAAGGTGCATTATATAACTTTCTTCATTGTTATTGCTTACTTTCAACTTGCATGCACTTAATCTTACACTAAAGTTTGTGTTTATATGATAAAACTTGGGTGGTGAAAGTTTTAATGCATGCATGTTGTGGAAATGTTGGTTTTACTCCCTCACAAATCATGGTTTTGCTTTCTATCATGTATATGGTTAATTAGGGTTTTGGAGTTGATATTCTTCTTATGATTTACACCTTGATGACTTTTCAGTTTCATGGTGATGAACAATCAGTTTGTTATCTTTGTTTTGATGATTTCGTGCTTTGTCTTTGGTCGCCAAGTTTTTATGTGTTTGGTTGCCAAGATTTGTATCACCATCAATCTCCAAGATTGGAATATATGTGTTTGCTAAACTTTGGACCTTAATGATCGTTGATGCCTTGGATCTTTAGCGGTCGATGAAGGGTTGTACCCTATTTTTTCTTTGGTCACCATACTTGTGTTTTCAACGGTCAATGATATCACCTGAATTTATGTGGTCGCTTAAAATGGTTGACCTCTATGGTCAATGAAGAGGGTGAATCTAGTTTTATTGGTTGCCAATAATTCTGACCCATGGTGGTCGCCAACCACCTTATTTCCTTGCGGTCAATGACACCACTAACCCTAAATGGCCGATGAAATTTCCTGGCCTATATGGTTGTTATGTTGTGTTGACTTTATGATGGTGATGGTTGATTTTAAACACTCATGATTGATAGTGCTTTGATTTTGTAACCCTAATCATTGGTTTTTGGTTACCCTTTATCTATCAGTCTTACCTTTTCCCTCGAATAAATACAAACTTAAGGTTTTAAGTAAAGTGTTGGTTGCCAATGTTAATTCAACTATTCTCAATGAACCTAACCCTAATGCATATAAGTAATGATGACACATAGCTTCTTGTGTGATTAGCATGTTAATGGAGTACTTTACTCTATATGTTATTGTAACCCTAATTTTCTATCTTATGAACATCATGGCTCTTGAATATAATGTGGTACCAGCCTACGTATCACGTGTGTAGTGATGGAATGATGAGCCTTGATGAGGCAATGGAAAGATAATGATGTTCCTGTAGGGAATAATGTGAATGGTCTTAAGACCTTGGACATGGTTTTATGCTCTATGTGAGGTGTTAACCTTTGTATAATGTGATAAGGATTTGAAATCCTATGATGGTAAGATGATAACTATGGCTACATGTATGGCTATAAAATAGTACCATGTAGTGATGTGATAAACTGTATACTTTTCATGCGTTTTATATCTTCTGAGGTTGTAATCTACCCATATTTTTGTAGAATTCTTTTAGGGTTTGCACATAACTTGATTTATGCATCCTTAAATCACATGATGGAACTTAACTAATCAAGTGAAACCCTAATCATGTATTTCCCTATTTTATAGATCCATTCCAATGCCAGGACTTGTTGGATGGTGAAATGAGTTCCCCTTTAGTGGAAGCTCAGTCTCGTATACTATTGAGTATATGCATGATTCACAAGTATCATCAAGATAAGAGTTCCATACATAAAATATGATTTAGATAAGAAATATTAGGACAAATTAACACATTTTTAAAATGTGTGAATGGTATCCTAAGCCTAGGTTTGTAAGATTTCAACATTATCAGCAAGCATTCAAATTTCCAACTTATTTGACTAATGTCATTAGGGTTCAACATAAGACCTAGGTGCACATCAACATCAAAGGGGGAACAAGGATTAGATAAATCATTGATCTGAAAGGGGATGATATCATATGTGGATTTCCATAATATCTAAGGCACAATAAACACAATTGAAGTCATTTTAGGTTACATATGACATTAAAGTAGGTTTCGATGTTATATGAATCCCACATTGCATAAGGGACATGGGCATTAGGCATTTAGGTCACAAACATCATGATGATACTGATTTCCAAGATATATTGGAGTTTGATGCACAAACTGATCAAGGACATCATATGATTGAGGTATAAACATGTATCATCATAAAGCACCACATACATGCATAAAAATCCATACAAACCAAGACAAGAGCAATGGGGGTTAGGTTGATATTTGTGTCATATAGGGGGGTTTAGGTTACTGATATTCGTTTTATGAAGATTTTTTATGACATTTAGAATCAAGATTAGCTAAAAAGCAACAAAATTCATCGTTGGTATTCAAAACAAGTCACATTTAAGAATAAGAACCATCTTTTAAGAAATATGGGTGATGGGTATTCATTTATCTCAAAATCACACTAGAGTTAGTTATTTGAGGATTAAGAGAGTAGATAATGATTAAAAATCTTGAATTTATCATAAAAGTTCATTAATTGTATTCAACATGACTAAAGATAAAAACTCCTATGGAAATAGGGAAATAAATGATGGATTTAGGATCTGCATCCTTGTCCATGGTGTATATCTTTTCAAGTGAATCAATTGGGTATATTATATTGTCACATTTACACAAGGGATCTAGGAGTTGTCGCTTTTTTAAGAATTACATTAGAACTTATATAAATGGGGCGAGGGGAAATTACCATGATATGTATCGATCAATTTCGACACTTGGTCCAGAATCAAGTGGCCGACTCACACACCCCTCAGATATTCCTGCATGGTAGTAGGGCCAGATATGTGGCTACCAATTGAATTTGGATCGGCCTAGAAGTAGTGATAGGGGAGAGATACAAAGTTCATCTCAAACAATGGCAAGATATTAGAGAGTTTCCTTTCATCTTCCCCTGTCCCCAAACTCCACAAAGTAGCAGGGTTCACATGCCGACTGCCCTTTCCAGAGCACACACTCAGAATGCTCTAGTGCTCTTGAGCTCGAGCCTAGGGGCCACCCAAGTTGTTACTGATTAAAAATTCCCTTCAGATCCCTCCAAGGGAGAGCATGGTGCGACTGGGAAAAAGGTCCAAGGAGGTGACACCACTAAATCTAGAGGGAGGAAGAAGGCAGTAAAGAGGTGTTGTGGCCACATGAGAGAGAATGAAGAAAGAAGGAGAAATAAGGATAGAAGGAGGAGTTTTAGTCAGGAGTGGTAGTTAGTAAGGTGCATCCACACAACTAATGGGCAACATATCGACTTGGAAGAAGAACCCACAACCATTGTATTTGGGTTGTGTTTTGTGGAACCAAAGGATAGGATTGTCCAAAATACATGGTGGGTTAAGTGCAAAATAAGAGGAGAAGAAAGCAAAAACTGGGCGCATGGGCTACGCATGTGCTCAGTCCAAAGAGGGAGGCCATGGGCCAACCCAATAGATAATCCAGAGCTAAAACAAAGTCAATTAAGGCAATTTCATGACTTTGTAACATGTCTTTGAAGATCTGATTGATGAAATTATTGCCACATTGGAAACCTTCAAAACATTTTTTTTGGTCGGAACCTTAGATTTGAGATTCAATTTTAACTGCAACGACATGATACATTGAGCATTGAACCTAGTTCAAATTTAGGTTTTAGAATTCACATCATGGAACATAAAAATACCATGACTACAATTAAGAATCAAATCACTTAAACCATATATTGAAATCAAGATGTACAAAGGAAAAGGACAAAGTTAGGTTGTCACATCCTTCCCCCCATAACATAAATTTCATCCTTAAAATTCATCCATAATTATACATAGAGGGTATAACTGACCTTTCTAATATACAAAGGAAAAACTTAGATAAGTATAACATGAACATCTAGGGTGTAATCACCCTGAATCATAGGTTTTGAGCATTACTCATTATTCATTGTGGTATGATTTTACCTATAAATTATAATTTAACATTCCTTATACCCCTAGAAAATTAGGGTTTTTGTTTATATCCAAGCACCATCTCGAGGTGAGTCATTAAGATGTTGATTTTTGAATGAACTTGTTCATTATTATGACTTTCAATTATGATTGTCCTTATCCTCATATTTCATCATCAATCTAAATAACTTGCATGTTTTAGTTTTTCCCCAAAGTTCCACTAATTACCATATCTCATATTCATAACTTTCCATTAGATCTCAAATTCAAGATTTTCATGAAACATTAATCTAATATCTCAAGGCATATCATATTAAGCGTAAAAGTTTAACTCATATCTTCCATGTGGGAATGGCTTTATATTGGGTCAAGCTTATAAAAGTGTTACATATTATACATACATCAAGTTTTAACTAAAAAGAGAGTATTTCATATACCATGCGTCAACTTGAGGAACTAAATTATCATTGATATCGAGGTTTTTGTAATTATATCACTCATAGATAAAAAGATATTCTCAAGCCTAAGACACTCAATATAAGACATGTCAATCTCAAGGCAAGACATACTAAGCACCAACATCCACCCATACCAACTCTTCCCAACTTTCAAAAACAAGGGCAACCGCTTGATTCCTTCACATGGAACCACTAACCCAAGTATGAGGCACATCATGGAGATCACACATCCAATACATCATCTTAGGGTTTTGGGACAACTCCCTCACCTATATGGAAAACAAACATATATTCAAATTCCTGTTTATCTAAGATTAGGACTTTTCATAGGAAATATAGGGTTCAACATCATCAACAGAACCGAAAACTAGATGCCTTAATTAATATACTTAGAAGTAGCATAGCTAGGGACTCAGCATCATGCATTTCATTGTTCACACATTTCACATTTCACATATTTTGGAGGTTAGGTATTCTGACCTTGTCCCATTTCAGGTTCACTGACTCTAGAATTCGCCCTTATTGTATGACCCATACTAGGATCATCACCTGTAAAAATACTAAGTTCCATGTTGTTCTCAAACCATATCTCACTTTACATATCACAAGACATCCAATGATAGGCACATGCCATGAATCCAACAGATAAATGTGTATTTATCCTTTTTAATTTAATCTTTTAGATATCTTTTTAGGATTGTTTTGTTATTTATTTTCTTGGTTTTATTATTAATTGTATTAGTTTAGATTTTCTCTCTTTATTTGGAGTTTTAATTATATTTGGTTGTATTTTTTTAGGAAAATGGCCTAATCACTCCAATCATTAATCTCTCTTAGAAGATGTTTTGTACAATTCTCGCAGTTCCTGAAATTCATGTATAGACAAAAACAAAATAGTCATAATTCCCACACACAAAATAGGCATAACTCTAACACCCAAAGACGTAATTTAATGTTTAAATATGCATTGGAAAGGAAACTCAAAGGCCTACATGAAAAATGTATTTTCATATGCACTTTAAATATTGTTAGTAGCCAAAATTCACATGAAACTTTGGGAATGGGAATCTATATAGAGAGAGAGTCCGAATTTGAAGGGTGAAAAGTAGGCAATCAATGATTTTATTTATTGCCTATTAAGGAAGAGATTTGTCTTGATCAAGACAAACAAAATCCATCTCTTCTATTCCTTCTTCTCCCCCTTTCAGGGTTCCACCTCTCCTCTCCTTCCCCTATAAAAGGAGGGGGGACTCCACAAGAAAAATCAACGAGTCTTAGTTGTAAATTGAGACTTACTTGTAATAGAGTCTTAGTTTGTGGTCTTCAATTTTGTACAAGAATTTTCTTTCATAGTTGTAATCTTTCATTTTTGTAATAAAAATTTAGTTCTTCATCTATGGAATCTTGGTTATTCTCGTTCTTTTCTCTTGATATGGAGGATTAAGGGATCAAGCCATTTAATTGGCACCACTTAGATATCCTTGGAGATTCTTCTTCCTGTGGTCTATGACTTCTTTCCTTCTTCCTTTTGCTTCCCCTCTTATGGTTAGTGAGTAACTTTCTTACTGAGGTGAGGCAAGCAACCCCTTAGACGTGATGATTAGATCAAAGTTTTACACTACTTTTTAGATAAATGGTTTTTTGTTTGGATACCGATGATTTTAACAAAGTGATCTCTCCTTTTCATCGCTTGTTAATGTTGGCGGATGCAACCGTAGAACCCAAGATTTAGAACAACAAAATTGATTTCATGGGAATTAGGATGATACCTCAGAAAAGTCCCTATTAGGATGATTGAACTAGGATCCGTGAATGCCAGGATAAATGGGTTCACAATGAGTTCATCTTTTGTGAATCATTTACAAATGTTTCACAAACCTTCCTTTAACTTTCTTATCATGTAATTTCTTCGGTCTCTTTTCACATCAGCTAGGATGGTGAAATCCCTTAGCTTTGGTATTTCATTCTTTTGATTAGTTGATCTTTAATTCAACGTCTTTTTTTTGTTTTAGTTTAAACAAACTCTCAAAATGGATTTTTCATTCTTTTTCTCACAAAAAAATTTGGAGCTCAACCGTCTTCATCGCCATCTCTGTGGTTCAATACCTTTCTATACTTCGTTGGTTTGGTTCTTGCATCGAGTTAATGACCTACTATAAGGTTAAACTCTAGAATTTTTTTCCTAGTTATTGTTGTGTGTTACAATGATGCACATCACCAACCCACTAGCTATGTCTAGCACATCAAACAAGTCATATATACCATATATGGTGCTCGACTAGATGAGTTGCATTGTCAAAACTCATCCTATATCATAAAAACCTACTTGAATCCTCAAAAAATAGACTTTGATAATTATTAATCAAACTCATAAAATTATCATAAAACTCATGTCATATATTCTATCCACTAACATAATCCTGATAATGGATCTAGAAAAAGTAGAGACTACAACTACTATTTAAGCACTCTCATCTAGAATGGTGTTACATCTTTTTGTCTTAATTTACAAGCAGACTTGTTGCCTTTATAAGTGTGGTAACATTTTCATATGTACATATATACTAGTACTTGAAATATGTTTTGTCCAACATCTAAACATGTGGTAAAGAACCACCATACTCCTTGCGATTGAAATAAAAAAACAAAATGACTTAACACACTCATAGGAAGTCTAGTGCCTGCAATGATAATCATGTTTGTGACACTCCCAGTAAAAAAATGCTTTCACTCATGTGATGAGAAAAATTGGGGTGTTACAAGGTGTACACTTGTGTAGCTACCTAAGCACATGTCACAAACATATATATGGTTTAAAACTAAAAGATCCACTTCCTCCCATCCTCTCAAATCCACAACTCATACTATAGGGAAAAATATGAGACTAAAATGATTCCAAGAAACACAAGTCTACACCTAGTTCTAGAACATGTAGGTTCGGACCTAGAGGCTAAGTCAAGTTAGTCCACCAAGAACAACTTATTAAGTTACTACGGATGAGATGTAAGGTTGAGTTTAATGTATCTTTCATATGAGCAAATGCTTTGTGTAATGTCCCACATTCAACCACCTTAATTTTCTTTATTGAAAATAAAGTAGCTAGATTTGAGCCATTAATTTGGCACCAAGAATCGAAGCACATGAATGAGAGAAGCAATATTATATTCAAAATATTTCATCCTTACAAAGGTTGTTTTACATTGTCTTTTAAGTCAATTATAATTATACATGAATTTAAATAAGCTTGATTCATCTTTGGTTCTTGCTACCCTTCATTATCTTTTATATATGAGTCTCCCACAAGAAAAGGTCCTACAAATCCACATGCTTTGACATGGAATACTATGTCACAACCCAAGTGAGAGAGAATGGGTTAAACAATTCCCAGGTATGGAAATAACAAAGAATAGCAACGGGACACTATCAACATAACTATATTCTTAAATAATTATTCATATTAGTAAAGTTTCAAGAGTCCATAGCAATATTGAAGACCATATACTAACAATATTGTTATTTAAAATATTTCATTAATGATAAGGACTGTGAAACCTTATTCCTTGAACGAGCTTAACTACAACTCTCAAAGAAGGTGTCAGTTCACCTTGGGCAACTGGCCTGAAACCATATTAAAAACTTACTTAGACAAGACTTAGGTCATTAGGGTTACCAAAACACATGTAAGTACCATGAGTCACCCTCGCCACTCATTCACACTACATGGTCTATACAATGAATCATATTACCACATGCATACACCAATCACCTTTCCAAGACCAAAAGATGGTGCTCCTTTCACAAATTGTGTAACACTCGGGCCCACTTCCCAAGGCTCTAGTAGAGTTTCAAGAAAGATAACTAGCCCCATAGTCCACGACTAGCCTTAACTAAGTGTTTTGTCTATGGGGCCAAAATGAACTTCCCAACTAGTCACCCATCCTAGTACTACTCTTGACTAAGCATGCTTAAGATCAGAGTTCTTTAGTTATGGGATCCATGAATAGAAGGTACACCTTGGTGATATGGGTAGTCCAATTATTCATTTTAAGATCAATTTATCCAAAGCCTCAAATATTGGGACGTTATAATCTCCCCCACTTAGACTCTTGATGTCCTTGTCAAGTCTCAACTATATGTCCTCATAATAGTTCCCCATTTTAGTGCAGGCCCAGAATGGCCCATGGGAACCCAACTTCATATCACCAAATACTAGTGCAAGGGTGGCTACATCACCATGGACAATGATTTCCAACATGCCTGGACCACACTGCTCAAGATTGGCATACTGCTTGCTCATGTGGGCCCCACCTACTAGAGGGTTTATGGTTCTGATACCATTTGAAACACCCGATCTCACTCCCTAAGTCTCTAGCAGAGTTTCAAGAATGATGATTGGCCCCATAGACCACCACTACCCAAAACTGTGGCCTTTGTCCTCACTCATGAGCAAGCCAGGATGAACTTCCCAACTGGTCACCCATCCTAGTACTACTTTGGGCTAAGCACACTTAGCCACAGAGTTCTTTAGTGATGAGATCCCTGGAAAGGAGGTGCACCTTGGTGATATGATAATCCAATCATTCCTTTTAAGACCATTTTATCCAAGGCCTCAAATCATGGGATGGTACAAATTGCCACTTGGAGTATCATTAGTTTGCATGTTTAATATGTATATGAGATAATTCCCCATTACTAAGATGATCATGCCTGACTCTACATGACCAACCAAAGTGTGGGCCTGAGTATGGTAGAGCATTATACTCATCCAACCCTAACGCCAAAGGACATAAATCTAGATCCCAAATGTATCAATCCTTGACCAAGAAATGATGACTCTATTGCCATCACATCTCTCAATAAAAGGTTTAAAATCAAAAGGACATCATCAAAGATATACAAATCAATTTGATGGTTAGTAAAAGTTAATGAGGTCAAAAGGTATCCATGACTAAATGAATCACTTTTTGAGTATTTTACTATGATACCTAAAATGTAAACCTTTTTTTATAATCGAGAGAACCGCCCCAGTAGAAGCACCACTTTTGTGACTCCCATAGATAGCGTAAAACTCTCAGGCCCCGAGCACCCCGCATACCTGAGAATCGGTTACAGCACACAGTTGGCCGGCCTGCATGATGGGTACCATTTTAGAGGGGGCCATCGGGTTGCGAACCCGGGTCCCTTCATGAGGGGACATTGTGTCAAACCACCTAAACCACTCTGGTTTTGAATCAGACAAATCTATGGTAGAGAGAGTGAAAGCGGTTAGGGAGTCCACCTGTGTAAATATAGAACCAATTACATAACATTTCCTCTTTACTGGCTACATGCATCAATGAAACAAACTACTAGTTATGATAGATATGTCTGATTGAATTCCACTTTTCAATAATATTACATGATTTAATTAATATGTTGAACTAAAGGATTAGGAGATCAAAAGAGAATAGAAGTAGAACGTACAAAAGCATGCTTAATTATCATCTAGAATCTTAGCATACTTTATGAATGGTAATAGGAACAAATATAATTAAGATCTTAGGATAATTAAAGGAAATCCATAAATGGTCATATTTATCTTATTAAATAAAAATTTGTATATAGTAGATCATTGTGCAGTCTATACATAACATATGAAGTATGCCAATAGTGTTACTACATATTATACCAAACCATACTAAACCATGCTTTTCATTGATGGTAATATCATATATCATTATAAAAATTAAATAACATAGTAAACATTACTAAACCATAATAAACCAGAGCTTTCATTGATGTTAATGTTAGATATTAAGATAAAGAGTGAAGACCATACTTCACTATACTAAAACATACTAAACCCTACCTTTTATTAATGGTTATCTAAGACATCAAGTCAAGAATAAGGACCATACTAAACTCTACTTTTCATGGATGATGACATCATTTATTATGATAAAACACAAAAACTACACATTTATATGTACTTGAAGATAAATTATATTTCGCCAATGAAGTGGCACCCCAGTGGTAAAAGTAATGATGTAAGACCGAGAGGTCATGAGTTCAAACCCAGGCGATGAGAGGAATGAATCACCATTTAAAAAAATTAAAAAAAATCTTGGAGCTCTTGAAACTAAAAAAAAGAAAAAAAAAGATAAATTATATTTCATAATTCCACATAAAAATGTATCATCAGTACATATCAATGACATTCTCTCATGATTATCACTACCTTGGTCCTTGTTTCTCATTAGAAAAACTTCTAAAGTTTAACTTCCTAGGGAAAAAGAGAGATTATTCATAGTTTCTAGAGAGAGAGAGAGGATCTTTCAAAAGATATAGTGTTGGAATTCTCCTACTATGGTGGACGATGGAGGTATTTGATTTCTATATATAAAGGTTTGTTGGGACGTGTTTCAATTCACTAACATAAACAAAGAGAGAGTGCTTTGCTAATCTAGAGAGAGATGGGATACTTTTGGTGTTGGAGAGCGGCTAGGAGAACAAAAAGACATCCACCTCTACTTTAATATGAAGAGGAGAGAATTTGTTATTATTGTGGGGTTGATGGGGGTTCTTTATATAGTAATGTTGGAGGATAGCATGGTCATAATTGCAAAAAGTATGTGGGTGACACATGGGTATATGTGCGTCATCACTAGAGAGATGATTTGTAGTTTAGTAAAACATGGATGCATATGTTGTCATCATAAGAGAGATAATTCATGGTTGTATGAAACAAGGATTCTTATGTGTCCATCTTAAGATATCTATCAAAGGCTAGTTGAGACATGGTAGGATATGTATCAAAAACTTGGATGTGCTAGGTGTTTAAGAGAGGGGCATGACACTAACCTACTTTCTTTACCAACTAGTGTGGTTGAAAAAGCTATATACTTTATACCCAACTAAATTCTTTCTTCCATAAGTATCTTTCTTTCCACTTAGCCACGTACTTGTGTGTTTACCCACAAAATTTTCATTTTACAAAAACTGAGAAAAAGACTGTATTTTGTTTACAATAGATAAAAGCTTTTAAACCTATTATAATAGGTTATAGTAGTATAATTGATTTTACTACAAATTCTAAAAGATTCTTATTTTAACAAATAAGTCTAAATAATGAGATTTAGCTTTGAAGGGATATAGGGATGCTACATATAATACCCCTTAAAAGATATTTTGTCCTAAAATTTTTATATAAGATTTAGGTTGTGATCTATATTAGTATTTTCTAGTAATGTTATATTAAGCAAATTCTATTCTTAAATATGTAGTTTATAATTTTCCTTGTGTAGGATCTCATCTTGTTGCTCTAATACCATCTCTATAATGTCCCAGATTCAACCACTTTAATTTTCCTTATTGAAAATCAAGCAGCTAGATCAGATTCGTTAATATGGCACCGAGAATCAAACCACAAGAATGAGATAAAAATATTTTATTCAAAAAAGTACACTCTTATAAAGGTAATTTTACATAGCCTTATGCACCAATTATAATTATGCATGAATTTAAAATAATCTTTATACATCTTTGGTTCTTTATCTCCTTTAGGTTCTTTTCAAGATGGGTCATCCATAAGGAAAGGTCTTACAACTCTACATGTTTGTTACATAGAATAGTATGTCACAAACCGGCTATAATCTCGATGATCCAGAACAAACCCTTCGGTGGAAATTCAAGGAGCAAAAATATGTACCATCATCTTGATGCCTTCAAAAAAATTTGTGATACCATTAAGATGAGGGGAGTTCCTCAAGAAATGATATATTGCAAAGGATTCAATTTCTCCCTTGAAGATAAAGCTCTATCCTAGTACCTCAACTTGCCCCACCAGTCCATAGATGGATGGAGACCCCTTTCATATGCCTTTGTCACTAATTTTATCCTACTGAGATAACTATCTGTAATATGCAAAAGATCACTTCTTTTGCACAAAAATTGGGAGAGAACCTTCACGAGGCATGGGAACACTTTCAATAATATCAGAGAGATTTCCCTCACCAAAACTACCGTAAGGGATTCTAAATGACCACCTTTTATAATAGGCTAACTCCCACTGAAAAAACTTCGCTGAATGCAGCCGCCAGAAGTGACTTTCTTGGTAAGAAACCAAGTAGAACTATGAAGATAATTGATAACATGGTTGCACTACAAGCAGGCATGGATTATGATAGAAATGATCGAGGATCAGTCAAGAAGGCAGAATCTGAAGGACCATCAATTAAAACCAATGCCTTGGAGACTATTACATCTCAGATCCAAAAAATTGCCACCGATGTCAAATAGTTAAAAGACGCCGGGGGCAAGGGTAAGAAACACATGAAGAAATTCATGAAATATTACATACGGAGAGTGAGGGCATGGGATTGACAACTATATCTATACCTGGCCGGAAGAGAGTGAAGAAATTGAAAGCGAAGAAGAAACAGATAATGTCTCTTATGTTAATTTTAAATGACAAGATCATCCTGGGTTTAATTGCGACAACAAAGAAGCTGCAGAAAATGCTCATCAACTAAGTAATTTGTCTAAACCTCCTCTGGGATTTGAGAAGAAAGGAGGGCCGACTCAATACACTAGAACTACTAACTATCAGACGAACAAGAGCAGTCACTAGAGTCAGAATAAAAATGTGAGTCGCCAAGGCCAAGGACAAGGGAAACGGCCAAGCCGAGCCAAAGATAGTAACCAAACTGACATGATTGATCAACTATTCGACTTCACAAAAAGGCAAGCTTCGGTAAAATACCAACTTGCTCAAAGTTCCATCACCAATTCAGGAGTGTTAACTACAATGTAGACTCAAATGGCAGACATGCAAACTCACCAAAGGCAGATTGATCAACAACTTGCACAACTAGCTGAGCTTATGAAAAATCCCTCGGGGAAGATCCCATCAAATACGGAGACTGCAAAAATAGCCACTCTCTGATCCAGGAGAATGTTGGAAGATCCTAACACGAACAAGACCAAAGCAGGAGGAGGTTGTAGTAATCAACAATCTGAGAATGAGAAATCAATGGAAGAATCCAAGGGGAAAGAACCAATTGTATGTGGAAAAGAATAAGGGAATCACGAAAAGGAGGAAGAGGAAATGAACTCAGATCCTATAGGAGAAGTCCTTTCAAAGAGAAACCCCAATGCCCCAAGAGTTCCTTTTCCCTACAAACTAATCAAGGAACATTTGAAGAAGAGGTATGAAAAGTTTATGGAAGACGTAAAGAAGTTACACTTGGATGTCCCATTTCTTGATGCAATTGAGGAAATGTCGACATATGCAAAATTCTTTAAGGACATAATCATGAAGAGAAGGAGAGGAGACCATATCGAGACTATTCAATTGGAAAAAATGTCAAAAGCTTTTGTTCAAGATGAGCTACCAGCCAAGGAGTGGGACCCCAAAGCATTCAACATAACCTTCTATGTCAGAGACAATGTGGAGAGAAAGGGGTTAGCCAATTTGGGAGCGAGCATTAGTCTAATGCCCTTGACTCTAGAACAAAGACTCAAGTTGACGGACATGGTGAAGATAGGCATGAGAATTGAATTAGCCAACCACACCTTTATAAGACCTATTGGAATAGTTGAAGATGTTCTGATATGGGTCGGGTGATTCTTCATACCATGCGACATAGTAGTGATAGACACAGTCGAGGACTCTAAATGCCCAATGATATTTGGGAGACCTTTCCTCGCAACTCAAAGAGCCTTAATAGATGTAGCAGAAGGAATCATTACCTTGTGCATAGGGGATGATCACCTCAATTTATGGGTATAGGACGCCATGAGGGGACCTTCTCTCTCTGAGTTAGTCTACTTCATAGATAGATACAATCAATATTGTGAAAAGGTGCAAGAGGACATGGCAATTGTTGATCCCCTCATACGAGCCTTGAATAATCAAGACCCTACAATGGAAGACCGAGAGGTCATAGAGATCTTGGACTACCTAAATCAACCTAAAAAGGAATTCAGTGATGATGAAGAGATAGTCGAGACCACGAAGTATGCTTCACTCAAGCAAACACCTGAGGAGAAGAGAGCACCAAAACCAGAGCTAAAATTGAAACCACTTCTGGAGGGGCTGATATATGAATTCCTAGACAATGAAGAGAGGAATCTAGTAATCGTTAGTGCCAACTTAATGGATGACTAGCTAGAAAGGTTGCTAAAGGAGCTCAGGATGCATAGAAAAGCTATAGGGTATTCTATAGAAGACATCAGAGGCCTCAACCCTGCCCTATGCATGCATAGAATTTGCCTCAAAGAAGTAGCTAACCCTTTAGCTCTACCATAGAGGAAGCTAAACCAAATGCTAAAGGAAGTTGTAAACAAGGAAGTTATAAAGTTGTGTGATGTTGGTATCATCAACCCAATAAGTGATAGCAACTGGATTAGCCCCACCCATGTGGTGCCTAAGAAGGGTGGAATGATAGTGATAAAAGGAGAGTACGGAGATGAAGTGGCAACGAGGATGGTAACAGGATGGCATATGTGCATTGACTATCACAAGTCAAATACTACTACCAAAAAACATCACTTTTCTCTTCCATTTATAGACCAAGTTCTAGAAAGACTAGATCACCATGATTACTTCTATTTTTTGGATGGGTATTTGGGATTCACTCAAGTACCGATTCATCATGATGATCAGGAAAAGACAACTTTCACCTACATCTATGGAACTTATGCCTTCATAAGGATGTCGTTCGGTTTATGTAATGCACCAACAACTTTCCAGTGTTGCATGATATCTATATTTTCTGACTTTCTATAAGACATAGTAGAAGTCTTCATGGATGAATTCTCTATATATGGAACAAATTTTGAAGCATGTCTAAGAATCCTATCTTTAGTGATGCAACATTGTGAAGAAAAACATCTTGGCCAGAACTGGGAGAAATGCCATTTTATGGTCCAAGATGGTATCATCTTAGGCCATAAGGTTTCCAAGAAAGGAATAGAAGTGGATCTAAGTAAGATCAAAGTGATATTCAAACTTCTGCCACCAAAATATGTCATAGGAGTAAGAAATTTCTTAGGGCATGTAGGGTATTATAGAAGATTCATAAAAGATTTCTCCAAGATCGCCAAACCACTTTGGAGTCTCCCAATTAAAAATGTTGAGTTTGAATTCACCAGTGAATGTCTAGATGCCTTCAATACCCTTAAAAGGGCATTATTGACAACACCAATTCTACAAGCACCAGATTGGGATCTACCTTTCTAAATTATGTGCGATGCCAGCAATCTCGCAATCAGGGTAGTCCTTAGACTAAAGAAAGATAAGAGACACCATGTGATTTGCTATGCATGCATAACATTGGACGAAGCCCAAGTAAACTATACCGTGATTGAAAAAGAGATGTCGGCTACTATGTTTGCTTTTGATAAGTTCAAATCATATCTGGCAGGATCAAAGGTAAAAGTGTACACTGATCATGGAGCTATAAAATATCTTATGCAGAAGAAGGACATAAAGCCGAGACTTTTGTGATGGGCTTTGTTACTGGAAGAGTTCGACCACGAGATCATTGACAAAAAGGGAAAAGAAAATGTGGTTGCAAACCACCTGTCAAGGATAATTTTTTGATGAAGAAAATCAATTTCCAGTAAATGACAACTATGCCGATGAAGCTCTTTTGATGGCTCAATCAGATGAGTAGAGCCTGCCTTAGTTCACAGACATTTGTAATTATCTAGCATGTGGACAACTTCCACCAGAGATCACGTATAATTAGAAGAAGAAGTTATTCTTTAAGATGAAAAATTACTATTGAGATGACCTATTGTTGTTCAAAAGGTTCTCTAACAACTTATATCATCAATGCATACTAGAAGAAGAAGTACCCTTAATCCTCAAGGAATGTCATTCCTCGCCTTATAAGGGACACCACAGAGGAGAAAGGACAGCTGCAAAAGTTTTGCAATCAAGATTTTATTGGTTTTCAAGGATGCTGCGTCATTTGTTAAAACATGCTAGGAATGTCAGCTTATAGGAAACATTAACAAAAGGAATGAGATACCAATGGTAGATTGGGTGGAAGTCAAATTTTGTTTATGTATGGGGGATCGATTACATGGGACCTTTTCCATCATCAAAAGGGATCCATTATATACTTATTGTTGTCGACTACATCTCCAAGTGGGTTGAGGCAGTTTCCACCCAAGCCTGCAACTCCAAGGTAGTCATTAGGCTATTCAATAAAACTATCTTTCCACGGTTTAGAGTACCACACACTATTATAAGTGATGGAGGGTCACACTTTAGTGAAAAGTACCACACACTATTGTAAGCGATGGAGGGTCACACTTCGGTGAAAAGTAGTTTGAAGATCTTTTGAGAAAGTATGGGGTGAAACATAAGGTTGCAACACCATATCACCCCCAAACATCATGGCAGGTCAAAGTATCAAATAGGCAGATTAAACAGACACTAGAGAAAATTGTTAGTCATTTGAGAAAGGATTGGTTCATGAAACTTGACGATGCACTTTGGTCTTACCGCACAACTTATAAGACACCTATAGGTACGACACCCTACAAGTTAATTTATGGGAAGCCCTATCATCTACCTATCGAACTAGAGCACAAATCCCTGTGGGCTATCAAATTTTTTAACATGGACCTTGATAAGGCTGGGCAAAAAAGATTCCTTCAACTCTAGGAACTTGAAGAATTGAGACTGCACACTTATGAGAATGTAAGGATTTATAAGCAGAGAATGAAAGTATGGAATGATTTTCATCTAATGAACAAAGATGTTCATGAAGGAGACAAGGTCCTTTTATTCAACTCAAGTGCCATTTTATTCCCTGGGAAGTTGAGAACAAGGTGGTCATGCCCTTTTTCTATCATAAAAATATACCCATCATGGGTGATGGACATAGCTGGAAACAAGATAGGCACCTTCAAGGTGAATGGACAGAGGGTGAAAAGATATTATGAAGATGAAGCTTTTGTAAGAAGGGCGAAACTAAGTTTGGGGGAACCAAGCCTTGTAATAGGTTGAATGAATGAGGAAGTATCGGCACTAGTTGAAGGAAAATGAAGACAGATGATAGACAAATTCAAGATAAAGACTTTAAACAAGGGCTTCTTGGGAGGCAACCCAAGTTTTTGCTGCTTTCTTTAATTCATGTTTTCTTTATCTAGTACTTTAGTCTATGAGCTGTGTACCTCTCGTCTTTTAATGTTTCGGGTTTCCATACCTAATTGAGGTATAAGTGTAGTATGTATGTTAATCTCTTTCTACCAAAAAGTTTTGTTGGGAATTACAAGTTCTTAATTTAGTTGGTTGATTTTTTTAACATGGTTTTGGAAGCACTGCAGACGCGGCATGGACTGTGGTCGCGGCACCTTCTTTAAGCACCCTAGGCCACGGTTGCAGTGAGAGTGAGAGAGAACCCATCCCTGGTTGTGGCGATCTATTCTGCCATGGTCACCTAAGGGTATATAAGCTAAAACCCTCCGACATCAGAGTTCTTATTTCACTTCTTGCTCTTTGTGATTCCAGAACGATTGATCGATCCTACAAGGTATGAGTGCATGAAACAACGGAAAAGCTTGATTCGAATGCTCATCAACTGGTTGACACCCTCGTTGCAGCAGCACTCCCCCGTAGCTGCCTCTTTCACCATCATTTTGAGTCGTTAATCTAACTGAGTTGCTCATTAGGTGCCTTCTCTCAACCACCATCATTCTGACTCCTCATTTTTTCTAAGTTTCATCACCTCTTACTAGCATATAATATCGTTTTGGCTTGTTTATTATAGTGGAGACTGCCACAAACCTACCTTCTCTGTTTGACAGAGTTTGTCGGCATTTTCCCACATACTCATGACTTCCCTGACTTTTTTCGATCTAGGTTTGGGCTTAATGCGACGCTTCTACCCACGCTATCCGGTGGTTTAGCCTTTTCTCAATCAGCTCTTGAGCAGGAACCTTGACCGTGACTGCCTTGGTTTCAGTCGAATATGTACTTTCCTAGCCGTGGTCGTGGCAACATATCTTTGGCCGCAGTAGCGGCCCTCCTTTGTGTGAATACCGGTCGAACAAAGACCACCTCGTGGTGTCTGCCACGGTTGTGGTGTTTATTTTCCATGGTAGCGGCATGACTTTTGTTTACTAATCACCCGCCACGGTCTTGTACTTGCTAAATATGTTGGTTATGTGATGCCAAGGTCATGACACATTCCTCAACCACGATATGACTTTCTATCTAAGCCACGGTCATGTCACTTTGAGCTTTACGAACAAATAAAAAAATGATGATGAATTAAATGCTAATGCATTAAATAAAATATGAAATATAATTATGCTAACAACAAAATTAATGTTGAAACTTTCAGAATGTCGACTTTGACAGAAGACATGTTGATGAAGAAGGCAACCTTGTTGAAGGGAGTAGAGGAAATCTTAGAGAAGATAACCAACACATTGAGGGATAACTCGAACCTCTCCCCAATGAAAAGGCTTCAACTAAAACTAATGAAGAAGAAGTATGACTATATCCTAGCTCACAAGACTCCAGAGGAGTCTGAGGAATCCCCGGGCACATCACATATGGAAACTTCTGAGTACCAGCCTCCTGAGACTGAGCTAAAGAAGCTAGAGAAGAGGAAGTCTCAAGCCAAGGAAGTGAAAGAGGCAAAAAGAGGAATGTGAAAGTCACAAAAAAGTTAAAGGGGCAGGAGAAAGAAGCATACCCTGAGGAGGTTGAAGACAAAGAAAAGATGGCCCTCAACTAGAAGAGACCAACATTTGTGCCTAGAGATCAAACACACCAGTCACAATTTGACTGGATACTACAAACAAAAGGGTTCAAGACGACGAGATACTTGGACGTTGATGACTTCCAAAAGATGGGGATCTACAATAGGGTAATCAACTTCCTGGAAGGTGCAAATTTTCCCACCTTGTGTACCTCAGAAGCCCGCTCCCTAACATAGTTGATGGCTGAGTTCATGTCGTCATTGGAGAAGTTCATTGTCAGTGACTGCGAATGCAAGAAGGGTGACGACGAATTCAAACTGGAAGTGAGAATAGGGGGAAAGTCTCACATGATCACTGAGGCCATGCTTAATACAATATTCACCAAAAAAACTGAAGAAGCACAAGCCTGCTCTGCCACACCAGGAGAAAAAGATATCGTCAGATAAAGCAACCATAGGATGTGGAAGAATCTGACCAGAGAATAAGAGAATAACACAAAGAACTCAAAGGCTACTCTCATCATCTCCTACTTCATCAGAGTTGTACAAATTATAATAGCCAACACTATCTTTATGAGTTCAAAAATCAGTGGTGTAAGTAAAGGAGACATATTTATAATATGGTCAATGCTAAATAAAAAGCATGTGAACATAGAAAGGATATTGATTGAAAGGCTATTAGCCACAATAGGAGGGGAGGCAAAACAAACAAAGGAGTTCTGCATGGGGAGCCAGATTATTAAAATAGCATACCGTTTCATGGATGTAGACTTGTTGATGAAGTATAAGAAAACCAAGGGACATACAAAGATTGACAAAAAGTCCCTCATCAACACAAGAATTCTGACGCAGAAAGGAAACAAACTCTTTTACAAACAAAGCTACTCTAAGACACTTCTCCCCCCTCCTAGAGATGGCATACTATGATGCCCACAAGTTGTAGCACACCCAAGAAGACACCTATAAGATGTACTCGGGGGCCATCCGCAAGGCCGCAAACCAACTGTCAACTACTGGTGAGAAGGATGTGAGAGATAAAACTCTAGAAATGGAGATGAAGAAGCTAGAGGAAAGAAAGAAGCTGGCAATAAGAAAGAAAAAGAAAAAAATGTCAGACATGCCCACCACCCCAAACCTACCCTCACCACACATTCCATCAGAGATGGCGGTAAGTGAAGGATACCATCCTAAAGTGGAAATCAAAGAAGGAGGTGACCAGGTGTGTCTTGTAGCCACTACAAGGGAACAACATTTTGAGGTCGAGCAAGAAACCAATCAAACGTACAAGGACCCTGAGGTTGCACCTGACTTTGTGATACCAAAAGTGATTCTACAAGTACCACAACAACTAGAGGTGAGCACTTCTTCTTTAGCACCACACGCCGACCAGACGAGAAGCAAGCTAGCTCCATGTCTGAAGAAGCCCATAACATCAACAACACCCATAATAACACCCGCAGTGCAGCAACACCAGCGCCCGCAAATGTTTGGTGATGTATAAGGAAATAAGTTTGATGTCATGTGGCAACACATGAAGGAAACCTCTGAACTTAATTTAAATGTTACCTCTAGCATGTGTACACTAACTACGTAGGTACAAAGTTTAAATGAGAGAACTAAGGGACTCCCCCAGTTCATGCAAGGGGTAATGAACACCCAGAGCACGATGTTGGGAGCTCTAAAGACTCGAACTGAGGAAATGGCGGGCCTCATGAAGGAGTGAGACGCCATGAGAGAAAACAAAGAGCTGATGCAGAAGGGGTATGAGGAAGTGTTAGATGACCTAAAGAAGGAATGTCAATGCTTAGATGAAGAACACAAACAATTGGATCATGAATGCTAGAAAATAGATGATTGGCGGCAAAGAAAGAAGACAAATCATCTAACAAGCCCTTCCACATCTCATGATTCCTCAACCCCTCGAGCCTAGACAAAGACGATGATGAAGTGGGAGGAACAGGTGCAGGAGCAGCCTCGAAGGAAGAAAGTGCCAATGTGAAGACCTCCCCAAGGGTGGAACCACATGTAAAGGAAGCACTTCCATCGTTAGAAACTTGTCAGGATAACGATACAAAGAAAACAAATGTGTTTTCAAGGTGGTTCGAATTAAACAGTAGCCTAGAGGAAGATAAGGCCGCATTTGAAGACCCAAACAATTCATCATCACCAGAGATGAAAGCATTGCTATAGAAGATCTCAGGTTACAAGAAATAAGAGATGTGAACAAATTCTTGGATGACCGAACATTCAGGATGGATATCTGTAACAACTTACTCAAAGATCCAGAGCAGTACAAACAAGATGATTAATTTAATGATGCGAAAATGGCTACGATGTTAGTCTTGCTCAACTTTGTAAAATTAGAAAAATCGTCAGAAGTGAACCAACCACTAAAAGATGTAATTGCTGAGTTATCCATGAACGATGAAGGTAAGGCAACAAACCAAACACTGATGGAAACAAGGGTTCAACGTCCAGCCACAGAAGTACCACCCACATCAACACAGATAGCAGGAGATGACACCTCAAAATATGAAGAAGGTGGACTCGCCTTTTCTTCACAAATGAGCCCTTCGAAATGTGGAGTGCACCAGTCCATGAAGCACCATTAGGTGTGGCTCCTCCTCTACCCTGCAACATGGCTGGTATAGACATGATCGCATTATTAAGAATTACATGTAGAGATTTCCATATCCTAGTAGATATACTAGATGAAAACCTTCCTAGAACTGATATTATCTATCACAATAAGGGCAGGTTGCTTAATAGAGATTACTTTAGATGGATTTTTCTGAAACAAGCATGAGTACATAAGAAGTTGTTCAAAGTACTATGTGCAACTCTGCTTGAAGAATTCCTACATCCCAAAAAACTACAACTAGTATTCAAAGGCACCACACATCTAGAAGGGCTTCTGTTCGATAAAAATGACAAGCTACTGATGTGATAGAGATACAATGTGCAGTGAGCATGGAAGAGATGAAGTTTGTGGTTCTACCCATAAGGATTGTAAAGCAATGGTCATTGATTGTCATCAACTTATATGAGAGATGGACAACAATGTTCAACTGTTGCACATCTGAACAACACCTTCTTGATCTACAAAAATAAGGAAGCAAGGGAAATCTTAAAGGTTCCACTATTTCTGCAACAAGCTATACAAATGGCAGACAACAAACATAAAGGGATGTGGAAACAATTCTCTATCTGCAAAAAGGTCCCTCGAGAAAAGCTCAGAACAAGGGATTGTGCCTTCATAGTTCTTATAAT
Source organism: Alisma plantago-aquatica (assembly GCA_963693085.1). Lineage (NCBI taxonomy): Eukaryota > Viridiplantae > Streptophyta > Magnoliopsida > Alismatales > Alismataceae > Alisma > Alisma plantago-aquatica. Next base: position 824,153,212 of record OY856410.1, read on the forward strand.
GATGGAAGCCATCAATAAGGGAATCTCATAGGAAGATCTTTGCATGGAAGATCTGCATGGGTTACGTGGTATCTATACAATGGAGGTTATTTACGATCGCCACTTATTTAATGAACTGTGATGCCTTAAAATGCAATAACACGGAGGCTTCACCAAGAAATTTGTCTCCCCGAAAAGAAAACATGGAGAGAGGAACTTGAAACCCTGTGGATAGATCCTGAAGAGCCCGCTAGAGCATCTTCTTGGAAGGAGGGTTGGGCAGTCGAAACACCCGACATAGCAGAAAGACAACCTGAAAGCAAGCCATAGCTACCTCTAGTGGAAGAAGACAAAGAACAACCTCTAGCGAGCTAGCTAGAAGGAGAGAGATAGCAGAAGAGGATATGTTGGAAATTAAACCAGATAGGCCGGTAGGAGAAATAGTGCCAACCTTCAAGGATTTCGACAGGTGGAGCTGTGAGAGACTGCCACTAGAATCACTACATATGATAATGACATCCTTGAAGGAAGATGACACCACGACAAAGGCAATCTTCAAAAGGGATGGCATCTACGTGCTAAAAGACGACCTTCAGGATGCGTTGAAAACAAGAGGGTACCTCTCAGTCAGCACCATGTTGGCTTATCAAGCACTACTAAATGACAACATGTTAAATGTGAACATGGCCTATTTCCTCCTGGTAGATGACATCCTGAAAGATAAAAGGTTAAGAGAAAAAGAACCTCCTGCAACAATGCCTGGAAAAATCCCTTCCAGATTACATATTCTTGCCTATTCTATATGATAGTCATTGGACTTTGTTAGTAGTCAGTGTTATAACAAGGACTGTAGTACTATACAACAGCTCAGATGCTGCCTTTGCACTCAACAAAAGAATGAACATGACTATTGCAAACACATCTATAGAATAAAAGGTAGTCACATGCACCGAGGCAATTGTCAGGATGCTCAAGAGTCATGGAAAAGGGTACAAGCATAAAGAAGGCAAAGACTTCAAAAAGACACAGTTCTACCACAGATGCCCTCAACAATTGCCTTTGTCAAACGATTGTGGCTTCTATTGTCTAACTTAGATGATGGCCCTAGCTACAATGAATACGAAGATGGAGGGCGTGTAATATGAGCAATACCACCCACTGCGCGGAGTGTACGTTAGTATGCTCCTCGAGTCAAAGTGGGCCACCAAAACCAACTAGTAGACATAAAGAAAGGTTGTTTATACATCTAACTCCAATTTGGATACCCCGGGTTGGGGTGAATGATAAATTTGGGGGAGGAGTCATAAACAAGCGTAAGAGGTACAATTGTATCCCAAATTGTCAAAAATTTACTTGTACAAATTCTAGATTCTGCCAAACTGATTTTGCAAAAATTTACTTTATGAAATTTTGTTATAAGTCATAGTTTAGCTTAGCCACCTCTTGGATTTGTCAGTTCCCCTACTAAATGTTGTAGTGCTATCATTTCTAGAGAGGAATAAATGAGTAACTAACACATATAACAATAAAAATGTGAAGCATAACAATACAATTTCATATCATTCTTACGGTTAAACATTGTGTATGGAATAATCCTAAGTCTATGGAATCCCTGGAAACTAGAGGACTTCACTGAGCCATACTCCCAACCAACCACCCTAATCTGATTGTTCTAGACAGAAAATCCCCACCCCCTCGAGAAGGAAACAACTACCTCTTTTGAGTTTAATTATCCCCACTTAGGGATGAAAAGAGGCTTGGCCGCCCAGAAGACCATATAAAACCCCCTCACCCAAATGTGAGAGGAGTTATGAAAAGTTAAAAGAGAAAAAGAAAAAGAAAAAAAATATATAATCAGAATTGTGCCCAAAAGATGTTGAAGGGTCTCACACGGCCAGTGTATTACTACACTCACAAAAGTAGATATGTCATGCCCATAAGTGGAATCATGAAGCCAAATTCATCTACCTATAATCCTAAGTGACCCTCACACAACCACCTAACTTAACATAAGGAGCCCTTGGGGGAACATTGTCCTTAAGACAGCTTGTGGGTGAGGGAGATTTAGGAGAGTAGGAAAACACTTAAAGCCTGAAACCTACCCAAGCACACTAGCATAGGGCCAACTAAAAATAAAGGAAGGGTGTGAAAGCTACCCCTTAAGGGGATGTTGTACGAGTATGGCTAGTAACCTAACGAAGAAAGGGGTAAGTCTTTGATACAGAGAGACCTTTACTACCAAAAGGCATTGGCAAGAATTCAAAGTCATGCAACTCTAGTTATGAAGGGGAAGAAATAGGATTTCAGGATTGAACAAACATACCACAAGAGTTTTGTTGCAAGAATGAGATAACTCAGTAGTGTTAAGTTTTTTACAAAAAAAATTATCACTTTTTGCTCATGTCTCTATGATTTGGGGCCTACCCTTAGCCTGAGGACAAGCTCGATCCTAAGTTTGGGGGAGTTGATAACATCTCATTTTAGGCACTTTTTGCATATGTTTTATGCTTTTCCTAGCATACCTTTTATAGACTTTGTCTACTAATTTTAGTACTTTATGCCAAAAATCTCAATTGACACATCTTTCACCCTTGTAGGGTCATGCCAAGACACGATCGTAGCTAACACCTCAATCACGGCTACATCATCCACTAAGGGCCCTACCGCAGTCGAAGCCCCTCATCACCATCTCTATGCCTGCGAACGAGACCTTCCCACGACTGAGGTCCTACCTCAATCGCGGTCCTACCATGATCGGGACTTCTCCTCAGCTGCGACCTACAACCTGCACACCTCAATCATGTGGGAGTCTCGGACAAAAGCAAGTCGCGACCCAGGTCATGCCTTGAATATGGCTTAATCCAAGTCGCGATCGAGGCCCTACCTTGACCGCAGCCCATATGGTTAAGTCGATGGGCATCACCTATAAATAGGCCACCCACCTCGACTTGTCATATCATCAGATCAGCAAGGATCATGAAGTGATACCAAATTCCATAGTCACTCACATCCATCAGTCTGGGATCTCTAAAAGCTGAAGCTAGAGGAGAGAGAAGACTGATCACCCTCTTCTTTAAAGGAAGGACAAGCCTTTGCATTGCCCATTCCAGATCTAGATTTGAAGGAGTATATTGGTGTATCACCATCTTCTCTCTCTATCTAGATCTATCATCTTATTTATGTTGTACCCCACCCCTTCTTCATGGTAGTTGATGTATCTATCATTTTGTACCGTCGTTATGCTGCCAGTCAACATGTGTGGCTAAACATCTAACTTGGGTTGGGAGTAGCCACTAAGGCTCTCCCAACATGTCTACCCTTTGAATATATATATGCTCTTATCAATATTATCTCCATACGCTTGTTCTTAATGCTTCACTTCTTTGCTTAGCTACCATCTTGTGATGTTTGATTGTTGGTACCTCAAAAGATTAGTACCTTCCTTTTAGTATTTTGGAGTAGTATGAATGCATGAAAGTGTTGGAATGCTAAATCTTACGGTCTATGGTTTGTTTTGCGGTTGTAGGGTGGTTATCTTGAGAGAGAGTGTACCTTAGATACTAGATCTATCCTTATCTTGAGAGAGGAGGGAATAGACATTTTTATGACTATTTGTAATCTTGATAGGAGTATACAAAGGGGTGTGAGTTTTGCATGTTGGTGAGAGATCTTAGTAGGTGAAACCTGATCCAAGTTTCCTTCCATATCTTTGTTTTCTACCGTCTATAATTATTTTTCTCTTTTTATTATTTTATTTCCTTTAACCAACTTTGTTTTGACTAGGGTACAATCATTCCTTAGGGAAAATCCTTTTTAAACCCATTTGTTTGCCCGGGTTTGAACCCGATTACTACATCTGTTACATCCCACCATCACATAGACAATGAAATGCCACGCGAAAATGTGCGGAACTACCATAAACCACATATTATAAAAAACATAGGTTAATTAACATCGATTGCAAAAAGTATTACAAGAACGGAACTATTACAACCAGATCCACATTCTGCAAGGAAACATGTTATATATACATAAGCATGATATATGTCTGCCAACACATAGGATCCAGTTGTTCCATATCCATCAAGGATGCATCACCTGTTTATATATATATCAGGCCTAGCCAGGCCAAAAACAGGTTACAAAAATCCATACTAAGGTCATACATCGTGAAACCTCATCAAAACACCTCCAAGGACCTGAGAGTACAGGGATACTCTAAGAATCTACTACAAAACAACCACAATAGCAGCATATCCAACCTTGCCTTCTACTAATCTTCTTGCTGCTCAGCCGCAACACTACGATAACCACCACGTCTAGCTCGATCACCCAAAAAGGTTGAAACCAATGGGGTGAGACACACAGTCCTAGCGAGAAACATAACTCCTCCCCAAACTATAAAACCTCAGAGAAGATAGAGTAGATAAAACATGTAACAGATATAGCCAGACCATATATGAAAATGAAGAATAGAATTATACATAGATAACAACTTACCATGATACCTGAGAAGCATATAACTAGATGCAAGGAATACTTAGGGTGTATATATGAAACAATCACACATTATGCAAGGCCTCAACCAATGTTTTGTGTTTGCTCTAAGAAAATATACTACACAGATGGATTACCATTTATTATGCCTTGAGGAAGTGAGCCGTACTGTCCAAATCCAACCTTCGGTTGCGAAACCCAAAACAGGTGCCATACAAGGTCAATGGTAGAGTCAGACTCCACGACGTCACCTCCTCACGGTCAGTGCATGATATCCAATGCAGGACCATAGTCTCTTGCTTAAGTGACCTCAATCACAGGGTCAACCCCACAGACTACCCTTTCTCTAGCCCACCTTGGTACAGGTCACGAAGCTAGTAAATCTTGAGCCACGAGCCTGTTCACCATGCTCCCGAGCCATGAACACATTCATGCTCTATCACAATGAGCCATGGGCCTGTTCACCATGCTCTTATACCCATCTTGAGTCTACAACCAAAGTTGCACTCTAATCCTCCTATTTTTGGCTAGGAGAAACCCCACACATTCAACAATATGCACTCTAGGTTAACCCATACGAGAACTCATTTCACCAACACCAGCTCCTGATGATGATGGATCTATGGCCAGGGCAAACTACATGAAAGGCTCATCTGTAATTAATTAGTACATTTTAAACGGATTGTCAGGGTCAACCAAGTTATATTAAGAAAAGCATAAACAAGAGTAACAACATAGATTCCATTATCTTGTGTCACACTGTTACTGCTATTCTCAATACCATCAACATCATCATGATCCATATCGAGGATCCAACATCACATGTTGCCACTTGGCCTCTTGCCAATCATCATGATCCATCACAAGGATCCAACATCATAGGGATTCAATCCCACCAGTAAGCACATGTTACCAATACATAGGCAACACTCCTCATGTACCATCATAGTTTTCATAACACATAGTATTCCTCATTATCTCAATGTCAAGAGAATGTCACCAATGACATCATTATAGCTCATACCTGGTTACACATCTCAATTGATGAAACCTACATGGTTAGTATGCTCGAGAGTAAATAAATACTTCTTCATCAAGATATAATGGTACAACATTATATGAACGTGCATGTACATAGCTTCCACATATAAGCATTCCAAATGACATTAGGGTTTCAACTGAACATAGAACATATCCCCACAAAAGCTTTATCGGGTAAGGGATTGCCCTCACCAAAAAGGTGCAGTGACCCTCACCAAAGGTATAGCGACCCTCACCAAAAGGTATCAGTTACAAACAAGCCCTACTGGTGTTGGCTAAAGGAAACTAACCACATCTAGTTGTGTTAGCCAGCATTATCAGCCAACACCCATGTCGGGCAAGCCAAAAGCAAGATGATAATGAGAAACACTCTAAGAACCAACCCATATCACCCAAGCAACACAACATCACAGTGGGCAATAACCATGATGTGCAATGCCCCATGATGGGCGACGTGGTGTTGGACAATGCCTCACAACAGGAAACACATCAACACCCAACCATATCACCCAAAGGACAGTATTGTCGTCAAAGGTCATAACACCCAAGAGCTCAAACCATTCCAAGGTCCATCTCGTGTAGCACTACCCAAGAGGGTATTATACAAGGCAGCAACAACACCATGCAATGCCTGTCGCACCACTCTGCCGCCCAAGGAAAACAAGGATCAAGAACCATATCAAGCAATGTGTCACATCAGGGTGTCAGGAAAAACCATCCAGGAGGATGTAATGCAAGGCATCATCCAACACAAACCCCATATCGTATAAAATCAACAAGGCAGCAACCTACTGTATCGCCCAAACCCTAGCTCAATGGAAATAGAGGGATATCGGACAAGAAGCACCAAGACACCACCATCCATCTCGGGTGACTAGGGTTAGAAACAGCCTCAACCACATAACGACCACCCACACCATATCGCCCAAGGACACCAAGGTTATTGGCTCACCTCTCCTCTTGAAGAGAGAGAGGGGTCTTGCACAATCTCCAAGTATGTCGTGCAGGAGCTAGAGCTCACCACAAAACTCAAGGAAGGAGGGGTGTTGCTCAAAGTTCACCATAAAAGGCATGGCCAACCCTATCACCCAAGGTACCGACTCAGGGTTTAACCCTAAAGGCATATCATGCAACTGGGGTAGGACAACACTCTATCGACCAAGCCAGCTAACCATGATGCCCAAACCACTAGGACATAGGCTCGCCTCTCAACAACAAAGTGAGAGAGATGTATTGCCTCACGGACACGCCACCATACCTCTTTGAATTAAGAATCCCTAAGCTCACCTATCAACTAAATGAGAGAGGGGTATTGCTTGAGATTCTACACCCCAAAGGATCGGCCAACACAAGAGTATCTACAACATATCGCCCAACCTGATCTAGGGAGCACATAGGGCAGAAACATAACCAACTAAAGAAAGAAGCATTACTAGAAAGGTATGTAAGGCCGATCAAGATAACATAGCAAAGAAACATGTAAAGGAGATAGTATAGTTAGGGTTAGGAGTTATGTAACCCGCCTCAAGCACACTCCTCCAAGATCCAAAGCTCCAAGGCACCACCTTCAGCCACCTCAAGAAGAGAAGAGAAACCCTATTACTACCATGGCTGAAAGACAAGGAAAAAGATGGTACCAAGGGGGAAGGAAGAGAGATACTCACCAACTAGAGAAGAAAGGGGAAAGAACACTAGGGTTTCAACCACCACTAGGGAAGAAGAGAACCACAACTGTAAGATGCTAGTGCCCCAAACACCACTTGTCTAAGACTTTGACACCTTGCTAGAAACAAGCACCAAGTGTCCATAAGGGGTGACACAATGATGCGAGGTGGAGGGGGATGTTTCGCCCTACTTGGCAACCCGACACACCCACCAGCACCCCTGGGTGATACACCACCCTTGCCCGTCACAAGTCAGTAAGGGAAGCTCTTTTTCCCGATACAAGGCAAAAAGGCCACACCTCAAGGCTCAAACTAAACGAGCAAGCCCAAAGGAGGCCCAAACAACTCAAGAAAGATGCCCCAACCCATCCTCTCAACCCTAGATGATGCAAAGATAAAGAAAAAAGATCTCTCAAGGTGACAATCTTACACATAAACCCGAGAACTTGGGTAAATTGTAAGTTGCTCCAAAAAAGACACACAACAAAGCACAACAACCCTAATCAAACCTCAGGTGATTAAGCAAGCCTCTAAACACAAGGTTTAGGCAAAGCAAATAGGGTAAGCCCAAAACAAAGGTCATGGTCCTTACAAGCCATAAACCCCTACAAAAGGATTTCATCCCTGAAATCCGAAGAGAAAAGTGAGGGATACTTCCTCCGCATATCATCCTCAAGCTCCCACGTGGCTTCCTCAATGCCACGGTGATGCCAGAGAACTTTCACAAGCACAAGGTCTTTCCTCTTTAGCTTCTTCATGACATGGTTTATTATCGCACTAACAAATTCACTCGGGGTTGAAATCCCCGAGATTTACCAAAACCTTGTGCAATAATACCACCCGCCAGTAGACGGGTCTTATCGCAGTATAGTTGAGGATCGAATCCCAAGAGACAATGTTTTTAAGAATCATTGTCAGTCGAATCTAGCTTGAGTAAGACTAATATTTAGAACAATTGGTTGATTTGAGGTTAATTAAACTAATTGTAAGAAAGGAAATAGTAGAATTAAAGTTGGATCTAGATTAATGGTATGGAATCGCTGGGATGGTCTCAGGTTTCACCACCACTACACGTGCAAACACATCCAAACATCAAACATCCAGGTAAGATATAACCATCCAAATGGTGCTGCTACAAAACCCCCCATACGGGCGTTAGGCTTGCGTAAGCGTCACCTTAGGTATCAGATGTCTCGTCACCATCCTGATCACTCACTTACGACTCCGAAGATACATAAATCCAACTGAAGCTGTGGACCCCCCTATACAGGCGTTAGGCACACAGAAGTGTCACCGTAGGCTAGATGGCTCGTCCCCTCATACATTATACACTCACAACTTCAAGGAACCCCATTCTATTTCTAGTTTTGGAGTCAACCGTGTTAAATGTTAAGCAACCAATTGATTAATCTACAAGAAAACATCGGTGATTAACAAAGAAGATACAAAATCCAACTAAGGCTGTGGGCCCCCTATACAGGCGTTAGGCATACAGAAGCGTCACCGTAGGCTAGATGGCTCGTCCCCTTGCGGATCATACACTTATTACCTCAAGGAATCCCATTCTATTTCTAGTTTGGGAGTCAACCTCATTAATCGACATTCTACCCTACATAAAGAAATTCTCAAAACATAGGGAAGAACAAGATGAAAACAAGTAGTTAATCAAACTACAAACATTAACAATTAACAACAAAATGAAAAGTTATATACATTTCCATGAAATGTTTAACAAAAGGGCATGCTTGCATGGGTAGCGGGGCTAGTCCCCGCACCCCAGTGAAAAGGAACTACTCGCTGATGATGCGAGAAACATGAAGAAAGAGAGAGAGGGAAGATTCCACATGAGTATGATGCAGAAGGTGTTCGCAGCTCGGTGAAGATGATGCGGTCTTCTACGTCGTGTCGGAGCAGATCTGGATGAGGAATGAGGGACACCGAGATAGATCGAGTAGTCTTTCTCACTCCTCCTTTCTTCTCCCTTCGGTCCACTTGATCACAACAGGTGCAACAAGTGAAGTGACACTGGCATGGATGACATATCTGGATCAAATCATGTGCTCGAGCAGCCTGGCGGCATCCCAGATCCGATGCCCCAAATGAGGACCCTGCTGGTCCTATTTATAGGCTCGGGTCTGGTCCTCATGCTTTTGGTGTGAGTCCTTCTCTCAGTTTGGTCCAAATGGTTTGATAACTTTTGCCCAAACGGTTTGGTATGTATGTCCAAGCAGTCTTGTGCTTTTATCTCCAAATGGTTTGCAACCCAACCGGTTTTGTATTAGGTTCTCTCCAATCAGTCTTGTATATATGCAGCTCAAACATTCTTGGCTCCTTGGCTTCAAATGTTCTCCAACCTATCAGTTTAGGAGAAACGATCTTAGAGACCGATACTCATCCAACCGGTCCTGTACTCCAATCGTTCTTGGAGTACTCTGCTCTAAACGGTCTTGTAAGACCATTTAGTGCCCTCCAAATGGTTTCATGAAACAACTCCAAATGGTCTTGGGTGTGTCTTCACACGGTTCAATTCCACCAGTCTTGGAAGTCGGGCACCGCCCATTCGGTTTGGATGGTCTCTCGCGATCGGTCCTCATGCCTGATCGGTTTTGGGATCACGATCTCTACCTTCATGGTCTGCACATGCCCTTCTCTTCACAGTCTCCTTGCCCTTTCGATCTCTGCTCCACCAGTTTGGCGGTATCTACTGACCTAACGGTCTTGCAGACCGTTTGCACTTAATTGATCTTAGAGACCATTTGCACGATGGTGGCTAGCAAGTCCAAGCATGGGATCATTGGGCATTGGGCGTTGAAGGTGATCATTGTAGCAGGTGAAGGAGAAGTGATGCCCGTGACAGGCTTAGGGTTGCAGGTTGAGCAGGTAGTTGTGCAATCAGGTGGTGATGGTGAGCGATGATGTCGAGGAGGCGATGACGCAGGTGCTGTGAAGCATTTTCAGGTGGTGTAGGAGCAAGGGACGAGGTCGGTGGATCGACGCCGATGATGTTGTGTGCTTGGGTTTGTAGGTCGGGTGGAAGGAGGAAGAAGAAGGTGATGTCGTTGTTAGGAGGGTGTCGCTGCTCTATGGGTATCCAACCAATCTTGAATGGAGTTGCCCATACAGTCTTAAACGAAGATGCCCATACGGTCTTGCAAAATTGTTTAGAGGAAAATGATAGCCCAAGACCGTTAGGGCAGATCGTTTGATTGAATGGATGGGTGTCGTTGATCAATGATCTGATGGTGAAGAAAAGCTCATGGTCTGAGACTGAATGGATGGACAGCTAAGACCGATAGGTCAAAACCGTATGGATGAAACTGCATGGGTGAAGACCATAAGGATGAAAATGTATGGTCAAGACCGTATGGATTAAACCATATGGTCAAGACAGTATGGATGAAACCACATGGTTAAGACCAAGGATGAGTGAGGGTAGATCAAGGGTTGAGAAAGGTGGGTCCACTCAAAAGGGTTTGATTTGAATGATGGTTGATGGTGATAAAGATGGAGTGAACCAAGGGGTAGTGATGATTGAAGGTGGATTAGGGTTAAATGGAGGTGGATGCCAGCTGATTGTTCAATCTCATCATGACCTGCATAAATTCAGCATAAACTCAGTTAATAATTATGGTAATTGAATCAATTAAGCAATTTTGTATATTGTGATATTTAGTGAATGGAATTGGATTGATTGAGTCAAATTGGTCCAAGATGGCGATCGAATTTCATGATGAATACACATTCATCAAAACACCCCAAACTTAAACGTTGCTCGTCCTTGAGTAGCACAAAATTTGAAATAGTTGCCAAATGAATACTTTCAACTTGTGTGATTGTCTCATCTTTGCATCATGATTGTTTTCTTTCTGCTCAGTATGACTAAGTGTCTCAGCCTCTTGAGACCACTAAACACATCTTACCATATCTTTGTTCCTGAGTTTGCTTTCCAATATCACTTCCTCCTTGCCTTTTCCAAGCAACAAGCATGTCAAAGAGTTTTGTAAGAGTCCAGAGATACCCGTAGAATAACAAGTGCGCACCTGATCTGACACTGGTGTTTTTCATGATAGTGGAGGCATTCATTGTGTCTTTAGGTAGAAAAGGGAGTGAAGGGTGGTATGGAAGGAAGAAATAAATCTCTCCACTATTCGACTCGAGATTTTTATTATATTATTTGCAATTTCATTTATTTCATTTTTTGTGTGTGAATCTCTCCTCTATTCGACTCGAGATTGCATTTTTTTGTGCACTTTGGCATCTTTTCTTGGTGGTATGCCCCTAATAATTTACAAGGGGTATGGAAGAAGCGGATATAGAGGGAAGTGGCATGCCACCCCAAACTTAGGGTTTGGCACTATTTTGGCTATTTTTGTTTCTTTTTTATGGATGGAGGGGTATGAAGATGATAGAAGAAGTGTAGAAGAGAGTTTAGATTAGAATGCAACTTGATTTACAATTTTGTGCGCCGAGTTCTTCTCTTTATCGTACTCTGCTCAAATAATGACTTGATGAGGATCCGGTGGGGATGCCATGTTATTGTTCTACTAGTTAGTTAGGAAGCATGACGTGTTTGATCCCTATCAGTTTGACAGACACTTTCCATTTTTGTGTAAAGATCATGATGTTAGGATTCATAAGCTTCACAAGATGATTTCAATCAAAAGGCTAGTTTTCAGAAGAAGGTCCTTTTGAGGATTTTCTTTGAATAAGGAGGGTATCATGATTCAAAATGCATAGAGATTGAAACAAAAAGTGTAAAAACTTCATCCGACATCTGTTCAAATTTCTTTTGGAAACTTTAAAAATTTTGAAAATTTATTTGAACATTTTGAAAATTTTGGTCAAAAATGCAACAGTGAAATCTTTAGTCAGGAAAGGATGGGTGTAGGTGGAAAGTGAAATACATACCACCCACCCTCCACCCCAAACTTAGAAATTTGCTCGTCCCGAGCAAACTCTAAATCCGAGATGGAGGGGAAAATTCATGCCAGTTAGACCACCAGATGTGTGCATCCTTCATCTAAAAATCTCAAAAATAAAGATCAATCAAAACTCAAGATAGCATCTTGCGATGCAATATTTATTATGTGTAAAATTATCTAAAAATTAGAAAAAAAAATTAATAAAATTCCTAGTTCAAAATTAAAATGAAATATAAATTTATTGATCGACTTGCCTCCCGACAAGTGCCTTTATTTTATGTTGATGGCTCGACTTGATTCCTTCAACTTTATGGTGGATATGTTGGATTGGTGAGATCCAACATTTCTTCAGAGCTTGTGTCAGTAGAGGTGAAATATCTCTTCAATCGTTGACCATTCGTCACAAATTCACCTGACTTTTCACTCCATAAAGAGAAAGCACCATGTCGGTAGATGCTCTTGACAATGTAAGGTCCAGACCAGCGAGAATAGAGTTTTCCTGGGAATAACCTCAGTCTTGAATTGAACAAAAGAAATTGGTCTCTGGCTTGAATGCCCTTTCTTTTCAGATGACCATCATTGCAAAGCTTTGTGCGTTCTTTATAGATTCATGCATTCTCATAGGTTGTCATTCGGAGTTCTTCCAGCTCCTGAAGTTGCAGAATCCTGGCTAGGCCTGCTTTCTTCATGTCAAAATTCAGTTGTTTTATTGCCCACCATGCTTTGTGTTCTAGTTCTACATGCAGGTGGCATGACTTTCCATAGATCATCCGAAATGGTGTAGTTCCAAGAGGAGTTTTAAAAGTAGTTTGGAAGGCCCACAATACGTCATTTATTTTTACTGACCAATCTTTTTGGTTGTGGCCTACCATCTTTTCTAAAATAACCTTGAGTTGACGATTAGAAACCTCTATCTTTCCACTCATTTGTGGGTGGTAGGGTGAGGCTACCTTGTGAGTTACACCATATTTCCTCAGTAATTCTTCAAATCTTCTTTCAAGAAAATGAGAACCTCTGTCAGATATCATAGTTTGTAAGACTCCGAAATGGGGGGAAATTATATCTTTAAACATCTTGATGATGGGTTTGGAATCACTAGTGATGGTCAGTATGGCCTCAACCCATTTTGAGATGTAATCCACTACTACAAGGATGTAGGAAAATCCATGAGAAGATAGAAAAGGACCCATATAGTCCACCCCCCAAACATCAAATATCTCGACTTCTTGCCACAATTTCAGTGGCATTTCATCTCTCTTTGTTATGTTACCCATTCTCTGACACTTGTCACATGATAAAACAAACTTGTATCAATCTTTGGATATGGTTGGCCAAAAGAATCCACATTGCAAGACTTTTATAGCAGTTTTCTTAGAACTCATATGGCCTCTAACCAAGCCTGAGTCACATTGTTCTAAAATGAGTTTGGCTTCTTCTTTAGTGATACAACGTCTATAAAGACCATCAACACAGTGCTTGAAGAGGTATGGCTCATCCCAGTGATACTATTTGACATCATGCATAAATTACTTCAGTGCATTTCTGGTGCATTCAGGATGGATAACCCCAGCGATAAGGTAGTTCACATAATGCGAGTACCAAGGGGTAGCTTCTGAAACTTTCATTAGTTGGTCATCTAGAATAGAATCGTTAATCAGGATCTTCTCAATATTTAGAATGTGGATGCGACTGAGATGGTCTGCTATAACATTCTCTGTGCCTTTTTCATCTCTTATCTCCAGATCAAATTCTTGTAGGAGGAGAATCCATCTTATTAACCTGGGTTTAGCATATTTCTTAGCTAGGAGGTAATAGATGGCAGCATGATCTGTGTAGACAATGACTTTTGAGCCTATGAGGTAGGATCTGAACTTGTCAAAGGCATGTACGACTGCAAGAAGTTCTTTCTCAATAGTTGCATAATTCCTATGATCTTCATCGAGGGTCTTCGATGCATAGTAGATCACATAATGTTTCTTCTCTATACATTTCCCTAGAATAGCACCCACAACATAATCACTGGAATCACACATAATTTCAAAGGGGTGATCCCAATCGGGAGCTCTAATGATGGGTGTTGTTGTAAGAGCAAGTTTCAGGTTATTAAAACTTTTAACACATTCTTTGTCAAAATGAAATTCAGCGTCATTTAGCAACAAATTCATCATCGGCTTGGTTATCTTGGAGAAATCCTTTATGAATCGTCTATAAAAGCCTGCATGAACTAAGAATGCACAAACCTCTCTTACATTTTTTGGGATGGTGAGTTTGGAAATCACTTCAATTTTTGCTCTATCTACCTCGATACCTCGGCTGCTCACTCTATGACCAATGACAATGCCTTCCTTTACCATAAAATGACACTTCTCCCAATTCAACATGAGTTGTGCTTCTTCACACCGTTTGAGGACAAGGGAGAGGTGCTTCAAGCATGATTCGTAAGAATCCTCATATACATAAAATCATCCATAAACAATTCCATGATAGTTTTAGTGAGACCAGCGAATACAGCTGCCATGCAACGTTGGAAAGTTGTAGGCGCATTACTGAGACTGAATGACATTCTTCTAAAGGCATATGTTCCAAACGGGAAAGTAAAGGTTGTTTTCTCTTGGTCATCTGGATGTATAGGTATTTGATAGAATCCAGAATAACCATCGAGATAACAAAAATGCTCTTGGTGAGCCAACCTTTCTAGGACTTGGTCAAGAAAAGGCATTGAGAAATGATCCTTTTAAGTTTCTTTGTTCAACTTCCTATAATCAATGCACATTCTCCACCATATGACTGTGCGAGTGGGGATGAGTTCATTGACTTCATTTCGAATCACGGTAGTTACACCTTTCTTCAGGACCACATGCACGGGGCTTACCCATGGTGAATCAGAGATCGGATAGATAATACCTATCTTGAGCAACTTTATAAGATCACTCATCTTATACCCTATTGCTTTTCTTCTTTCTTTTAATTCCGTCAAGAGTTTATCTTCTTGTTTCACTGATAGATCAATGACTGGGCAAACCTTGAGTTCATCTAAAAACATATATTTCAATCCTTTGGAAAGGGGTTTCATTTCAGGAACTTATGGTTTCTCACATGTTTCTTTAGTAACTTCCACATCTCTAAGTTCTTCACTTTTGGCTTCGGGATCTTCTTCAACAGTATCAAGGTTGAGAACACAACTTTTCACTTGTTCATTGGCTAAACTAGCTACATTTGGATTAGTTAGAGCCACTCCTAAGAGGTCTTCTTGTTCATAATCCTCTTGTGTGAGGAGTGACATCTGCTCTATGCATTCAATCAAGTAAACTTCTTCTTGCATACTCGGTCTTCTCATACTTTCAAAAAACTTTAAATTTGATGGTTTCTTTTCCTAATCTGAGCAATAAGGTTTCTACTTCAACATCAATTAGGGCTCTTGCAGTGGCGAGGAACGGACATCCAAAGATGAGAGGGTATCTAGTGTGTTCCTTTATATCCATGATGACAAAGTCACAAGGGACATAAGAATCTTTTCCCACCTTGATAGGGACATCCTCAATGATTCCTAAGGGTAGAGTGACAATGTTATCTACAAGTTGTATGGTCATACTGGTTGGGAGCAGTTCAGTAAACCCTAGCCTTTTGCATAGGCTAAGTGGCATGATGAAAATTCTAGCACCAAGATCTGCTAATCCTTTCTTACATGAAGAATCACTGATATGGCAAGAAATCCCAAAAGATCTTGGATCTTTCTGCTTCTTGTGCATCTTATTCTAGATGGTCTGAAGTAGTTGTTGCTAACTTGACTGTCTCATATTCCTCAGTTATATATTTCTTGGTGAGAAGTGACTTCAAGTACTTTGTCTAGGCTGGTATCTCAGTCAGCGCATCTAGAAAAGGTATATCAACATGAAGCTTTTTCATGGCTTCCTTGAACTTGTTGAATTGAGTGTCAAGCTTGGCCTGCCTCAAACGAGCTGGGAAAGGTATACGAGGCTTGTACACATGAACATCTTGTTCTGGTATTTCCATTTCTACAATAGTTGATTTCTCAAAACTTTTCTCGTTTGTCTTATCAGCAGTTGTTGTTTCTTTTGGCTGAGACTCAGATGTGGTAGAGTCTTGTTCAATTACAGAGTCTCCTTCGTCTGTAATGACCACAGGTGCCTTGATGGGAGGATCAGAATAATCTTTTCCTGACCTGGTTGTGATAGCCTTCAGTTGTTCTGGGTGTTTAGAATTATTTTTTGGTTGGCCAGCAAAGGCTTCGGCAGGTGGTTTCATGCTAGCTGCAAGTTGAGCTAGTTGAGATTCAATAGCCTTCTGATGGGCTTGTTGGTTAGCTATCATATTATGTTGTGACTGCAACATCTTCTCAATGGTTGTTAGCTTGTCATCCGGAGAGAAGGGACCGGCTTGTTGTCCTTGTTTTTGATAAGGAACTTGATTGAGATTCTGGAACTGAGGGTTGTTCTGATACTGGTTGTAGTTCCTATTCTGAAAGTTTCCCCTAAAGTTCCCTTGATTTCAAAAGTTTAGTTGTTGGTTACACTGAAATCCAGGTGGGCCTTTTTGTTGATTAGTTGAACCAAGTTGTTGTGAGTTTTCCTCTCCTGAAGGATTTCCATATTCAAAACTGGGATGGTTCCTATTCTGATTCGAATTATAGTATCCTTGACCAGGAATGGTTGATAACCTCCTATTTTAGTCATTTATCTTAGTCTTTTTCCTTAGTTTTCCATACTCTTTTTAAGTTTAAACTATACATAATCCTAATTTTACCCTTTTTGTAAATACACCATCAGACTAACTTTTTCCTTTTATATATGCAGAAAAAGCACACAAAAAATCATAAATGAATAACACAGCCTCAAGACCGAGTGGATTCAAACGGTCCCAAGACCGCATGAAGCCAACCGGTCCCGAGACCGCATGGAGTTCAAACGGTCTCAAGACCGCATGAAGCCAACCGGTCCCGAGACCGCATGGAGTTCAAACGGTCTCAAGACCGCATGAAGCCGACCGGTCCCGAGACCGCATGGAGTTCAAACGGTCTCAAGACCGCATGAAGCCAACCGGTCCCGAGACCGCATGGAGTTCAAACGGTCTCAAGACCGCATGAAGCCAACCGGTCCCGAGACCGCATGGAGTTCAAACGGTCTCAAGACCGCAAAGCCAACTGGTCCCGAGACCGCATGGAGTTCAAACGGTCTCAAGACCTCATGAAGCCAACCGGTCCCGAAACCGCATGGAGTTCAAACGGTCTCAAGACCGCATGAAGCCAACCGGTCCCGAGACCGCATGGAGTTCAAACGGTCTCAAGACCGCATGAAGCCAACCGGTCCCGAGACCGCATGGAGTTCAAACGGTCTCAAGACCACATGAAGCCAACCGGTCCTGAGACCGCATGGAGTTCAAACGGTCTCAAGACCGCATGAAGCCAACCGGTCCCGAGACCGCATGGAGTCAAATGGTCCCAAGACCGCATGAAGCCAATCGGTCCCGAGACTGCATAGAGTTCAAACGGTCCCGAGACCGCATGAAGCCAACCGGTCCCGAGACCGCATGGAGTTCAAACGGTCTCAAGACCGCATGAAGCCAAACGGTCCCGAGACCGCATGGAGTTCATACGGTCTCAAGACCGTTTGAAGCCAAACGGTCTCACAGTCCAAACGGTCTTGAGGCCCCAAACGGTCTTGAGGTCCAAACGGTCTCCAAACCGTTTGGACTTCACTCAAAGCCTATAAATAAGACCCCAAGGGTCCTCCAAAAAGGGGAAGATCTCAGACGTCCAAAGGCTGCCCCAATCGTTCCAGAGCTCTTGCCACTTCCATCCTCCGCCCTGGGGCTGTCGGTCTGAGGTCCATACTCCATCCTGAAGCTGCTTTCTCCTTCTTCGTCAAGAAGGTGGGAAGGGGAGACCTCCTCATCGTGCAACCTACGAAGACTGGTGGATCGTTGCTCTCTCTCTCCAAGGGGTTGACCTTCTTCCATCCTTGTGGGGATGATGCTCTCTCTCTCTTCTCGCCTCCTTCTTGGTCTTAGTCATGAGGGAGTAGTCTTCTTCACTAGGGTGCGGGGAGTAGCCCCGCTACCCATACTTTCATATCATGTAAAATGTAATCCTTAGGTTGTAATGTAGAGTTCTTATCTTTGTCGGTTCAACATCAAACGATTAATGAATACTTGTTGCTTGATCTCCAACTTGTGTTATCTTTTATCTTTTAGTATGAATTGTCTACGTTTGTACTATTAGATTCGAAACTCGTTTGCATGTTGGTTCTTGATGCATGTATCCACCATGTATCTGTTTCGGTATCTAGAAGTGTATCTCAAGAAGTGGAGTAAGCTCACTATCATCCGTTGCACTTTCATACTATGAAATGGAATCAGTTGACGTATGGAAGTGCAACCTTGGTAAGTCGAGGAACACACTTTGCGAGGGGAATGATGTAAAGTAATGTGACCATTTGATCGGGAATGGCTGGCGTTGCAACATTCTCGCACTTCTCGTAGCTAGGTTATCCGAAAGGAGACTAGGTCTACAAGGATACTAACTGACCGAACTCTTTTTACAGGTTAAGTTTTGCTTTACATGTGTTGATCGATGTGTAGTGGCGGTGAAAAACCGATCACACCCTAGTGATCTTTATCATAGTTTAACTCTTAGATTTGTTTGCTTTCTTTACTTTTCATGTTTTAGTTTAAAACCATCAAAATCCAACTTTTCGATATAAGTGCCAACTAGTGAGTAGCTAAGTGAAGTTCTATACGTTTTTCATCTTGTTGCTTGCAACAAGACCGTTGTCTTTTGGGTTCGATCCTAAATCTGTACTATGATAAGGCTTCCATACTCTTATGGGGTTGGAGTTGTTATCTAAGCACCAGTTCTAGGTAAACCTAGAGAGAACATCAACTCCCTAGGGTTTTTGGTGCATCTTTGGGACTCCCATTGGAAGAGTGATCTTTTAGTGTAAGTCCCAGCTCCATCAAAAAAATGGCGCCGTTGCCGGGGACAACGGAACGTTGTTATTTCACTTAGTACCTTTCTAGTTGGTTAGGATTTTACACTTTCTTTTTGAATCATAACTCTATATCTTCTTGAAACTTTCATATTTTCACTATTATCTAAAAGGTGTTCTCTTTTCTCTACTCAGATAGAACACGTGCATGCAATCACCGCATAGTCACATATTCTCCCCTGATCCAGAGTTCGACTCCGAGGTAGAGAGAAGTTTCCACCGCCGAATCCGTCTCAAATGCCAACGCGCTAGACAAATGGCTGACGAACAGCACCAAGCTGCTTTGATAATGGATAGAGTTAATGCTGCCATCGCCGCACAACGGGCACAACTTATCGCAGACACCCGTGCCCAAATACAAGCGGAGATACGAGTAGAAGAGCAAGCCCGCATAAGAGCGGAGACCGAGGCTGCTCAGCTCGAGTTACGAAACAAGCAACTGAGGGACTATGCAGTCCCAAAAAACTACGAGGACAACCACCCGGTCCGGCCTCCGATCATCAACATCCCAAACTTTGAGATCCGGACCCAGTGGATCCAGATTATGCAAGGAATCTCCTTCTCTGGAGGTTCAGGAGACGATTGCATGGACCATTTGAAAAGGTTTAAGGCATTATGCCGCCTGGTCCCGCAAGCCGGTATCGCTTTCGATGCGATAATGCTCCACCTGTTCCATTTCACCTTATCTGGAAGGGCCTTGAGTTGGTACAACTCATTGGACAGAGAACCTATTATAACCACTTGGGCCCCTCTAGAGGAAAAATTCCTAGAGAAGTTCTTCCCACCCTCGCTGACCTATGAAATCAGAGGGCAAATCAATCACTTCTCCCAGCTACCTGGGGAAACCCTCGCTGAGGCATGGGAAAGATTTAAGGAACTTCTACGCAAATGCCCTCATCATGGAATTTCACAGAATCAACTGATAGAAACTTTTTATCAGGGGGTAAGCGATGATATTAAACAATTCCTAGATTCCTCGTCTGGAGGAAATTTCATGAGGAAGAACTATGAGGATGCTTGGAAGATTGTTACTTTAGGAGCTGAAAACCAGTCCAACTGGGGACGGTCAGCTGGAAAAAATGTCTTTAAAGTTTTCAAAGCTGAAGAATCCGTAGAGATGAAGGCTATAGCTGAAGCCTTGCAAACTATTGTTCATAAACAACAAGCCCTCGAAGCTTCTCTTGAAGAGGTCGACAAAAAGAAAGCCCCTTTTGTACAACAAGTTAAGGCCGTCACAGGATCATGTGAGGCCTGTCATGCTTCGGACCATCCAACCCTCTCCTGTGGAATGTTGTATAACGTAATGATGGATCTTCATCCACCACCACAACCATACGAGACCATCACTAATCAAGTCGAAGATCAGATTCCGGAACAAGTCAACTCCATCCACGCTATTCCCGGACAAGTTTACTACAACCCTAGTCAACCAAGGAATCATCCTGGGTTCCAGTACGGGAATCCTTCTGGAGCTGCGAATCCGCAACATCAGATACAGGGAGGATCTGATAGTAGGTTATCGCCTGGGTTCTCAAACAATTTTAACCAAAATCAAGGGAACCCAAGGAACAATTTCCCTAGGGCTAACTACCCTAGAAACCAATCAGCCTATTATCCGTACACTCATCCCCCGCTTCATCCACAGTTGCATACTCAGCAGCCTCAACAACAAAGTCTTCAGAAAAACATTACCGCACGGCCGGAAGACAAGCTATCTCTGATAAGACAAATGCTACAATCTCAGCAAACCATGTTAGCTAACCAACAAGCCCAACAAAAGGCAGTTGAAACCCAGCTTGCTCAGATTGCTGCACAGTTGAAGCCTTCGGCAGGCACTCTTGCTGGGCAGCCTGAACCAAATTCCAAGTATGGGCAAAACAAACATGAACAGCTGAATGCCGTCACCATAAGATCGGGATGCATTCTTCCTGAACCCACCAAGATCACCCTGGATGATGATGATGTGCCTATTTTTATGACAAAAGAGATTTCACAACAAGGGATTGAGAAATCCCCCGAAGGCACAAAGGACAAAAATAAAGAGCAGGTTCCTGCAGAACCCGAGGTCCCGCAATTCAAACCAAGGATCCCGTATCTGGGCAGACTACAAGAAACAAAAATGGATGCCAGGTTTCAGAAGTTCAAGGAAGCAATGAAGAAACTGTATATTGACATCCCACTCCTTGACGCTCTGACTGAAGTACCGGCATGGGAAAAATATCTCAAAACTTTACTATCATGAAAGTATATCACCAAAGAGAAAGAGACTGTCAAGCTTGCTCAAACCACTTCTGACATAATCTTGACCAAACTACCCAAAAAGAAGAAGGACCCAGGTTCCTTCGGAATCCAATGTTGCATTGGAAACGCATCTACAAAGAAAGGATTGGCTGACCTCTGGGCCAGCATATCCATTATGCCCTACTCAATGTGCCAAATTCTTGGTTTCACTGACTTGCTGCCTACAGAAATGACTATTCAACTAGCCGACTCCACCATTACCGCACCGTTGGGAATCATTGAAGATATCCCAGTAAGGATAGGAAGGTATGCCTACGTTCCATGTGATTTTGTTATCATGGATATTAAAGAAGACTTGAGGTATCCGATCATTTTCGGCAGGCCTTTCCTAGCTACTGCCAGAGCACTAATCGACGTCGAAGCTGGAACCATCATTCTTAGGCTCGGAAAAGAAGCAATTCAATTCTGCGTCCTTGATAGTATGAAAGGCCCCAGCATCCAAGAAGAAGTTTTCCTTTTGGACGCAATTCAACAAATGTCGCAATTAGAAATCTCCGAGCCAATAGACGAACTTGAGAATGATCTTATCAATCCAGAAGTTGAATTTTCTGCAAATGAACTAGTCCAGCAATGCCTCCAATACTTAGAAAAGATAGAAGAAGCGCCAAAGGCTACTTTTGAAGAGCTTAAAGCCATCACTACCATTGAAGCAGCAGAACCACCAAAAACCCCTGAATTGAAGACTTTACCCACATGGCTCAAATATGTTTTCCTAGATGAGGAAGAACTATGCCCGGTTATTATCAGCTCCACCCTTACCGAAGACCAAGAAGTCAAACTTCTGGATAAACTGAGGAAGCATAAAAAGATCATTGGATATAAAATAACCGACCTCACAGGCATAAACCCGGCTCTGTGTATGCACAAGCTCCCTATGGTTGAAGAATTTAAACCCTCTCGTGAACATCAAAGAAAATTAAACCCAAACTTGAAAGAGGTAGTTCGTCTGGAAGTCCTCAAACTACTCAAAGCTGGCATGATCTATCCTATCTCTGACTCTCAGTGGGTCAGTCCAGTTCAAGTTGTTCCAAAGAAAGGGGGCAATACTGTAGTAATCAACGATAAAAATGAGCTAGTACCTACTAGGACTGTAACGGGGTGGAGAATGTGCATTGATTATAGGAAGTTGAATAAAGCTACAAGGAAAGACCACTACCCTCTGCCTTTCCTTGATGAAGTCCTAGAACGCCTGGCCCACCAAAAGTATTTCTGTTATCTCGATGGTTACTCAGGGTTTTACCAAATACCCATACACCCGGAGGACCAAGAAAAAACCACATTCACTTGTCCCTTTGGGACATATGCTTTCAGAAAAATGCCATTCGGGCTATATAACGCTCCTGCCACTTTCCAACGCTGCATGTCTGCTATCTTCGCTGGGTTAACTAAATCTGTTATGGAAGTCTTTATGGATGATTTCTCTGTCTACAGAGACTCCTTTGACAACTGTCTAAACAATCTTGAACGAGTTCTGCAACGCTGCGAGGAAACGAACCTTATCTTGAACTGGGAAAAATGTCATTTCATGGTAACAGAAGGTGTC
Source organism: Alisma plantago-aquatica (assembly GCA_963693085.1). Taxonomy (NCBI): domain Eukaryota; kingdom Viridiplantae; phylum Streptophyta; class Magnoliopsida; order Alismatales; family Alismataceae; genus Alisma; species Alisma plantago-aquatica. The sequence goes on from OY856410.1 coordinate 824,176,163, forward strand.
GTCCTCGGACATAGGGTAAGTGATAGGGGAATCAAGGTTGACAAAGCAAAGATCGATGTTATCTCAAAGCTGTCACCTCCGAAGGACATAAGGGGAGTCTGAGCTTTCCTGGGTCATGCAGGGTTTTACAGAAGATTCATCAAAGACTTCTCGAAAATAGCTAAACCCATGACCCAACTCCTAACCAAAGATGCCGATTTCATTTTCGACCAAGAATGTATGCGAAGTTTCTCCACCCTCAAAGAGGCATTAATCTCCGCACCTATTCGAAGGGCTCCAGACTGGTTGCAACCCTTCGAAATCATGTGCGACGCAAGTGATTATGCCATAGGGGCTGTTTTAGGACAACGAATCGATAAGAAACCCTATGTCATCTACGCATCCAAAATGCTAGACGAAGCACAGAAAAACTACACCACCACGGAAAAAGAGTTTCTAGCTATCATCTACGCATTCGAAAAATTCCGTTCCTACCTGATTGGCTCTAAAGTCATCGTCTACACTGACCGTTCTGCCATCCGATACCTAATCCAGAAACAAGACGCCAAACCCAGGCTTATTCGCTGGGTACTGATGCTCCAAGAATTCGACCTGGAAATCAAAGATAGAAGTGGCGTGGAGAATGTTGTGGCCGATCATCTCAGCAGGATCGAAGTTGAAGAAAAAGATAAAATCCCTATCAGGGATTCTCTCCCTGATGATCAACTTATAAAGGCCACTCATAGTTTTCCTTGGTATGCTGATATCGTTAATTACCTGGCCACAGGGATTATCCACCCGTCTGCTTCATATCAGGATAAAAGGAAGTTCCTTCACGACATAAAACGTTATCATTGGGACGAACCCTACTTATTCCACCTCTGTGCCGATGGACTTTTTCGTCGGTGCCTTCCAGAAGAAGAAATAACCCCGGTCTTAGAACACTTCCATTCCGGACCCACGGGGGGGCATATGAGCGCTAAGAAAACCGCCATAAAAATTTTACAATCTGGTTTCTTCTGGCCCACCATATCAAAAGACTCGTATGATTTCGTGAAAGCCTGCGACAAATGTCAATTTTCGGGCAACATATCAAAAAGGGATGAAATGCCCCTCACTATGTGGCAGGAAATTGAGCTGTTTGATGTATGGGGGGTAGACTACATGGGACCTTTCCCTTCATCATATGGCTTCTCTTACATTCTGGTCACAGTAGATTACGTCTCAAAGTGGGTCGAAGCTGTACCCACCGTATCCAGCGACTCCAAACCTGTTATCAAATTGTTCAAAGATACTATTTTTCCGAGATTTGGAGTTCCAAGAACGGTCATATCGGATGGCGGGACCCATTTCCTGGAACGAAGTTTCAAAGCGTTACTGAGAAAATACAGAGTCCATCACAAAGTCACCATGCCTTACCACCCACAAACTAGTGTCCAGGTAGAAGTATCCAATAGACAGTTAAAGGCGATTCTTGAAAAAATAGTGAATAAAAACTGCACTGATTGGTCCAGCAAACTTCCTGATGCCCTCTGGGCATACCGAACTGCTTACAAAACACCAATTGGGACAACTCCGTTCCGTTTGGTGTATGGGAAGTCATGTCATCTTCCAGTCGAGCTGGAACATAAAGCCTGGTGGGCCATCAAGCAACTAAACTTCGACCTTAAAAGTGCAGGGGAGAACAGACAACTCCAGCTATAGGAGTTAGAAGAACTTCGAATGACAGCATATCACAGTGCCAGAATCTATAAAGAGCAAACAAAAATGTGGCACGATGGACATCTTAAGAGAAAAGATATCGCCGTTGGTGACAAAGTGCTCCTATTCAATTCCAAGCTCAAATTATTCCCCGGAAAACTTAGAACAAAATGGTCCGGACCCTTCACTATAAAACATATCTACCCAACTGGAGTTTCCATTATTATCGACAACAACGGAGGAGAACGAAAGGTCAACGGGCACCGTTTAAAAATATATTACACTCAGGAAGACAAAATGCATCGACAAACCATCGACATCAGAGATGTTACGCCAATAGCATAACAACCTTACAGCTTCGTCGAGCCAGCGACGTTAAACCAAGGCGCTACTTGGGAGGCAACCCATGACTCCATGACTTAGTTTAGCCGCAACCCTTGTCCTAATTTCCTCTCACTCTATCACTTTGACACTCTGAGGACAGAGTGAGTGATAAGTTAGGGGGGGGTACATTAGACAAGGGCAAGGTATCCCCTTTTTCTTCCCTTTTTGAATAAAGTCACCTCAATTAACTCTAGAATCATGTTAGTCCCTACAAGTAAATAGCACTTAGACATTTAATGGCGATTTATCAATTTCCACCCACTAGTGATTTCATATTTTTGCTTCAATTCTTCATCCGACTCTCCACAGGTCAAAATCAAGGCAGAAATAAGCCAAGATCTCGAGGATGAGAGGGAAATCAGGCAACTTCCAAATCAAACAACTTCCAAATCAAAAAGTTCTGCAAGTGGACCACAAACCAAATAAGTGCACGTTGATAAACTTTAAGAACAACTTTCCTCTCTTCAAAATAAAAGAGGCTTGGCCGCCCAAAATAAATTCTCAAAAAATCCCAAAACCCAAGCCTGTGAGTTATTGAATAAAAGCCAGAGAGACGAATAAAATTATGAGAGTTGTGCCACGCATAAGGATCTATACGAAGAACTGACGAAGATCTCACCCGGCCGGCACATTCCGCTGCCCTCACAAAGGCAGATGTGTCGTGCCCGATAGTGAAACCCTAAAATTTCCAAGTATATGAAAGGCTCATAAAGGACTCGCCCGGCCGGTACATTCAGCTGCCCTCATAAAGGCAGATGTGTCGTGCCCGGTAGTGAGATTCTAAAAAGCATAGACAGCCCCTCCCCCACTTGAAGGGGGAGCTACACTTCAAAGCCTTTAGCCAACCCTCATACCCTCTCTAGCTTCCAGTAGGTTTTTCAGAGAGGTATAAAGCTGATTAGAGTCAACAACATGCACAAAATAAGGTGGTCCCAATGCAAACTTTGAGATACGGAAAGAACCTGAGATCCAAGCAACTCTCGAAATCCGAAAGAATCAAGGCATGCAATAAGACTTGATATGACCCCAGGGGAACTCAGGTCAAGAATTGAAGCAAGAGTATGGAAATCCTAAATAAAATTGCCTCGCCATTACATGTCTCAGCTCTATCTAACTTGAGGACAAGCTAGACTCTAAGTTAGGGGGGGTGATAACCTCCTATTTTAGTCGTTTATCTTAGTCTTTTTCCTTAGTTTTCCATACTCTTTTTAAGTTTAAACTATACATAATCCTAATTTTACCCCTTTTTGTAAATACACCATCAGACTAACTTTTTCCTTTTATATATGCAGAAAAAGCACAAAAAAAATCATAAATGAATAACCCAGCCTCAAGACCGAGTGGATTCAAACGGTCCCAAGACCGCATGAAGCCAACCGGTCCCGAGACCGCATGGAGTTCAAACGGTCTCAAGACCGCATGAAGCCAACTGGTCCCGAGACCGCATGGAGTTCAAACGTCTCAAGACCGCATGAAGCCGACCGGTCCCGAGACCGCATGGAGTTCAAACGGTCTCAAGACCGCATGAAGCCAACCGGTCCCGAGACCGCATGGAGTTCAAACGGTCTCAAGACCGCATGAAGCCAACCGGTCCCGAGACCGCATGGAGTTCAAACGGTCTCAAGACCGCATGAAGCCAACCGGTCCCGAGACTGCATGGAGTTCAAACGGTCTCAAGACCGCATGAAGCCAACCGGTCCCGAGACCGCATGGAGTTCAAACGGTCTCAAGACCGCATGAAGCCAACCGGTCCCGAGACCGCATGGAGTTCAAACGGTCTCAAGACCGCATGAAGCCAACCGGTCCCGAGACCGCATGGAGTTCAAACGGTCTCAAGACCGCATGAAGCCAACCGGTCCCGAGACCGCATGGAGTTCAAACGGTCTCAAGACCGCATGAAGCCAACCGGTCCCGAGACCACATGGAGTCAAACGGTCCCAAGACCGCATGAAGCCAATCGGTCCCGAGACCGCATGGAGTTCAAACGGTCCCGAGACCGCATGAAGCCAACCGGTCCCGAGACCGCATGGAGTTCAAACGGTCTCAAGACCGCATGAAGCCAAACGGTCCCGAGACCGCATGGAGTTCATACGGTCTCAAGACCGTTTGAAGCGAAACGGTCTCACAGTCCAAACGGTCTTGAGGCCCCAAACGGTCTCCAAACCGTTTGGACTTCACTCAAAGCCTATAAATAAGACCCCAAGGGTCCTCCAAAAAGGGGAAGATCTCAGACGTCCAAAGGCTGCCCCAATCGTTCCAGAGCTCTTGCCACTTCCATCCTCCGCCCTGGGGCTGTCGGTCTGAGGTCCATACTCCATCCTGAAGATGCTTTCTCCTTCTTCGTCAAGAAGGTGGGAAGGGGAGACCTCCTCATCGTGCAACCTACGAAGACTGGTGGATCGTTGCTCTCTCTCTCCAAGGGGTTGACCTTCTTCCATCCTTGTGGGGATGATGCTCTCTCTCTCTCTCTTCTCGCCTCCTTCTTGGTCTTAGTCATGAGGGAGTAGTCTTCTTCACTAGGGTGCGGGGAGTAGCCCCGCTACCCATACTTTCATATCATGTAAAATGTAATCCTTAGGTTGTAATGTAGAGTTCTTATCTTTGTCGGTTCAACATCAAACGATTAATGAATACTTGTTGCTTGATCTCCAACTTGTGTTATCTTTTATCTTTTAGTATGAATTGTCTACGTTTGTACTATTAGATTCGAAACTCGTTTGCATGTTGGTTCTTGATGCATGTATCCACCATGTATCTGTTTCGGTATCTAGAAGTGTATCTCAAGAAGTGGAGTAAACTCACTATCATCCGTTGTACTTTCATACTATGAAATGGAATCAGTTGACGTATGGAAGTGCAACCTTGGTAAGTCGAGGAACACACTTTGCGAGGGGAATGATGTAAAGTAATGTGACCATTTGATCGGGAATGGCTGGCATTGAAACATTCCCGCACTTCTCGTAGCTAGGTTATCCGAAAGGAGACTAGGTCTACAAGGATACTAACTGACCGAACTCTTTTTGTAGGTTAAGTTTTGCTTTACATGTGTTGATCGATGTGTAGTGGCGGTGAAAAACCGATCACACCCTAGTGATCTTTATCATAGTTTAACTCTTAGATTTGTTTGCTTTCTTTACATTTCATGTTTTAGTTTAAAACCATCAAAATCCAACTTTTCGATATAAGTGCCAACTAGTGAGTAGCTAAGTGAAGTTCTATACATTTTTCATCTTGTTGCTTGCAATAAGACCGTTGTCTTTTGGGTTCGATCCTAAATCTGTACTATGATAAGGCTTCCATACTCTTATGGGGTTGGAGTTGTTATCTAAGCACCAGTTCTAGGTAAACCTAGAGAGAACATCAACTCCCTAGGGTTTTTGGTGCATCTTTGGGACTCCCATTGGAAGAGTGATCTTTTAGTGTAAGTCTCAGCTCCATCAATGGTGTTAATAACATTAAGATTTTCCATTTGAATATTATCTTCTTGTCCACATGTGTTTCTTAGAACAACATCATAGATAACATTGCATGCTAAAGTGGAATGATCAGTACCTTTACATGCTTCACAGAACAATGAAGCTGACTTGACCTGTTCTTATTGTTGAGGGGGTGAACGTCCTCTTCCAAAGGCAGCAAGGGATGATTTGATATGGTCTTGCTTGGCGACAAGGAGTTTGAGGGTTTTAATGATAGACTTGTATTCTGGGATAACTTCATTCATAGCTACCTTTAATACTCCCTTACCTACAGACCTACCCCAATTAGCTTGATTTTCAGCTCCAAGGGTGACAACCCTCCATGCGCTGTCATAACTCTGATGCATGAAGTTTTCTTTGAATGAGGAGTCTAAAAACCTCTTGATGTCATCGTCCACACCCCTATAGAAGATTTCAATAAGATGATTCTTAGGGATTCCATGATGTGGACACTTGCATAGAAGATCTTTATATCTTTCCCATGCTTCAGCAAGGGTTTCTCCAGGGGCTTGAGTGAACATTGTTATTCGACCCCTAATTTCATAGGTGAGTGAAGGAGGGTAAAATTTTTCCAGAAAAACATTTTGCAGTTGTTCCCATGTAGTGATGGGCTCACATTACAAGGAATTGTACCAACTTATAGCTCTATCAGCTAGCGAATACTTGAAAAGACAGAGTCTAATTGCATCGTTAGACACTCCATTTTGCTTTGTCATGGCACATAGATCAATAAACCTCAGAAGATGTTCTTGACTATCTTCACCTTGTTTACCATAGGATGGGTTGTTTTGAATCAAGGTAATCCAATGTGCCCTTATCTCAAAATTCGGAGCATGGATGGAAGGAGGTTGGATTGGGTGATGAACATCAACATCTTTAGGGATTGAGAACTCCCTAAGATCCTTTTGTAATTCTGCTTCTTGCACTACTAGGATTTCTTCTTGAACTACAGCCCTAGCTTCTTGCATGAGTCTATCTCTCTGTTCATTGATGGCTTGAGCCACCCCTCGGGCTATTTCCTGTTCTTGAGCCATTCTTGCTTGGTTCTCTCTGTTTTGATGATGAAAGGTTCTGTCTATCTCCAGATCAAAGTTGGCGGTGAGTCCGGGACTGTTCAAACGGTGCATACACCAGTCTTGGGGGTACCTGAAACAAAAAGATATGAATTAAGATTGATGAAGTGGAGTGGAATTCAAGTAGATGATTGATTGTATCAAAAGAAAAAAAATCCTAGATAAGTCTTAAAAGAACTAGATTTGACTAACTAATTCCGTTGTCCACGACAACGACACTAGAATTTGACGTGGTTTATTATCGCACTAACAAATCCACTCAGGGTTGAAATCCCCAAGCTTTACCAAAACCTTGTGCAATAATACCACCAGCAAGTAGACGGGTCTTATCGCAGTATAGTTGAGGATCAAATCCCAAGAGACACCATTTTTAAGAATCGTTGTTAGTCGAATATAGCTTGAGTAAGACAAATATTTAGAACGATTGGTTGATTTGAGGTTAATTAAACTAATTGCAAGAAAGGAAATAGAAGAATTAATGTTGGATCTAGATTAATGGTATGGAATCGCTGGGATGGTCTCGGGTTTCAACACCACTACACGTGCAAACACATCCAAACATCAAACATCCAGGCAAGATAGAACCATCCAAATGGTGCTGCTGCAAAACCCCCCATACAGGCGTTAGGCTTGCGTAAGCGTCACCTTAGGTATCATATGTCTTGTTACCATCTGGATCACTCACTTACGGATCTGAAGATACAGAAATCCAACTGAAGCTTTGGGCCCCATATACATGCATTAGGCACACAGAATTGTCATCGTAGGCTAGATGGCTCTTCCCCTCACAGATCATACACTTACTACTTCAAGGAACCACATTCTATTTCTAGTTTGGGAGTCAACCGTGCTAAACGTTAAGCAAGCAATTGATTAATCTACAAGCAAACATCGAAGATTAACGAAGAAGATACAAAATCCAACTAAGGTTGTGGCCCCCCTATACAGGCGTTAGGCATACAGAAGTGTCACCGTAGGCTAGATGGCTCGTCCCCTCGCGGATCATGTACTTACAACCTCAAGGAATCCCATTCTATTTCTAGTTTGGGTGTCAACCTCGTTAATCGACATTCTATCCTACATAAAGAAGTACTCAAAACATAGGGAAGAACAAGATGAAAACAAGTAGGTAATCAAACTACAAACATTAACAATTAACAAAGAAATGAAAAGTTATATACATTGCCATGAAATGTTTAAAAAATGGCATGCTTGCATGGGCAACGGGGCTATTCCCCACACCCCAGCAAAAAGGAACTACTTGCTCATGATGTGAGAAATAAGAAGAAAGAGAGAGAGGGAAGATTCTTCCATGAACATGATTCATAAGGTGGTCGCATCTCGATGAAGATGATGCAGTCTTCTACGTCATGTTGGAGCAGATGTGGACAAGGAACGAGGGACACCGAGATAGACTGGGCAATCTTTCTCACTCCTCCTTCTTTCTCTCCTCGGTCCCCTTGATCACAGCAGGTGCAGCAGGTGAAGTGATAGATCTGGATTGAATCATGTGCTCGGGCAGCCTGGCGGCATCTCGGATCCGATGCCCCAAATGAGGACCCTACTGGTCCTATTTATAGGCTCGGGTCTGGTCCTCACGTTTTTGGTGTGAGTCATTCTCTCGGTTTGGTCCAAACGGTTTGGTAACGTTTGCCTAAATTGTTTGGTATGTATGTCGAAATGGTCTTGTGCTTTTATCTCCAATCAGTTTGGAACCCAACCGGTTTTGTATTAGGTTCTCTCCAATCAGTCTTGTATATATGCAGCTCAAATGGTCTTGGCTCCTTGGCTCCAAACGTTCTCCAGCCTATCAATTTAGGAGAAATGGTCTTGGAGATCGATACTCATCCAACCGGTCTTGTACTCCAATCGTTCTTGGAGTACTCTGCTCTAAATGGTGTTGCAAGACCATTTAGTGCCCTCCAAATGGTTTCATGCAACAACTCCAAATGGTCTTGGGTGTGTTTTCACACAGTTCTGCTCCACTGGTCTTGGAATTCCAGCACCGCCCATACAGTTTGGATGGTATTGCATGATCGGTCCTCATGCCTTATCGGTTTTGGGATCACGATCACTGCCTTCGTGGTCTGCACAGGCCCTGCTCTTCACAGTATCCTTGCCCTATCGGTCTCTGCTCCACCGGTTTGGCAGTCTCTACTGACCTAATGGTCTTGTAGATTGTTTGCACTTGATCGATCTTAGGGACTGTTTGTGCGATGGTGGCTAGCAAGTCCAGGCGCGGGATCGCTGGGCGCTGGGCGTTGAAGGTGATCACTGTAGCAAGTGAAGGAGAAGTGATGCCCACGACAGGCTTAGGGTTGCAGGTTGAGCAGGTAGTGGTGCGATCAGGTGGCTATGGTGAACGATGATGTCGAGGAGGCGGCGACTAGGTGCTGTGAAGCATTTGTAGGTGGTGTAGGAGCAAGGGACGAGGTCGGTGGATCGGCGTCGCTGCTGTTGTGTACTAGGGTTTGCAGGTCGGGTGGAAGGAGGAAGAAGAAGGCACTGTCATTGTTAGGAGGGTGTCGCTGCTCTGTGGGGATCCAACCGGTCTTGAATGGAGTTTCCCATACAATGTTGAATGGAGATGCCCATACGGTCTTGCAAAACCATTTAGAGGAAAAAGATAGTCCAAGACTGTTAGGGCAGATCATTTGATTGAATGGATGGGGGTCGTTGATCAGCGATCTGATGGTGAAGAAAAGCTCACTATCTGAGACCGAATGGATGGACAACTAAGATCGATAGGTTAAAACTATATGGATGAAACTACATGGGTGAAGACCGTATGGATGAAACCGTACAAGACCGTATGGATGAAACCGCATGGTCAATACCAAGGATGAGTGAGGGTAGATCAAGGGTTGTGAAAGGTGGGTCCCACTCAAAAGGGTTTGATTTGAATGATGGTTGATGGAGATAAAGATGGAGTGAACCAAGGGGTAGTGATGTTTGAAGGTGGATTTGGGTTAAATGGAAGTGGATGCCAGTTGATTGTTCAATCTCATCATGACCTGCATAAATTCAACATAAACTCAGTTAATAATTTTGGTAATTGAATCAATTAAGAAATTTTGTATATTGTGATATTTAGTGAATGAAATCGGATTGATTGAGTCAATTGTTCCAAGATGGCGATCGAATTTCATGATGAATACGCAGTCATCACTTCACCCTTCTATCAAGAATCAACATTGGACCTTCCTCACAAGTCGCATCTTCATCAAGCTCGACCTCAACTGGTTGTATCACTATCTCTGTTTCTGGATGACTCTTCTTTAGCATACTAACATGGAACACTGGATGCAATATTTGAAACTTTGGTGGTAACTCCAACTTGTATGCCACTTTTTCAACACGTGCTATCATTGGATATGGTCCCATATACCTGGGAGCCAACTTGCCTTTCCTTCCAAACCTTAGTAGGCCTTTCAATGGAGAGACCTTGAGATACACCTTATCTCCCACCTAGAACTCTAAAGGTCGGCGATGATTATCTGCATAAGACTTCAGTCTATCTTGTGCCACTTTCAACTGTTGCAGTATCACCTTGATCTTCTCTATCGTATGTTGTACTAACTCAGGACCCAAAAGCTGATACTCACCAGACTTGTACCAACATAAAGGAGATCTACACTTTCTACCGTACAATACTTCATAAGGTGCTATGTGGATACTCCACTGGTAGCTGGTGTTGTAAGCAAACTCTATCAAACTGAGATGCACATCCCAACTTCCTAGGAACTTTAGAACACAAGCTCTTAGAAGATCTTCCAAAGTCTGAATAGTCCTTTTAGACTATCCATCTGTCTGCGGATGGAAAGCGATATTGAACCTCAACTGCGTTCCCAACACCTTATGCAACTGTTCCCAAAAATGACTTGTGAACTAAGGACCTCAGTCAGAGAGACTATTGTTGCTGGCACACCGTGCAAATGCACTATCTCATCTACATATACCTATGCAAGCTTCTCTGTTGTGTACATTGTCTTTATAGGTATGAAGTGAGCAAACTTTGTCAATCTATCCACTATCACCCAGATGGAATCATGATTCTTAGTTGTCCTTGGAAGACCAACTATGAAATACATGGTTACATGATCCCACTTCCATTGTGGTATCGACATGGGTTGCAATGTACCTGCCAGCTTCTGATGTTCTGCCTTAACTTGCTGACATACTGCACATTTTACCACAAACTCAACTACATCTTTCTTTAATCTGGGCCACCAATACAGATCCTTTAGATTGTGATACATCTTGGTGACACCTAGATGCATAGCATACATAAACGTGTGCGCTTCCTCGAGCACTAACTTCCTTAGATTATCAGCATCGAGAACCATCATCTTGTTATGATAACAGACTAGTCCATCCTCAGACTCATGGAAACCATCGTGCTTCTTACTACCAAACTTTGATCTGATCAGCTACACTATAACATCTGCTTGCTTTGCTTATTTGATCTGTTGTCTCAATGTAGGCTTCACTTGCATCTGTGCCAACAAAGAGACTTCTAACTATACATTCATCTATCACAAAGAGACGAACATATCCCTCTTATTACATATCAAAGAACTCAACTACGTCTTCCTCGTGGGAAGAGAAGAAGACTTCTTGCTAAGCGCATCTACTACCACGTTTGCCTTACCTTGGTGATATTCGATGGTGCAATCATAATCATTGATTAACTCCATCCAGCACCGCTGACGCATGTTCATCTGATTCTGTGAGAAGATGTACTTCAGGTTCTTGTGATCCATAAAGATCTAACACACTTCCCCATAAAGATAGTGTCTCCAGATCTTCAATGCATGAACCACCACTACCAACTCCAAATCATGTGTCTGGTAGATTTCATCATGTTTCTTAAGTTGTCAAGAAGAAAAAGAAACCACATGATCTTCCTGCATCAGCACACAACCTAAGCCCTTCTTGGAAGCGTCACAGAAAAAAACATAGCCTTTCCCTTGTTCTGGAAACACTAACACTGGAGCACTGGTCAGCTTCTTCTTAAGACTCTGAAAAGCTTGCTGACACTGATCATCCTAGAGAAAATGTACATCCTTCCTAGTCAACCTTGTCAATGGCAATGTTATCACAGTGAAATTTCTTATAAACCTCTGGTAGTATTTGGCTAATCCTAGAAAACTATGGACTTCAATCGGCATCTTCAGTTGCTCCCACTCTGCTTTTGACTCCACCTTCTTGGGATCCACCCTGATCCCTTCCGCTGAGATCACATGACCCCAGACAGTCAATTTCTTTAGCCAGAACTCACACTTATTGAACTTGTCATACAACTAATGTTGTTGAAGAAGAGTCAATGCTTGTCGAAGATGACGCTCATGTTGTTGACCGTCTCGAATATATATTAAGATATCATCTATGAAGACTACAACAAACTGATCTAAGAACGAACGAAACAGTATGTTCATCAGATCCATGAATGCTACTAGCGCATTGGTTAGCCCAAACGACATAACAACAAACTCGTAATGCCCATACCTCATACTGAAAGCTAACTTTGGTATGTCATCCTCCTTGATCCTAGGTTGATGATATCTAGAATGCATATCAATCTTTGAGAATACTGACGCACCGCACAACTGGTCAAACAGATCATCTATTCTCAAAAAAGGATACTTGCTCTTGATCGTAACCTTGTTCAATTGTCAGTAATCTATACACATATGCATAGATCCATCTTTCTTCTTTACAAATAGAATTAGAGCACCCCAAGGCGATGTGCTCAGCCTGACGAAACCTTTATCAAGTAGCTCTTGCAACTATTTCTTCAACTCTGCCATTTCTGCTGGAGCCATCTTGTATGGTGTCTGAGAAACAGGCTGTGTCCCTGGTACCAGATTGATCTCAAAATCAATCTCGGGAGGTGGGGGAACACTAGGAAACTCATCAAGAAACACATATGCAAACTCTCTGATGACAGACATGTCTTGAAGGCTAGAACCTTTTGCCTTGGTATCCACAACATGAGCTAAGAATGCTCTACAACCTTGCGGAAACAACTTCTCTGCCACCATTGTTGACACCAAACATATCGGAAGAATCTTCCTATCTCCTTGGAAGATCCACTTCTCACTGTTGTCTGCAAACACCGCCTGCTTGGAACCACAGTCCAACACAACCTTATACCTTTCTAAGGCATCCATTCCGAGGATTACATCGAACCCATGCATATCAAGTGGTATGAGATCCACTTATATGTTGTGTCCCGAAAAAGATAGAACACAAGATGGACACACTTCTTGAAGCAACGCAGGACCAGCAAGAGGGGTTTCTAACAACATGCTATTTTGTTACAACTAACAGGTAAAAGACAGCTATCAAACATACTACATGTGATAAAAGAGTGTGTAGCACCCGGGTCAACCAGAACATATATAGAGCAAGAAGAAGACAAATCAGAATGAAACAACTCCATCTGACCTACCACCACTCGCGGGTTCACTATCGCCTCCGGCTGACTCATAGCATAGAATAGAGCCATTTCTTGATGTCGTCCATGTCCTCTATTTCCTTGAGCAGATGATCTCACTTGCGACGCTTGGCCGCGTCCTCGCCCTCTAGTGCCATTAGACTGTTGTCTATCCGATCCTTGCTGATTCTGGCTCGGTTGTTGTGTCACTTTGACATCTCTTCTCAGGCAATTTGTCTTTAGATGTCCTGTGTGTCCATAGAGAAAGCATGACTTGTCCCCTAACTGCGGCCTAGATGGCCTTGTCACTGCTACTGAATATGTATTGTAGGCTCTAGATGGTGAAAAACCACGCCATCTTCCTTTACTTGGTGACCATTATGATGGCGCACTGGAACATTGCATCACGAAAGGTGTAGAAAACCTTGGCTTCTTGGGGCCATCAAACCTCTATTTCTGAAACTGAACATGTCTTTTCTTGGACATAGCCTCTCATTTTTCCCGAACCGACCACTTGATCCTATGAACAGACTCCACAAACATGGCAAACTATTCCCATTTCTCCAAAGCAATAGTAGGTGTTGTCAGCTCGGCACTCAAACCTTTCTCAAACCACCTGATCCTCTCATCATCTGTTGTCGCCATGTGAGGAAAAAACCTCAGCAGCTCCATAAACTTGGCTTCATACTCGGTGATGCTCAGGGGACCTTGATGCAAACGCTCAAACTGGGTGATCTTCTCATCCAAATATGTCTTCGGGAAGTATCGACTGACGAACTCCCACCAGAAAACATCCCAACCGATCACCTCACCAGGTCACTTCTCCTCCTTGATGGCCCACCAGTGGCCAACACTGCCTTTCAGAAGGTAGACAGCGTGCTTGACTTTGTCTCCCTCGAGGATGTCAAGGATCCGTAAGGCCTTCTCAAAACCTATCAGCCACAGTTCTACATCCATTGGATCAGCCGTTCCAGCATAATCTGAAGCTCTGACTCGGTGAAGTCGCTCGAAGGACTTCCTAATACCCAAAGATTCACCATGGGGAACTGGTGCTCTTGGTGGAGGCACAGGCAATCTCTCCACCATGTGATTCATCGTAGCCATTAGCTGCCCCATAAGGTGTTGATAGACAGGGTTCTCAAGAATGGCTAGGTCAAACTGGGGGACCTCAGGCACCCGATCTTCATGTACATGCACACTAGCTCCATCAACAGATGCAGCAGCACTGCTCTTGGCAGCATGTTCTTCATGATTTCCAGACATCTTTTAGCTTTATCTTCTGCTTGGGATAGAAGTCATTATAAGAAAATCTGGAAAAATCATAAGAACAGATACAAGCCTAGTCCTAGATCCCTGTAGACTCAATGAACCTAGAGTTATGATACCAAAAACTGTAGTGACATCCTACCATCACATAGACAATGAAATGCCATGTGAAAATGTGTGGAATCACCATAAACCACATATTATCAAAAACACAGGTTAATTAAAACTGATTTCGGAAAGTATTACAAGAATGAAACAATTACAACTAGATCCACATCCTGCAAAGAAACATGTTATATATACATAAGCATGATATATGTCCTCCAGCACATAGGATCCAAATGTTCCATATCCATCAAGGATGTGTCACCTATTTATATACATAGTAGGCTTAGCCAGGCCAACAAAAGGTTACAAAAAGCCATACTAAGGTCATACATCTTGAAACCTCATCAAAACACCTCCAAGGACCTGAGAGTATGGGGATACTCTAAGACTCTACTACAAAACAACCACAACAGGAGCATATCCAACCTTGCCTTCTACTGATCTTCTTACTGCTCAGCTGCAACACTACGATCACCACCACATCTAGCTCAATCACCTAAAAATGTTAAAACCAACAAGGTGAGACACATAGTCCCAGTGAGAAACACAACTCCCCGCTGAACTATAAAACCTCAAAGAAGCTAGAGCAAATAAAACATGTAACAGATATAGCCAGACCATATATGAAAATGAAGAATGGAATTATACATAGATAACAACTTACCATGATACCTGAGAAGAATATAAGTAGCTGCAAGGAATACTTAGGGCATGTATATGAAACAATCACACATTATGCAAGGCCTCAACCAAAATTTCATGTTTTCCCTAAGCAAATATACTACGCGGCTGGATTACCATTTATTATGCCCTGAGGAAGTGAGTCGTACTTCCCAAATCCAACCTTCGGTTGCGAAACCCAAAACCGGTTCGATACAAGGTCAATGGAAGAGCCGGACTCCACGACCTCACCTCCTCGTGGTCTGTGCACGATATCCAAAGAAGGACCACAATCTCTTGATTAAGTGACCTCAGTCACAGGGTTAGCTCCGCAGGCTACCCTTTCTCTAGCCCACCTTGGTACAGGTCACGACACCAATAAATTTTGAGCCACAAGCCTGTTCACCGTGCTCCCGAGCCATGAACACATTCATGCTTTATCACACTGAGCCATGGGCTTGTTCACCATGCTCTTATATCCATCTTGAGTCTACAAACAAAGTTACACTCTAATCCTCCTATTTTTAGCTAGGAGAAACTCCACATATTCAACAATATGCGCTCCAGGTTAACATGTAGGAGAACCTGTTTCACCAACACCAGCTCCTGACGATGATGGATCTATGGCCAGGGGAAAACTACATGAAAGGTTCATCTTTAATTAATTAGTACATTTTAAGTAGATTGTTAAGGTCAACCAAGTTATATTAAGCAAACCATAAATAAGAGTAACAACATAGATTCCATTATCTTGTGTCACATTATTACTGCTATTCTCAATACCATCAACATCATCATGATCCATCTTGAGGATCCAACATCACATGTTGCCACTTGGCCTCTTGCCAATCATCATGATCCATCACAAGGATCCAACATCACATGGATTCAATCCCACCAGTAAGCACATATTACTAATACATAGGCAACACTCCTCATGTACCATCATAGTTCTCATAACACATAGTATTCCTCATTATCTCAATGTCAAGAGAATGTCACCAATGAGATCATTATAGCTCATACGTGGTTACACATCTCAATTGATGAAACTTGCATGGTTAGTATGCTCGAGAGTAAATAAATACTTCTTCATCAAGATATAATGATACAACATTAGATGAACATGCATGTACATAGCTTCCACATATAAGCATTCCAAATGACATTAGGGTTTCAACTGAACATAGAACATATCCCCACAAAAGCTTTATCGGGTAAGGGATTGCCCTCACCAAAAAGGTGCAGTGACCCTCACCAAAGGTATAGCAACCCTCACCAAAAGGTATCAGTTACAACCAATCCCTACTGGTGTCGGCTAAAGGCAACTAACCCCATCTAGCTATGTCAGCCAGCATTATCAGCCAACACCCATGTCGGGCAAGCCACAAGCAAGTTGATAATGAGCAACACTCTAAGAACCAACCCATATCACCCAAATGACACAACATCACATCGTGCAATAACCATGACATGCAATGCCCCATGATGGGCGACGCGGTGTCGGGCAATGCCTCACAGCAAGAAACACATCAACACCCAACCATATCACCCAAAGGTCAGTCTTTTCATCAAAGGTCATAACACCCAAGAGCTCAAACCATTCCAAGGTCCATCTCGGGTAGCACTACCCAAGAGGGTATTGTGCAAGGCAGCAACAACACCATGCAACGCCTGTCGCACCACTCTGTCGCCCAAGGAAAACAAGGATCAAGCGCCATATCGGGCAACACATCACATCAGGGTGTCAAGCAACACCATCCAGGAGGATGTAATGCAAGGCACCGTCCAACGCAAACCCCATATTGTCTAAGGGATCAACAAGGCAACAACCTACTGTATCGCCCAAACCCTAGCTCAAGGGAAAGAGAGGGATATCAGACAACAAGCACCAAGACACCACCATCCATCTCGGGTGACTAGGGTTAGAAACAGCCTCAACCACAAAATGGCCACCCACACCATATCGCCCAAGGACACTAAGGTTATTGGCTCACCTCTCCACTTGAAGAGAGAGAGGGGTCTTGCATAATCTACATGTATGTCAGGCAGGAGATAGAGCTCACCTCACAACTCAAGGAAGGAGGGGTGTTGCTTAAAGATCACCATCAAAGGCATGGCCACCCCTATCTCCCAAGGTACTGACTAATGGTTTAACCCTAAAGGCATATCATGAAACTAGGGTAGGACAACACTCTATCAGCCAAGCCAGCTAACCATGATGCCCAAACCACTAGGACATAGGCTCGCCTCTCAACAACAAAGTGAGAGAGGGGTATTGCCTCACAAACACACCACCATACCTCTTTGGATTAAGAATCCCTAAGCTCACCTCTCAACTAAACGAGAGAGGGGTATTTCTTGAGATTCTACACCCCAAAGGATCGGCCAACATAAGGGTAGCCACAACATATCTCCCAACCTGATCTAGGGAGCACATAGGGCAACAATATAACCAACTAAAGCAAGAAGCATTACTAGAAAGGTATGAAAGGACGATCAAGATAACATAGCAAAGCAACATGTAAAGAAGATAGTATAGTTAGGGTTAGGAGTTATGTAACCCACATCAAGCACACTCCTCCAAGATCCAAAGCTCCAAAGCTCCAAGGTACCACCTTCGTCCACCTCAAGAAGAGAAGAGAAACCCTATTACTACCATGGCCGAAAGACAAGGAAGAAGATGGTACCAATGGGGAATGGAGAGAGATACTCACCAACTAGAGAAGAAAGGGGCAAGAACACTAGGGGTTCGGCCACCACTAGGGAAGAAGAGAACCACATCTACAAATTGTATCAGCCACCACTCTTCTCCAAGGGATATCATCCACCAAGGGAAAGAGAACAACAAGGGAAGCTAAAGGGACCACTAGCAAGCAAAGAAAGGGGTATATATAAGAGGGTAAGGGGGAGAGAAAGGGACGTCCACAAAGGGGTTGCGCCAGATGCTAGTGCCCCAAACACCACTTGTCCAAGACTTTGCCACCTTGCTAGCAACAAGCACCAAGTGTCCATAAGGGGTGACACAAACAATGCTAGGTGGAGGGGTGCTTGTCACCGTACATGGCAACTCGACACACCCACCAGCACTCCTGGTCAATACACCACCCTTGCCCGACACAAGGCAGTAAGGGAAGCTCTCTTGCCTGATACAAGGCAACAAGGCCACACCTCAAGGCTCAAACAAAACGAGCAAGCCCAAAGGAGACCCAAACAACTCAAGCAAGGTGCCCCAACCCATCCTCTCAACCCTAGAGGATGAAAAGAGAGAGAAAAAGATATATCAAGGTGACAATCTTGCACGTAAACCCTAGAACTTGGGTAAATTGCAAGTTGCTCCAAAAAGACCCACACCAAAGAACAACAACCCTAATCACACCTCAGGTGATTAGGCAAGCCTCTAAACATAAGGTTTAGGAAAAGCAAATAGGGTAAGCCCAAAATGAAGGTCAGGGTCCTTACAACATCGGACCCTGTATAGTAGTTGTGGGGGCTTGAGTGTCAGGTTATAATCTTAAAACTCTGACTACTTTGGATCTGCTCCATTTTGGACGCACGATTTAGGTCGGTTAGCTATCCTATTCCATATTACATTGTAAAAGGGAAAACCTCAAGTTACATCCAAGGGAATATAGGAAGAGGATAATTAATTTACATTTGGAAAGGAGGAGAGAGGCTCGATATGCAAACCAAATAATAATAGGAAATAAACCAACCAATCATGCACATAATCCACAAGAATTTTGTCCATAACTACGATTACATCCCCATAAAAACATTTTCAGGGTGATGTGGTTGCATAGATATCATATATATATATATATGGGATTGTATGTGGTATTTGATCAGATATACATATTGATCATATTAATATTCACATCATGCAATAAAATAAATCCAACCACATCCCTGATACAACATAATTGGTGTGGCTCTGATACCACTATTGGGAAATTAGGATGATAGATAAGGAAGCAGAAACAAAAAATTTAATGCCTGATTGGAAAACCAATAGATCACGTCAATGGCAATGTAACCAGGAAAGAGGGTAGCAAGAGATATACCTAGTCTTGGAGCAAGTCCATGACAACTCTACAACATCATTCTTCTTCTTCAAGTAGCACTCAACAGTCATTAGCAATGGCCTCCTGGTGCAACACCATGGACGACTGTGAATGGCATCCTCCTAGAGGATGGAAACAACCTCCTTGCCTTTATAGTAGTCCACGTGGACTACTAGGAACCCCATATTGTGCTACCAGGGCCAATGGGAAGGACTTGTCTCTTTGAATGTTAGCATGCTAGGACTGACTTGCTCTCCCAATAATATTTCCCTTGCTATCCCTCCCTCTTATGGATAGTACCTTTCTAGGCTCTCTTAGTTACCACAACTAGAGAAAACAACAATTGTTAGAGATTAATATTGTTTCTGGGAAGCCCCATGTACCCCTCTTTTTATAGGAGGTGAGGGTCAGGGTTTCCAAGCGATATGGGAGTCGAAGAGACGAAACTTCTTGTATTTTCTAGAAGCTACAAATGGTGAATCAGTCAGTTCACTATAGAACCAGTCAGTTCATATGCTTTCCTATTTTGAATCAGATTGGTTTTCAATATTTGAATAGTGTAAAATATGATGTCAGAATCAAGTCTTGATCCAGTCAAATTGATTATTGAACTGGGTGGTTCAACACTTGAACAAGTCATCTCAGACCTTGAACCAGTCAGTTCACTAAGTGAACTAGTCGGTCCATTGCCTTGTGCATATTTCAACCAACGTTACTTTCAGTTGACCTAACACATGACTTAATCAGTTCAATACTTGATCTAGTCAGTTCACAGTGCAATCAACCAATTCTCAGCCATTGTATAAATTGAATACCTAAACACTTCAGTAATCAAGTTAAACATCATTCATGAATAAACTCCTATTTTAAGTGTACCCTATGCATGTGACCCTATCTGTCCGGATTTGTGTTGGCGGTGAATGTCCATAACCAATTTATGACATCATAAGCAATGAGAGGTATCTAGCAATTGGTCATTGCTATCCAAGTAATAAAAAACTTAGAGAACAACTTCAACCTACAATTGTGGAATGTTACCATGATTGTATAGTTCATTTATCTCTAATATCTGGATTGAACTCAATCCATAGAATCACCATCCTCTCAACATTTAATCCATGTCCCTTGAACCAAAGAAAACTATCTGAGATTCATGTGAGCTTACATATCAAATATTGAGTCGCATGAGTATGGCCATATGTTTCTTAGTCTCACTTATCTAGTGGGTTGGATATCAATCTCCTATAGGAGGGAAAAATCCCATCTAGATCACTCACACTCAATCCCCATGTGTCACAGAGTACCCAAACATCACCTTTACGAAAACCCTTATTCAAGTTCACATTGGATGATATATAAAATATTGAACAACATGTGATGAGTGTAGTGAATTTAGGTCTAAGACCACAATCGCTAGTATCGCCAATGAGAGCTTATTATGACTATCATTCCATGGTCTCCATGTATCATTCTCAAGGTGGATTTGTCCAAAACATTATTCTCTAACATATACTTGCATTCTTGACTTGATATCACATATCATGACTAATGGGATTTTGTTATCAGTCAACACATACTCTACTCTTATGTATTACTATCGTCTATATTGCTTCAACAGTAAAATCTGACTAGGGACATAATGAGAGTGTATGTACTCTTATCATACATATGATCTCATTGTTCAAGTCCTCAACCTAAAGACATATGTCATCGAGTAACATCATTCTTTAGACATCTATCATGTTTGTGTCATCATCTCATGATTGACACAAACATAATAGACAAAATTACCTTTATCATTATCAAATCATGTATCTAATGCCCCATTCCAATCATCGTATGATTGACTCTCTAGGTATACATGCCAAAATTAACATCAAGAGTTAACCCTACAGGTGAGGGACGTCAAGTCCAATACTAAAATGTAATCCTTTTATGAAAGCGATCTTCCCTTGCTTGATAACTCAACTAATTAATTGTAGTGTTCTATTCTTACCAAGAGAATATAGGAAGGTGTGAAAGGTTGTATAAGAGACATTTATGAATATGTTTACAAGTTTGTCCCAACATATAACAAGAAAAACTAAAGTAGTAATCATATCAAACAAGTATCTGAACTAAGTATATATCCAAGACTTTTTATATAGATTAATAAAGGCATGTTTTGATACCACTAGTATGGCCAACATGAGGATAAACCATACCTAATTAGCTCACAAGATTAACCATTTATCACATATATTGTATTTAGCAAAGTTGACTAGATCTTTGCAATTAAGTCAACATAGTCATCCCAAAATTTAAAACATATCTAATTTGATTAACATTAGCAAGATTAGGTCATCTTCATCATTATCATGGTGCTTGGATGTGCCCTCTAAGTTTAGGTATTACATCATTCAACATTTGAGTGAGGTCATTCGAGATCATTCAATGTTAAGTCATATATCATGGATTCATGTATGACCTAGGGTGACACATCACAACTAAATTAAGGATTCATACTTAGGATTTCAAGATATTAATAGAGAAAATATGAGATTCTAGCAAGAGTAAACTACATCAACATCAACATTGCCATTACAAGTCATATTGAGTCATTGTGATGCAATAGAGTCACAATGAGAGTATAAAAAGATCCATTTGGATTTCATGTCATAAATATAATCAGGATACTGATTTGAGGGCATAATATATCATGGATTATCATTAGTACAGATTTACACAAGATTAGATCTTCAAATATCAACATGCATGATAGGTCTATGATGTCGAGGTTAGGTCACTTAGTCATAATAGTGTACAACAATGATCCATAGTCATAAAGCATATAAAATTACTAATTTTGAGGTCACATAATCATTCCAAGTAACATCAGATCAACATTTAAACAATGTTCAAAATTTATCATCAAAAGTCCATATAAGGCCATATTAATTTAGATTTAGTGTCATAAAGTCAATAATATCATTCAAGAAGAGTTTTTATTGGAAAACGAATATTTAGAGGACATGATATACTGGTCTAGAGCATTCCTAAGGGTTTGAGGCATACTGATTCAAGATTAAGCATCTTGTAGTGATCTTTAGTATAGACGTCCATACTAAGTCATTTAAGTGACTAAAATCATATGTGGGTTCAAATATGAAGTCAAGGTTGGAACATGTCTTATCATTCTTCAAATATCAATGATCTACAACCACAAGGATAATCTAAGTCGTAAAAGATTATTGAATGTTAAACACCATTAATCTTGTGGAAGAGAAGAAAAATATGTCATATCATCTTAACACATATGATGAGTGAAATTAGGCCCTATAACTAATTTTGTTGTATATATCTCATTCTCTAGATCAAAAATAATATATAATATGTTCTTTTTGCCCTAAGGAATGATTTATTACAGATTTTACAAGATTGGCCTTAGATCTTGAAGTGTGGACCCAATGGCTAGTGTCAAGTCCATGTGATTTCGTGGCATGGGTCTAGCAGTGTCTTGATCAGTCGTTGGTTGGTTAACATGAGAGAGGAAAAAGGGATGTTAGTGGCATAAGCAGATCGTGGCCCTCCATCTACTCGCCACTCCATATTGGAGGGTCGACGGCCATCGTCCCCAAAAAATATTGGCTACATAGACAAGTCACTGGTTACTTTGGTTGGCTCTATCAGCTTACCATGGCAGTGAGAAGCAAGGCTCGTGGGGGTGCAAATAGACTATCTAACTCTGCCTCCTTGATAAGAACTCAAATGTGTGGTCAAAGGGGCAAATAGCCATCGAAGACTAAGCCCCCACCTCCATCCATTGAGGTGGTTGCCCATGGAGTAGGAGGAACAAATGAAGTGAAAGAGGGGGGAAAGAATGTAGAAATGGTGGTAAAAAGAAGAGTGAAGACAAAGAAAGACAATTGTATATTACCTGGGTGAGAGGAGGTAAGAAGAGAGGGATCCAACTACAACTTTTTCGGCTAATAGTGTGTCACTAAGGAGGTTGAAGATGAAAGGGGGCCATTTGATCTGACCCCTATCCATGGTAGTCTAACCTGAGGCCCCTCTTGACTGGGATTGAAAGTATGACATATTAAGTGGAAAATGAGGGTTTTAAATCAATTTCAATTTTGTTTCTTTGACAAACTTGCAAAATTAATATATTTTGGTTCATATCTCCAATTATATTTGTACCATTAGCTCAAAAATATATTTCCTAGCTAATATAAATAGTTTTGATCCAAGATGATGATGCTGAAGGGACTTGATAATCAAAATGCATGTTTAAAAGTGTAATAATACATTCAACTTTAGTCAAATAATATGAATAAAACATTTAATCAAATTCTATTCATCTGTTGAGCATAAATGTCACCTAAAGTCATCCAATTGAGGGTGAGGAAGGTAGTTGAATACAATTAATTATCTTATGAGTCAAGATCTACATAGTTGAAGGAGAGAGAAAATTCAAGTTGTACATCTAGTGTAGATGAATGATGAAAGTTATCTTCATGAGTGGTTTTCAAACTCACATTCACCGAGGCTCAACTTTCCAACTCACTATCTTAGTTTATTATTTCTTATCTAGTATATTTTTCCACCTATTTAAATTTTGATGAGATTAGACTTCTTTGAAATTAGACACTTTTTGTGAATAATCTCCAACAACGCTTTCGATAAACATTAACAACTCATTGCTTGCATCTCAAAATTTGAAATATATCTCAAAGTCATAGATCACAGAAGTGGCTAAGTCTTATGTCTCCCTTACCATTGGAGGAGGGAGGGGACTAGGTGGGGCAAGTGCCTCCTCGACTATAGGATATTTTTTATGTAGTAGTACCAAATGACCCATTGTGACTCCATAAAGTTAGTCTAATAGTAATACTAAACTATTTTTTAGATGATAATATAAACAATTGTCTCAAAAAGGTCCATTAAATATGCATTACATCCATAGAATTAAATTATGATGACGACAATACTCATGATTGTTCAGTTTTGTAAAATGATTGTGAGGAAGTGCTTCATATGCATATATTTCTACAATATATTCTACAAGTAATTGACTAAAAAAAGTAACTTCCTAGATTTCTTTGTTAATACGCAATCTAAAAAGATAATTGTATCGACTAGACTACTCAAGGTTGTTTATTTTCAACAAAATATGTGCTAAGAAGTTCATCGGACATACTTTTTTCTCCATAATTCATACATCACAAATAAAGTCTAAAATTATTATATACTAGATTAGTGAGTAATTTTGTTTGTTTAATGTGAGTTGTGATAGACAGAATAGGTCTCGAATAAGATTAGTATTTAAGTAAGGAAAATTTGAAGTATTGTAATTAGGAATATATATATATATATATATATATATATATATATATATATATATATATATATATATATATATATATATATATATATATTATATATATAATATTTATATTTTACATAAAAAATATTTATATTTATAAATACCAAAGCAACAATTACCTTGTAATTGTGTCAAGCCTTGTCAAACCCAAAGGTTTCCTTTTAAGACTATATAATTGTTATAATTGATTTTATGTCAATCATTATAACTTGTACATCCTTGTAGTCCTCGATCCAGATACATACAAAAGTTTTTTCATACTGATCTTGTGACAAAGTTTTTTCGATGTTGATTTTGTTACCAAAAGTAAATAAGTATTAGTGTTCCAGTCATTCGTTAATGTTCCTTATTAATTGACAATTTACAAGTATTATTGAGGTTCCAGTGCATTGCACGGGCAATAGGTACTTTCTTCTATATTCATTTTAGTTGATTCAACTTGTATTATTGGTGTCATTGTAACAAAATCAATATAAAACTATGATAAACTGAATATATTGGTGATTTATATATTGTCGATGCAACATAATGAATGATGAGTGGCTAAATGACTTAATGGGTCTCTAAATTGAAAAAGAAATATATGGCATTATTAGTAATAAATTAAGAGTGAAATGATTCTACAGGATGAAAACTCAAAGAAAATTATAAATCATTTTGAACAACATCATATTTTTTATTGTGTTTTAGATAGTAATTGACAATCACTAGTGACATTGGTTTCTTTTTGAATTTTAGTTAATGCCTAATTTTATTGTGACTTCTTCAAATTCCGTCTGATTCCGCCCATGTTCCTTATTGTCTAACATGATTATTCATTGCCTCTGTCTCATCATAACGGCATCCTAGATAGCCATACTTTGCTATCTTCAGAATTCTCTGCCAACTATTTCAACGCTGGAGTGTATATTTAGCTATGGTAATATCGTTCAAACCTAACCATTTTGTCTTTATAACGGGTAGTTAACCCCATAACCTTTCCACACCGGATAATATAGCATGCCCCCTCCCCCACCTCGCCTCGCACACACGCCGCACACAACAAAACGAAATTCACAGACGTTGACTGTCGACCTACTTAAATCGCTAGTAGCGAGTTGTCCGACATGCCGCCGCACTCGTGGTATCCAGCTGTATATGCACCCACCACAACCGTCATTGCACGCGCGTTGAGCTTTGTTCGTTCTACTTCCGTCTGAGAGACTGAGACTGCGTTAACGTGCCGTGCTTCCAAATACATATGGACCATCTCGGCTTGGGTTCGGT